>CM077809.1:21685000-22312500 GCA_039764185.1 Tamarix austromongolica | reverse complement strand
ACAAAACACTCTAATTTTCTCCAATTAAATTATTTATAAAGTTTATATTAATTTGAAACTATTTTATCCTTCTTAATTTAAATAAATTAATTTATTTAATTAATTTCAAAAATTAAATCCTTAATTAGCTTAAAATACCACAATTCCTCCTATTTAAAACACTTATAAATTTCTTCTTGATTTGCCCTAGTTAAATTCCTTTTATTTTAATAAAAGTAAATCATTTGATTAACTTTCAAAATAAAAATATTATTTAATAATAAATAATAAAATTAGGATTTTCGGAGCATTTCAATTACTTAACTGACTTTTTATCGGTGAGTTATTCTTTTATTATTATTTGACTAAAAAATAATTGTTGGTCACTAATATACTAATATTTCACCACTTATGTATTTATTTTTTTACCAAGAATGTACTAATTTTCCAAGAGCAAATTGATTGTTCATTACTATTACTATTTTACTTAAAAATTAATCTTTTATCACTTATATATTGATATTTCACCAATAATTTCTTAATCTTTTATCACTAGTGGACTGGTTTTTTACCTGTGAGTTGATCTTCTATCACTAATATACTAATATTTTACCACTAATGTACTAATTTTTCACTACTAATATATTAATTTTTTGCTAGTGAATTGATCTTTCACCATTCATGTATTGAACTTTCACCAAAACTACATATCTATATATATTTCATCATATATTTAAGTATCTTTCACCACTATTAAATTAATCTTTCACCAAACAATTTTGTTACCAACAAATTGATCTTTCACCATTATTCTAATTAAAAATAATATTTCACCACTAATGTAATTAACTTTCACCACAACTACATACATATTTCATCATACATTTAATTTTACCATCACTAAACTGATTTTTCACCAACGAGTTAATATTTCACCATTGTTCTACTTAAAAATGATTTTTCACCACTAATATACTAACCTTCTACCACTAATGTGCTGAATTTTTACTACTAATGTGTTGATTTTTCACCACTAATGTATTGATCATTGACCACTAATGTACAGTGATGCACGGAAACGGGGACGGGGACGAGACGAAACGCGGAAACGTCATTTCTTAGAAATTTAGGAAACGGGGACGGTAAGAAACGTTAAAAAAATTATATATTTTTTAAAAAAAAAGAGGTTAAATTTATTAAAATTTAGAGAGAAAAATAAAATTAATTTTTATATTAGTTAATTTTAACTATTAATAATAATTTTTTAATAAAAAATTAATTAAATAATATACTTTTAATAAAAATATTAATTAAATAATTCTAATATAAATTTTAATCTGAAGAAGTTTCCGAGAAGTTTCCGGGACGGGAAACGTTTCCGGTACGGGAAACGGCACCATCACAGCTAATGTATTGATTTTCCACTAGTGAGTTGATATTTCTCTATTCTTCTGCTTAAAACTGATCTTTCACCACAAATGTACTAATCTTTCACCACTAATGTACTAATCTTTTACAACTAATGTACTAATTTTTCACTAATGAGTTGATATTTTCCTATTTTTATACTTAAAACTAATCTTTCACTACTAATATACTAATATTTCACTAACGAGATAATTTTTCATCATTGTCATACTTAAAACTAATATTTCACCACTAATGTACTGAATTTTTACCAACTTTTTTTTTATCAAAAATATATTAATATGGATATCTATTTATGAAGCAAAATTTTAGAAACATTATGGTATCTTTTTTTTAATAAACCAAAGTTAAAATAAATTAATTACAAGAAAATGAAATAAAAAAAGGTATTACAGTACCTACTGCATGGTGCTAAATCGTGTAATAGGTTACACAATATAAATTTTCATTTAATGTGCCTATTATTTTGTAATGTTTCCATTTCTAGTTTATAAAAAAATCATTTTTTAATTTATTTTTCATACACATTAATTGTCATTATTTTATTATTCTGTATTTTGAACTAAAATTGGTATCAAACAATGTGTTTTGTTAATTAGTGTAAAAGTGAGTGTTTCCATTTTATGAATTGTTATACTGTATTTTGTAGATAAATGTTTTGTTATCTGACTATATCCTAAATGAGAGAAACCTTTACCGTCCCACTTAGCAATATATAATCATTAATCGATATTGTTCTTATTCATTGAGCACTACTTAAGATGTCTTATTGGCCATTGACAAAAGACATGGTGATCATCGATTATTTATTGTTAGTGTATCCTAGTCGTGGGACCCCTTGCAATTAGGGTTTTCGAGATAAAAAAAAGAGTCATCTCGTTTGATTTTTAGATAAATAAGACGAACTTGCAAACTTTTATACCGTAAACGAGCTCAAATCTAAATTTTTCATGTTTAGGCTCGACCTTAACTCGTTTAACTAAATAAATGATCTGAACCGAGTCGATTTCTTAATGAGTCAAACCTAAAAAACTTGTGAGCCAACTCTGTTCGTTTATAACCAGGGATGGCAATGGGTCTCGGACCTGATCCAGACCTGCTAAACTAGCCTTATTTTTAACGGATCTAGGTCCATGATTTATGGACCTGACGGGTTTGGGTTGGGTCTGGGTCCATATATACCTTAATGGGTCTGGGTCTGGGTCCAGTAGTTCTAAACCCAAACCCGACCCACCAGACCCGTTTAGTATATATGTGTGTGTGTGTTTATATATATGCATATATAAATACATACTAATATTATGTTTGTCATTATTGTCGTAATCTTATTTAAGCTCCTTATTTATTTATTTTTAATTTTATTTTTGTATATTTGCTTTATAAGCATTATGTATAATATTGTATTCTAAAAGTATTAATACACCATTTGAAAAGTTAATGTAACTATTTTAATATATTTATTTTTTTCACTCGGAGGATTTTTTTTAACAAAAAATACATATTAAGTTATACAAAACATAAATGTATTTGTATTTACATAGATTATTAAAAAAAAATTCAAAAATAGCCGGACTGATTTAGGACCCGTCTACCCGCTAGACCTGGTAAACCTAAGCCTGGATCTGAACTTTTAAAACCCGACGAGTCTGTGTCGGGTCTGGATCTAGGTAATATAAATGGATCCGGATCTAGATATAGCTTGATCCGACCCATACACGACCCATTGCCATCCCTATTTACAACCCTATTTGTGGCCACTGTTACATTATATATTGTCTGACTAATATTTGTTTCTACTTTTACTTATGGTTTGACTATTGAACTATCTATTTGGTTTTAGTAACTATTTTGTAATATTTTTTCTTGGTTAATCACTTTACTAATTGAAAGCCAATATGACTTTTTTGAATTAACCTATTTGACAAACATTATGTTTACAACGGTTAAGATTTCTCATATATGTGATTCCATTTCAAATTGTGTTTATTTTATATATATATGTATATAAAGAGATTTATATTGATGATTATATTTTATTAAGTGCTTGATCTCTATTTGGACTGAGAGGTCTGTTACTTGTTGAGATATAATTTCGCATATACTTTTCCAACATTTAAGATGTTGAACACGAGGATTAGATCAAAGGATGGAGTCATGTATCATTATCAAAGCTTAATACGCTAACAGAGCTTTATTAGTGGATGGCTCTTGGCTTAACACAGTATATCTTAGTTGGGCTTTAAACCCTTGGATTATTATTCCTATAATACTCCCATATTAAATATTGTCCGAAGGATATTGCCCTACTAACCTTGCTAGATATGGATTTCTACGTAAATAAGGTCGTGTTACACTTGCCAACCCAAGCATCAATGAGCGAACGTGTTTCAACAATACATGTACCCACATCATCGTGTGATAAGCCAAATCATCTGACGATCCTTTTTCAGTGACGGGTTCGATAGAGCTGCCATCCAATGGACCAATAGTAGTTTCTATATTTTCCGCCCAAAATTCTGAATTTGCAAAATCAGGATTAGCTACCAGTAAAGCTAAAAGAGGAGAGAGAAAGGGGGGGGGG
This sequence comes from Tamarix austromongolica, assembly GCA_039764185.1. NCBI lineage: Eukaryota > Viridiplantae > Streptophyta > Magnoliopsida > Caryophyllales > Tamaricaceae > Tamarix > Tamarix austromongolica. Next base: position 22,308,512 of record CM077809.1, on the reverse strand, counting down.
TATTACCTGAAAGGCCGAACCAAAAAGCTTAACAAAATGCAATTGGATACATCCTGATCTCTTGTGCGACATGAGAGGAAAATGCAGCTTGTATCGATGGCTTTTTAATTAGAACGAGCTCACAGGGGGACTTTAACAAACATCCATTAAAGAAAAATGCCAAGTCAACAATCACTGTCTTTTTATCGCCCACTTTCAACAGAATAGTAATCATTACCGAACAACAAAAGATAAAGAAAATACATTACAGGAATGCCATTATTTTATAAGTCCTAGCATCAAAATCCAGCGATGCACATGATTCAGGTGCTGGGCAAAGCAACACCTCAGAAGTAGTTACTGTCATAAAAGTTCTTAAGGAAGTTGGAGATACCCAGATCTTTTGTCCCCAATTCCTGTTCATGCTTGCGGCGATCTACTACATACTGACCAATCATATGATGCCGCTGTTTTGCGTGCTCCGTAACATTACCCAGCTCCTCCATCCCTTTGAAAATAAGCATATCAATCACCTATGCAGTGGCAAATATTTAAGAGGATCAGGGAATGTTTTTGTGTCAAACGCACAACAAAGAAGGATGTAGTGGAATAACCAAACTGTTTCAAATGAAAAATATCAAGCAAACATCAAGCATCTTCCTGTAACTTTATTCACTGATATGATTTTTTATTAACACAAGGATGGTGGTGGTTTCATGTGCATGCCGCACCCACTAGGATAAGAGTCAATATGCTCTACGGCTACTTAACTCATCAGGCAATACAAAGCATTGTCTGAATTAAAGGTTTGTTTCCAGTGAAGGCAACAACTTTCACTACATTATTTATACCAATCACGACTTTCAGCATTTAACCTGAGAAAACCCACCTAAGACAGCACATAATAAGTTCCATCATTATAAGCGGCAGTGCCACATCGAATCATTATCCTCTATCAACCTGCCCCTTGTTTGGATCTCCTTACAAAAAGTAATAATCCACAATAGTTACTTATTTAGATATTGTTTAAGCTAAAAAGTTTTCAGATAAGTAATTATCTTGGATAATTACTTTTAGTAGGTAACTCCAAACAACCCATAAGTGTACATGCATACATAACCCCAGATTTGTACGTTACCAAGAATGCAGATTGACATACAAAATAAACAAAATTGTGTTAGCAAAGAAGAAAAGAGAAGGTAACCAATTATGCACATAGAAATTTTGCAAATATTAAACATCTGTTCTATTTACTATTTACAGTTGTTAGAATCGAAATTCCAGCAGGATCGGTAGGAGTCAGGTCCTTAGAATCAAATTGCAGGTTTGTCCTGGGGATACAACACAAACTTTGCTAAATTTTAATCACATTTGAAGCTTAGAAACAGAACTTATTCATAGTTTTCAAGTAGTCAATAATTAACTACAACGTAAATGCACCACGAATTAGCAAAAGTATAACAAATCAAAAATTACTCCAACTAAACAACATAAAAAACAAAGCATCAAAGAAAAAGATGAACATTACAACAAATAGACGGAATCAATCATTCATCATAGCAATTAACCACTTTATTTGTAATGAGCATGCTCCTCTACCTCCATTAGATGACGGTCATCCAACCAAAATAATTGTATGGTTACAATATTGGACAAACTTATTTGTAAAGAAAACGCTCCTGTACCTCCATTAGACGGTGATCATCCAACCAAAATAATTGAATGGTTACAATATTGGACAAACCTATGACCAATTCTAATAACCATGAACAATCCTATGCCATTTTGATTATAGTACTAAACAGTGTTTGAAAAGGCTAAGGTGCATCTAGGCAATAGGGATCCTAGAGCTTAGGTGCTAGATGCAAGGTGAAGACGCTAGGCACAAGGCACAAGGCAAATGCGTGTGTCTAGGCGAAGTAAGGCGCCAATATTACCGGTCTAATACTGTTTTGATCTTCCTAAAATATATAACATTTTTTTTTGCCTTCCCACGACCCTTTTTCCTCTCCCTTTCCTTTTCAACAAGAGATTTAGTTGTTGTATTTAAAAAATAAAGCCCCAAAATAGTTAATCAAAGTATATTTTTCCACACTAAATGCATTTATTTCCTTTCCTATTTAAAATTACGTTTGTTGGCCTTCCCAATGTTTGAAAAGGCCTAAGGTGTACCTAGGCGATAGGGGTCCTGGAAGGCGCGCGCCTAGGCGATGTGAGGTGCGAAAATTACTCAAAGCTAAAAGAAATGATTAAATGACTAAGTTTTCAGAAAAAAAAAATATACCATAACAAGAAAATACTTAGAAAAATAACAACCTATAAGTTTAATACTACCAATACTAGCAGATAGTTGGGAATGTGGACCACTTCTTCTTGCTGTCTTTGGTTCTCAGCTCTCTATGGTCTGTCTCTTTGTCTTACTTTGTTTTTTTTTTTGTACGAGTTTAATACTACCTATGTGTTTAAAAAATGAATTTTACTCTCTTTTTTATATTTCCATAATGGCTATGACTTTGCTTGTAGGCTTGCAGCCTGTTTGATTGCAGAATGTGCATCTTTCTCCAAGTAACTATTGCTCTCCCCAATCAAAACTATAATAGACTTAAGAAAATGTCTACTCCTCTCCCCCAAGTCCCTAGCTCCTTGCATGATTTTTTTCTACTGAAAAGCATGTGCATGTTTACTCCTCTCCCCTAAGTCCCTAGCTCTCTACATGATTTTTTTTTTCTGCTAAAAGGCATGTGCATGTCTACTCCTCTCCCTTAAGTCCCTACTTGATATTTCCAAAACAACTATTGCTCTCCCCAATTAAAAATATAAATAAGCTTCCCTTTTTCCAAAAAATGTCTACTCCTCTCCCCTAAGTACTTGGCTCCCTGTGTGATTTTTTTTTGCTGAAAGAAAATTTTGCTCAAAGGCGCGCCTCAGCCGCCTTACGTGCGCCTCACTCACATCACCTCGCCTAGCACCAAAAAAGCCCCCACCCCCCATCGCCTTGCGCCTTGTGCCTTAGGTGCGCTTTTTCAAACACTGGGCCTTCCTATGACCTTTTTTCCATTCTCCCTTTCCATCCCAATTGTTGCTAAATTTTTTTAATAAAATTAAAACCTAAAATAGTTAATTTTTAGTGTGGCGCAAGCCTTAATGCACCTTAGATGCATTTTACCAATATCGCGCCTTAGCGCCTTTTTTAAACAATGGTACTGACTCATTTTTTAGCTATTTCCTAATCATAGAAAAATCATTGTTTAGCTAACAAAGAACAAAATCAAAGATGCAATTGTTTAACCTTAGATATGGAAATGCAAAGGTGCCTGGTAACTAGAGGTGGAAATTGGATTGAGTGGATCGGGTCGGGTCGGGTCAGGTTTCGGTTAAGCAAACTCAGGTTCAAGTCATTTGGGATTAACTTGACTGGTAGGGTTGAGTTGGCTTCAGGTCATTTTCTAGTTAACACGACTAGGTGAGCTCGGCCCGTTTGGGTCATTTTGTGTAATTTGACAGGTTGGTCCCGTTAGGTCCGAGTTGTTTCGGGTTAACTTGATGGGTTGGGTCATATCATGCAATTTGACGGGTTGGGTTTAAATAGTTACGGGTTAACTTGATGGATCGGGTCGGGTCGAGTTTTGATGGGTTAAGTCAAATTCGGGTCCAAGTATTTATCATTTATTACATTGTAAATATTAGAAACAATCATAAGATTACTAGTACACATAAATGAAATAAGAATATTAGATGCGCTTTATTTTCACAAGTAAATAATAAAGATATTTATAAATTTTAACAATAAAAAACATTGCATGATTCAATCTAACAAAGACATTCAGCATTTATTATCATTTATTTGATTACTTGTTTATTAAATTATTATTATGACGTCTTAATGTTGTATTTTTGTGTGAAAAATTTATTAAGATATCATTAATAAATAAGGATGTCTAGGGTAAAAATATGAAAAATATGTATAATTTATAAAATACTATATTTTTAAAAGCTTTAAATGAATAATGAAATATGTGTAATTTATTATTATTATAATAGATTTTTATATCTGGTCGGATCGACTAGTGGTCGAGTCTATGACGGATCATGGGTTGGGATTGGATCAGGTCGGGTTAAGTATTATCGGGTCAATGCTGGGTTAGGTCAGGTCGGGTTGCTAAAATTTTCGGGTTTTATCGGGTTGGATTTCGGTCAGGTCAGCCTGAGTTGGGCGGGTCAATCAACTTTTGCCAACTCTACTGGTAACTATGTAACATAACACCACAAAGGTAACATGTGATGAAATCATGACACAAATATCATCACAATTACAATGCCAATTTTGTTTGTTTGGAACAAGGGCTACCAAGTGCAACGAATTAGCTGTAAAGGTATTTTGAAGGCCTTTTTTCACATCCTAATCCTTTAAAAGCACCTGAGCTCACCATACGCATCGCCATCCAAACCAAAAAAAAAGAATTGAAGATAATTAGATGATGCTCTATATTTAATTTCACATTTTAAGAATGTCAGAAGCTTTTGTCTGTGGTATCTCCTGTTCAACTTCTGGCATTTCAAGGACAATGCATTCTGGCAATCAATAATATCTTGTTATATTCTACTTGACACTAACAACCCTCAATGTTGCATGGGCACAGGGATGTTGATGGGAAATGGAGAAGATGAGAAACAAGGAAATGATATTTTCATAAAATATAAACTATATTTATGTGCATTTTGGAGAAACAAAGATGCATGAACAGGAAAAGTTTCTGGGACGCGGAGGCTGGATCAAATGAAGTTTCCATGCATAAGTGATGGTCCTTGACTCATTGCCTGCTTTCTCTTTCTCTCATGGGTTGTGCACCCAAACAGGCTACAAGCATCTCAGATTGTCCAGCAAGTTATCCGAGTAAAAAAGGAGCTGGGTGTTGACCTTTTGGTTCACAATGAAATCTGTTCAGAAGTAAATAACTTTGGCCACACTCTCAGTCATCATAGACTGCGGAATTCCTCCCTCCACAAAGGCTAGGAGGCACCAAAAAAGGTGAAAGGGACCTACAATGCCTGGTTCTTCATATTCTCATTATTCATTGTGCTAGGATAAATGGTTGAATCATGAAAATTCCGAATTGATGTAGTTTTCAATACACTCATAAAAGTTTTACAAAAATAAAAAAACGACTGCAGTATTTTGAATCATTGATCTCTAATTGAAATAAGTTCACTAGTTTTAATTATTTGAAAGATATAAATCACATAATTTATATTCTATAACCAGAAGGTTTCAGGCATGGCACTATAAAAGAGAAGACATATCATGAAATTCCCGACATGGAGTGGTGATAAAAATTAGCCATTAAATGGTTACTTCAACTAAAATATTAGTAAATAGGCAGCACTTAATTGATGGCAAAGATCCAGATGCTGAAGCAATGGACCATATCTAACCTTAATAAACTAAGAGAAGGCAATGTTTGCAATCCTCATTAAACTTCAGTCCATTTAGGAGGGGGAGGGGGAGAAAATGGAGGATAAGAGGGCATCATATCAAGCAATAAGCTCTTATCTCTTCCCTTAACAATTTAAAATAAAAAATGCTCTGTACATCTCAAAGTAACATTGTGATGCTATGAATGGAGACAAATAGAGAAACTTCCATAGAAGGAAGCACACTATTCATAAATAGGTTCTACCTCTGGGTAATTCATTAACTCCCTCCAGTAGGTCTGCTTAACTTTTTAATGCTACTGAAGTGGAAGATGTGGTCTTCTCTTCTGGTAATATTAAGACATCTGAGCTTGATGACTTTAATGCATATTTCTTTATAAAATCTTGGGAGTATTGTTGTACTTGCTGTCCAGGTGTTCTGGTCTAGTGGTAGGTTGTTAAAGGACATAAACAAAACATGTTTCAAATTTATTCCTAAGATTCCTAACCCTACTACAGAGGGGTATTTTTTTTTACCTGTAACATGTTATACAAGATTGTGTCCGACGTCCTTGATTACAAGGTGTTCCGCATGACGTAGTGGATTTATCACATGCCGCTTTTGTTGAGAATAGGGCCATTACTGATAATGCTTTTTTATGGCTCATGAACTAAAATTATACAAGAGAGCTCATATCAGCCCAGAGTGATGTTGATGATTGACTTTAACAAGGCATATGACGCTACTGAACGGCCACATGTTAAGCATGTTTTGCTGGGAACTGGAGTCTGGTTTCTAATTCATTTGCATCACTATGCAAATGTATAACATCAGTTACAATGTCAAATATTTTTGAGTTATTTCAAGGTAAAAGAGGATTAGGGCATGGGATCCTTTCTCCTATTTATTTGTCCTTGAAGTTGAGTATCTACAACAAATGTGTAGCTCTGAGTGTCAAGGGTTTTGGAGGGCATCCAGAAGCTTAAGATTATAAACCTCATTCTTGTAGATGATCTCTGGTTGTTCCTTATAGAAGATTCCATTTATGTGCCTTTACTGTTACCGGCTTACAGCAGTTACAAACTTTCCCGATCCACAGAAAAACAGTGTTTACTTTGGAGGGGATTCTAGGCAGTTCAAACAACATACTCTTCACACTCATGGATTTCTCAAAGGATCTTTTCCTTTTAGTTATCTTGAGATACCATAAGAGTGTGCCAATGTATTCATCCAACACTGATCTTTTCCTCTGCTTGATAAAATTGTGAGAAAATGAAGTCATTGGATCACAAATTCCTTGGCTATGCTGGCAGGATCCAATAGCTTCGGCATATCATCTTCAGTATTCAGAACTATTGATCCCAGATGTTCATCTTTCCAGAGAAAGTTATTCAGAAGCACTTTGCAGAAGGTTTCTAAGGACTGGTATTCCTTCAAACAGTAAGCAACCCCTTGTGTCATGGAAGAAGATTTATGCTGCTACGAGTCAATGCGATTTGGGCTTTGAGGATTTGTTTTTGTTTGTCTATGTTGGTATCTATGGAATCTGGTAAAGCTCAAAGAGAGCCCCATGCATCAAGTGGATACATTTAACATATTTGGAAGGAGTAGATCTGTGGCATTTCCAGCTTAAAGCACATCATTCCTAGTTATTGAAGGATCTGGGGTTGAGGTATCAGGTTCACAATTTTTTCCCTGATAATATCTACACATTCAATTGGGAAGTTTTTATCACAAGCTGGTTCAGAGAGGTAGGAAACAAGCTTGGTCTAATGTTGTTTCGTCACACAATGGGCTACCAGAGCATAAAGTTATAACATGGATAGCTTGTCATTCTGCTATCGGTAGAAAGGAGTTACGCAAGTGAGGATTGCTTTCGGATCATATCTGTGAAATGTGACTGTCTTATTGTACCAAGCCATTTCTCGTCCATTTATGCAGTGTCCGATAGCTCATGATACATATATGGCTATTATTATGTCCATCTTGTTGTGGTTGGGATTGGTTGTTGAAGACAAGAAAGCTCGGATGCTTCGAACTGTATTTTGTGCTACTGCGTATTGGTTGTATAGGAATCGTGTTATTTTCCAGGGGGTCAACCTGTCATTTCTAGGGTGTTTAGAAACTGCTGTTAGATCTTCGTGGTAAGCTGTTGCATTGCTCTAGAGGTAAGATAGCTAGTTCTAGAGACCTGATCGATATTTTAGCATTTTTACTTCATGCCTATACTGGTAATTCATATGATCACCTCATTCACACCCCCCGCCCAAAAAGAAACTTAATAATGAAAAAAAATGGTAATTCAATGTTCCAACGAAAATCATATGTGTAGTGAACACAAGAATCAGATACAAAATATATGTCCACAATCGAACTGCAGTAATTTAAACATTATCGAATCCTAAAACCGCACCGCTAGTCCACACTCCACAGGTATCCCACCATGGAAAGGAAAAGGGGGAAGGGATAAGAGGGACTACTGAGAAAAACGGAAAATAGGAACCTAATCGAATCAAATATCTACAGAGATTTAAGGGAGATGGTAACCTTAGTATCTTCGACGTGAGCATTCTTACGGATCTGGGAGGCAATAGTGGAACGAAGGTCGGAGACGGTACAAACATCGTGAAGATTGTAAATCTCTATCACCGAAGGCAGGGATCTGCAAGCTGTTTTGAAGAACTCGAAGACTCTGGCTCGAGCCTCCTCTAAGCTTGCTGAGTTTGGCGGTACTTTTAATGCCCTCGATGTGAAAGACATTTCCAATCCTTACCTCTCTCTCTCTCTCTCTTCCCCCCAGTGCCACAGAGCCGGCGAAACGAAGAATGAGTAGAGGAGGCGATGCCGCGATACTATTCGAGATGAGTCGACGACACCGTTATGATGGTTTCGGGGTTCCGATTAGACGACCATCATCGCTACGGGTTTTTTTTTCGGTCACCTTATTTAACTTTCCGCAAGGGTGATTATAGATTATAGTTGTTAATACTGGGAGTCTGGGATAGGTTTCTAAAAATAAAGTTTAAATTCCGTTCATTTATAAACGAGTCTAATTTTTAACAACTTAATTAATAACTTTTTTTGATAAATAAATCAATTTCACCAACTTTTATACTATAAAGAAATTTGAGCCGAAATATTTTATGCATGAGCTTGGCTTATTTATACCCGGATCAATTTTTAAACTCATTCAATTAAATAAGTGAGTTTAGTCGAACCTTTAACGGGTCAAATTTAAAAAGTTCGAGAGCCGGGTCAACTCATTAATAACCCTAAGGATGATGTAATTTCTATGTACACGGCCTTTATTTTTTGTTTTTTTTTTTGTCATTCGACCCTTTTATTTTTCCACTTTCTTCTTCTCTTTATTTCTATTTTTTTTATCTCTTCTCTTTAATTATTATCTCTTTCCTTTAATTAATCTTTAACATTTAATCCGTTCAATCTTCAATACAATAATTATGAAAGAAGTAAATAAGTATTATTATTATTATTTTAGTAAGGAAGAGCTTAATAAAATAATGGTAGGTCATATTTTTTTTAAAAACAATTTTGCACTTATGGGTAACATGTTACAAGTCAAGGATGATGGATAACTCATTCGATATAATCCTAACGAACGGTAGAGGCTTGTTTTGAATGGTCATTCACCCGTCAGAGTACAATCTAACTAATCACTCATCCATTGATCTTTAATTATGGCAAGTGAATTACCCAAAAACCCTTATTCAATAAATTTTTATTATTAATTTTATATTTATATATTCCTTATAATTTCAATTTTTTATTTAGTAATTACATAATCAAGATCCAATTAAGACTTATTAGAGCAGATTATTTACTACGGACAATATTTTTAATGACCGTGAGTCATTAATTCAATGGGTTAAAAGAAACCGAAATTTCATATAATATAGTTTTAGGTATCGAGAAATCGAAAAAATATAGGGTTTGGATATGTTGTGAGAGAGGTGATACATATAAAAGACAACCTTCAATAAATCCAAAAAGTATTTGATCTACTGTAACACCCCCAAATTTACTACTGAAAAATTTCGTTTAAATCAAAAGGTTAGCGGAAGCAAAAGAATTAAAACCGTAAACTTGGGGGTATTACCGCCACACTTAGCACCAGACCGGTTCATTCCTACCATTCCAGTACTAAGTGCTAAGGCTAAATCCGATCATCAATAAGTACGAATTATCATAAAACGCAAGATGACATTTAGCATAAATCGTTAATAAGATATAAGTCAAACAAAAGTTTGAATACAATTTAGGATTACAACCCCATAATGCTTTTTCTTTAAAAACGGGAAACGTAATACAAAATATAGCTAACAAAACAATCCCCAAAAAGGATCAGTATCCGGATCGCCTACTCACTCAAGTCAAGCCTTCCACCCCAAGATAGTACCCGATCATAAACCTGCACAGGAAGTCTGCTCCCCACCATCGGTGGATCATCACAGGACCCATTCAATCAAGGTAGTATCAGTATGGGTCCAACACTGAGTAAGGGCGCAGGTGCGCTAAGGCCAAGCATACCATCATACAACATAACATGCACAGCACAAACACATAAGCAACATGTAATATTATGGATGATGTAGGTCGGTTATGGTCCAATCCAACTTCTTCTTTTCATAACTCTAATAATTATAGTCGATTCGCATCATAATCGTTATGAATCCATGAGAGTGCGGGAACCCCACTATTATAGCCGGTGGATCGGTCTGGCCCCGACTCTCATAGTGTTTCACTGTGATTATAACGTATCTTTCCATGATTTATTTGTAAGTCATTTCACACCATAATCTTTGTTAATCCATGCGAGTACGGGGACCCCACTATTTATAGCCGGTGGATCGGTCACTTATAGGGCAGAACGCACCTAACCACTATTATACGCCGGTGGATCGGTCTCCAGGGCACAACGCTCCTGACCACTATTATGCCGGTGGATCGGTCTGGCCCCGACTCTCATGGTGTTCCACTGTAAGTATATAGTATCTTTTCCATGGTTTAATTACAACATACTGTTTGGTTTGTTGAGCTCGGGATCCCCCACTATTATAGCCGGTGGATCGGTCACGTATAGGGCAGAACGCACCTAACCACTATTATATGCCGGTGGATCGGTCTCCAGGGCACCCCGGCACCTGGCCACTATTATGCCGGTGGATCGGTCTGGGCCCGGCTCAACAATCTTACTCTTTAAGTAATCAGTATCTTATTCGTGTCTTATCAAATAAAGCTTTCCTCCCTTGACATGCATATCAACTACCCTCTACGTCTATCCTCCCCAGGGGGCCCGTCCCATACCTTGAGACTCCTGCGCCCCTTATCACACCCCGACATCCATTCCCTTTACACTTACCCTTAGATGAAAGAGTCAACCCCTACGGGTGTGGGTTAGGCCCTACACTCATGACATCAACTCCACCTCCCATCACCCCCTAGGGTTTTCCCTTGAAAACCCTAATTGGCCCGATGTGGCCCAACCTTCTCCCACTTACGCTACCTTTACCTCATTCAACGCCCCACATCTTACCTCAATTAGATCCTCTCCCAAAACATATCACTTTACCTTTCGATTCAGCACATAACCATGAAAACCCTAGTTGATCACCTCAACCTTAGTACCTTTCTTCTCCCACAAGTAACCTCTCTCTTTTCATCCCAAAGTCTCTTCTTCCACATGGGAACCCATACTCACCTTTTATATAAATGAAATCTCACTCTAACCCATACTCCACCCTTCCTTAATCATTCTTACTTTTATACTTCCCAAATTTTCATTTTCTCCCAAAAACCCTAATCGGATTCCTTATACACCCTTGCACCAACCTACGTACTATTTCTCATCCCAAGTCTCCAATCGCTCCACAACTCTCCCATTCTCTTATTTACACCATAATTCAACTTTTCTCACATAAGATTCGCCCCCATGCAAGATTTAGCCATCCCATGCAAACAACCCAAGTCACCATGCCAATTTTACGACTCCCATGCATGGTTCCCCAACTCTCTTTTATTTTGGTCATTCCTCCCTTATTAAATCTTCTCCCATGGATCATGAGGTACTTAGGTCAACCTCATATCCCCCCTTAGTGAACTCACTCCCCATTTATTTCCTTTTTATCCTTTCATTCCCATATCATCATAACAATCACCCTAGCATGCATGTCCTAGAGGGTTATATCATATCACCTCATAAACATCATACATATACATGTCATGCTCATGTCATAGGAAACACATACAAATATACCTCAATCTCCAAGCTGCGCTACATAAGACAAGTTTCCCACAATCATATAATACACGACATAGCATGGCATATACAACATTCAAAACATACAGGTCACACATCACACAAAGGCTATAGCTTTGTCCTTACCTAAGGCGACGCCGGGCTTGGAGCACGCTCCTCTAACTCCTTAGGGCTTTGGGTCGGGATTACCTATAAAAGGGGGAAATGCTAAGTATTAGTTTCCCCTTATAAGTACCACAATTTCTTATTCTAGTTTAGGATTAGAGTTTTTATTACTAAAGAGGGTGTTATACAAAAACTAGGGTTTTTACCTTAGAATTAGTATACTAAATATTAGTAGTCGAAATATAGTTATTTATGATACTTATTGTTACACTTATTTTATTAAGCCCATTAGTTCCATTCTTATAATACTAGTGTTCACTAGTCATAGTAAAATAGTGATAATAATAATAATAATAATAATAATAATAATAATAATAATAATAATAATAATAATAATAATAATAATAATAATAATAATAATAAGACTACTAATAGTGACACTTATGTTTCAAGTAATAGAACTCTAGTGTTTTTAAGATTAAGTCTAACAATGGTGTTAGGTTTGAAATAATAATATAATAAGATCACAATATTACAAGTAACTATTCCTAAGGGTGATGATGATAATAGTAATAATACTAATAATGATGATAATAGTAGTAATACTCCTAGTAGTAATGATAATAACAATAATACAACCAAGTAAGGTTTAGCAACCACAATAATAACCGTAGTAAGGATAATAGAAGTAATAATATTAATATTATTAATAATGTTAATACTAACAATTTTAAAAATTAAGATTAAAGTTAAGTATAATAAAAGTTAGGGTTCAAAAGGGATGTTAGTATTAGTAAGAAAATAAGACATTAATAATAGAGACAATAATAATGGTAATAATGACAATAATAATAATAATAATAATAATAATAATAATAATAATAATAAAAGTAATGATAATAATAATGATAATAATAATAATAAGTATATTCGTATTAATATTAGAAGAAAATGGTAGCAATTATATAAAAGGGGTATTTATAGGCAGGGTGGTAGGGCAAGGCCAAGGGAAAGAAGACAAGGGGTGCGAGCGCCAGGCTGGCCGGTAGGCGGCAGCTGCCATGGCAGGTTAGGTCGGGAGGGGGAGAAAGAGGAAAGAAGGTGGGCACGCGGGGAGGGAGCTGTAGGGATTGTTGGGGTCGAAAATAGGAAAGAAAATGACAGGGAGGCAGGGGAGGACGGTCGGCGTTGGTGGCTGCCGGTGAAGATTGAGTTGCAGGTCGATTTGCAGGTCGGGGTGCAGAGGGGGAAGAAGAGGACAGGACGGGGTGGACCGGTCGGTCCAGGGGAAAGAAAGAAAAGAAAGAGGGGGCGGTTCGGCCGACTGGGGGTAACGGGCGACGAAGGAGTACGAGCGGGCCTGGTCACGCGAGACGGCGGGGGAGGGAGAGTTTGGGCCGCGGGCTGGCCCAAACCGGGAGAAGAAGAAGGAGAAGAAAAAAAATAAAGGAGGAAGAAAGAAAAAGAAAAGAAAGGAGAAAAAGGGAAAAGGAAAATGGAAAATGATAAAATGGTTGGGGATATTTGGTATTTATTTATTTATATATTTATTTTAGATATTTAATTTTAAAAATAATTATTTTAAGTATAATAATTAAATTAATTAGACTATTTTGGGTAAAATGTCCTTAACTCCCATTTAATTAGTAAAATGTCCAAAATTTTCTAAATAATTTATTTATTATTTTCCCCTTATTTTCCTCAATAAATTTCCTCTTTATTTAATGAAGTAATATATTTTCTTAATTTTCTCTAATAAATCATTATTTTGCCATAATTCCATAATTAGGATTTTTAGGGTATTACATCTACCGAGTCCAAAAAGTGTGATTGTGAATTCAAAATATGTGGAAGGGATGATGTTTGGAGTGGTTGGAGACTAGTGGTAGAATATGAAATGTATACTGATAGATTACGAAAGTATTTACATGGACATTCGTCTGCTTGTTGATTATCTCCTGAAGAACGTAGGTTAGTGCATAAACAAACCCAAATAAATGCCAAACCAATAGAGATTATTGACAAGTTGAAATTAGGGGTGTTAGGGATTATACTACAACACTTAAGACAATCTACAATACTAGGCATAACTTAAAGGTGCAGAGTTTTACGGGGCGTACAATCATGCAATAGTTATTACACTTCATGGAAACCAATTAATATCATTTGTGGCCTTATTGGTTGTATGAATATGATGTGGTTAGTGATATTGTATTTGTGTACCCGAATTTTATCGCTTTGTTGTGTGTGTTTCCATATGTTAATTATTTGGATTGCAAATACAAAGCCAATAATTACAATCTTTCTTTATTGGAGGTAATTGGTTGTGTGTCTAGTAGTAATAATGTTATCATTGTCTTGGCATTTATGATTAAGGACAAGAAAGATAACCATGAATAGGTGGTTGATAAGATAAAGAGATCGATGTAGCCCCATGAACTAAATATAGTTATCACTAATAGGTAGAGCTGACAAAAATTGACCTGACCTGTCAACCCGACCCTCACAAAACCCGATCTGCCATAACTCGATAAATTTATCAACCCGACCCAACCCAAATGTGACCTGAAACTAATCCGACCCAACATTAACCCGAATATAGACTTGATCTGACCCCAACCTGTAACCCTCCATCAACCCAACCCATTATCAACCCAAACCACCATCAACCCAGCCAGCTATCAACCCGATCCGACTCAATAAAACCAAATTTGATATTAACCAATTATGATAATTAAAAAAAATAATGTCTTATTATTTATTTAAAGCTTTTAAAAATATATTATTATTTAAATTTTACTTATTTTTCTTATTTTTATTGTGAACTTACTTATTCACCAATGATTTTCTAATTTTACCAACTTTTTTGCATAAAAACACAATATTAAAAAGTCATAATAATAAATAAATAACAATTAATAACACATTATTAATCATATGCTTGCATAAAGTTTAACTTAATTATTACCTACAAAGTTAATGAGTTAGATTAATTTTGGTGGTCAATATCCGATTTAACCTAAATCCAAAGTGATTTGATCCACGATTAGTTCGGCTCGAACCTAATTCGACCCATCAAAACCTAAAAAGATCCAATTCATTAAGTTAACCCAAATCAGACCCGTCAAATTAACTCAAACATAAAATCACTTGAATACGAGCTTGCTTGGCCCAAACCCAACTCGATAGGGATGTAAATGGAGTGGGTTCAAGGTAGGTACACCCATACCCATACCCAATAAGAAAATATGCTCTCAAATTTGTACTCGTACCACAAATGGATATCCACTAACACATCCATTTTCGTATCCATTGCATATCTGTTACCCGATAGATAATTCATTTATCCGTTAATGGATATTGTCCAGCTGATAAATCTATTACCCAAAGGATAAGCTCATATAGAGTTAAACCAAATTCCAATTTTAGCCTTAATTTATACTATATTTATTTTCAAATTAATGGTAAATGGGTACGCATATGGATATAGGTATAGGTATGGGTATGGGTATGGGTACGGATATGGATATCCTATACCCATATCCGTACCCGAACCTGACGAGTATTTTTTCCATCATCTATATCCATTTAAGTATCCAAAGGATAAAATCCATCGAGTTTGAGGTAAAATCCCTACCATTTACATTCCTAGACCCAACCCAACAAGCTAACCCGAAATAATCTGAACCCAACCCAACTCGAAATCAAACTATCTCAACCAAACCCAAACCCGACCCGACCTAATAAATTAACCTGATACAATCTAGATCTACAACGACCCAAACCTGAACTGGGCCTGACCCAAAAAATAAGGCGATTTGAAATGACCTAAATCCAAATGACCTGACCCAACCTACAATCGACCCGCAAAGAAAAATGACCCACAAATTATCCGACCCGAGAACAACCCTACCCACTATAGCCCAACCCACCCAACCCGATTGCCACCTATATTAATAGGGAACTAGATTTGATATAAATAGTATCCAAAGTCTTTCCTAATGTAGCATCCTTCTTATGAATATGATACATTAGTAAGAATGTGATGTCTTATTTTATAAAAAAAGATGAAAAGTATAATAGTGGGAGAACGTTTCCTAAGTAGATGGAAGAATATTGTACAAGCAACTACAATCGAGACATATAAGAACAAGATTCTACTTATGCATGATAGATGGGGTAGATTTCTACATTTGATACAATATGTGTATGAAACCTGATTGAATCCATATAATGAGAGGTTTAATTCCCTGTGAGTTAAAAATAATCTTCACTTTAGCACTCATACAACCAATAAGTATAATTTTTTGGTTGTATTATTCAATATTATTTAACATTTCACTACATAACTATTAACTATTACTTATATTTTGAAATTTTAAATGTAGAGTGGTAAGTGAGCATGGAAAGCTGAAAAAATATATATCATCATCACATATAATTTTGAAACATTATGCTCAAAGATTAACACACTAACCAAATTAATGAGTGAAAAAAGATTTAGAGGAATCATAGGTTATTATTCCACATTACTCTACAAATGACACATTATTCAAGGAGCTCACGTTTGTTGTATGTAGTAGAGCATTGGACTTGGTTGAAGATGATAGAAAGAGGTGCAATACAAGTGGTCCCAACCCCTTGGGATGTGGGTGCTACTTCAAGTTAACACACGATCTACCATGTGTACATGAGATATTTCATTACAAACAAGATCATTAACCCATTCCCGTATTGGGAGTGCATCAATTCTAAAAGACTTTTACTTTTTGTAAGAGAAAGGGAAGAAATGTTTGCATTTGATGATTCAACCGTTGATCTATTCATACATCAATTTTATTCTAACATAATGTCTAAAGTGCACATGATGCTTGACTATTCACCATCACATCTATGTTTGATCAACAAAGCAAAGGTTGCCCTAGTAATAGCACAAGTAGGAAGCCATCAGAGTGGGAGCACACAGAGCGTGCTTATTTGGAATCACCTATAAGGTGAGGTTGATAAGTTTGAGGACATGGTCACTCATCTCCTAGCAGAAGGTTCTCTTCCCCTAGTTGATTGGATCGAGGAAGAAGTATCAGTGGGAGGCATAGTACTTTGAAGACTTGTTGACTCATCCATAATTTTCCATGGTCCTATGATATTGAGGTTGATATGCTCCCATGGGTGGAATCATGGTGTGATGTTGTGGGTGATGGAAACTATAGGTTTAGAGCATTTATACTACAATTTTTTTAGGGAATGAGAAAGAATGGTCAAATATTAGAGTCACAATGTAAAAGAAATTGGCGACTCATCAAGGATTATATGAGCATGATTTTATAAATCTTATTGTTGAAAATATGTAACACCTAATACATTAGAGATTATTAGATCTAATGGAAAAATGGTGGCAGCAGCTTGAATTTGTATTTATCTTTATGACAACATACAATGTGGTATTCATTTGCTTGAGTCATCTAGGGTCAATTACATGTTTACCACATAAAGCTTCACTTAATGACCGATAACCTGATCAAATGATTATCATGTTAAGTGCCAAACAATTGGTCGCACTATGTATCATTATGTCTCTTAATCACTAATATATCATACAATTTTCATTATACTATATATTAATGGCACTCATGTTATAATACTTTATATGCTTGTAGTTAACCTTGATAGAAAATGTAATATTACCACTAGTATCTAATCAATGGTTTGGACATGTTGATCCAAGTGTATATGGATGAAATGAGTCATATCATGATCACATTTTACTACATCGAAATGAAATGGGTATGGGTGCCAATCAAGGGGGAGACTTTGGTTGATGATTTGTTATAATGCAACGACTTTAATGTAGACCTTTATGTAATTTGGTTCATCTCATTATGTTAAGTATTTTGTTGTAGAACATTATGTTCTTGTTGATGAACATCTATGAGAATTATTAAAAATATTTTCGTATAAAAAGATAAATTAGCTGACAAAAAAAAGTAATAACAACCCCTATAATTCATCAAAATAAAAATAAAATCATAATAATAATAATTTACTAACTATCATCAAAATCACCATCTACAAAGGGTTGTTCAGCCTCCTTCTCTTCACTAAAGGAAAGTCTAATCCCACCCATGGCAAGATAGACCTCCTTTAGACTATCAAAACTATTATCCTTATCAATTCTACCTTTCTTCTCTTCTTTGAACCAATAGCAGTACCCACCCATCAATTTATTATTTGTCTCTACTTAAGTCCTGATATATAGGGCATCACTCGGTCCTTCATCTACTAGTACATGGTGGACTATTGGGTGGGTCTAAGGATGATACCAAGGAAGGTAGTGAGTTGAGGCATCATGTTGGTATATTAAATGGTGAAATTGGAAACTAAAGTTCAGTCAATGGTGTGGTCAGGCATTGTAGAATGATGCTCAACTAGAGTAATCCGCTTTATACTTCATTATGTTTGCATTAGAACATAATTAATGTGATGGAACAATCAAAGGAATCAATATGAGTTGGGGGTAACCAAACTGTGGGCAACTTGATCTGATATGTAAGGCTTGACAATATCCATGAAGTGCAAGCCACTTTGGTACATCAACATAGAATGTTTCATCAACAGATCTTTGTCGAACGGTAATAAATCAACCAACAAACATATGTAAAATATTATTCATATTAAGTATTACAATAAAAAATTCCCTAATAAAGTATGTCACTTGCCTACTACGCCCTTAGCTAATCAAGTTGCCTCTTATATTGAATTATGTCATCCATTGACTTAAAGGGAATCATTTGACAAGATGTATTCCACCTTATTGCTTTGGCATCTCATGATGGATTATATGTACGAGAATAACTCTACTGAAAGTAAGGAAATACTTGTAAATCCAAGCTTATGCACAATTATAACGCATGCATAATAAATCAAACTAACAATTAAATCATTTTTTAACTAATAATTAGCAATTAATAATTATCGTTAATAGTGGCATGCAACCACCTATTTTCTTGCACCCGATCCTAGATGTTATTCTACATTGTCTATATAAACATGCTAAAGTAACAACTCCAAGGGCCATATCGCCTAACTTACTCATATCTACTACTAATCTCAGCATTAAAAATGGAGCATGATAGGTGAACTTGTCTATAGAAAGTGTACAAGGTAGCAAGTATCAAAAATAAAACTAGCCATAAGACTCATTTCCGGGAACCCACTTAGTCATAAAGCTTAACAAATATTATCCAATGTGACTTAGGTGCCCTTCACAAAACTTGTCTTCACCATCACCTCAGGTTCACCCCACATGTTAGCCAAAAGCTCCACAACATCGCCATCACTAGGAAAATTCTCACTAGTACATTCATACCCATAACAATTCATATCTATAATGTAAATCATGGCATGTAGAATAATAGTCATCTCACCAAATGGAAGGTAGAAGTGTAACACCCTAATTTTTACTACTAAAGGTGGAAGCATATAATTCAAAATATTGGATGTTACCGACATAATTAACATAAGCCTGGTTTACCATACTATCCTTACATCATTTCCAAGGCTAAAACCATTCATAGTAAAACAAGGTAATTAGAAATAAGAGGAGCTTTTATAAATACAAATATAATTTTGGAGATTAACTCCATGGTACAATAATAGAATACAAACTAAGGGATACCATGGATCAAAAATTCCAAAGGTATCAGGGTAATAACATCATCTGGATAACATATTCTTCACCCAAACACCCAGTACAGATAAAATATTAAAAGGAGAAAAATCATCCAGTTGGTCCTCAAAGACCTACACAAAAGGATTAGGGTCTTCTTCTTGTGAGAATGAGTAGCACCCATAAAAAGGATGGTCAGTACGCTACGTACTAAGTAAGGTAATCATGCTATGAGGTTAGGGATACAGATAAATACATACATTCATGGCATATGGTAAGTACACATACAATTTATAAAAATTCTCACAAGGTAAATACTGATTCAGGACTCTTTATTAGATATAGCAATTTTTATTCTTTTATTTACGATGAGTTCAAAGACCCCACTATTCTTAAACCAGTAGAATGATCCAAAACACCTTTCGGGGACAACACACCTGAGCCACTATTATCATCCAGTGGAACAGATCCATAAAAAACACCTTCTTAGAGGAAATGCTCCCAAGCCACTATTATCATCTAGTGGAATGGATCTAAAAAATATCACCTTGGTCCTAACTCACGTACTCTTCCACTTTAAATCATTAATATCTTACCCGTTAGGTTATATATCTCAAATCATATTCTTATTCATGATGAGTATAAGGCCCCACTATTCTTAATCCACTGGTATGAACTAAAGTACCTCTCATGGACAACACACCTAAGCCATTATTATCATTAGGTAAAACGGATCCATAAAACACCTTCTCAAGGTAAAAGGCTCCCAAGCTATTATTATCATTCGACAGAATGGATCTGAAAAGCATCACCTTAGCCCGACTCACATGATCTTTCACTTTAAATGATTAATGTATTATTCATGATTAATTCATGAGTTACAGAACACATTAAATCATGCAATCCCATCACGCAGTTTATAAGGTCATTCTCTAGAGTTAAGATCCTTATATTTCCCCAAACCCTAATTTTACACTTTTATCATAACTTTTTTCCTATTACTATTTTAACCACCAAACTTAGTAACTTTTCATCAGATATTATTATTAACAACATATTCAAATTTCAAGGCCTAACTCTAAGGTCTTGCACATATGATAATAACCCTATTCCAAAAGTTACTATTCCTAAGGCTTATAAACCCTAATTTCACAAATAAATCATAAATTTTTATGTAGGTCTCACACAATTATGGATTTAACATACCTTCCCAAAATACTGATATTAACAACATATTCAAGTTTAGTGGTTTAACTTTACCATTTCATATATGTGATAATAGCCTCTTCGTTTTAGGGTTATTATTCCCAAATCAAACCATTTGCATACCTTATTTAAACTTAGGTCATTCACAACTACTCTAAACACTTTATAAAACATCCTTAACACATCTGGATGATATGACACCTTAAAACACCATGATTCCCATATTTAACTCATGTTGACCAAAATACCCTTATAGGTAACATAACCCTTATTTCATGCAAATCTTATGTATTTAGTAATATTATTTTCAAATCCACATTTTTCTCCAAAGATCTTTTCATAATAATTTCACATTCATTATACCATTAACAAACCCATGATACAAACATATTTCACATCGAAGGCTTTTCCACATAAAATAATAATATCGCGTGAACTTTACTTACTCATTTCCTATCATATAATATCAACAACATATCATAGTATCAACAATCATATATTAGTCCACATAATCACAATAGCATGGTACAACATAAAATCATGTATAACACTTAGCAATCAAAGACCCTAGACTATGACAAATATCTTTACTAAAACGACTCCAGTCTCTAAGCTCACAAAATCTACTCCGCCTCTTCTGGGACCACGAGGAAATCACCTAAGAAAAGCATAATAAAACATCATTAAGATCAAAACACCTAAGTAAAAAAATGCTTAAGCAAATAGAAAGGTGAAGGAAGGAAGAAAATCAAACTAATAAGGTATTGAAAAGAACTTGTGTAACCAAGAAAAAAGGGAATACCACGGGAAATGGAGGGTCATCATCAACACAATTTGTTGTTTCTATGGAAGGTGTAATGGTGAAGGATGGCGAACAAGGGGTGTGTGCTTCGGTGATGGAAGTTAAAGGGGGTGGTGTGGTAAGGTTGGAGGTACTGAAATGGAGGAAGGGTGTTGCGGTTGTCATTGCTAAAATGGGGGGGCTTCAATTGTTGCTACCGAAATAGAGGGGGAAGCTTCGTCTAAAGATGGTAAAGTGGATTAGGGAGCATTGGCCAAATCTACCTAAGGGTATTGGATTAGGTTGTCATGAAAATTGCTGCAATAAGGAAAGGAAAAAGGAAGAAAATGCTACGGTGGAGATAGCCGAAAGAGAGGGGTTAGTTTCGGTTGTTTTGGTAGGGGGTTATGTTTAGTAAGGGTGGCTGAAGGTGGTGAGGGAGGAATGGCATAGGTTACTGGTGGTAGTGTGGTTGTCTTAGTTTATCTTGCTAGTGGTGGCTTTTGAAGTTGTTTTTATAACGGCAAGGAGGTGGTGAAGGAGGGTAATGGTTTTACATTAGTTGCAGAAACAAAAGGGAGAGAAGAAAGTTGGTATCATTTAATGTAGAGCATGTGTGTATATATGTGTGTGTGTGTGTGTGTGTGTGTGTGTCCATACTGTAGATACGGGTGAGAGGTGTGTGGAAAAAATTTCAACCCTAACCCTCATGTGTAAGAGGTGGGAGTTGATGGATGGTTTGGTAGGTGGTAGGGAGTGATGGCAGAAAAAAGAGAAGGAGAGGGATTGGCCGAGAGGGAAACGAGAGAAAAAGGAAAAGAGGGAAAAGAACAGGGGTAATATTTTAGTTATTATTATTATTATTATTATTATTATTATTATTATTATTATAACAAGCTCAATATAATTTAGGTTAGGATAATAAGGTAGATTAATTATCAATAAATTAGGATTCAGTTAAATGCTAGGGTTAGAGAATTAGGATAAAATGAAAATATTTATTTCTTGATATTAGGATTATGTTACAATAGTAATTACTTGGGATTAGAGTTAGCTAAAAATTTGTGGTATTGCAAGAATTTTTTAGCCTCTAGGTTCACCTCTCAACAAAAGAGGAGATGAGCAAAGCATTATGATGGTTGAAGTATGTGCTATGTAGATGCTTCATGCTTGTGGTCTCAATGTAATCATAGCCAAGACCCATGCCAACATCATCTGCTATTAGTCTTCTCAAGCTTCTTGTCCTAGACCGAACCCTCTGCAAAGGGCGTAGTTCCTACAACAAACAGAAAATTAGAATTATGAATTAGATGGTAAAAAAAATAGTAACTAATTATATAATTATAAAAATTATTTTCTTGTCGGTTCATGTGGAGTATGCCACATGACCCTTAAAACCGGTTAGAAGATTGTGAATCAATAGACCCCCACCCATAGGTCCAGTAAATTACCAATTGTCGTTTGATACCGATGAGGAAATATATCATATTTCTTGGCTAGATCTTCTAGTGTCAGTGAAATCTCCCTTGATATGATCATCATACTTCTGTTCAAATGACATATGATGTGTGTATAAAGTATGAGGAGCTTTCTCGCACTGCATAGCAGCTTATGCTCTAACATTAGTAGTAGATTTTCTTCTTCTCTACCTTAGTAGTAGCGGGAGTAAGTGTCTTATATCTTTACTTATGCCTTCTCTACCCTCCATCTACCAATTATAACAAAAATATCATTAATAAATATTATGTTTAAGGTTTTAGATGGTTTGGGTTTTTGGATTTGGGGTTTAGGTTTGTAATTTAGGTTTTAGGGTTAAGGAGTTAATGTTTAATGATTAGGTTTTGGGGTTTATGGTTAAGGGTTTATGGATTATAGTTTATGGTTTAGGGTTTATGGTTTGGGTTTGTAGTTAAGGGTTTAGGGATTAGGTTATAGGGTTTAGATGTAACACCCCACTATTTACAGTTGAAAATTTGTATTTAAATGGAAGTGTAAAACAAACGTAATTGGGTATTATCATCATACTTGACATAAGTCTGGCTTATCATACCATCCTTACATCGAATACAAGGTAAACAGTTAAATACTAAAACACATGTTAAAATAGAGAATAAGATAAATTCATAAACACATATAAGATTTTTGAGGTTAAATCCGATTATAATATTCAAAATACATAAAGGAGTACCTTGGACAAAGAGTCTAAAAAGGTATATGGGTCAAAACTAAGAACTAAATAACATGACTCTATGATCTCAAACCCCATACACAAAATATGGTCACTCCTCCCCTAACAAAGCATCATAAGTAACAAAGTCATCTACTAGGCCCTCAATGATCTGAACAAACTCAATTGGTCATTTTTCTCGTAGGAATGAGCAACATCCATGAAAAAGAATGATTAGTATGCTACGTACTAAGTAAGGTGATAATACAGTCATAATCATGTTACATAGATTACATAATCCATATAGAAACATAAGTGAAGAAAATAATTAAGATAATATGATGAAATATAATACTGATTCAAAAAAACCATTATTGGCGACAATCATAATCCATATACATATTTACGTCAATGTAACAAACTAAAGCACCTATGAGGGGAAAATGCATTTGAGACACTACTATTATCTAGTGGAACGAACCCCGAATATATCAGAGAAATTTTCTCCTAACCAATATTCTTAAACCATTAGAATAGTTTGAAGCACCCCTTAGGAAAAAATGCTCCTGAGCCACTATTATGGTCTGGTGGAACAGGCATACACCTTGGTCCTGACTCGCGTAATCTTTCACTTTAAGTAATTAATATCTTATTCATTATTACTTATATAAAGATTATATTCTACTTTACATTAAGATCGGGAACCCTGTTATTCTTAAACTGGTAGAATGGTCTAGATTACCTCTTAGAGAAAAATACACTTGAGTCACTATTATCATTTGATAGAACAGATAAAAAAACATATTAACTTGTCCTCACATAATATGTTTCTTTAAGTAATTAGTATATTATTCATGGTGGTGTATCTCAAAATTATCATACATATGAATATTTAGACATACAAGACACATAATATATCTTAACACACTCATTTAAAACACTTAAAGCGCAACCATATGAATATTAATACATTTCTAAAGGAAAAGGCCACATCCCTCTTAAAAACCCTAATTTTCATAGATTAACATCACTCTTCATTTGGTAATCATTTCATATAAAAAATTAATTACCCATCCTTAAAATATTATTATTGACAATGTACCCAAAAATCAAGGTTTAGCTTCAACATCTTACACATGTAATAATAGCCTACCTTTAGTGTTACTATTTACCTTTCCCTATAAAAATCTAATTTCACAATTAAATTATAACTCTCCCCATTCGATTCATATAATCACCAAATTTAATATGTGATCCTAAAAGGCTAATATTAACAACATATTCATAAATTAAGGTCAAACTACATCATTTCACACATGTGATAATAATCCTCCCATAGGTCTATTATTTTCACTTAAAGCTGTATTTCTCAATTATTAGACTTTAACCATTCAAATTCACTCTAAACACTCCACTTAATATACTTAACCTATTTTTAACCAATTATCACATTAAAATACCCAATATTCTATTTTTAACCTATATTAACCAAAATGTCCTTAAGATAGCTAAAATTCCCAAATTTCTACAAAAACTTTAAAAGTCCCAATATATTTGATTTCTCAACCTCCTATATGCCTGAAATGCATGCTTTCATATATTTCTCACTTTTTCATCATAAGATACAACATATAATATTATTATCCATATAAGAACTCTAAACACAATATCACATATAAACACATATATTACACATTAAAGGCCTAGCTTTGACATGTATCATTAACAAAAAGCATTTTCAGTCTCTAAGTACATATAACTTAAGATGCCTTCTCTGAGGACATTGAAAAAAAATATAAGAATCAATAATAATACAACATTAGAACTCATGAAATCAACACAGGAAAATATAAGGCAAATGAGAGTGAAAAAGGGATAAAAATTGAAGCAAACCAAAGCCACAAAGGTCAAATAGATACAGAAAAAGTTGGCATAAAAAATGGAGGGGACAACGACACTTAATGTCGTAGCTAAGAAGGGAGGCAATGACACTCCCTGCTATTACTAATGGGGGTGAAATGATAGTCTTTGCCTATAGGTGGGAGTGGAAACTAGAGAAGGTGACAATGGTGGGTTGGAGTGGCGTGGAGGGTTGGAGCTAGGAGGTTGTGCAACGTGAAGTGGTGAGGTGTTTGGGATAGTGGTTATTGGTGGCTATGGTGAGGTGCAACAACAAAAAGGGGAAGAAGAAAGAGAAGTAGTAGTAGAAGAAGAAGAAGAATGGAAGGCCCTATGGTGGTGGTGGTGCTAGGTAGCGACGGGAAAGTAAGGAGAAGGAGAGAATGAAGAAGGGGTGTGGGTTCTCTTGATGTAGGAAAGGAGGACGAGGGAAATGGTAAAGACAATGAAGAGGGAGTCTGGAGATTTTTTAAGGGTTGTAAAAATATGAAAAATTAGGGGATAAGGGCATATTTTTAGAGGGAGAAGGGCAAGGGCATGCAAGATGGAAATCGAAGGAGCAAGAGTTCAAGCATGGTTGATTTTGGCTTGGAACCAATGAGGGTAAGTGGTTTAAGGTTGTAGCGAGTTGGTGAGAATTTCATGGGATGGCATGGTTCAAGTGAGGTAGTGTAAAGGATGGAAAGTGCATAGTCAGGAAGGGAAAGAGAAAAGGAAAGGGAACCATGGGGTGCGGGGTTGCATGGCCAAAAGAGGGAAATGGAAGAAGGAGTTGATTGGAATGGGGAAAAAGAGAAAGAAAAGGAAAAAGGAAAAGAAAGGAAAGGAGGTTAGGGATAGGATTAGGAATAGGTTTAAGTTTAGGACTAGGGAATTAGAGTAAAATTTATCAACCATCCAAGGTTAGGTTTAGGTTAAAATACTAATGACCTAGAATTAAATTTAAGATTAAGTTTAGATATAAAATTAAGGAATTAGGGTAATGTAAAATATAATTTTTTATAAGATAAATAGGTTAGGATATTAATTACTCGAGATTAAGATTAGATAAAATTTTGAGGTATTACATCACAACCCCCTTAAAAGAGAAACTTTATCCTCGAAGTCGATAAGTCAAGGTTGGAGAAGAATAGAAAAATGGTGTAAGGAAGGATGGTTTCAATGGTAATCTCTATAAAAATTGATACCATTCTACTAAATATTACCCCCTTAAAAGAGAGAGAACCTTGAAACCTAACAACCTATGTTGAAGAGGTCAAGATGTGTCTCCCGCATGTCCTTCTCTATCTCCCAGGTTGTCTTCTTTGCTCCATAGCGGCTCCAAAGAATCTTCATGAGTAAAACTAAGCTCTTCCAAGTCCAATGTAACTTAGTGTCAAGAATCTACAAGGCCCTATCCTTGTTGGATAGCAAATCATCGAGCTCAATCTCGTCAGATCTAATCACATAGGAAGTATCTATTGTGTACTTTTTTAGCTGCAAAACATGGATGTTGTTATGGACTTAGGCTAACTCTAATGGAAGTGTCAAGTGGTATGCAACATTGCCAACCCTGTCAAGAATCTTATAAAGGCCTATATACCTCAGGCTTATTTTCCCCTTCTTTCCAAATCTCTACAACCCTTTGGTGGGCAAGACCATTAACAAAACTCTATCTTCTACCTCAAACCATCACTATGACACCTATAATCCACGTAGCTCTTTTTTTCGACTTCGAGATACTTATATCCTATCCAAGATCAACCAAATATGCTAATTCATCTCCTTGATCATCTCTGATCCAAGTACAACAATCTCGCTAATGTCACTCTAACATAAAGTGTTGCCACTTGCATCTATACAGTGCCTCAAAGGGTTTCATCCCTATGGTAGTGTGATAACTATTGTTCTATGAGAACTCCACTAGACAAGATCCTCCCAACTGCCTAAAAAATCCATAACATAAGCCCTTAGCATGTACTCGAGTGCTTAGATTGTCCTCTCAGATTGGCCATTTGTATCTAGGTGAAAGGCGATACTCATCATCAACTTCATGCCCATAACCTCCTAGAAGTGCAAAAGCAATCTCAAATCCCTATCCCAGACTATGTCAGTAGGTGTACCCTACCTACTCACCATAACAAACCTCATGTAAGAATCGGGTAACTGATCCATGCTCCAAGTAAAATTCATTAGTATAAAGGCTGTTGATTTGGTCAACCTATTAATGATAACCCATATTGTGTCACACTTGTTGCAAATCCTTGGTATTCCACTTTAAAAAATCCATAAAGATTGAGTCCCACTTTTATTCCGACACACCCAAAGACTAGAATAACCTTGAAGATTTGTAGTGCTCTATCTTAACCTACTAATAGGTCTGACATCTCAATACAAACTTCGCCACCTCTAACTTCATGCGAGGCTACCAATAAATCTACTTAATGTCTTTATATAAATTATCCTCACCTAGTGAAAAAAAATGGAGTACGAGGACCTTCCTCTAACATCGGGTGCTTCAAATAAATACAACTCTTACACACTATTAACCCTTGTAGCTAATGATACAATCCTTATGAATATGAAAAACATATTTGATTATCTTATATCTTATGTTGAATCCTCTTGAACTTAATACCCTCAGATTGTTCCACTCGGATCTCATCAAATAAAATCAATGAAATCATCAAAGCACTCATCTAGACATCTAATGATCTAAATCACCCTATTAGATCAACTCTATCCCCAACTCTCCATGCTCCGCAAGCAACCAATTAATCACCACACAAGAACTTAAAGAGTGTGATGTCTTTCGACTCAAGGCATCTGTAACAATTTTGACATCACCTTCATGGTAGGTTAACTCAATATCATAGTCCTTCACCAACTCTATACATATCATCTGCCTCATATTCAACTCCTTCTTAGTAAATATATACTTGAGGCTCTTATGCTCAATTAAGAATTTGCACTTGGTTTCGTATAGATAGTGCCTCTAAATTTTCAACCAAAGACGGCTATAGCAACCTCTGAATCATGTGTTGAGTTGTTCTGTTCATGCTAGTTCAACTAACGGGAGGCATAAGTAACTACTTTACCATGCTGCATCAATACACAACTCAATCAATGCTTTGGCCCATCATTGTAGACCTTGAACCCATTTTATCCCACCGGTAGAGTTAAAATTAGTGTTGTAATCAGGCATCACTTCAACTCCTAGAATATACTCTCGTAAGTATCATCCCACTAAAACCTAGTACTCTTCTACAGAATTTTCATCAAGGGATAGGCTAACTTCGAGAATTCCTAAACAAAACACCTATAGTACCCGACCAAACCTAGGAAACTACAAACCTCAGGAATGTTACTGAGTGCTTTCCACTCTATAACTGTAACAATATTTGCCGAATCTATGACGAATCCTAAATGTCCTAGAAAGGAAACCTCCTAAATCCAAAACTCACACTTTGAGAGTTTGGAATATAGTATGTTCTTGCTAAAGAGTGACACGATGGTGCATAGGTGCTACTCATGATCCTCTCTACTATGAGAGTACCCTAGAATATCATCAATGAACACCATTAGAAACTAATCGATGTGCAACCAAAAAATCCTCAACATTAAGTCCATAAATATGAAAACAACATTGGTGACCCTGAAAGGAATCACTATGAAATCTTAGTGCCCATACCATTTCCTAAAGGCCATCTGTATGATTTCTACATCTACAATGCACAACTGATGATAACCCGACCTCCAATAGATATTTGAGAAGATTAGAGCACCCCAAAGTTGGTCAAATGGATCATCAATCCTCAAAATATAATATAGTTCTTCACTATTAGTTGGTTCAGACCTTGATAGTTGATAAATAGACGAAGGATCCTGATAAAGTGAATTTTTCCAATAATTTTACCTCTCTTTACCTTTACTTTGGGACTTCATTTAATCTCTTTTACATATTTTGCTATGGTTTTGGTCTATTATTTTCCCTATCACTTTCTTCAGCTCTGTGTTACAAGATTTCCCTCAAAAACACCAATTCCGAGAAAGAATTGCTTATTTTTGGAGCAAAGGACCTAGCATGGAAAGCTTGGGAGGAGGGTACATCAACCCAACATGTTTATAGAAGTGTATTGAAGCCATGAGAGCCAAAATATGTATCAAGATATCCCTAAGAAGATTGAAAAGGGGGCTGCACGATCGGCTGCACACCCAGCTGCACAGCCATGCAGCACTCCCCTATTACTATTGAAGAAAATAGAATCGCACGTCTAGGCAGTGCATGGTTGTACGACCGTGCAAAATTCTGAGCTAAAAAGTCGAGGCTAAAAATATTGCATGGCCAAGCCGTGCAAGGTTAGAAATTCTAAAATGCTGAGAGCTGAGAAACTGCATGGCCAAGCCATGCATTGACAGTCTTCCCCACGATTTACGTGCAGGACATGGCCGACATGATAGGGATTTTCGTGGCACGCCTCAGGGACTTCTTAAGGAGACACAGAGAGAGAGAGAGAGAGAGAGAGGAGGTTTTAGGGGAGCAATTAGACCCCTCATTACCGAGCTTTAGCTTCATGTAATTGTTTGTTCCTTTAATTTTGATTTTTCCAGAGATTCAATTGTATAATTCGTATACTGTTAACTCAGAATCAACCTTGCTCTCTTCCAGATTATGGTTATTTCAATCGAATTTTCTTCTTTGTATCTTTGCATTATTATTATGATTATCATGCTATTTATTTCATTAATTTCATTTGAAAATATGAGTGAGTAGTCCCCTTTCTAGGATTGTACTAGGTACCGTTTTAGTGATTAATATGATGAATTAAAGTATTATGACGTATGATTGATATGTTTATACTGTTATATATGCTTGATTTAATTGTTGTAAAGTGGATTTGATGAAATCATACCTCCTTAGATGTAATATACAACTGAAAGGCTGGGATTATTATCGGTTTTTTTACATATGTACCATAATTTAAGCAATCACGAAAGTAGATGTTTAATTCTTAGGGACTCTAGAGTTGGTGACTCTTAATGGGTTTAGTTTAATTTTTGAGTCACGAAAGTAGTTGGCAAATTAGATTAAATATGTTCTTAGACCTTGAAAGAGGCTAATAAATATAATATGACCAATTGTCCACAATTAGCGAATTAATCTATAGCATAAACGTTGTTTCACTATTGATTATTAATACGAAAACAGAAGTTCAATCATAGGTCTCACTCTTATTATTTAGTATATGCAAGTTAGAAAGCTTTTCATAATTATTCTTTTTATCCGAACGCATACCCTCGTTTTATATAGATTTAGATAGTTAAAATAGTAAAGAAGTGTAATCAATTATAAAGTCCTTGTGGGATATGACCTTGAAATGCTATAAAAAATCCATGCACTTGAGAAAATAGCACAACAGATCCCATCATTCATCTTCACAAACAAAAAGGGTGATCCCCATGGAGATATGCTCGAGTGGATGCACCTATGAGCCATCAACTCCTTCAAATGAGTATTTAACTTTGGAAACTCTACCAATGCTATCTGATAAGGTGCCTTCAACATTGGCTCTACCCAAAGTACTAGATCAATGGTGAAGAGTATCTTGCGCACTAACAGTATGTCAGGTATTCTAAGTCTTGAGAAACTAGAATAATGTCACCACGTCCTTGTTCAACTCTTGAACACTACACAGGTACATAGGGTAACCTCTATACACCAACGAATATAGCATATGGGTAGATACAACTTTTATCATAAGCTTAAGCTTGCATATCCTATAGGAGACTCTAGTACCTTGAGATCCCTACAACACTACTTGCTCCTGTGCTCAGTCTATTACTTCTTTGTATTCCCCCAACATGTCAATTCCTAAGATGAAATTGAAGTCTTGTAAGTCCATCTCAACCAATTCCACTAGGAATTTTGCACTTTTTATCTCTAAGGTCACGTCCGAGTAGAACCTAATACAATCCAATCTATCCTAGAAGGTAACATCACAAATACAGATATGCTAGCAGATGGAGATATGTAATTAAAGTAGTTGATACGAATGATAAGGAAACACCCAAATCAAACAACACATAATTTGGTAATGAAATGATGCTGAACATACTAGTGACCAAGTCCAACTATCAATCAACCTTTGCCTGACTGACAACATTCATATGCTCGTCTAACTATCCAAATTGGTATCCTCCATGATACCATCTGGCACCCTAAGTCTGAACTCCTCTATGAGGGATTGGGCAAGGCTCCTATGTAGGGATGGCAATGAGTCGGGTTTGGGCCGAGTCCAGTCATACCCAGATCCGGACCCATTTATATTATCTAGACCCAGACCCGACCCAGACCCATCGGGTCTTAAAAGTTTAGATCCAGATCCATTGGGTCTAACTAGTAAACGGGTCCTAAATGGGTCCGATTATTTAAAAAAAAAACAATCTATGCTAATCCAAATACATTTATGTTTTATATAACTTAATATGTATTTTTTTGTTAAAAAAATCATCTAAGTGAAAAAATAAATATATTAAAATAGTTATATTAACATTTCAAATGGTGTTTTAATGCTTTTAGTAGGGATGTAAATGGGGCAGGTTCGGGGTGGGTATACCCATATCCGTATTCGTATCCGAAAAAAAATTTTGTACCTATACCCGAATCCATATCCGCTAACATATCCATATCCGTATCCGTTGGATATTTGTTACTCGACGGATTATCCGTTTACCCGTTAATGGATATTATCCGACGGATAAATCCATCACCCGACAGATAAACCCATTTAGAGTTAAGCTAAATGATAATTCTAACTTTAATTTATACTATATTTATTTTAAAATTAAGGGTAAAAAGGTAATTATATATCGGGTAAACGGGTACGGATATGGATACGGGTATGGTTACGAGTACGGGTATGGATATCCCATACCCGTATCCGTACTTGAACCCGATGGGCATTTTTTTTTCCATCATACATATTCATATCCATATTCGTTTATCCATATCCGTTGGATAAAATCTGTCGAGTTTCAGGTAAAATCCGCCTCGTTTATATCCCTAGCTTTTAGAATACAATGTTATATATATTGTTTATAAAGTAAGTATACAAAAATAAAATTTTAAAAAAAAATGAATAAGGAGATTATATAAGATTAAGACAATAATGATAAACATAATATTAGTATGTATTTATATATGTATACATACACACACACACACACACACACATGTACATTAAACGGGTCTGGCGGGTTGGGTCTGGGTCTAGAATTGAACCAAGACCCAAACCCGATCCTAACTCGTCGGATCCAAAAATTATGGACCCAGACCGGCTAAAAATGAGGCGGGTCTAGCGGGTCTGGGTCGAGTCCGAGACCCATTGCCATCCCTACTCCTATGGTATCTCCTTAACCTCCCTAGGTTGTACACTGGCTGGGGCAGGTGCCCTCTACAGAAATTGTTGTAGCAGTGGTTAGTAGGTCTCTTGTTGATAAGTTTGTTGTTGTCATACCAGCAATCCCCTCTATTAAAATTAACCACCTTATGGCCGAAATTGTCCCATATAGTGCTAACACTATAAAGATCAGTGACCCAATTAACTACAAGCTCTTCACTAAACAACTACACTCTGGTAGTTTTGACCAAGATAATCTCTATCGTGAATGCAACAAAAAGTGCCACAACGGTCCTAAATATCTAGTTTGACCACCTGTATGGCCCCTTGAATAGAAAATTAGAGGTCCACCTCTCTGAAATTAGATTCGACCTCTAAATCCCTGTGTCTTTGACTTCCTCTTACTAAGGATGGAGGCATGCTCCTGTATCATGGTAGCGATGACACACATCCACTCATACAAGATAGCCTAGTCCTAGAAGGCCACCATATCAATCATCCTATAAATGCTAAAATGGAGCCCTTATTCAAACTAGTAGACCATTGTTGACTCACTAGTCGCTATGCCTGATGCGAAGATCAATAGCTCCATAAACCTAGCATGGTACTACCACATTGTATGCTTCCCTGGATAAATTGCATAAACTTCTTTAGCTTTTCCTTCTTGAGGCTCTCTAGATAAATCTTGGTTTGGATCACCATCTTAAAATCCTCCCAAGATATCGGTAGTCCTCCCTACACTCAATAACCTACCCACTAGGCGTCTACAACTCCTTGAAGAAAGAATGTGCTCATGCACGCCTACCGAGCAGATGGACATTAAATTGACTCATAAGTCTTTTCCATATCCTGAATCCATCCCTCCAATATGACCAAATATTTTTCACTAGTGTAAATTGGTGAGTGAATTCCAATAACCCTCTGAAGTCAATCTTCTCTGATACCCTCATGTAGGTAATTAAGAGGTGGCAGTGGCAACTGAGAGTGAGGTGGTGGCGGTGTGCACTTGACAAACTCAATGAAGGCCTCGAAGGTCTTCTCTAAGTAGCCAACATGACCATTCAAGGAGGAGACACTGGAATATTTATAGAGAGAAATGAGTGAGGGCATGTGATAAGAAAGTTGAAGGAGCACGATTTTGGGTGTGGCTAGTTTTGGCGTAGGTTTAGGATCGACGATGGTAGGTGGTGTAGGGTTTTAGGAAGTTGGTGAGCAATGTAGGGGATGGTGTAGTGTAGGTGAGGTGGTGTAGAGGGTGGGTTTTATCCGATACCCGACATATATATAAACAGATACGAGTATAGATACAGGAAAGGAGGAAAAAAATCCGTCGGGTTTGGGTATGGATACGAGTAATGGTACTCCATATCCATACCAACATCCATATGCGTATTAGTACCCGTCGAATAAAACCCGATATAAAATTACCTTTTTACCCTTCATATATATAACATAATTAATATATTCATTAATGTTATAATAGTAATTAAGTTAAAATCATAATACTCTATTAAATCTAAATTAGATAATTAGACTAAATTATTTTTAATAATATATTTTTAATACTTGAAAAATATTTGTATAATTAAAATTTTCTATCTAGTAATCTGTAATCTACTAACCAATATAATTAAAATTAGATGGGCCTTACCCACCCAGCTCATTAACTAATAGATTAGATTGACAGATTTAGTCGAATGAATTTTGACTGAATCAACTCTATCACTTTCCCCCGACCCCCTGACTCCTGAGTGCCCTCCCTTCACCCTCGAGTCCTCGACCTCAACGGAGGCCGCCTTCCTCAACTGCCAGTCGACCTCAAGTCCTCAAACGCTCAACACCTCAACCTCCTGCCAAACTCCCATCCCACTTCGCTCGAGGTTCGACCTGCGACCTCCGACTCAAGCACCACCGTCACCCTATTGCCTGATTTACCTGGATCTACAGTCCCCATCATTTCTTCTTTTTTCTTCCTCTATTGTATATCAACCCCATCGTTGCTCATTGTAGTATCTGTCGACTGATCTTGCTCCCAACTTCGACGGCTCCAATAGTTGCAGCTCAAACTCAATCGCAACCTCCCAACATTGACTAATAGTTAGTCCTCTCCTTGCCCTTCTCCGTTTCTCTACCTGTTGTAGTGTAATAGTGTTGTGTAACTTATTTCTTTGTCTGTTGCAGCCTTGCAGGTGGTAGTTGTGGCGGTGCAGCCAAAATTGGTCTGTCCTCTACCGGTTTGCTAAGTGCTGACTCTACCGTGCATTTGGTAAATGGTATGCCCTATACGTGTTATAAGTGGGATAGCCTAACAATGAGATTATGAGAAAATGAGAAAATAGAGCAACATGATTAGAGAGATCAAGCTTAATAGGTATTGGCATAAGTAACTTTGATTACAATTTGTGAGAGATCAAGCTTAACGTGAATTATCTTTTGAAAATTATGAACAAATGTGATCTTCTATTGGTTAAGTTGGTTACATGCAGTTTACTGAAGTTTGGTACTTCACTTCTGTTGAGTTGTGGTGTAATTTAGTTGCACTATAGCTGCTGCTAATTGCTGTAATGAATAATCTAAATGTTGGCTTTTATGCATCAAAAACTTGCTAATATGTACCATTATCTTCTTAATTTGGTCGCAGAATATTCTTTTGGTTACAAATGGTAAGAGATTTTATAGTTTCTCTACATACATGACATATATGATTGTGCTTTTAGCCTAAAAAATACACTTTGCATCTCAATTATAGAAATAACCATCCAATGTCCCATCACTAAGAAAGGAAAATGATTATCCTATTAGGAAGTATTTATAAGGGGGGGCTCACTTTCACTAGTGTTTACCCTAGGCCAAGTTTGTAACTACTGGGATTCTTAGGCTTTATGCAATCTATATCCTTGAGATGGCTTGGCTCTACTAATGGGAAATATATTATTGGGATGCAGCAGCTGCTATTAATGGAGGATAGAAAACCATATATGTAATAATGGGACTGGTAATTATGCTGCTAATGTTTTCAATCAAGTGTCGATTTTATGATATCGTGGTTTGGATTTGTATAGAGGAAGATATTATTTGTTAGAGTTAGATATCTATTAGTTAATGTTTTGTTAGATAATGACTTTTAGGCTACATATTATTTAGTTATAAATGGGCTTGAGTACAATAGAGAAAATTTATATGTGTGTTGCTTGTTATAAGTGGATTTCTAGTTTATGAATCAACTTTCTATGCAATTGGAATTCAATCTACAAGTGGTACATAGACGAATTGCACAAAACAATTGCTTCATTAGCTTATTATGACTTTGTTTAAAACTTTTGCCATTTGAGATCTAGGTAATTAGGTTCTTTATTATAATACCTTTTACAATAACTAACTAAGAGTAAGTAAATATTATGTTTTCTTGTTGCGTAGTGTTTGGGATTATTAATTAGTTTGATGGCATCAAGTAGCCAACTTAATACTGATTCACAAAGTCTACCACCATATTCTTCCAGCGTAGCTAGTAATCCTACACCTAGTGAACCATCAACCAATGAGGAGGTAGAATAAGTGAATCCATTTTCTTTAGTGAAAAAAAGGAAGAAAACTTCGGTTGTTAAGGATCACTTTAACACGACAAAAATTAATGGTCTGAAAAAAGCAATTTGTAAAGGTTGTAATAAGAGTTTGAGTGGTGATCCAAAAACTAGTACTTCTCATTTGCATGATCACATGAAGAAATGTATACGTTTACGGCCTATACAAGGGGTAAGACAAACTAAGTTGAGTTTTTATCAGAAGGGGAAGGAAAAGGAAAGCTTATGGTTGTAGAATTTATTCAAGAAGTTGCAAGGCATGAGCTATGTAATATGGTAGTTATGCATGAGTATCCACTTTATATAGTGGAACATGAAGGCTTTAGAAGATATTCAGTAGCTCTTCAACTATCATTTAAAATGATTTCAAGGAACACTCTGTGAAGCGATATTTTCAAGTTGTTTGAATATGAAAAAGACAAAACAATATCATTGTTGAGTAGTAACAAGAGTCTAGTTTCAATCACGATAAATATGTGGACATCTCATAATCAAAAAAGGGTTTCATGGACATCACGGCTCACTGGATTGATAATCATTGGACCTTACAAAGTCAAATAATTAGGTATACTAAATTCATATTCATCTATAGTTATAAAATATTAATATTATGTAATTATATGTTGTTCTTTGGTTTATTTGTTGTATCATTGTATTTTGTTGAAGGTTTGTCTATGTTCCAAGTCCACATACATCTGAGGTTCTATGTGATGTTTTGGTCAATTGTTTGATGGAATGGAATATTGATTCAAAACTTACTACATTGACCATCGATAATTGTACCACCAATGATGCTTTGATCGGAGATTTGAAAAATAGATTTGAGTCGAAGTGTTTTTTATTGCGTGGGAAATATTTTCATATGTGTTGTGCTGCTCATGTGCTTAATATTATTGTTAGCTATGGTATTGAGATCATTCAAAAAGCTATTGAAAACATATGTGAGAGTGTAATGTATTGGAAAGCCACACCAAAAAGGCTAGAAAAGTTTATGGAGGTTTGTCGTCAAAAAGAAATTCCATATAGTAGAGCCTTAGCACATGATTATAAGACAAGATGGAATTCTATATTTTTTATGCTTGATGTTGCTATAATGTATGAAGATGTGTTTGCTCGCTTGGCAATGTTGGAATCTAATTTTAATTGTTATCCTACAAGTGATGAGTGAGATTTGGCTCGATCTATTTGTGATAGATTGTCATTATTTTATGATGTCACTTTGATGTTTTCTAGGAGTAGATATCCTACTGCCAATTTATACTTTCCCAAGGTTTGTGAAGTTAGAATGTTCTTGATTGAATGGTCTCTTGATCAATATGAAATTATTAGTGGTATGGCAACAAAAATGATAGAAAATTTTGAAAAATATTGGAGTGTGATTCATGAAATGATAGTTGTGGCAACTATTTTGGATCTAAGGTATAAATTGAAGTTGGTAGAGTGTCATTATTCTATCATTTATGGGAGCACCTAGGGTGAAGAGGTAGATAATGTTCGTAAAATATGCTATGAACTGTTTCATGAGTATGAGGAGAAGTATAAGTGTAGGGAGATAAGTTCATCAATATCGCGTGATTCTAGTGTTAATAGTCAAAGTTGTGGTTCAAGTGTTAGTAATGTGACTTTGGGTTCTAGAGTCTCCCTTAAACTTCATTATAATCAGTGGTTGGCAAACCAATACATTTCTAGTGCGCCATAGAAGACCGAGCTAGATTTTTATTTGGAGGAGCCTGTGATACCACAAATGGACGACATTGATGTGTTATCATGGTGGAAGACAAATACCAAGTATCCAATTTTGCAACGAATGGCTAGAGACATGCTTGTCATCCCTATTTTTACAGTTTCTTTTGAGTCGGCTTTTAGCACAAATGGGATATTTGTAAGTCCTCATCGCAACCAATTACACCCAAAGACTCTAGAAGCATTAATGTGTTGTAGAGATTGGTTTTGGGCTACTATAAGGAATAAAGGTAATATTTACTTTTATACATTTGATGTTTAAATAAATATAATATATCTATTGTTATGTTTTTTTAATTCTAATGTTCTAATTTTTTTTGTTAGATAATGATTGTACTGCGAACACAACTTATTGTAGGTTTACCTTGCAAAATGAGGAATCTGACTCAGAGGTTAGTGAGTGTGAGGTAAAACTTAATATAAATATTATCAGTGATTAAAATATTTGATTATACTTAATTATTTAAAATATTTATGTTTTTTCTTTATTTTTTAGACGAATGCATAAGCCATAAGATATGGAGGTTGAAGATGGAAAGACAAATTGGTGATATGGAATTTTCGGAGCTCAATACGAACTTCTTCTTGATGTTATTTTTAGCTAATCAGAGTTATATTATTATGTTTTAGTAGTTATTGATTTCAATTTTATTTGTGGAAGTATTATATTTGCACAAACAAATATTATTGGCTATGGTTTTTTTGAACCATACATGTATTATTGTTGATTGTTTCATTGTTTGATA
This sequence comes from Tamarix austromongolica, assembly GCA_039764185.1. Lineage (NCBI taxonomy): Eukaryota > Viridiplantae > Streptophyta > Magnoliopsida > Caryophyllales > Tamaricaceae > Tamarix > Tamarix austromongolica. Next base: position 22,269,570 of record CM077809.1, on the reverse strand, counting down.
GTTTAGTGAATGGTGATATTGATAGTATGGATTTGTTAGAGTAGGTGAAAATTTGAAATTGTTGGAATAAGTTGAAAATTTTATCTTAAAATGATAGGTTGTTTGATTGAAATTGTAGATTTTGTATATGATAGGTTAAGTAAAAATCTAAACGAGTAATGGATTTATCCATCGGGTAACAGATTTATCCATCGGATAATATCCATTGGATAATTTAAACTGGTAATAGATTATCTATCGGATAACAGATATCCGATGGATACGAATATGGATATATTAACGAATATCTATTTAGGTATGGATACGGATTCGGGTGTAACATACTTATTGGGTATTGGGTACAGGTATAGGGTACCCGTCCTGAACCCACCCCATTTACATCCCTAGGGGTGGGAGATGCATGGTTGGGAAGGGAAAGAGAAAGGAAAAATGAACCATGCGAGGAATAGGCTGCATGGCTAAAAGGGAGAAAGGGAAGAAGAGGAAGAAAAGGAAAAGAAAGGAAAGGTATTTAGGGTTAGGATTAGGATTAGATTTAGGTTTAAGTTTTAGATTAGAGAATTAGGGTAAAATAAATTTATCAACCATCCAGGTTAAATTTAGGTTAAAATACTAATAATCCAAATTTATATTTAGTTTTAGGTTTAGATTTAGGATTAAGGAATTAGAGTAACATAAAAATATAATTTTTTTCAAGATTAGGATTAGGTTAGGATATTAATTACTTAAAATTAATATAAGATAAAATTTTTGAGTATTACATTAGGGTTTAGGTTAAGGATTTGGAGTTTATGGAAATGTTTGGGGGGTTTAGGGTTTAGGGTTTATGGTTAATGGTTAAGGGTTTGCACCTAATGGTTTAGGGGTTGTGGTTAATGATGTAGGGTTTAGGGTTTAAAGGATATATGGTTAATCATTAAGGGTTTGGGGTTTATGTTTACAAATAAGGTTTTGTGTTTAAGAGGTTGACGGGTAAGTCACAGGATTAAGGCAAGGATTGATAGGTGACTCATTTGTTGGAGTGGGTGTTCAACAGGTATGTCACCCATTTGAGGCCATGGTTGACGAGTGAAGCATGTGTGATGTAAGGGAGCAGACAGTTAAGTTGCCCATTTGAGGATGGGGTTGACAGGTGAACCATGCATGTGGGTGGGGGAGAATTAGGCAAGTTAACCGTTGGTAGGGGTGATTTATGGGTGAGCCACCGACCACCATAATAGTTGTCCCCAACCTTTAGTTTCACTCTTTGAAACTCCGATTTCAACAAAAAATTACTACAAAACTGTCAACCTAAGTTTGATCTATGTATGCAAACACTAATTTCAAGAAAATAACAAAAAAAATTAGCAATACTTATACCTTCAATGTAAAATTCATTAGATTATTGAGTATTATCTTCAACTGATGATTCTTCTTGAGCCTTGAATGGATATGGTTGCTAAGTTGGGATGGGAGAGAGAGGAGAGATGAGGAAGAGTTTAGAGTTGGGAGAAATAAGAAGGGTAATACTGGAAAGGAAGGAAAAAATCAGAGTATAAGGGTGTGAATTTAAAATTTTGGGTGCGTAAGGAGAGGGTTGCAATTAATGACCAAATAAAACTCAACTTCCCATCAATAGCACATATTTTGCTAAATTCTAAGTCAAATTCTAATCAATACTATGACCAATTGTATAGTACCAATTAGTGCACCATGGAATCATTTCCATCATACTCAATGAAAATGGTAGAATAAATTTAAATCAAACCCCTCCCCTATTCTTAATCACATCCCATCCTCATTCATGACCCCTTCCACCATATTCCTCTCTCCTCAAGTTAACACCACCACCATAAGACTCAATTCATGAATTAAGTTTACCAATTGTAGTAGCATCAATCATCAAATTCCCAATTGCGCCAAGCATACATCATAGGAGATAATTAGTGCTGGTATATGGGGATGAATTCAAATTCTCATTACAACTACGAGCCATATACACATTATCAACAATAATTAATAAATTATAGATGTCTAGTGGTACTATAGACAAAGAGGTGATCAAAGAATGGAAATTATACCTTTGTACGCAATAGCTAGTCATGTCGCTGATATTAATTCGTGATGGATGATCAGTTAAAAAAATATTCATTCACCCTAACATATACATTTATAGGGGAAATGTATATATGTATTTCAGATATATTATCTTTGGTTAAATCTTTTGGTTCGCATGTGTATTTTAATGAGACTAGGGATGGCTAAGAGAAGGAGGAGGATGAAGGGGGGATGAGCAATATTTTTTTAGGAATGTTTCCCTATTTGGAACATGTGTATAATAACTATAGAGGATGTTCACTTTTATGATGTAAGATGATCATTTGTTTTTACACATATATTTTTCCTTTCACTTATAATTAAAAAAAAGTTTAATATTTTCCCTTCACAATGAAGATGTGTATTTCTTTCTTGTATTTTATTAATAAAAAATGTGTATTTCTTTCTAAAAGATGTGTATTTTATATTGGATGATGTGTATTTATAGCATGTGAATTATCCCTTAATTTGTATAAATGAAAGAGTGTCTAGTTTTCTTTTGTAATATGTGTTTTTTTCCTATAAAGAATGTGTATTTATGATATGGGTATTTTTCTCTATGTGTATTTATTTTTCGAAGGATGTGTATTTATAACACAGAAGATGTGTATTTTTATCATAAAATACTTATATCAAAAGATATGCATAAGTATCATGAATGATGTGTATGTATATTCTGTAAGATATATTTCTATCATCATGTAAAACAAAATACATACAATTTACCAAAATGTCACTATTTTCCACTTTACATCTAGAAAATTTATATTTATACTTCAATAAATGTGCATTTGCTTGAAAAATTGCTTTCAATGTCATTTAAAAAGCCCAATAAATTACAATATTATCATTGTTTACAACATACTAGTCTAAAATGGTTCCACCGTGCAAATTGCAGAACAATAGGCATTGTGTAATCCATTAGCAGCATGCTAATGTTAATATTTTTTTAAATTGAAATATATTTCATTGGAATTATTGAAAAATAAAAAAATATATATTTATCATAATGTTCTTGAGATTTTTCTATATAAATAAACACCTATATTGATATTATTTTGACTTAAAAAATAATTTACATATATCTTTTGTCATTTATGTACCTATATTTTACCACCCTAATTTTACTATATCTCTTACAACAAATTACATTTATATTTCATCATGTAGCCAAGTATCTTTAACCACTGTCAAACATATCATTCATCATCATGAATTGATCATTTACTACTAATATACCAATATTTCACTACTAATATAATATTGATAAAAGATCAATACATAAATTGATCATTTACCACTAATGTATTAATCTTCTACTACTAGTGTACTAATTTTCTACCACCAATGTACTGATCTTTCACCAATGAATTTATTTAACCATTATTCTATTTAAAACTAATCTTTCACCACTAATATATTGATTTTTAACTAACGAGTTGATCTTTCACCATAATTAAAACTAATTTTTTTACCACTAATGCATTAATATTTTTTTTTACCAAAAACTTGATATTTCATAATTAATGCACTTAAAATCAATATTTTATCACTAATATACTAATATTTGACCAACTAAATAACTTTTCACCATCATTATGCTTAAGAATAACCTTTCACCACTAATGTACTATTTTTTACCATTTTTTAATATATATATATATACACCTCTATTTTTAAAAGCATAATTTTATAAATATTATGGTACATTTTTTAATAAACCATTCTTAAAATAAATTAGCTAGAATAAAATTAAATAAATAATGTGAAGTGACACTTGTGGCATAATATTAGACCATGTGATGCAAGAACATCCACCTTCCCTTTGATTTTCAATCTTGAAAATTATGGAGAACTTATTCCTAAATTTAGCAGGGTCGAGGGAAAATTTCACTATCAAATTTGTCCTAAGGGATCCTAAAAATAAAGCAAAGACCTCTTTTTGAAGGAAGGTCGAATACAATGAAACAAATTTCCATTTGAACACTGGTTCCATGTCCTAACCTTGTTTTGCAATTTATCTGCAGATGTGACTAAAACAAATGGTTATCTTTGTCTCTACAATCATCACCAACCAATGGATCTCCTTGAATATTTGTGAAGTTAAAAGTAAAGCTAGATAAGTCCCAAATAAATCCCACAAGCATCATCCCCAATAGGCATTAAGACTTCAAGGTCATGCAAAATCATCAATCAAGTCCCATGAACTTCGACATCAATTCTAGTAGCTCTGTGAATTCATGGTGGCCTCAAAATCAACCAATACCATCATACAATTTTATTATGGCAATAATAAATATTTTGACTTTATTTTCATGAATTAGGAAGTGTTTAGGTTTGACTGTGTGCAGTATAATAAAGGATGGATAACCACTATTTTTCTATAATTTTAATCACCTTAGGTCAATACATTAAAGGATATAACAAGGTAGGATAGCATCAACATTTTTATCAATTTATACACCTTTTGGATTTGTTGGATAGGGAATTAGATGAACATGAGCAAGTATTGCTACAACTAGCAACATTCAGAAGATATAAGAATAGTTGATACTATTCTTAATCGAATTCGATCATGGTAATATAGTATAAATTTGGAAAACTTTTGGGTTTATTGGGCATAGAAATTCAAGAGAATTATGATAAAGTTGGTGGGGATTTGTGAAAGAAAAACTAGCTTTAATCAGCCCATGCTTATACTTTAAATCTACCATAAGAAATACTACTAGTCTTGATTTTCTTTTTGTAAAGTAATTGTGCCTAGCCATTGGGTTTGGCTAGTTAACTTTTACTATATTATATATTCAAGTTTAAGGGTATAGGATAGTTGATTTCACTCAGTTCTGACAAGCCAAAAGATCCATTTCTAATTGTACTCTTGGTTAAACTTAAACTAGTCAATTTCACTTCTCTTAGGTAACTAGGTAATTTGATTGTAACCAAGTCAGTCTACTTAGGTCTATTTAAGTTTGTTTGTGATCAAATAATACCTAAAACAATCTCAAAAGTGTTAGATTCACATATGAAAATGGAATTAGATTTAGTTTTTCATAATTTCCTTCCTTTTAGTGAGATGAAACTTCAAACTTAAGTGAAGAGTTATATTGAATTTTATCCTCAATGTCTTAGCTTCTTTGTTCCAAGAGCTTAATACTTTGAATGGTGATTATGATTATATGATCATAGGAGGCACCTTTGATCATATATTTTTTTTTTACAATAAACCCCCATCTCCTAGACTGGCCCAATTTGTTTCCCATATGCATCAACATGTGACAGGTTGCATGGTATAAATTGTCATTATAAGCTATGGATATTGGTTTAGGATGGCTATTTTATCTTATTTGAAGAGTAAAATTACTAAAAAATATATAAAGTTTAAAAACTATAATTAAAAGCTACTATTTGAGTTTAAAATGTTAGCTTAGGTATACATTTGATCAAAATTCTCCATGCATATAGAGACATATCTTTTATGAGCTTGATGTGGTTTTTCTTCATGAAATATATTCTTAGTGAATACATGAGCCCCATATAAGTTTTATGGAGCAAAGTCCATGACTTAAACTTTCATACAAGTTATAGACAACTCACACATGCCTTAACACAAAGCTCGTCTACTATGCACAAAATTTATGGACTAGTTTCATTCTTAACTAATGGATTTTGTTGTGTTTGATAAAAAACAATGACAACATGAAAAGTTTTGGAAAAATACAATGATAATGGGCCATGGTCTAATAAAATTTCTATCATAAATAGCATCTTAGGAGACATGATTACTTGATGATTGGGTATCCAATAAAAGGTTTCAAATATTTGGATAATTGAATATCCTATTAAGTTTCAAACATCAAAAATGTTGAATCAAATTGCAAATAATCCATCAAATATTCAAAACTTTGACCAGATCAAAACAAAAGGAATATAAGATAAAAAAAAGTATTCAATCAATGAATAATAATCCAATTTGCTTGAGTTAAGTTGATCTAAGTAGTAAATTAAAATGATAATACCTTCATGTGAGTTTTATGGAGCGGAATACATGCCCTAAACTTTCATACAAGTTTTACATAACTCTCACATACCTTATGCAAAACTCACATAGTCTACACATAATGATAATACCTCATGATAATGATTTAATCTGAGTGTTAAATTGTATCATATCTAACTAATAACTATAAATCTCTAATAATAATTAAATATTTAAATAAAATATAAAATTTTCCACAACAAATAGAATAAAATAAAAATGTGTTTCAAGAAGCAATATAAAAATCTTTGCAAATTATCTTTCTTGATCAAATACTTCACCATTATTCTCAATTTTTTAGTATAGCAATATTGGGGAAACTTAATTGTTTTCCAATTATACAATAAAAAAATAGTCTAATATTAAGCTTTCTAAGATAAACATAAATTTTAAAATATAAATGTATAAAATTTGTTGAATAAGATATTATTAGTAGTTGTTGGATTGGAAATTTGATGTGTTTCACATTTTATTAACCAAATCAATTATTTGATCTAAAAAAAAATAGGATCAATTTGCTTTCATATCTAATCTATTTGGATATCAAATCAATTCATCAAATATTTGATAAAATAAGCAACCATAGTTATAGTGTATGCATTATTACTACTTATTTGCTTATTAACTAACATCAACAAATATCAAATAGTTTCTAGACCAGCTAGGTAATATTTGAGCAATAATAAAATGTAATAAGGAGTTAAAGAAAATACACACACACACACACACACTCTCTCTCTCTCCCTCCCTCCCTCCCTTTACATTGTTCCAAATAATATTATTCCATTTCAATTATTTAGTGAACAAAGTAGGAAATACTATCCAATCTAAAGTGAATATTCTTTTAGAATAGTATGTCATTTTAAATACATTATATATGATAAATAAAATATGCTAATATATTTTAAACCTTTTTTGCCTAACCATTGAGCACCAAAAGGTAACTTTATTATTATTTGGCTAGAAAGAACATTTGGCATAAAGGAATTGGTACACCGTAAGGATCTAAGGGAACCAATTTAATATAAAGGAAGATGGTGGAGGAACATAAATAAGTAAGGAAAGAGAAAGAAATCAAAAGATTTTATTTTATTTGGATTGAATATTACAAGAGAATTTGTAAATTTGTAAATATAAGTACAAGGATTCTCAACACATGAGTTTTATAATGTTGGAGAGAAGAGAGCTAGACCAACAATAATTGTGAAAGAAAGCTTATGTCCCTTCTAGTATTTAAGTCTTATATTTATAGGCTAGAGGCTTTAAGACTTTAAGACATAACTGTTGTATTTTTTAAAATTTGGGGATGAATTATATCTTTTGTAGGAATCATATATTTTATAATCAACCAAAATTTGTGTCTTCCACTTAGCTTTCTACCAAAAGTAGTGTCGGTGTGGAGAATAATTTGGCAGCCTAACTTTTTTTGCACCAATGTTCTAAAAAATAATTTGTACTTTTATCTTTTACTTTCGGCTGCTACAATGACCATTGCTATAATTATTTTTTTTGTAGTTACTGCCAAAATAAGCATCCATGCTGACAAAGGATTTGTTTCAAGATTTATTTATTATTTTTTTAAAAGAAGAATGTCATAATAGTCATTTTTATTTTCATCGCTATAACTGATTAGGGGTTCTAAAGATGATGATGCAGAAGAGGATTTGGTTTGAGAAGATGAAATTTGGCTAAGAATAGAAATATATTCATCATGTGTTTTGGTTGCAGCTAGTTTTCCAACCATATGGAATTTCTATACAAGGAAATGAGCTTGAGTAGGGTCGGTTTGAAGGGAAACCTAGGAGATTGGTTGTATTGATTTTTGTATTTTTTTCCCAGTCTTGGACATGTTGTTTGGAGATTTTGTGAAAGGCTTGGAATTTATTCCACCATTTGACTTTAAAGTGCCTAAATGGTGGAAATGCCATCAATGGTTTGATGTTTTGTTTCCCAAGAGAAAACCATTGGGTAAAAGAATTTAGTACAAAAATAGAATAAAGTTGGAATTTTTTAATCTTGTAGTTGGATAAAAAAAAAGGGGGGTTTAAATGAATTAAGAGCTTCTTTTACTTGTGGGAGTAAGATTTCAGGCACGGAGCCAAATTCTTTCCACCAATTAATGAACCAAATAGGAGAATCAAATGATACAAAATTTTGAAAGAAGAAAAGTCAAGAATGGCTCATTTGGTTGTTTTAAGAGAAGAAGTTATTGTACCATGCTTGCTGGAAATCCTATTAATTAAAAAAATGGAGAAATTCTTAGAGGTTTTATATGATTTAGAAAGTCATTTAGGACTTTAAAAGGCTTTACACCAATAAAAAAAGTGGAGGATTTTGTGGATTTTGCATGTTGAATAGGTTGGTTCATCAGGGATATCTTTGTGTGAAAAGTGTTTGAAGGAGAATGAACCAATATTTTCAAGAATTGCTATATAATATGGTTGAGATTTTTTTAAATCTCAAGGTTTGTAAAACCATCCATAAAAGGGTTTTATAAAGTTTGTAAAGGATTAGGAGGAAAATAACCATCCTTAACGTTTGTCATTATTTGAAAATGAGTTTTGCATAATAATAAAATTTTTTGGAACAATTTGTTTTTTAATAACGGTTTGATAAAATTTTAAGATTTAAAGAATATGATTTTGAAATTAAATTTTGAGAAGGGTTTTTTTTAGAGAAAGAAGAACTCTCCTCTATTTTCAAAATAGGGGAATAGGTTTTACTTGTCGATGGAGATGGCACACTTTTTACAATTTTTTGAAGTGCCTTGAGTGCTTTCGGAGACCTTAAGAGGGTGGTAACCCAACTTTATATATCTTTTTTGTTTTTCTCAAAATATATATGATAAGGAGGTTCATTCTTCATCTTCAATGGTAGCCTCATACCATGATTTGATAGGAGTTTGTGTGGGAAGGTTTTGAGAGATAGGTTGTTTATCTTTCTTTTACAAAGGCATATCAGATATTTTTTTGAAGAAACTCCCTAGTTAAGATATATAAAATAGAATTTAAACCCCTTTGATAAAATCTATATCAAAATAATAATAATAATAATAAATTGATATGACTTGCCATCTTGCAAATATTTGCTTCAAGGCAATATTTTGGACATCATTTTGTAGTACTTCTTTTGCAAATTTACAATTTATCCTTAGTAACAACTTTTGGTTTAAAAGTTCAAAATGAAACTTTTGAATGCAAAAAATTATGAAGATGATTTCTTTTTTTATGGTAAAATAGTTTTCCTAAGCGTCATTCTAGTTGGATGAGGTGAATTAAACTATTCATTCATGCTAGTTGTGGGCCTGCTTGAAAATACCATGGTAACCAATATCAAAGCCATTGTTTCAACTACTTTTGGGAGTTTTGGCTCAACATGGTGGATATGGGGGATGTCTTGGACTTAGGTTTTGATGTGTTTGGCCATTTATATTTTTTTTTTTGTTCTTAAGTCCATTGAATGGGATTTTTCTTTAATCAGACATGGAGAGGTTTGGAAAGATATTTGACATTAGGATAGAAATATAAGATATATTTAAAACTACCTAGGAATCTTTGCAACTATTTTTTTTATCTAGAATTTTATCAGGGAACTTGGAAGCAAAAAGTAGGAATCTTTCAATTCGGGTGACGATCCCCTGAGAGATGTAATAGCCAAGAAACCTTAATCAATTTTGGAACAAAAAGATTTTTGATTTTGAGATAACAAGATTATTTCTTTTCATAACCAAAATAAAGTCCATGAGATGTTTAAAATATTGATCAATAGAGTCTAAGAAAATGAGTACATCATCAATGTAGACAATGCAAAAATTAGTGCAGATAAAAAAATGTCATTTATGATCATTTGGAACTTAGAGGGGAAATTTTTAGTCTGAAGAGCATGACATTACATTGATACTGACAGAAGGGGATAATAAAATCTGTTTTTTTTTTCAATCTTTTAGTGAGATTTGAATTTGCCAAAAGCTAGACTTTATGTCAAATTTTGAAAAGATGAGGGACGAATAAAGTATTTTAAGGAGATCACATTTGTTAGGAATGGGGTACCGAATCCATTTAAGTGATTGTAGTTGATGACAAGCCTAGGAGTACCTCATTCCATTTAGGCTTGTTTATTAACAAAGAATATTACACAAGACCATATAGATGAGAATTAAGGATGAGCATTTGTTCTCTAAATCGATTATCTTAGATCGATAGTGGCTTTTTAGATCAACATTCATTTGGATGGGTCTAACCTTTGTAGCGATATTCTTTTTAAGGAAATAATCTTCATAAAATAGTCAACATCGTGTTGTTTTATAGACTAGAAGACATTTGGAAGGTTTGACCATACTTCTTCTTTGATTTGTTTTTTAAGGCTAGTGATTTTTTGTTTGATAGTGTCAAAGTATAACTAGTTTTGAATATTTGAAATAGATACTCTTTATTTGAGAAGTTGAAGGTAATTTTACTGGCTCTGAGCAAGAAGATTGAGTTGGTCAGGATAAATAAAATTATCCTTAAGTAGCCTTAAGAAGGTTGAGATTTCTAGTTTTGGGAATTTCAAGGAAGGATAGTAAATTCTTAGCTCCTTTTGTCTTGAAGGTAATACCAATATGGTTAACCTATTAAGGGGTTATTAGGTTTATAAAATGAGATAAATTGATATGATTTAGAGATTGTTGCATACAATATTAGCTTCTTTATCTTGATTTTGGAATTAATTATTACAAAGAGTCTTTCCGTAGTGGGGGAAAATAAATCGTTTTGGAATAATAGCATCCTTGATATAATTAAGATCAACACTTGTATAAAAAAGGGCTATGGTATTGATTTGAAAATCATTAGAAATTTTGAGAGTGATGTTTATAATATATTTTTAAGAGGTAATTTCTTTTATAACATTAATAAAATATATAGGAGCAAGGAGATTCTAGAATCTTTTTCACTAGATATTAGAGAAGAATTATCCATATATTTGGAAATGAGAAATTAGACGACGTTGTTGTCCCTTTTTTTATTTTTTTTGAAGTTGTTTTAACTCACTTTTGACTTCTTAGATTTCTTATAGAGTTTGGAAGTCATAGGAATAGAATGTTTGAATTTGTGTTGTCGTTTGAGAATGGAAACTAGGTCATAGGTATTTTTTGGATTAGCTAGAATTTTAGATGACGGAGAAGTAGACTCATCATTTTTAAGAGATTTACAAAGCCTCTCAAGGTACTCTTTTTGTTTGAGGGGATCAGAAATATGGTGAAAGACTTCGAGCATGAGCTTTTGATCTTTGGTAAGGACATTTCTTTATTTGTATTATCCTCATCATTATGTTCAAAGAAATAGGAGGAAGAAGGTGAGGTAATTCCATTAATTTGGAGGCCAAATTGAGCAATAATCTCCTTCTTGAGATTCATTTTCAGAAGATTCAATGAGGAGGTTTTAGATTTTTTTCTTATGGTTCCTCATCAAGATGGAGATCACAAATTTATATATTCAATCAATAGTACTTGGATATATGGGCCTTTTATTCCACATTTGTAGCAAATAATTTCTCTGTTGGAAAGAAGATTGAGTTTGTCTTCTATGAAGCTGGGATCTCTTATAGTATGGTGGTGGTTGTTGAGGAGGTATTGGTTTCTTGGAATATTTCTTGGGGTATTTCTTTGAAGAATGGTTTGGTTTGTAGATGCGATTACATGGTTTGGTTTTAGTAAAGGTGCCAAGGATATCAAATTGTTAGCAAAAATGACTAAGTTATTGCCTTGTTTTGTGCATCTCTCATTTGAGATGTCATTGGATTTTGAGGTCTTGATAGATTTTAAGATCTTCTTTCTGGGTAAAGCTAATGATTTCACCATAGGTGAATGGGGGGTATGAAATATAGTTTTTTTTGGGCCTTTCTTATTTTGTTTCAAACTCTTTCTCTAATAAGGGCTAGAAGGCCAACAAGAAACTTTCCTTTCTAGAAAGGTTATTTTGACTTATCACGGAGCATGAGTTGAGTGAGGAAAGAATTTTTGTACCATTAAAAATACTTAGTGTTTTTTTTTTAAATGGAGGTTTGAGAGAAGCTCAGTATTTTTTTATTTAAGGTGTGAGAGGTCACCAATAAAGTGAAGAGAAATGGTAAGGATGAGTGAGGCAACAACGTTGGGATATGCATCATTATTCTCAATGATGATGTTTCCCTCTTCATCGATTTGGATAGCCTCAAGGATAAATTTTTGCTCACATGAGGTAAGATTAAAATCCCACCATCCTTTAAGTTACCTGAAGAACCCTACAATCAAGATTTCTATAATAACTTTTTTAGATGTGTCATCCTTTAAGTTATCCGAAGAACCCTACAATAGCAGCCATAGTCATTTGTTAAAGGAGATTGAGAATATTGTATTTGGATATTCCATCAATATTCCATTCATAAAGGGATTAAGATTTTTAATTTGGTTGAACAAGCTTATTTGGTCAGGTTTCAAGATTAAGGCCAAGGGTTGTATTTCTGGGAATAATAGCCCTGGATGATAAAGGTTGGGTATTTTTCTCGTGGAGGCAAGAGAGGGTTGGTTCTTCATCTATTACATCTTCTGTTTGATAGGGTGAGGGTTAGAATCCCAATATATTTATCTGAGAGTGTTGCTTAGGGGTATCTAGTACCTAGAGTTGGTTTGAGGTAGAGGAAGCGAGATTAATTTGACTAATTTTGATGGTTTGAAGGAATTCAGTTTTACCGGTTTGGATATTCTTTTGGATGAAATTTAAAATCTAGAAAGGTTTACATATGATAAAATTATTATATCCATAGGTATGTGATGAGGATGTGACTTGGAAGGCTAGAAAGATGGTTTTCTAGATTTTTTTGTATCAAGTTTTGGAAGTTGGGAGTTAATTGTATTAAGGTGGATATTTACATAGTTTTTTTTTTTAAGAAGGATTTTTTTAATGTTATCTTTATCATCTTCTTTAGACCTGTTGAGGGGTTTTGACTCAAGTGAGTTATCACCTAAGGACATTTTCATATTTCGTACAAGAGGAAGGTCAGACTCAATTGTACCTTTAGCAGCCTACCATGTTGTAGCTTTTTTGCAGGTGGTAATTAGATTAATCTTATAGAAAAGGATATCGATGTCATTTTGTTTGGCATAGATTTCAATCCAATCAAAGAGTAAGACTTGGGCCTTTTCCTTTTTTATAAAGTGATAAAATTCTATTTGGATAGTCAGCCTTTGATCAAAGAAGTGTTTAGAGAACCATATTCTTTTCTCAGAGTTATGAGGGCCATAGAAGCCATCTTTAAAGTTTATTTGTTAATCTAAAAATATTTTGCAATCATATTGATCAACTTTTATGTGATTTTAGAGAAGCTAGGAGAACCATAAGAAGAATTTTTGTACTATGGCGGTTCACTAATTTGTTGGGAAATATGGGGTGAGTATAACTTTTGTGGAGGTTTAAGATTTCATGGTTGATTTTATCTAGTTTAAAAAAAGAGAGGAGTTATAGTTGGCTATTTGGAATGATGAGTTTGGAAAATCTGAGATGGAGTATCTATGTTGTTCATTGGGAAGATTGATGAAAGAAGGAATTTTTTACACCCTTCCTATATCAACAGTAGAGGAGGTTGAGGGCGTATCTGAGAGGTTGTCGCTAATAGATCTTTGGAAAGTGAGTCTTACAATTCCATCTTGGAATTAGATAACCTATCGTAGCTTAGTATTTTATTGAATGGGAGGCTAAAGTTGGTTTATTTTTGGTGGTGCAGCCTTTTTTAGGAGTCAATCCTGTAGAAGGGTGACATCCTTCCATCTAATTGGTCATGGGACAACCGTGTTAGCTCTAGTTGGATCAGTTTGGAGTAGGAGAGTTTTACTTTTTTTACTTTGAAGTTTGGATTTTGTTTTGAAAGTTGTTTTTATGGCTTTGTATTGAACTCAGTAGATCATGGATACTAGTATAGATCTTTCAAGCATTTTATAGCTATGGGTTTTTACTTAGAGGACAAAAGATTGGAGGAGGTTTGTATCTTATAAGGTAATAGCAAGGCTGATGTAGCAATTGAAGAAAATAGGACTATGGCAGAGACTAGGCTCGATGGTTTTAAAGATTGAATCATTAAAAACTTTTGAGCCTGGCATCATGCAAGATAATAAAGGTTGATGTATCCAATATTTCTCTCGTAAGAGGTTTAAACCCAACCTAAACAAGTCCTATGTGTATATATTTGAAGCCAACTTTGATGTAGTTAATCTTGGATTTCTTTGTAAGGAGTTGGATAGTTTCAAAGAGTTTAGAAATTTGTATATCTTGTTCCTTAGTTTTGATGATGTAATTTGTTTGGAAGTGGTATCATTTGGAGGTTATATAGATTGACTCAGAATGAATTTTGGAAAGTTTTTAATTATTAATTGATCCTTTAAAATCTTCGAGAACATATTCCTTAGTATTAACAATATTATCTCTAGAATTTGGAGAAGAACTATTAGAAGAGGAAGAAAGAGAGGTAGAATGGGAGAAGAAAATCATGATTGTAAAAATAGACATTGTATAATTCCTATGGAAGCAAGAAGGTTGGGTTTAATACCTAACACATGATTCATGACCAAGCATCTTACTCTAATAATTCAAAATTATACAACACAGATTTAAACAAACTATTAAAAAAAACATTATCTACCTTCCCTTCTAGGCTTTGATACCAAAGACGTCACAAGGATCTAAGGAAGTCAAGTTAATACAGACAAAGATGGTAGAGGAAAATATGCAAGGAAAGAGAAATAACTCAAGAGACCTTATTTTATTCAAATTGAATGTTACAAGAAAATTTGTAAATTTGTAAATACAAGTACAAGGATGTTCAACACATGAGCTTTATAATATTGGAGAGAAAAGAGCTAGACCAATTATAATTACGAAAGAAAGTTGATGTCCATTTTTATCTTTAAGTCTTTAATTTATAGGTGGGAGACTTCAAACTTTGGACACATGATCGTTGCATTTTTTTTTTTAAATTTGAGAAGGAATTATATCTTTTACAATCCCTCAAAATTTGTATATGCCGCTTAGTATACATATCATTTTCTATGGGTGTTGATATTTGAAATAAGGAAATTGAAATAATAGTTTATACCCATATTCCAAAAATATCCCCATATATTTTTTTCTCCTGTCGTAGGCTTTCGCCTTTTTCCATATGCTCTAGCTCTATCTTCGTAGGAATGCTACACTAACTCTCCCCATGGTTGATGCTCCAATCTTCTTCCGCTTTTGTTTCTCTATTTTTCTACAAGCAGGTTATTGAATCAATGGTAAGGACAAAGCCAATCGTTACTCGTACTTCCTTGATCTTCTAAAAGTTGATGAATTGGGGATTGTTGGATTAGAAATCCCTAAATTGAATCAAGGTTTTAGAAAATGTCTGGCGGTCTGCTTCTATTCTAGAATTTCTTTTTCTTTTTTTTTGTGCTTGGCGATTGAGTTCAAATCATTGTTGCAGGTACCCCTATGTTACTCGTACATCATTAATAGGCATTAAGTGCAAGGATAGAATTCTCATGGCTGCTAATCTACCAACGAACTAGATATACAATAGCAAATTGAAAAGCAACATGCAGCAACATAGCTTATTGATGTCTTTCGAGACTTATACCGGCTACAATGGAGTATACATTAGATGAGTACATATTACCAGGAGTATCACCGGTAGGGTTAGTAGAGATGATAATTTTTTCTGCGGGTTCGGGGTCCCGTCAGAAGTTTTTCGTTCGGGTTTGGATTCAAAGAGAAAATTCTGGGATCAGATTTAAAGATTTTTAATGGAGATTTTTTCAGGAACGGCTTGAACACGTCTCAAATATTTTTTAATATTTTATATATAATTATAATTATATATATATATATATATATATATATATGTATATATAATATAAATTAAAAGTATAATATAAAAAAAATATTTGAAGATCGGAGATGAGATCGAAGATCGGATATAAAGTTAGATTTCAAAGATCGGGTCAGATTTCAAGGTTAGGGAATAAATCGAAGATAAAAAAATATATCAAAAATCAGGTCGGATATGAAAACTTAATCCCCATAAGGATCAGGTCGGAAAATTCCAGATAAAAAAAAATCGAGTCGAATTCAAAAATTATTTTTCTTATTGGATTCGGGGATGAGAATGAGGTTCCCATCCCCCACCTACCCTGTTGCCATCCCTAAGGGTCAAAGTCCAAGGGTAAAATAATAAGAAGATAATCATTTTTTGTTTTATACATTAAATTGGTTATTTCAAATAGCAGACATTTTTTATTTAGATTTAGGAGGCTGCGTATGCCTTGGCTTGGTCAAAGACAAAATATTATTGGTTTGAGATCGTTTGCCGTTTAAGAAGTCCACAATCATAGCAAAATTGTTCATTTTACCAACACTGTTGTAATCTTATCCAAAAAAAAAAAAAAACTAAAGTTACACAGCAAATAATATTCTCTCAAACGAGCTTGATCTGTCAACTGCATAAAGCCCCACAAAAGGTGCCAGCACCGGTAGCAACACAGAATCATTACCCATCGAATACAAGACATATATCTCAACCTAGTCTAGAGTACAATTTCTTATCATTCTGGGAAACGCTTCACCTTCACATTTCTCCACATTCTGAAATAACGCATGCAAGTTTGGGTCGGTTGTTTGGTCCAGTAGCCACGTTTTCAATCTTCCTTACAACCAAAAGGCCATCTCCCAGCACTCTCTACAAGATACAAATAGCGGAAAATTAGGCAAAACCTAACCGAAGAATAGAGGCAAGTAGAAGGCATACTGTAACATTCTACTAAGACAATTTTCTGACAACGGTACAGCAAATTTGATTGGCAAATAGAAATTGATTAGTTTTCCAGGGTTGAAATTACACACCCTGAGGGACAAAACAGTGGATAACAAAATTTATAGCAAATATGTGATATTTTGTAAATAGGTGAGGGAAACATACCCCAAATACCACATGCTTATTGTCTAGCCACTCACATTTTGCACATGTGATGAAGAACTGCAAGGTATAAGGTATAAGTAGAAGCTTTAAACCAAAAATACGATACATACTAAATGAGGATGAAACAATAGATATATTCTTTTCATATCTTACCTGGCATCCATTAGTATTAGACCCACTATTGGCCTGCAAAAATATGAGAGGAAATGGGAATGAATAAAAAAAAGATGCCTCAGAAATTATTGCATCAGAGACCCTGAGTGGCAGAGCACCATGCATCACGTGCAAAAATATCCACATCAGCATTCAGTATATTGCTTTATTCCTGGATATGAAGGTAGTTAGTACAGGAGTTTTTCAGTTTGCATTAGGCATTATATCACTGGTATGGCAACTTCCAATACCTAGATTGATGTTGGCCGGTGCAGAAACCTGTAAACTTCAGGTTTGCTATAAACTTGAGTCGACTACTAAGTAGTACCCTAAAATATCCGGTTATCTTCTTGTCTGGGCCAGGACAGGGAAGGGAAAAAACAAATTGTGAATCATGCTAGTTGCAGTAGTAGCAGCTGGTACAAAAATGTCTACATAAAAGAACTGTTCAAAAATGTCTTTATTTAATCAATGCAACAAAAAAAATGATATGGGCTAGCGAGTTCCACACAATTTCCAAATTTTTATATTTGGTTCAAACTACGCTACGGGACTCGGATATAGAACTGATATTGAGTAAAACAAACAGCAACACAATATTAATAGAGGAACCTAATAGTTGGTAAACAATACCATAGACAACAAGCCAGGGCCGGTATGTTTAGCAATGAAATTTTCATCGTCAAACTTCGTTCCATAGATTGAGGCACAGCCACTACCATCATTCTGCAAAGTAACAACACACGTTAAGATGTCAAGCTAAAAGGAAAAATAGCAGGGTCGATTAATAGAGAAATAACTAAAAAGTAGAAATTTGATGGTAGCCCAGATGCCAATTCATATATGTTTGATGATCGCGGTTTGTAGATCTATTGCAGCAGCTCATAGTACACTACTGAAAGAACAACAGAAAATGACAGTAACAAAATTCTAAGTAGTAATATGATATAAAGGCCATATCAGAAGTTTATATGAACTCAGAGGGCAACATCAATAGTTTGACAATGATTTTTTTTTTTACATATATTCATATCATAGTTTAAGAAAAGGATGTCACAAATTAGACACACAAATTTTTCATAAGCAGCATATCTAATAAAGAACCCAAATGTTAAGAGCAGCCTGTCAGTGCAACTAAAGGTCATAGTTCAATACAGAAACAAAAGGATGTTGTCATATTTACCTTTGTGACTTCCTGACCTGACTACTCACCACAGCCATGTGAACAGCTAACTGGTCACCAAAATGAACAACTAAATACACATCTAGCAACGAGATAAACACAGGTACTAGTTTTTCCAAACTAATGATAATATGGCGTTTTATAAGTCATGATAATCAAAATTTAAAAGGTAGCTGATTTTTTGAGAATCTTACAAGATAAATGATGAGTGTAACAGCTAGGTGCTTAATTTATCACAATAACAGAAAAACAAACCCCAATCAATTACAAGAATCTTATTCTAGAGTCAAAAAAATTCCATAAAACAAAATTTTCATTATGAAGTCACATTGAAACATTGCAACAGTTGATAATACATATAGTTTTCCACTGAACCTGCCTTCACAAAGTCACCACTTTGAATCATGAAATCCTTAATGACCCTGTGAAACTGGCAGCCTTTGTAACCAACTGGTAATCCATTTTTCCTGACACACTCAAAGAATGTCAAGAACAAATCTATCTTGAATAAATAAGCAATAAATTTATCAAATAAACAAGAAAATGCTGGCCAATTGCCATATGCAATGATAAATTGACAAGCGCAACAATGGGGGCATGAAGTGAAAAATAATTAGGGACTACTCGGATACGATGCCTGGTGAAATTCAAACCCTTATTTTGCAAGCCATATTCGCATCAACATAGCATTGTCACTAATGTAGATGTTCGTGCAATGCACAAGTGGATTTTTGAAAATAGATAAAGAATAATAGTTTAAATATATAGAACTTAAAAAGATAGAAGTGTTCGTGAAATTATTATACAATATAGTTAAATATTAGAGGTGATCATGAAATTTTTATTACAAGGAAACCAAAATAGAGATCTCTTAGGATAGGCCTACGCTATTTTTTGGACAAAGTTGGCATTTGGTACAGCATACAGGATTAATGGAAGGGTAAAATTTATATTTTACATCTCTTATATGAAATGTTTGGGGCAATGGAAGGGTAAAAGATACCTTCATATTTTACATCTCTTATATGAAATGTTTGGAATTTAGTACAGGTTTTTTTTTGTCCGAAGTAATATCCATTTTAGATCTTTATTTGAACTAAAATGGGTATTCACTGAAAATATTTTTCCTTGTATCAAATATACTATCCAAGAGAAGTAAAATAAGTCTCACTAGCCCCATACCAAATGAACCATAAGTAAATACCGTTCTAATTTTGACAATGCAAATCTACATAAATCAATCTAATTATTAAATAAATAAAAATTAAGAAATAATTATAAAGTTTAAAATGATAATTAAAAGATTATAAAATAGTCAAACAAAGATGATTTTTCTCTTTTGTATTGACGTCAACAAAAATATTGTTTTTATTACATTGAAGTTTGGTAAACTGGCACACATAAAGTTGAAAATTGAAGCAAATAAAAAAGAGAGAAGAAAAGGAATCAACAGAGAAAAAAGATTAAGATAAATATTCATAGTTTTGTATCTAGCTAGATTGAAAATATATTTTAAAAACGTTGGAGCTCTGACTATATACAATTAAAATTTAAAATGATATAAATAATATTATACAATTAAACAGCGGCAATAAAATTAAGTAGCGGTTCCACTATAGCATAGTGGCCACTATTTAGCGATTTTTGGGTCAACCGCAATCTGAAATTAACAATTTACTACGGTTTTAAAACTTTACATTTATTGACCGATAAATTGATATCGCTAATAAGTCAGAAAATATTACCGATAAATCGGGACAAATTGGCTATTTATTGAGAATTCTTAAATCTATTGAAAAAATTTATGCATGATAATTTTTTCTTATTCATTTACTATATATATTTTGAACCAAGCTACTATTGAACAATAATAAAGTATTGTTTTTTGTTTGCCTTTACATGACATACTAAACAACATGTATTTTATCATTATAAGTCAAATTTAGGGTTATTAGGATAATTTAGCATATAATGAGGCTCTAAATACTTCTAATATAATATAAAACACTAGTTTATTAATATTTATATTCAAATGATCAACAAATAATAATTAGAGTATATGGTGAAATAAAAATAAAAATTCATGCCATAACGACCGTGACACATAATTTCTCGTTCGCAACACTTCGATACCACAACACCACGACCATAATTTTATTACCTGATTAATATATGCATGTATTATTTGACTTATTTAACAATAATTCCAATAGAAATAAATGTATACAAAATATTTTTCAGGATGCAAGTTTTGGATGAAAAAATGTGTTATATGGTTTTTATTTATATAGATATAATAAAAAGATAAAGACATAGAGAGAATCTCATTGGAAGGAGCTTGGCATACCTATGCTCTCCAGTACAGAACTGCCTGCAAATGAAATCAAGAATTCATATCAAAGTCAGCTCTAATGAAAACATATTATAATACTACTAAAATGAGCCTACTTGGAAGCATGAGAAATAATTAAATATAAAAAATTTGAATAAAAAAACTCACATCTCTTGATAACCTAAAAAAAGTATCCCATAAACTTAGAAGTTGATGAACATAATCTTTTAGGACAAAGAGAGAACTGCTATTTAGTTTTGAATTGATATAGCAAGCAAGACCAGCAGCTGGGGCTTATGTCATTCAGTTAACACACAAAGCCTTTATAGAAGAAAAACATCATAGATGTAAGGAAGCAATGAAGATATATTTGTAATCATACAGGTGAGGCACTTTCCTATTTTAGCTTCTCCTAAAATGAAATTAGCTGATGAATGATATAGACAAGAGTTTCATCTTTAAGATAAAATGTTGCCTCATTCACTTCCCTATTTATGTTTGCTGCTATTGGAATTGGAAGACAAAGATAGAGGTGGCCAATGAAGAAACGTGTGTGATGGACATATCATACATGAGTTTGTTGTCATAGCCTAGCACTTGTCATAGATGTTATGAACCATGAAGGTGCTCACACACAGGGCTTGCATGTTTAAGGTCCATTAATAGACAACACAATACAAGGCTGAATTAGAAAGTTCTATGAGCACCATGGAGGAAGTGGCATACAGAACTTCCCACAACTTTCTCGAATAAGGTATTTTTGAAGGAAACCAAGTACCAAATATCATCAAAGCATGAAAGTATGTTTTCCATTTGATATAAAGCTGCAAGATCACAACAGTAGATTGAGGTCCTCGAGGAAGTGTTATCCTACAAAATGAGGTACGTACAGCATGCTCAACTTGGAGAGCTAAACACAGCTAGTGAGTTTTCTTCCCCTGCTTTCTGTTTAATGGAAAAAATCTTATGTTTCTTTGCGTGAGGCCTTTTTGAGCACCACTAGAGAAAGGTTTGTTCACAGATTGCTAACTTATCTATGCTAAATCGGTGGAGACAAGGCAGTTGCTGCATTAATAACTACATGACTTCTGTAACACCAGGATAGGGTTCCAGAAGCCTTATCTAGGATAAACATGCATAATGACACCAAATACCAAACAAAAGCTGCTATTCATGCAGCATAAACAAGAGTTTTGTACTGGGCTTCTGCAGTGGAACGAGTCATCTCCATGAATGTTAAGCTTAGGGACCTTGATGACATAAAAATCCTTCTTAACAAGCCTACCACATGTTGTAGCACACTAGAAATACGTGCTTTTGCCCTGCATTTAGGTTGTAGTCTAAGGGCAACTCAGGTCTAACATTTGACTTGAGGAGGCTCCTGCTGTTGATTCCCAGCACAGACCACAGCCTGACAGGTCATGTAGTGAGTTTGCCACGGGCAGGAGCATGGCCTCTTCCCGCCATCATTGCCTAGTCCTATTGCTCCAACACAGGACCGCCCATCTTACAGAAATTTTCCTCTTCTATTTCTGCTTGTCATTCCAAATTGATCTTCTGTTAAACAAAAGGAACACCATCGGAAGAAAGAAATTATCTAGTTTAGATTTTAATCAGAAATAGTGTGGAGCTACCGGAAATCATTCTTTAAATTCCAATTTTCAGGCTTACATTTCTCACTCCTTTTCGAAAGCATTATATTTCCCTATATTCTCAGAAACATTATTATCTCGTCCTACAAGTTTTTCGATTTCTTTGTTACTGACTGCAGCGTCAGGGCTCCCGCCTCCCACTAATGTCGTCAGCACCAACTAAGAAGAAACAAGCACAATAATGCAACTCTACTAGTGCTCATATACACATGATTAACAGTTAAACCATCATAACAGAAATCAAAAATTAAAATAGAAAATAGTTGCAGGTAGCAACTGACTTCACAAGAGATACCTGAAATTTTCTGCAGTTTTGGGGACAATATCAGCGAATAGCTCCATCTTAATACGCCCCGCAGCGATAGTACCGATTGTGATGTCGAAGAAAACAATTGGATTCTTCGGGTTCGGGGGTCTCTGGTGCCATTCCACTAGTGATGTATTGTTGCCCCCAAGGCCGGCCATTACCCTTTATGCTACTGGCAGCAAAAATAGTAGTCGGGCTCTCCAAAAGTCGCTGTAATCGCTTCTCTTCCGCGTTCGGTATGCGCCCCTATGCTGCTATTCGTGTACTCATAGCCATCGGGGCTCTAGTTGTTAACTTAGAAGCAGGTCTGGAATTTACCATCACCTCCGCCGCTTTTATTTATTTCTTTATATCGTTCCCGTACCCACATTATTTTAAATATATATATACATACGTATAGTTTATAATTTAATATTTTCTATTTGTTCTGGTACAATTTTTTTTTATTTCGGTTTCGTATCCTACAACAATGATTTTAATAAAAACAAATATAAAAAATTAGGGTGAATGTTTTATGTAAGTAAATTAAAATAAATATTGTGTTAATCCTATTTTAATTGAAGTGAATAAATATTAAAAACATAACACTTATATCTTTTTATTAAATAAATAAGTTCATTATTATTGGAAATTAGAAATTATTAGGATTGAATATATTTGTATACGATTGACTAAAATTTTTATTCCACCTTCACCTCCATTGTTTCCAAATTAGAAATTGCTAAAATTAAGGAGAAATAGAATGAACCTTTTAAAAGTATTTCCAAACAAAATAAATGAAAGTGAATAATCTAATTGATCCAAATTTAGCTCAAACCAAATAGTAGGCAAATTTTCAATCTATTCTTCTCTTTTGATCAATATCGATGTTCAAAATTTTAATACTATATGGTTATTGTTTACATTTGATTCATTTCTATAGTTGCATATATATCTGCTAATGACATCTTGATTCTGAAATTATCAGTAGTATAAATTAAGAAGTAACTGGAATTAGGGAGCATTTGTCTTTGGGTGTACAAATATGGTTGAATCATTAACCAAATTGGCTCAAGTCATAATTTTGTGATTTGACTTGATTAATGGTTAAAAAAATATAATTTGATTAAAGATTTTTTTAAAACACTTTGTTTAATGATTAGGGGATCAAAATTATAATTAATTATTCATTAACTATTATATATATATATATATATATATATATATATATATTGTCGAGGAATTATTGTTGGATATTGATTTAGTAGTTAGTCTATTATCAACACTCTTACTTTTCTATTTGCTTTTGTTCTTCTAGAGATATATTTGTGCCTCAAGCTTCAATATTATTATTTTTTATGTCCTCCTGTTGTCTAGTTATTCTTCAAAAATGTTAGTTGCCATAAAGTTTGTAAACTTATGGAAATTAAATTTTATATATTTTTTTAGATCTATTTCAATAGCATTTTTATATTACCTGTAACTTTATGGCTAATTGTTAACAAGACCAAACTAAACCGTAAAACTATGATTTAATTTTAAAATATATTTTAGTTTGGTGGGAAAAAATGTATCCATAAAAATATAGTTTGATTTGATTAAGGGTAAATACATCACTAAGCAAACCATAAAGCCCCTAATTAGGCTCATATTATGCTAAAATTGATACAACTATATTACAATTTTTTTTGGGTAAGTGAAAGTAGAGCAATTAAAAACTATTACCTCGTATTAGAGATCTTTGATATAAAACAAAGGTTTAGTTTTAATTTTGTCAACTCAAAATACTATAATTTGAAAGTGTTAAAATATTATTATTTAAGAGTGCTAGAAAAAATATATATTATTATTTCTACGTGAAGATCAAAAATCACTTTAGTTGAAAAAAAAGGATTAATAGTTAGAAAATATTCAATTACTTTGACAATTTAGTAAATAATGTCATGAAAGAAAATAACATATAGCCACACTTAGAATATATGCTTTGCTTTTGTTTAGTTGGTTAAGGAGTAACCATAGCAATTTTGTGATAAAAAAAAATGATAATTTTACATTGAAAAAAAAAATGAATCGCATCAAATAAAACAAATTAATGTCTATTAACTCTCCCAATGTTAGCATAGTGGTTGAAATATCTTAAGTGTAAAGTTTTAAGATTTAAAGTTCATTTGCTGCTAGGTGTGAACAATGTCGCAACTTCTTTCATGCAAATACATACACCATAAGCATTGTCTATAATGCCAATGTCAACAATTTTTTTTTCTATTGAAATATCTCTTAATGGGATTATTAGGAAAATTTGACAAAAAAATATGATAAAAATAGTGATTAAGCATAACATTATAATGGTGAAACATGATAAGTTAATTTTTTTTTTGAAAAACATGAAGGCAACAGTAGTAAAACATGAAGGCAACAATGATAAAACATCAATCATACAATGATAAAATATGAAGCATATCGTGATAAAATATCAAGCATACTTTATTGAACACAACAATAGAAAGAAGCATGACTATATAATTATGGATCATAGTAAAATATCAAGCATACTATAGTAAAACATCAAGCATATTATGATAAAACATTAAATATACTATAGTGAAATATGAGGCATATCATAATAAAATATCAAGCATATCGTAGTAATATAACAATAGAATAAAATAAGACTATATATTATTGGATCATGGTAAAATATCAAGTATACCATGATGAAATATGAAACATATCATTATAAAACATCAACCATACTATAGTGAAATACGAAGCATATCATGGTGAATATGCGGTTAGTCTTATTTACACAATTATTACCACACAAAAGCTATCATGTAAGTGTTGATCTTCTAACAATTATTCCTTTACTTACTTAAATACCACCATACACACCAAGAACAAGGTTTATATAATTACACCATATTCTAATTGAAACAATTTTGAGAAAGGAAGCCATGCTCACTCTTACGTGAGTCTCGATATTAGTGTAGCAAAGGTGCATTAATACATGAGTTGGTTTCACTAATTTTAAGATAACAAAATTGTGATAATTAAAAATATAAAATTGATGATAATAATGATAACAATAACAATAAAAATAATAATTAATTATGATAATAATAATAATATTAGTATTAATATTAATAATAAAACAACAAAAACAATAATAATAACTATTAAATTTTTGTTAGATCGTGTCATTTCAAATTAATAAAATCCAAATGAATCAACATGAAGAGGAGCGATTGAACTTGATTAATGATCAAGCAACCTAAAGGCAACATAATAATAAGATGATATATTGATGGTGATAAGACGAGATGGATTATACTTCCATGACCTTCGGAACGAGATACCCAAGTCAAATCTAATCATGTAGTTTGAATCAATCTTGCCATAGACAAATAGTAAGATCATAAGACTAGCTACTAAGCCAACAAATGGTGATTAGGGTTGGCACAATAGTAAAGGTAAATAGTGATTTGCTTAAAAAAGGATTATTTAGTTCATTATACACAATATCTCACCACAGCAGTCAGCATTAACCTCATACCCTACAAATGGTGGATTCTTGATCAATGGAAAATGGGTTGTGTCGTATGGCTATAGGTGCTCATCAATTTACAAGGTGTTTCAATCTCTTTAGGGTTAGCATTAGAGCTGGCAATCGGGCGGGTCAAATCACTATCGGATCGGGTTACATGATAATCGGGTCATATCGGTTTCGGATAATTTCGGATCATTTTGTCGAGTCGGGCTGGGTCGGGTTTGATTCGGATCAACTCAGTATCGGATAATCTCGGGTCATTCTAAGGTCTCGGATCGGGTCTGGTTGAGATTGGATGGACTCAGATTCGGATAAATTTGGGTTGTTCTAATTTCGATTCGGGTTCGGATCGGGCTCAGGTGAATTTGAATTATTATATTTTCGGGTCGAATTTTAGATTGGATTTAGGTTATTTCATATTTAAGTCATGCTTGTGTCATTTTTTTATTCCAAGATATTATTAAAAGCTAATTATTTTGAGATCATTTATTTTAATTTATCTTATTCAATTAAAAGTGAATTATTATATTAATTGTTTTGGGGCCTTAGAATTTTTTATCATTCTTTCATCTTTGGAGATGTATTTGACATTTTAAATTTAAAAGTTTTCAAATCGTATCACTTTTCTTTTTATGTTAAGGTGTAGCTTATAATTCAACTCCATTATTAGCTTGGTCATATTGAGTTCGAGTATTATTTTAAGTTTATATTATATTTATATCTTATACGCTCCTTACATAATATTAACTTATAATAATCATTGATAATTGATAACAAATGAAGGCTTCTAAGGTTGTGTTTCTCATATTATTTTTATAAGAAATTGATCACATCATATCAACATAATTTTAATAATAATAATAATAATAATAATACAAAAATAATGATAACAATAATAATAGTAATTAATGAATATCAATTATGGCAAAAATAATAGTAACAACACATTAGTTTTTTTATGATATATTTTGATTATATTATATCAAGCAAAATAAGATAAAAATTAGATAAAGTAAGTAATAATGACTATTATTGACAAAAGACCAACTAATATTGACTTATTACTATTTAACACTGTAGATGTAATAAAAAATATTAATCTTCAATTTTCATAATGAATGACTAATATTCTCACTCTAGATTTTTCCTACTTTCATATGATATTATAGGTGCTATATTGCAAGGTATGGCCATATAGATACTAACATATAGTGTTCAAGGCTGCACTATTATTATCTTATGGTACTAAATGGAATCATAGAAGTGAACTAATATTTAGATGGCATAGTAGATTTTTTCTTTTTTTCTCTACTTTTATTTCTACACTTTTATATTGGTATCAATGGATATTTTATTTGTATATACATAAGTGATATAAATTTTATGATTTCTAGATTTTGATGTAAGTGCTAGTATGGATTAGTTGCACATCTATATTATTTCATGCTTTATGAAGTTTTGACAATTTTGAGTTATGGGTTAATATTAATTTTTGGATAGTACCAAGTTGAATCTTTATAGATTTATGATTTTTTAGATAATATCGGATTTTGGATAAATAATGGATCGGGTCGGGTCATTTCGGATTTATAATTTTTCGGGTTATATCGGATTTCGGGTGAATAGCAGGTCGGGTCGGGTTCATTTCGAGCTTATAATTTCTCGGGGTATATCGAATATCGGATATGTATCGGATCGGGTCGGATAGATTTCAGGCTTTTAATTACTCGGATAAAATCGGATCGGATTTCGGACGGATCGAATCGGTATTCGTCGGATTTTTTGGGTCGGGTCAACTTTTGCCAGCTCTAGTTAGCATTATGCCTATATTATATTTTATTTTATTTTTGATTTATAAGGTACCTTTTAAGGTAACTATGCTAGGTATATAAGTTCAATAATTGATATAAATAACTTCAAATATTAGACTAATACCTTAATGATTTAAAATGGTTAATTATAAGTAGTCATTATGACCATGATGGATAACCAAGATCGCCAAACATTGGTTCAAGACTTGAATCCTCACATAAACAAGATTGTATAAGTAAGCAAATTTGTTTCATAAGCTATAAAAACATACAAGAGAATAGTTATATGTTTGACAAAGCTAGTTAAAAAGTTAGTTGAAAGCTTAAAAGATTATAAGCTATTTATCGAATATAATTTTTTTAAATAACTTAGTTCTAATAAGCTAAAAGTCAGCTTATAATCTACTTTAGATCATATCAAATACATGTTATATCATAAATCTCAAAGAAGGCAAGGGCAAATAAACTATTTTACTCTACAAATGAATAGTTTATACTCGGACAACATATTTCTACATAAATATGCACATCGTTCCCCGTCAAAATGCATCTTAACATTATGCAGTGGACTTAGGTATCTTGTATTGCTTCTTCAAGAACTGTGAGGCCTCAGAATCACTCCTGTGACACAATATTCTCAACAATGTCTCTGCATCAGCACCTAATTTAGTTCTGCCGCCTTGTACACCAGAAGATCTCAAGTCTTCAATAAGTTCCCGAGTCTGCAACAAATGGCAACCAGAGAATAACACCGGTATTACTTGACAAGATCAAATCGCTTTGACGCCGCTATTTTGCATGTTGGAGAGTAAATTATTTTACACAACAGGGAAAGCTCTTGTTCAAACCAAAAATGATAACCAGAAGAAATAAGGTGCGTGACAATCTGAAAGCGCTAACAGAGGAAGAACGTGCGTGCTCTTACATGATGACAAGGTTTCTCAAACATTGTCGGACAATGTCTTTGGACAGCCATTGCATACAATACTAATTTATTAGAAAGAAAACATGTTCAAAACTCAAAAGCTTTAACTCACCCCGTAGCCTTGCAACTTGACTATATGTCGAACGCGTGCTACAAGATTTTCCACCACTCCACGAGGGAGACCATCTCCTCCGGAAATGAAGAGTTCCTGCAACCACCACGTTATTAATCTGTCCTAACTGATACTGGAGCTTGCACGCCTTTGAACTTAATAATTCCTCCGGAAGAAGCATATAATGTTACACATGTCGTTACAATGTCAGCAACAACAACTAACATGCTTATCCAATTAAAGCTTGGATTGAGATCATATCATCCCAAATCACAACCTTTCAACGGCATCCCTTCAGAACTTTATATATAATTTGAACTTTACTAATAAATACTAACAGGATGGCTAACTGATAAACACATAAAATATACATTACCTTAAGTACGTTTCAAGCATAATTTATGGGTTAGATCCATGATACTGCTTTATTTTGTATTCTTATGTGTAGCTATTGGCTCAAGATTGAAAGATTCGATTATCATTGGAAGCTAAATAAGAGTTTAGAGCCACAATAAGATTTAGAATGCATGGTTCAAAAGAAAAATAGATGCACGTATATAAAAAACTGAACTTTCAACCATGATAAAATGTGAGTCTGAACAAGCTCAAAAGATCAAAGTTGTAGGTCTCTTTAATAGCTATCCAACGCAACTTGAATCACATCAATCCGAGGTCGGACAAAAAATTTACAGCTAGAATACCAAAAACTGTCCAAACGAGCATAAATTAAGCAAGACAGCACGTACCACACATGTGGTTTAGTTAGAACTTAGAAACTTCTTTATCTCTTTTCAGATTTTTAAGACTTATATATATATTAGCTTAGGGTTTAGAGAATCTTGAGGGAAACTTTCTCTTAGCCGCCAAATAATATCTAGATCTAGAACTCAAGTATTGAAGGAAAACAAAGGATTTCTTATGCAATATTGGATTACAACTCTCTATTTTGAAGATTTTAATCAAAAGATTGGTTTTTTCTTTCTTTTCTTTAATTAACTTCTTCCTACGATTGAATTGCATATTCATTTAATGTGTGCTTTATTCCCAATCATATGTGAATAGATTCTTTGTTCGGAATTGGAAAAGAACACAACTTTTTAGTAATTGATGATGAATTAGTGTACATTCTTGATGAAAGTTTGAATCTTTAAACTTAATTTCTTGTGATTGAATTTTGTTGACTCAATTGATCACCGAATCAGCAATCATAGGTAAGTAATTGACAGACTGAAAAGTGAAAAATAATATTGGACCTCTAGAAATTAAGCAGGGAATTTGAACCACGAAAGAGGGCTAGGTTCTTTGGACATTCTATTGGATTAGCAAAAAACTTAATGGGTTTAATTTAATCAAAATTCCACAAAAGTAGGTAATTGAGAAGGCGTGATCTTTAAACCTCAAATTAATTTAGGTTAATTCATCATTGAGAACCGAAGTTGTGATGAAAAAACCTAATCTTGACCCTTCATTATATTGAATTCCACCTGATTAGCTATTTATTTTATTTGTATTATTTAATCTTATAATTTTATTCTCGTTTACCTTACTCATTGGTGTAGCTAGTCAAAAATATAAATTTTGGTAATTAACCCCTAGTTCCCGTGGAATCAACTTTGATAGCTAGAATAAATCCATACATTTGCAGATTTCTCTATCACTAACCATAACAACAAACGCCATTAACTTTTCCAAACCAAACAGAAGAGGGATTGCATTGAAAATATTCAAAGCAACTTTTACAACCCCCCCCCCCCCCAATATTTTTTCTCCATGCAAACTTGGATCCTATAGAAAATTGACTGAATGTATATTTACCTTTAAAGCATCTAAATCATCTTCCAAAAGTTTAGCATCAGATGGAGAGAAGACACGCAACGGACCCCCATCCAACAAAACACGAAATAGGCCATCCTGAAATGATCATGTACCTTAGAAAAAGAAAAAGCAACACCCAAAACCAAACCAAAAAAAAACAAAACAAAAAAAAAACACTAGTTGTAGAACAAGACATATCCCCAGAAACCAGCATCATATACCAGAGAAGCTTGAAGAAGACTAGTCACTATGCGGTCACGGAGTGGCTCCATAATGACATCACATAGTTGATTTAATTCCTGCAGAAATAGGAAAATTATTAAATGGATACCAAATGCTGGTTGAGCAGACAGGCAACAAAACAAAGGAGAGTGAAAACATGTGATCTGCCATGAAACAAAGGCAAGGCCTGCTGCTGACAATGAAAAGAAGATTAAAGCATTCAACCACAACTGTTTTGGACAAAAAAGCAATCCAAGAAGATGTCCGTGCAAGTACACAATCCCCAAGCTTTGAACAATATGTAATGCCCTGTGGTTAATCAAGAATTGTAACTGTACCTATCAAGCTCAAAGAATTATTTCATAATGGTACAGTCATGAAGTGTGGCAGAAACACCCCCCTCCCTTGTACCTGAGGCGCACGAGCTTTATACTAAAGTACATCGTGTATAATTAATAATGTCATAACTGTACCTGAGGCACATGAGCTTTATACTAAAGTACAAACAGAAGCAGCATTGAAATGGTTGCAGAAGATGTTTCCTGAGGGAAAAAAGAAACGAAAAATTACCAAGTCAAGTGGTCCAATCAGTGCGTCCAACCTAGACTGAGAAACACTGGGTCTATATAAATTTTCAATGAAAGGTTCCCTCAGATCCCAGAAAACAATCTTGGTTCCTACAAAATGTCACGTAAAGAATAATGACAAGCAAATACAATTGCAAGTTTCTGAAAGAGAAGGAAATGGATAAGGTAAAGAAAGGATGGGAAGGGTCTGTTAGATTAAACAAAACAGCAGCAAGTCTCACCTGTATATTCACAAATTCTATCAATAGCAGCATTCAAATCTTTCCTGCTCCCATCAAAACTGTTTTTCTGGATGAAGCTTCTAGCTTTCTCATCCAGTGATTTCTCTGGTGACAGAAAATTTGACCAAGTGTCCAACAATGGGAAGAGAAAAAGCAGCTGTCACAATCATATCACAGTAATTGTAATGAAGAAAAGCATGTACAAACACGTGATCTTGCACAAGGTTAAGATTATTAAATTATAGAGAGAGAGGTGGGGAAGGAACACCATATGCAACATGTCGAATATTTATCCTCAAAGTTAGGAATTAGGTAGATATTTTAATTCCTGTTTTTTAGGAGGTAAAATATCTTTCAGATTGCTGGATTTTAGGAGTCAGAATATCTTTCAGTTATGTGGATGCATATAAATAAATCATGTACTCTCTCAGGAAAAATAGAATATCATTCTCAAAATCCTACATGGTATCAGAGC
Organism: Tamarix austromongolica; assembly: GCA_039764185.1. NCBI lineage: Eukaryota > Viridiplantae > Streptophyta > Magnoliopsida > Caryophyllales > Tamaricaceae > Tamarix > Tamarix austromongolica. The sequence goes on along the minus strand of CM077809.1, from coordinate 22,237,175 downwards.
AGGGAAATTCTAAAAAATAAAAATAAAATAAAAAAAACTAGCCGTCTTCCTCCTCACTGGCATCCTCAGATTCTCCCAACATTCTTAGTTTTTCCCAGAAAATCTCAATTTTTTTTCTCCCTAATGGCGAATGAACAAACCAGTTCCATCTCTGAAACCTCCTCCTCTCCTTTCCATAATTCAAACTTTGAAAATTCTGGAATGACTGAAAATACCTCTCTTCTCATCACAAATAATAAACTCAATGGACAAAACTATCTGCAGTGGTCCAAATCCGTCTGTATGTTCATTGGTTGCAGAGGAAAAGAGGATTACTTGTCCCAAGAAACCAAAATTCCTCAGGAAAATGATCCAAACTACAAGAAGTGGAAGGTTGAAAATCATCAAAGTATGTCTTGGCTCATTAATTCAATGAATGTTGATATTGGTGAAAATTTTCTCCTATATGAAACTGCTCATGAAATATGGAAAGTAGTGAAAGAAACTTACTCTAGTTCTAATAATACTTCAGAACTATTTGCAGTGGAGGCAATCCTTCATGACCTTCGTCAAGGAGAATTGAAGGTAACACAATACTTCAATGTACTAACCCGACATTGGCAGCAGTTAGATATGTTTGAGTCCCATGAATGGAAATGCCCGGATGATAGTGCATTATATCGTAAGATACTTGAGCAGAAAAGAACTTTTAAGTTTCTGTTGGGTCTAGATAAAAGCTTAGATGAAGTCAGAGGCAGAATAATGGGAACAAAACCTCTTCCTAGTCTTCGAGAGGCATTTTCAGAAGTCCGTCGAGAAGAAAGCAGGAAGAGAGTAATGTTGGGCAACACACAACCATCTTCAAACCTAGATGGATCTGTTTTTACTACTCATAGTTCATAGCCCCTAATGTCCGTATACAAACATCAGCCACGAAAGGGGCGGCCTTGGTGTGACCATTGCTCAAAACCTGGTCATACAAAGGAGACTTGTTGGAAGCTACATGGCAAACCAGCAAACTGGAAGCCAACCAAATCAGTCAAAGACAATCGTGCAAGCTCAGCAAGTGTTACTGAAGAACAACAAAACACAACTGAGTCCAGTCCATTCACTAAGGAACAACTAGATATATTAAAACTATTGCTGAATAACAACCCTCCACATCTCTCTACCACTGCAGATGCGACTAGTTTGCATGCAAACTCAGGTTGCCCTCAAAGCACTGGATTGTTGACTCAGGGGCATCAGATCATATGACAAGAGATAGAACACTTCTCTATGACTATCAACAGTGTTCCTCTAATCTCAAGGTGAAGATTGTCGATGGTTCTTTATCTAAAGTGGATGGAACCGGATCGGTTAAATTATTACCTGGAATTATTCTCAAATCTGTGTTACATGTTCCAAATCTTGATTGCAACCTCGTTTCCATCAGTAAATTGACTAGCGATAACCATTGCTTAACAACTTTTTTTCCAAATGTGTGTGTTTTTTAGGAGTTGGGTTCGAACAGGAAGATTGGCAGTGTTGAGATGTGTTATGGACTATACCTCTTCCAGCCAACCAAATCCATAGTTGCTGCTACAAGTCTTTCTTCCCGTCAGTATGATACTACTCTTTTTCATTTAAATTCTAGTGTCAATAAAGATAGTGAAATTATGATGTGGCACTATCGGTTAGGGCATCCAAATTTTTTTTACCTCAGAAAGTTATTTCCTAATTTCTTTATTGATAAAAATCCAAGATCTTTCAATTGTGAGATATGCCAACTTGCAAAACATACTCGATCTATCTATCCAGGGATTCCCTACCACCCATCAAAACCTTTTGCACTTGTTCATAGTGATATATGGGGCCCTTCAAGGGTTAAAAACATTAATGGAGCACGATGGTTTGTAACCTTTGTTGATGACCACACAAGACTTACATGGGTATTCCTTATGAAAGAAAAATCTGAACTTGCAAGGATATTCCAAACTTTCAATTCTATGATTCAATCAATTTGGTACCAATATCAATATATTAAGGTCTGATAATGCTAGGGAATATTTTTATTCTGTCCTAAGAGATTACTTGTCTAAATAAGGGATCATCCAAGTGAGTTCATGTGTCAATACCCCACAGCAAAATGGGGTAGCACAGAGGAAAAATAGACAACTGTTGGAAGTGGCCCGCGCTATTATGTTCTCAACCACCGAGCCAAAATACCTATGGGGGGAAGCTGTTCTTACTTCGGCATATCTCATAAATCGTTTACCATCTCGTGTTCTTCAGTTTAAAACACCTCGTCATGTTCTTATTAATTTTTTCCCTCATGCTCAATTCCTATCTTCAAATCTACCTCCAAAGGTATTTGGATGCTCCGTATTTGTTCATGTCTATTCCCAAAGCAGAAGCAAACTTGACCCACAATCCAGAAAATGTGTTTTCATTGGTTACTCAGCAAACAAAAAGGGGTATAAATGTTTTTGTCCTATTACTCGAAAAGTGTTCGAAACCACGGATGTCACATTCTTTGAAAACAGTCCATATTATTCCAAACTTGAAATTCAGGGGGAGAGCACGACAGACTTTCAGCCTTGGTGTTGGGATTCAATACTTGGACACAATTCTGAGTCTATTCCCAGTCAGTCTGTTTCTCAAAAACAACCCTTAAGTCCAGCTTGTGAATCTATTCCTTCTACACCAGATCAACCATCTCTACCCACATGCTCTAACTAACCAATACCTCAATCTACAACCAAAGAGCTTCTAGTTTATTCAAGGAAGAATAGGCAAACTCAAGGGTTGGTTGAACCCAATACAAATCTCACACCTGTCCAAGATTCTGAAATGGATCCTACAACTGCAAAAACTCATACAGATAGGAAGAATGATCAAGAGCAAGAGGAGATTCCAATAGAAGGAAACTTAGAGCTACCCATTACTCTAAGAAAAGGTACTCGAACATGTACTCAATATCCAATTAAAGATTTTCTCTCCTATGCAAATCTATCAGGAACCTACAAGGTATTTCTATCAAGAATGGATGAAGTTTAAATTCCAGCCAACATCCAAGAGGCTCTTAGTCACCCAAGATGGAAACAAGCAGTTCAAGAGGAGATTAGTGCGTTGGAGAAAAATGGTACATGGATTATTACTGATCTTCCATCAGGAAAGAAAGCAGTAAGCTGCAAATGAATATTCACTGTGAAGTATAAGGCAGATGGAAACATTGAGAGGTTTAAGGCGCGGCTGGTTGCTAGGCGCTTCACACAGTCCTATGGAATTGACTATCAAGAGACATTTGCTCCGGTTGCAAAACTTAATACTATCAAGATACTTCTATCATTGGCTGCAAATCTATAGTGGTCTCTTCATCAACTAGATATCAAAAATGCATTCTTAAATGGGAACCTTGAAGAAGAGGTTTACATGGAGATTTCATATGGAGTTCAAGAGAGGTATGACGGCAGAAAGGTGTGCAAGCTATTGAAGTCTATGTATGGACTAAAACAGTCCCCAAGAGCATGGTTTGGTCGGTTCTCAAAGTCAGTAAAAGGATACGGCTTTATCCAGTGCCAAGCCGATCACATATTGTTTATGAAACGATCATCATCAAATAAGTTGACAGTTCTTATTGTCTATGTGGATGATATCATTCTAACTGGAGATAATATGGACAAAATAGCAAGGATCAAACAGGCCTTAGCTGAAGAATTTGAAGTAAAAGATCTTGGTCCTCTTCGGTATTTTCTAGGAATGGAAGTGGCTCGATCAAAGGAAGGTATATTTGTGTCGCAACGCAAGTACATCTTAGATTTAGCAAAGGAAACTGGTATGCTTGGCTGTAGACCAGCAAGTACTCCAATGGACTGTAAGAAAAATTTTGGACGGGAAGAAGGTGGAGTTCCAGTAGAAAAGGGGAGATACCAATGTTTGGTTGGAAAACTCATTTACCTCTCTCACACTAGGCCAGACATCGGCTTTGCAGTTAGCACAGTGAGTTAGTTCATGAATAATCCAATGGAAGAACATATGGAGGCAGTATATCAAGTTCTCAGGTATCTAAAAAGGACACCTGGAAAGGGGATACTATTTAGAAAAACTGACTGTCAAGATGTAACTCTATACCCTGATGCAAACTAGGCAGGAAGTCAGCTAGATAGTAGATCAACCACCGGTTATTGCTCCTTTGTATGGGGAAACCTTGTAACATGGCGAAGTAAAAAGCAGTCAGTTGTCTCTAAGAGCAGTGTTGAATCAGAATTAAGAGCACTTGCAGTTACTATTTGTGAAGGGATATGGATTAGACGAATAATGACTGAACTGGGTATGGATTTTGGAGAGAACGTGAAGCTCAAACGTGATAACCAAGCAGCTATCAGTATGGAAAAGGATCTAATCCATCATGATCGAACCAAACATGTGACAACTGATAGACATTTCATTGCAGAGAAGATAGAGAATTCTGAAGTACAAGTGACATACATTCCCACTCGGAAGCAATGCGTAGATATTCTCACAAAAACTCTTCAAGGACCTAACTTTGAGAGATTGTGTAGCAAGTTGGGTATGTATAATATCTACAACCCAACTTGAGGGGGAGTGTCGAATATTTATCCTCAAAGTTAGGAATTAGGTAGATATTTTAATTCCTGTTTTTTAGGAGGTAGAATATCTTTTAGATTGCTGGATTTTAGGAGTCAGAATATCTTTCAATTATGTGGATGTATATAAATAAATCATGTACTCTCTTAGGAAAAATAGAATATCATTCTCAAAATCATGTACAATGGGAAGAGAAAAAGCAGCTGTCACAGTCATATCACAGTAATTGTGATGAAGAAAAGCATGTACAAACACGTGATCTTGCACAAGGTTAAGATTATTAAATTATAGAGAGAGAGGTGGGGAAGGAACACTATATGCAGCAGATAAATTACTAGAGCCAGTAAAGAGGCTATACATTCAATTCAGTTTCAAAACACGCCAATCTAAAGTTAGCACATCGTGTTTAATACAGATCAAAACAGCTTTTCAACTTCAAAATCCAAGATTAGAAAAACTCCAATAGTTATACTAAAATAATTGCAGAACCTTAAAGACAAAAACGAACCGCAAGGCCCAAGCCTAATGGTGTTCAGAGGCCAAACTATGGCAAGCTTGAAAACATTCCACAGATGAGAAAATTTTCATGAGTTCAAGGTTTTGAAAGCTGGTGGTCATCTGGCATAAAGGAATCAATCTACACTCCACCATAAGGCTCATAGTCCTAAAGAATTCTATGTTGGCCCATTGGAAGACAACCCATGTTCACGTGGATATATCTACTTTGGAAGGTATAGGAGTGTATTAGATATTAAATCAAGTAGATCTTTATTTACCATTATCATTTATTATTTTCCATAACAAGTTAGGAGTTTTGTATATCTTTTAATTATTGTAAGTCTATCTTGGAGTCATTTTTGTCAAATAATAGACTCTGCATTAATAATATTTGTGAGGTATGTGTAAAACTAAAGGTGAGAGTAGCCTTGAATCAATAAGCCAATTTGGAACAACTGTGATAGTGAAAAAGAGCAGAAAGGCAATCATTAGAGACATACCGAGGAACTTTTCACTCCGTCTTTTCTTTGACCATCGATCTGAAATGCTATCTTCCAGTTTGTTGAGATGACTAACTGCATACTGTTTCAAGCAAAAAAATCAATGATAATAGTGCAATACATCAACCGAGACAGACAAAGAACTTTGGTAAAATAAGCAAGAAGTACCACCGTCAGACATCAAAGGAGCGCATGTGTACAAACAATAATCAGATAAAACCCTTCTCCCTCCTCTCCCCATACTAACATATAAATGGGAAATTTGACATCTTGCCCAACATAATGAAAGAAACAAAGTCTCAAATCAAGACCAGGCCATAAAAACTGGACTCAATTCAAGGCAAGTCTAGGCACAAAGTCGAGTAGAGAACAACCCACATGAAGTGTATTAAGTTGAATACAGAGGATTGGAGTTGGCAAAACACTGATCTCATTGGATTTTCTCTCTTCAGGCAATCTTTGGTCCAGAAATTCCTTCTTCACAAAAGCTTTAATCCCGGCTTCCTTCTTATATCGCGTGAGGGCAGGTACAGCTGGGACCAGGTCTTCTTTACTAGCTAAATGTTGCATTGAAAAATAGAAATTCATCATGGTTAACAAATGCAATATGAATGAAGATTGAATTAAAAACAAAGGAAAACAAGAAAATTAAATATCTGGTCATATCAAATATGCATATATCTAATGCACACATGTTGGTGCAGATGCTTATCTTTCTAGAATGTCGCTGCAAGGAACAAACTGACATTTAAGAAGCCGTGGCTAGATAAAGGAAGATCTAGTCTGGTAAAACTGTAACCATTAATTTGAAACAAGTACTACCTAGTATGAGTTCCTCCATCAATAATAGTGTCTGCGGAGGTCCAATTCAAGATGTTTGTAGCCATTTCCAATAAACAGAAAAGTCTGCTTTCAGTATTTATTTGAGGGTTAAAAATAGCAGAGATAATCATTAATTTAGTTCCTGAAATTCCAGTGCAATGTAGCCATCAAATTAGTTCCCCTAAATTCCTTTCCTCAGTGAGTGTACGTCTCATAAATTATGTTATGCTTTAGAACTTGGTATAACTGTATTTCAATTATTTGTTAAAATTTAAGAATGGTGTGGAACAGAATATTTCATCACAAGTTTCCATTAGCAGCTTGTTGATAGGAACTGAATGGAATCACAGTCATAACAAGAATTATATAGAGAGAAAGAAGGTAGTGTATTTAGAGAACTGGATAATTACAAGACAGGCGTTGGAGGATCTAGTTCCTCCCCTGACTACTAAATTCTCCTCCTCCCCACTCAGACACCCCCTCCTATATTTAATACCGACTCAGTCTCTAATGGCATTGCACCCCTTCCCCCCTTCACCCAATTGAACTGTCAGCAGGCATAACGCCCTAACAGAATTAATAATAAAGACCCCATAATACCCCTCCCTCAATGTGCCGAAACACCCAGCTAAGCAATAATAAAAATATCATAACAGTTCAGCCGACAATGACTCGGTAGCTGCTAAGTCACAGCTGCATTGTCTCCATAGCCCCCACTCTTAACCTTCCCACGCCTTGTATAAGTGAACCTAACCGGTGGCTTATCAATACCCCCCGCTATTACTTTCACCTTGTCCTCAAGGTGGAAGGCAAGAATCTGCGTGTTAATAAGATCAAAATCCTCCCAAGAATATTCATAGTCCGGTTGTCCCTTCCAACTGATTAACACCTACAAAACTCCCATGGGGCTGTAACGCATGTCTTGTGCCAGTTCAGGCTCTGCCACCCACTCTGATGCAGGAGCATCCATTATCCAAGATATTAATTTAGTTGTTAATTTCTCGAAGTTAGGGGGACATAAAAACCTCCTCACTTGGACTAATTAGTTTAATTAAACCCCAAGCCATGAAAGCCATGCAAAACTTCAATCCAGCCACCACCTTTTGCACCTTAGTGGCTCATTTTTTTGGCTTAAATGGCTCACTACCCAGCCAAGGATAGGCTACAGTTCAAGTCCCACAATAGCAACCCCAACAGCACTTTTCTGGGCAGATGTGGGCACTAGCAGCAGCAACAGCTATAAGTATCATAGGGGGCAGGCCTTTTTTGAAAGAAAAGAAACTTATGCTTAGGCTATGATGGCACTTTAGGCTTGCAGCAGAAAAGTTACTTTCTGCTTTATGCTTTTAATAATGTTTTTAGTCTTTAGCATAAAAGCTACTTTTACTTTTTACTTTTAATGATGTTTTTATCTTAGCTTAGCTTATCAACTTGTAAGGAGTCTCCCAAGTCAGATGTAAGACATTGGGAAGGTCCCAAACAATTCTGATTTCTTTGTTTCAACTAGTACAAAGTCAACTTTAGTTTTGGTTAGGATTAAACTAGTTAAAGTTAGTCTCTTTGACAACTAACTAGTTTGATTAGTTAACCAAACCGGCCATTTTTTTGTTGAGTTGTATTACAACTAAATGAGACCCCACTATCCTATAAGTGTTGGGTTCACACTTGAATGAAAAAACAACTCAGAATTTGGCTATCTTATTTCTCTCAACAGAAATCAGTCACCTTCAACTCTGGTGCATGAGTTTGAAGTTTGAATCCTAAAATCTCACAAGATTTATCCTAAGTGTTGAAACCTTAGGTGGTTCTTGTTAGTATATGATCTAAGGAGGTACCAAAGATCATATTCAACCCATTTTCTTCACCCTCTTCTCTATTTTCTTATTTAGTTATCCCCCATTGATAACAACCTTCCTAACTTGACCCAATTTGTATTGACATATGCATCAAATTGGTATCAGAGCCTAGGTTAATTTTAATTGGGTCTTATCCTCTTCTTTTACTTCCCTTTAATCCCACCCTTTGTCTAAAACCAAACACACACAAAAAAAATATTCTAGCCCCCCCTCTTTTTTTTAACTGAATTCAATCCCTTTCTGTCCCACCCAGCTCAGGGATTTTTTTCACAATTCAAACCTCCATGGGTGATCAATCTAGAGGCTTGAATCTTGAAGAGTCACAAAATGTTTATGTTAGAAGAGATCGAGCTATTGAAACTTTGCAACAAGACACCAGAAAACTAGAGCAGTCCATTGAGAACATGCAAGAGGAAATGAGGCAGATATGTACCATGTTACAGCAGCTGCTTCCTAATGCAAATCCACCGAATCTACGAAGAAGAAACCCAACCCACCATGAAGAAAGAGATGCCAATGGTGTTGAAGAAGGCTCAAGTGAGTTTGGTTCATCCTCTAGTGAATCATCACTTGAACTAAGAAGGAGAAGCCACATTAGAAGGGATGATTTTCGTGATGTAAGAGCTGATATCCCTGAATTTGAAGGCAACCACAACCCAAAAGAATTCCTTGAGTGGGAATTAAGGTGTGCTAGGCTATTTGAAGCCAAGGGGTATAAGGATGACAAAGCTTTCAAAGTGGTTGTTTTGAAGCTTAAAGGCCATGCCTCTCTTTGGTGGGAAAATCTCATTCATCAAAGGAGAAAGAAGGGAAAGTCCAAAGTTAAGTCTTGGACAAAGATGAGAAAGCTCATGAAAGAAAGGTACTTGCCTTCATCTTACACTCAAGACCTCTATAACAAAATGTCTTCTCTAAGACAATGTCAAATAAGTGTAGAAGAGTACATTAGAGAAATTGAAAAACTCATGATGAAACTCGGGCTAGAAGAGAGTGAAGAACACACTATGTCTAGGTTTATTGGAGGCCTAAGACAAGACATTGCAAGGAAGGTTGAGATGCAAAGATGCTACACTTTAGATGAGCTATTTCATCTAGCCATCAAAGTGGAGAAGCATAAGAAAGAGAAGAAAACACCTCGGTTTTCTTACAACAAAACTATTGCTAGCACTTCCAAAGATAATCCTACAACTTCAAAACCCCCACCTACACCCATCAAGTTTGATGTGAAGGGAAAGAGCAAAGAAGGTACATTTGAACCCAATAGGGTGAGGAATGTCAAATGTTTTAAGTGTCAAGGAGTTGGGCATTATCAAAATGAATGTCCCAACAAGAGGGTGATGACACTTGTGGAAGTAAATGAGGCCATCTCTGAGGAGGAAGAGAAGGGCATAATATCAGCTAGTGAGGAAGAAGAGGAAGCACCACCCGATGTTGGAGAGGCATTAATGATTAGGAGGGTCCTCTATTCAAGGGAAGCCAAGGAGGATGGGTCACAAAGAGAAAACATATTCCAAACCAAGTGCACCATACTTGGCAAGGTATGTTCTCTTATTGTGGATGGTGGAAGTTGTGCAAATGTTGCCTCAAGTATCATGGTGGAGAAGCTTAATCTTCCCACTACAAAGCATAACCGGCCATACAAGCTACAATGGCTTAATAATGGTAATATGGTAGAGGTAACTAAACAAGTGCTAATTCCTTTTTCCATTGGTAAAACATATCATGATGAAGTGTTATGTGATGCTGTACCTATGGATGCTTGTCACTTGTTATTAGGTAGACCTTAGCAATTTGATAGAAGTGTTGTGCATGATGGAAGAAAAAATACTTATTGCCTAAAGTTTGCAAAGAAAAACATAGTGCTAACACCCCTATACTCACAGCCAGTAGTAAAGAATGATAGCCTGCAATGTAAAAAATCCTTGTTCATTGATGAAAAGCATGTTGATAAGGCTATAGGAAGAGGCAAAGTTGTGTATCTGCTACTGCTGCTGGAAGACAGTGTGGGCAGCCCCTGTTTTAACCCACTAATCAGTAAGCTACTGGCAGAGTTCAGAGATGTTTTCCCCACTGATTTGCCACATGAATTGCCACCCATTAGAGGCATAGAGCACCAAATTGACTTGGTACCAGGTGCTACTCTTCCTAACAAGGCAGCCTACAGAAGCAACCCAAAAGAGGCCATGGAAATGCAAAAACAAGTGGATGAGCTGCTGTCTAAAGGCCTTATCCGGGAGTCCCTTAGCCCATGTGCAGTCCCAGCCCTTCTTGTGCCAAAGAAGGATGGTTCTATGAGGATGTGTATTGATAGTAGAGCTATCAACAACATCACTATCAAGTATAGGTATCCTATCCCTAAACTTGATGGTTTATTAGATTGCTTGTGCCAAATCCGAATGAAAGATGGTGATGAGTGGAAGACCGCATTCAAGACCAAAGGAGGGTTGTATGAGTGGAGGGTTATGCCCTTTGGCTTGTCTAATGCACCTAGCACTTTCATGAGACTTATGAATGAAGTGCTTAGGCCATTCATTAGCAAATTTGTAGTAGTTTACTTTGATGATATACTTGTGTATAGCTCTAGCGAAGAAGAACATGTAAAGCATCTCAAACTTGTATTTCTAGCACTTAGAAGTAGCAAGTTGTATGCTAAGCTAGAAAAGTGTGAGTTCTTTGTACCTAGGGTTACTTTCCTAGGCTTTGTGGTGTTCAAAGATGGCATAGCTATGGATGAGTCAAAGGTAGAAGCAATCAAGACCTGACCATCACCAACAAGCCTAACACAAGTGAGATCATTCCATGGGCTTGCTTCTTTCTATAGGCGGTTCATTAAGGGATTTAGTACCCTAGTAGCTCCTATCACCGAATGCATGAAGAAGGGGGAATTCAAGTGGACAAGAGCAGCCCAAGAAGCCTTTGAGTTGGTTAAAGGAAAGCTTAGTGAAGCTCCTATCCTAGCCTTACCGGATTTCCACAAATTATTTGAAGTTGAATGTGATGCAAGTGGAGTTGGTATAGGAGCTGTTTTACTACAAGAAGGAAAACCAATTACCTTCTTTAGTGAAAAGCTAAATGGATCAAGGGTAAATTATAGCACCTATGATAAAGAGTTCTATGCCTTAGTTAGGACTCTTGATCATTGGTCACACTACCTAAGGCCGCAACAATTTGTGTTACACGGATCACGAGTCATTAAAGTACATCAATGGTCAACACAAGCTTAACCCAAGGCATGCAAGATGGGTAGAATTTTTACAATCTTTTTCCTTTGTAGCAAAACACAAAAGTGGCAAATTGAATGTAGTAGCTGATGCAATCTCTAGGAGATATTGTATGCTTTCTTTATTAGAGGCAAGAGTGTTAGGTTTTGCATGCATCAAAGAGCTCTACAAGGAAGATAAAGACTTTGCAAGCTACTTCAAGGATCAAGACAAGCCCCAAGGTTCCTTTATGATTCAAGATGGCTTCCTATTCAAGAACAACAAGCTTTGCATTCCCAAGTGCTCAATCCAAGAATTGCTCATGAGAGAGGTACATGGAGGAGGACTGGCTGGCCACTTTGGGATAAACAAAACTGTAGATATACTGCAAGAGCATTTTTGTTGGCCTAAGATAGTGCGGGATGTACAAGGTGTAGTGGCGAGATGTGCCACTTGCCAAAAGTCAAAGAGTCAGTTTCATCAAGGGCTTTACACCCCTTTACCCGTCCCACACCAACCATGGGACCATGTTAGCATGGATTTCATTGTGGCATTGCCTAGAACACAAAGGCAAAATGATGCCATAATGGTGGTTGTAGATCGATTATCTAAGATGGCTCATTTCGTTGCTTGTCACAAAACGGATGATGCCTCTTACATAGCCGATCTTTTTTTCAAAGAAATAGTTAGGCTACATGGTATCCCCAAATCCATTGTCTCGGATAAGGATACCAAGTTCCTTAGCTAGTTTTGGAAGACTTTGTGGAGGTTAGTTGGTACAAAACTTCTCTTTAGTACCGCTTACCATCCACAAACCGATGGGCAAACTGAGGTAACAAATAGAACCCTCACAATGCTCCTTCGAAGTTTGGTTCACAAGTCCCTAAGAGATTGGGACACCAAACTTAGTCATGCAGAGTTTGCCTACAACCGCCCACCCACGTATGCCACGGGTCACTCACCATTTGACGTAGTGTATGGAGTGAATCCCACTACTCCCGTTGACCTCCTACCCCTTCCCATTGAAGCACATACCAACTTTGAAGCAAAGGAAAGGGCTAAGGCAATGAAGAATCTACATGAACAAGTGAGAGCCAAGATTGAAAGGGTAAATGAATTAAACAAAAACAGGGCAAACAAGCATCAAAAACAACACTTGTATGAACCCGGAGATTTGGTTTGGCTTCACCTAAGGAAGGAAAGATTTCCTACTAGGAGGAAGAACAAACTTATGGCAAGAAGTGATGGATCGTACAAGGTCATTCAGAAAATTGGGGACAATGCTTATAAGCTTGAATTACCACCAGAAATGGGGAACATTTCAAACACATTTAATGTGGGAGATTTGCTTCCCTATATTCAAGATAAGCCTTTTGGAGACAAGGAAGATGCTTCTCAAGAGGGCGAGAATGATGCAGGAGCATCCATTATCCAAGATATTAATTTAGTTGTTAATTTCTCTAAGTTAGGAGGACATAAAAATCTCCTCACTTGGACTAATTAGTTTAATTAAACCCCAATCCATGAAAGTCATGCAAAACTTCAATCCAGCCACCACCTTTTGCACCTTAGTGGCTCATTTTTTTGGCTTAAATGGCTCACTACCCAGCCAAGGATAGGCTACAGTTCAAGTTCCACAATAGCAACCCCAACAGCACTTTTCTGGGCAGATGTGGGCACTAGCAGCAGCAACAGCTATAAGTATCATAGGGGGCAGGCCTTTTTTGGAAGAAAAGAAACCTATGCTTAGGCTATGATGGCACTTTAGGCTTGCAGCAGAAAAGTTACTTTCTGCTTTATGCTTTTAATAATGTTTTTAGTCTTTAGCATAAAAGCTACTTTTACTTTTTACTTTTAATGATGTTTTTATCTTAGCTTAGCTTATCAACTTGTAAGGAGTCTCCCAAGTCAGATGTAAGACATTGGGAAGGTCCCAAACAATTCTGATTTCTTTGTTTCAACTAGTACAAAGTCAACTTTAGTTTTGGTTAGGATTAAACTAGTTAAAGTTAGTCTCTTTGACAACTAACTAGTTTGATTAGTTAACCAAACTAACCAGTCCTTTTTTTGTTGAGTTGTATTACAACTAAATGAGACCCTACTCTCCTATAAGTGTTGGGTTCACACTTGAATGAAAAACAACTCAGAATTTGGCTATCTTATTTCTCTCAGCAGAAATCAGTCACCTTCAACTCTAGTGCATGAGTTTGAATCCTAAAATCTCACAAGATTTATCCTAAGTGTTGAAACCTTAGGTGGTTCTTGTTAGTATATGATCTAAGGAGGTACCAAAGATCATATTCAACCTATTTTCTTCACCCTCTTCTCTGTTTTCTTATTTAGTTATCCCCCATTGATAACAACCTTCCTAACTTGACCCAATTTGTATTGGCATATGCATCACACTCTAATTCTGGAGTAAGTCCAACTGGAAAGGGCTGCAACTGATGTACATCTCCCACTGCTAATTGGAGCATTGGGATGCAAAACACTAGGTGAATCCTCATGCTATCCGAAAGATCCAGCTTGCATGCCACCTTCCCCACACGGCTCAGCACCTAAGATAGCCCAAAGTACTGTGGAGAGAGCTTCTCATTTACCTATTTAGCTAGTGATCATTGCCTATAAGTCCACAATTTCACATACACCTAATAACCTACCTCTAAGGTCACATCCCGTCGCTTCTTATCAGCCACAAACCTCATCTACTTCTATGAGCGATCCAGGTGCAGCTTCAAATCACCCGGAACTACATCTCTATCCTTTAATTCTCGATCAACCCCAGCCAAAGGTGAACTATCTGTGGTGTAACGTATTAATGGGGGTGGATCACGGCCATAAAGAGCCAAGAATGGGGCAGTACTTGATGCCTATGCAATTCAATTGGATCAAACTAAGGATTGTGGTAGATTATGGGTAATCACCACCAAAAAGTAATGAGAGAAAGCTACAAGGAAGAGAAAGTTATTTGATCTGTGAACACCTGTCAACATCAAATACTTAGTATCACCATCTGAAATTTCAACAATTGAAGTAACGTAAATAAGATTTTGAAGGATAAGCAAAACTCTACACCTAAGTTTTTTGTTTTTTTTGGGGGGGGGGCGGCTTTCTCAGTTTTCCGGAGAGAAGTAATAGCCAAATGGGTAAGTTGCCATCAGTCAAAACATAAGCTTGACACTCATAGAGTGTGCCAAAGCTTTAGTCTAGTTAAAAGCTAATTTACTAATTACAAAAACTGATTTAGTTGAAATCAAACTAAGTAGTTATCTAGTAAATAGAAAACTAGCTAGTTTGGTTTTAACTTAACCAAATCAGCCCAAATGCCCCCTAAGTTGACTTTACTCAAACATGATGACTAAGGACACTCCCCATGCTCTTAAATCTGATTAGGGGGTGTCTTACAAGAAAAGATTAAGCTAAAAAAATTAAAAACATCACTAAAAGTAATAAAAATAATAATAGTAGTAGTAGTAGTAGTAGTAGTAGTAGTAAACTGTTCAGTGTGCAAGTACAATTATGGCCTGTTTGCCTCTTTTCTCTGCCATAATCAGCTGCTGCTGATTTTATTAATTTTCTATCTCCTATTCCCTCCATTTTTGTGCCAAAAATACACAAAATCTGGCCAAGGACTGCTGCTGCTGCTGGCAGCACCTTTTTCCCCCATTTTTGTGCCCAAAATCTGCACAAAAAGCTGGCCAGAACTGCCGTAGGGCTGGTGATAAACAGCTGAGCCATTCTCGCCAAATGTGAGCCAGAAAATTAAGCCACCTAAGGTTGCAAAAGATGGTGGCTCGAATATGGCTGCTGCATGGTTTAAAATGGCCCCTAAATTAATCCATTAATTCAGTCAAAGTTAGAAGGGTTTTAGGTGCTTGTATCTTAGCAAAATTAATAATTAAATTAGGCTCATTTGTGGGATGCTTCTACATCACAAACTTGGTTAATTCATGGCTTTTCCCCATATTAGTTATCTCAATGAGATAAATCTTCGGTGGAATACTATCTATTCAGACATTGTTGTTAAAATTCTTAAGTTGTGAAGAACTCTATACTGAACACCTCTCAAGGCATCTATAGGGATGAAGGTGCAATGTTAACGATAACAATTGAACAAGATTCTATGGGTGGTTTTATCACTTCGAACTGAAAATACACCAAACACACTAGCAGAGGAATCCTGATGAAACTCATTGCCGTTTCTTAGTCTAATATGTCCTTGTTCATGAGAGAAGGGTACAGCAACTGTAATAAACAGGACACGGAGCATTATCTTCAGTGGGTGCAGCTAATATGAAAAATACTAATGGCTAAAAATGTCACAGCAAAAACTATAGCTAAATTTACATATATTCATTAGCAACATCATGATGCAGGAACATCCATTTTCCATGATATTAATTTAATTGTTAATTTCTCTAAGTTGGGGAGACATAAAAACCTCCTCAATTGTACTAATTAGATTAACTAAATCCCAAGCCATGAAAGCCATGCAAAACTCTAATCCAGTCACCACCTTTTTACACCTTAGTGACTCATTTTTTGGCTTATATGGCTCACTGCCCAGCCAAGGATAGGCAACAATTCAGGTCCCACAACAGCAGCCACAACTGCACTTGTTTGGGTAGATCTAGGCATGCTTGGTAGCTCAAAAAAAATCCAAGGCAGTAGCAGCAGCTACAAGCATCAGGGGGGAGGACCTTTTCTGGAAGAAAAGAGCCATGATGGAACTTTGGGCTTGCATCAGAAAAGTTACTTTCTACTTTATGCTTTTAATAGTATTTTTAGTCTTTAGCCTAAAAGTTACTTTTACTTTAATGATGTTTTTAGCTTAGCTTAGCTTATTAACTTGTAAGGAACCTCCCAAGTAAGATTCAAGACATTAGGAAGGTCCCAAACAGTTCTGATTTTTCCTATTTCAGCTACACAAAGTCGATTTTAGTTTTGGTTAGGATTAAACTAGCTAAAATTAGTCTCTTTGGCAACTAATTAGTTTGATTAGTTCACCAAATCAGTCCTTTTTCAGTCGAGTTGTATTATAACTAAATGAGAACTAACACTCTCCTACAAGTGTTAGGCTCACACTTGAACAAAGGACAACTCAGAATTTGACTATCTTATTTCTCCCTACAAAAGTCCATCCCCTTCAACTCTAGTGCATGAATTTGAAATTTGAATCCTAAAATCTCACAAGATTTATCCTTAAGTATTGAAACCTAAGTTGGTTCTTTTTAATATATGATCCAAGGAGGTACCAAGGATCATATTCAACCCCTTTTCTTTACCCTCTTCACTGTTTTCTTATTCAGTTATCCTCCATTGATAACCACCCTCCTAACTTGATCCAATTTATATTGGCATATGCATACATCAACTATATAACAGTAAAACAATAGAGCGCACTTCATGTGAGAAGACGGTGTTATTAGATCAAAGGGAACAACATCGACATTGCAAAGTGTACACTTACCTAAATTTCCAACAACAAGACTTGCATAAACTTGAAAAGCATTATCAATGCCACGAAACAAACAACTAAGCTCTCCAGAACCCATTGGAACCCTGAGCGCAAAAAATTGATCTACTGTCTGCACGAAACCAATGACTTTAGATAGAGCATGGTATTATTGAGGAGAGAGCAGCATATTATAACAAGGAAAAAGACGGTATCTTCAAAAATATACATAAACAGATCTATGCAATGTCAATGTCATCATGAAGCCAAGATTTAGTGAGTTAAAACAGGAAACTGTAAGATACAATTTTATTCTATATAAATAATTATGAGACTGGAAAAAATGAATTCTAAACATATGATAGCCATTTTATCAAATAATGATGCACTGATTGATGACATCCTAGCCACTTCTCTAGAGAAACAGAGGGTGTGAACACACAGGAGATACCCCAGCCCTGGAACCAAAACCCAAAATTAAAAAACAGGAAACTTTTTTGCTGACAATATATTCATAACGATCTCCATAACTGCACACTACAGCCATGTAGATAAGCTCTTATTTCATTCGTCGCCCTATTTCTTTATTAAAAAAAAAAACACTTGTGCACGTGAACTGTCATTTTGGATTCAATTAATTTCAGATGAGTAAAATGTCATTAAAGGAACAAACATTTAGTGGTTGTTGTGTAAAGGAATAAGCGTTCTTAAATTTACTTCGAGGGATTAAACACCATCATGCTTGAAAGTTTGTGAATAAACATTGTTGAACTTCTTATCAAGGTATGAAAGTTATTGTATGTGTCGTATGATGAATACTTTTGAACACTTTTTTATTTCTTAAAGGCCTAAACTTTCAAAAATGATAATGCTTGCCTTTCATAAGGGAAATTGAAAAAATGTTAATTCCAAAAACTTTAAAACACAATAATGCTTGTTCCTTAAAACATTCAATTAACTTATTCCTTTCAAACACCATAACGTCTATTCCTTTAGGGAAATGGACCAATCCCTGAAAATTTATTCCTTTAATGAAATTTAACTCCTTGTGGATAGCTGAAATCTGAATGTTAGACTATGGATGCAGTAATCAACATCCAGATTTTGATAATTTTAATTACACTTGCACAGATCATGTTCAAGTGCTAAGCTTTCACCAACTATACCAACTTTAATCAGTGAATAATAGTCTGCATTAAGTAAATTCCTGCATCAAAGATGCAACATCCAAGAAAAAGGAGGATCACATAGAAAAGTTAGCCAACTAAATAAGTAAAACATATAAATGAGTAATTAAATGGGTATCCATACCTCTTCAACTATCCTGTATACCTCAACGATTGAACTTCCATGTCGCTGCTGAGCTGATACTGGATTCCACCTCTACATAATTGCAAAAAAGATGTTATGTCCAACTGGAATACTGAAAACGAGGTATAGAGCAAGTGGAGACATACCCAGATGAAGAGCCTTAGCATTTCAAAGCTTAACATGATATATAGTGTTTGGAATATGACATTAGAAGCTCCAATCCATTCTTTCTGAATTTTATTCTCGAATGATATGTTGTATTATTAAGCACACTACATATGCATGCCCACATGATTTTCTCACCATTATTCCAACAAGATGAAAACTGAATCAAATTTGTATGCACTTTGTTCATAGGTTCTAAATCATACACTTGGGTAAGGGTGATTGCCACATTCTTTGCATTTGGTAAGTTTATCAGGTTCAATTACTCATTTGCACTGAATTATCAGCCATCATTCATGAATTTGAAATCATTGTTTTAACTTTCTAACCAAAATTATTGTTATCCTATCTTTGGCCCACCAATCACATAGGCATGGACTCATTTTTTGGTATGGAAATCACAATCCTAAATATGTACCATTTTCCCTCATTGAGAAGCCCTGGTGCATAGTGAACCAATCACATAGCAGACTAGAAGGATAGAGCATTACTCACAGACCCTCCTAGTTTAGCTGCAATCCTGCATATCTTTCTTTATTAGTGATGCTTCTAGCCAATAATCTTTAAGTCCTAATCAAGGGGGGGAAAACTGACAAAAGAGGAACAAGGCAGCTATGACTCTGGCTCATTAACTAGACTTAGCAAGAGGCCAAAAGGGCGGACCCAAAAAAAAATGGGGCCACTCATCATCACCAGAGCATTGGCAAGTTTCCAAATGAAATGAGGTCAGATTCTCTTTGTAGGAAACCTCCAGGGAATGGGTCAAGGTAACACAGACATATAAATCAGAAATGATGATTCCCATTAACAGAGGTTCAAGAATAAAAGAATACACAAAACAGAACTAATTCTTCTTGTATACCCAATTGTATAGATTCTGAGAAAGTTACCTCCTGATGAATGGCTCTTTCCACCCAATCATTAATTCTTCCAAGCTGAGAATTGACCCATCGCATCACCAGTGTTCCAGATAAAGCTTCAATCTAAAATAGATAACGAAATACAAAGCAGAGTCAACAAAGTATTTATTTCCCACCACATGATGCAACCAGAATCAGAGCTGATCAACCCAAACTTTCAGGCTAAATAGTAACAGAGGGTTGAGACTGAGAGTTGGAAAAACAGAAGGACCAACACAACTTCAGTTTCTAAATACAGGAAGGATACAATCAAAAAGTTCATGTTATTGAACATGAGCTACAGATGTAAAATTGATTATTTAGATACTACAACATCAACAAACTACATGATTGGGCATGCTCACTCTTCACATCTTCCAAAAGCAGGCAAAGAAAACAGTGTCAGTGTTTTGCTGGTTGGCTCGATGCATTTGAAAGGCCTTGAGATGATTTATGCAAGGAATTCCTAGGTTTGTCTTTTGTCTCTATAAATAACAGCCAATTAAAGCAGTGATGGTTAATCTATGACAACAAATGGAGCCAATGCAGAGCAGACACTCACCTGGTATCTAACAAGCTTTCTGCAGTAGGCTTCTGCAGCTTCTTCACCGTATACTGAAGTTAGAAGTGCCCCAATATACTGTTCAAGACTGTCAGCAGCAGGGAATACAGATGCAACATCCTCTGTCAAGTGTTCAGCGCCATTGAGAAAAGGTTTCTGAAAAAAATATTACAAGTTAGATCCTCCTAATAAATCCAGAAGGGCACACAAGAAGAAAAAAGGCAGAAGCAGCACTCCATAAACTTACCAACTTGATTCCATAAAGCTTGTGAACAAGAGATGCTGAAACAACAGTTGCTTGAGGATTCCATTGAGATAAAATTGGAGCATAAGATGTTGTCTCTTTCTTTAATAGTTTCTTAGACTCTTCAGCAAGTAATGTCAGTGGATGTTCATGCCCTGCTTCTGATGCTGCATCAAGAGCCTGCAACACCTGTAAGGGAAAATATTTGAAAACAGTTAGTCAAATGTCCATTTTTAATCTACAAAAACAAATATTAAAAAGTTAGAACTGGAAGAGGATTAGTATTTTAAAATATATGACCGATTCAAGGCATCCTCTCTAAATATACCCTCAAAACATGCAACTCCATTAACGTCAATGAAAATTCTTCTCAATCACAAACCGGGTAAAAGAAAAAATTTCCCATCATCCAAACAATCTTCTTGAGAAACCTGAAGACATTTATCCCTCGCATAAATCATGCAGGACTTATCAAAAATTTGATCGGATAGTCACATCAAATATAACTCTTAAGCCTACAGCCTCACCACCTATGATGGCTCACCTCATATGAAATAAGTAAACATCAGAAAATATTATATGTAAGCTGCTCAAACATTGTTGATAAAGTATACATACATAGTTACAACACGGTTGAGTAAATACGAAAGGCTATATGCTTAATGATAAGTATGATAAATACATTGAACAGTAGAATTAAAAAGCAAATGCAGGCTATGCAGCTCTATATCTTCATATGAACCCCTTTCAACTTCAACGCCATTTTACCATCCAAATACAGCGAAAACAAGCTTCAGCGATGCAAGGCTGCCTGCAGCCTCCTTTTGAGGGGAGGAATGGCCATGCAACGGTGGCATTATATTGAAACATTTGGCAAGACACACACAAAAAAATAAAAAACAAAAAAATAAAAAACAAAAAAACAAACAAACCATCTTAAGCTACACAAGGCTGCCTGCAGCCTGCTTAGAGAAGGGAGCAAAAAGAAAAAAAAGGCAATGCGATGGTTGCATTATATTGAAACATTTGGTGAGACGTTATTTATCCTAGTGCATTTTCAGTTACTTAAGTTTTGTGGGGTGGATATTTTTTAAGCGGTTGACATTATAGTGAAACGCTTGACAAGGCCCTATTAATCCTAATGCATTTTCAGTTTCTTGAATCATGTGGGGTTGCTTCTTTTTTGGGGAACAACACCATCTGAAGCAGTTGGCATTATAGTGAAATGATTGACAAAATCCAATTAGTCCTAGTGCATTTTCAGTTTCTTGAATCTTGTGGGGTTGCTTCTTTTTTGAGGAATAACGCCATCTAATAGTTTTGTTAATTTAATAATTTATTTTCCTTTTCAAAGCATTGGGTGCTTAAACCTCCATAAAACTTTCTGCATGCAAAGCTGTGAATTGACATATTTGGTAGGACCATGATGATAGAATCTTTCAGTAGCGCCTTTGAGTGCTAAATTTGCTTCCCTTTGGGCACATAGGCTACAGGATTTGTTGGAGTTTGTTTTCTCAGCCTTAATTGTAATTTGGCATGAAGTTCTAATTTGGTTTCTTAGTTCAAAGGATATCCAGGGCTAAAACTGTACTACACACTTCTTTCTCTTCCAATACCATCCTTGTTCTTTTCTAGAATAATCGATCCAACTCCCTCCTCTCTGCTTGCCCTAAAAAGAAAAGTAAAAAAACAAATGAAAAACAAGGAACTCAACTTCTAGAACTCAACAATAAGACTTCAGATCCTAAGAAAACCAACATGCTAATGCTTATCCAACACTTTCAAGCACTATGGCCCTGAACATGAGGGGTCGGAGCAGGCAATAATATCACAGTCGCGGTACCAGAGTGTTGCGCACAATAAGTTATGTGTCATGATTGTCATGGCATAAATTTTTATTTTTATTTTACCATATACTCTAATTATTATTTATTGATCATTTGAATATAAATATTCAATAAACTAGTATTTTATATTAAGTATTTAAGTGAATCATTATATGATAAATTGTCTTGATAACCCTAATTTGCCTTAGAATGAAAAAAGACATGTTATTTAGTAGTACATGTAAAAGTAATAAATAACAAAACTTTATTATAGTTCAATAGTAACTTGGTTAAGATATATATAGTAAATGAATAAGAAAAAATTACCATGCATGGTTTTTTCAATAAATTTAAGAATTCTTGATAAATCAATGATATTTTTTTACTTATCAGCGATACTGATTTATCAACGATTTATATAAAAGTGAATTTTTAACATCATAACGTATCTATAATTTTACATCACATCTGACCCAAAAACCGCTAAATAGCGGAACTGCTATTTAATTGTATGGGTCAGACAATCATATAGGCTTTCATTTGGCCTCAATGTCATAGCTTTATTAACTGAAATATCAAAACTCACCCTCGAAAATGAATTCTTGATCGATGACACTATATATAGTTCAATCTGTTCTTGATCGGAGAGAGAGACAGATTGTAGTCCCTGCCAAGGTTCATGGGTAAACTGTAAGATTCATCTTTCACAGCAATAAATGGGTTTAAGGAAAGAAGTGGGGGAATATAATGAGATCCTAATCATACAATTTCGGGTTCTTCTAGAAGCAATCTTCGGGAAACCATTGCAACTGTTGTGACATTCTCAATCATTTGTGGCCCCTGAAAAATGCATACAAGAAAATTATCAATTTCTGAGCGGGTATCATGAAATACTGATGGCAGGACAGATGCACTGCGTCCTAAAGAGCCTGTCTTCCTCGTAATCATAATGCAGATCCAGGAAGTGAGGGAAAGAATTGCAGTCTTGACCAGAAAAACAGAACTTGAGCATGCATGTGACAGTATAACAAAGACACAATGCTGCATTGTTACTTTTAGGGTTTAAATTTTAATTATCCACCAAATACCAGCATATGGCAGGTTGTCACGGAGACCACTATCATGAAATCCAATCCAATTTTTCCGTAACATTGGTAGAGAACGATAAGCAGGCATACCAGGAATATCCTCTAAAGAGAGACCTCAACAATGTCAAAATGAAAATAATCCTCTTAATATTACCAGATATTCACTAAAAGCACCCAGAGTACAGAAGAAAACCAGATAGGCAAACTGTTCATTATTTTCTGCTGCCTCCTTCCAAGGTAAGCATATTTTTCCTTCCCAGAAAGGATTCCACACTATCTGTATCATTCCGGCATGAAGAGGAGAACAGACAGATTAATTCTGAATTATAAAAGTTGATTTCCAAGTAGGAAAAGAAGCCCAGTGCTGGCTACGAATAAGCATCAAATGACTCAGTTTTCGTGCAGCATGATTCAGGAATCCAAATTCAATACAGAAAATAGACATTTAACAATAATATATAGAAAGAATATGTATTACCAAGAGAAGTTTCACCTAACCTCAGAAAAGTTCGTGTGATAGTCTCCAAGCTGCCTGTCAGCCCACTTCTTGATAGGTATTAAAAAGGCTTGCAGGAAAGAGAGAGAACCAGCTGCACCTTCGACGTTAGATTGCAAACCTTTCAGGTGCAACCTCTCTTGTGGACCACGCTGCTCTTTCAAGGGAATTTTTTTCAATTGCTGAATAGCATGCTGCAGCATTTCTTTCTCACTTGTAATGACAAACTGAAAACAGATTTGTTCAGTCATAAGGATGCACTTACAGGTGCTGCTTTAAATTTCAACTACTGCACAGCAAAACCAGATGAAACAAAATTGCAACTAAGAAGATACACAACACCTGACGGAATAACACCCAGGAATAGCAAGTATGATGAATGGTTTCTGTAATCCCCAACACACGCCAAGTTGATTTCAAAAGCTCAAGGATTTCTTCTACCTCCTGCATTCAAGATAAGGCATGAATAAGCATCAGTCTATTGAATTTAGGAAGCTACAAAACTTATGTATAATATTATTTCGAGGCAATGGTTTCAACATCATTGTAACATCTAAAGACAGGGAAAATTAGGACTATTCAATACAACAAAGGAACATCGAACTTTCTGGACTCTCCAAGTTGTAATAATTCTGGATTCTAACCTCTGTAAGCTTCCCCTCATCAAGAATGTCAAATACACCGAGGAGCAACTTCTCATAAAGTCTAACATTGAGGTGATAACCATCAGCCCAGTGACAAACTTCACCAGTTAAGTCACCACGAGCTGGCCTCTCAGCAAGAGGAATTGAGACATCTCGAAGGGCTTTTAAACATTCTGACCTTTGCAACTCTCCTGTAGAAGCTGGAAGAAACTGACAAACACACACACACACAAAAAAAAAAAAAAAAAAAAAAAAGAGTAGAAAATGAGAGCTTATAAAAAACTGATGGCCACCTTCTTCCTTTCTACATCGCTGTAGATAAGTATTGACAATGCTCAAATTTAAGCATCTCAATTGGACTGTAAGATACGGCATGCTTAAGGTACCAGTTAGCTTAGTTACACATCAGCCAAGGTCAATAAGCATAGAATCAAATTCTGATGGGATAAAATGAAGAGGGATATATGAAAATAAAGCACTTCCCTAAATCTGGAATCTCAATCCTATTATTTAGTGAAGAAAATAAATATTATCTCAAGGAATTTCTATAATATTGCACCAACTACATCAACCAAACTATCAGAAATTCTGGATAGATCAACAATGGCATTCTTTTTTGTTTGATAGAAATTATTTTGCTCTTTGTTGACATCTAGTTGACTCAATCATCAAGTCCAGCAAATAGTTTGTAGCAAAACAATCTCCATAACTGTTTTGGAATTTGTCTTCCGAAAACCACTGGAATGCCTTCAGGATTTTTCTATACTGAAGGAAATTTGAATATTAGAGTCCTTCAAGCAACAACTTCCCAAAACAAAGCAGTGTTCTTAGACAAGGGAAACTAAAACTCTGTATGGAATTGAGTTCACAATCTCCCAACCAGCAAGGTGTCTCAATCATCACTCAGCCCGGAAGAAAAAGTTCTCCACAGTCAACCCTTAAAGAAAAGAAATAAGCTGCACAATATCTGACTATTGCTATGCGCAAATGCTAAAAGCCATAAAGAATAGAACATGGATTGAAACCTTAGGAACATCTCACAAATGAAAACCACGGCTGGACAGCAGAGCCAGATAGTACAAAAAGAAGAGAAAGAAGCTGTGAATCCACACTGAAGGGTCAAGGCACATTCATCCTAAGACCAGAAATTATATCAACATATCTAAAGGGCCATATTCAAGATATCAATTGAAAAAAATTGTAATGTGCAAACTATGTAAGAAGAAAAAACCATTTTTTTAACCTTAAGTGGGACGATATTCATTAACATATAATGTGAATTTCATGTAATGCTTGTGCAAAATAAATGGTTTTAACTCACGTAGCCCATGTACAAAATCACAGTAAGATTTATAACATCCAAAAAATAGAAGCCTCTTTCTCACTCTCCTAGAAGATTGTAGTCTTGAGTCATCAATCTTTGAGAACTTGATTATAGTCCCCTCGCTTCAGCAAAAGATAAGTACGTGTAAGCCACGTGTAATTTTGACAGCTGTATATTTTTAGACTCCCTGTTAAGTCTAAAACGCAGCTAGTAAGTTTCTGTTTTTATCATCCATTTTCCCGCGATTGTATACTCAGAATATAAGGCAGAAGATATACACAGATTCGACACTTTTTCCTTCCTTCATCATTTTCTTCTCTCTGCATTTCTTGATTATTACAGCTGCTCACACATGGTATCAAAGCATCTCTCAATTTGATCCTTCCGTTTCTATTTTCGTTTGACCTAATTTCCGATTGTTCATGGCGAACACGGTTTCAATCTCCAGCTCTTCCGATTCTTCGTCCTGGTTTTCGATTCATTCCTCTGACACACCAGGAGCCTTACTTGTTTCGGATCGTTTCGATGGAACCGGATACATGACATGGCGTCGATCCATGAAAATCAGTCTCTCCGCCAAAGACAAATTATGTTTCATCGATGGTACGTGTGTAAAACCTCTAGAAAACGATCCAAATTTCCGCCAATGGGAGAAATGCAACGACATGGTAATTGCCTGGATTCTTAATGCTGTTAGCAAGCCAATTGCCCGCAGTATTATGTTCTCTTCGACAGCTCGAGAAATTTGGCTAGAACTTGAGCAAAGGTTTGGGCAGACAAACGAGGCTCAGTTATTTCAACTTCAAAAAGGAATTTGTTCCATAGCTCAAGGTTCCGACAATATTACATCGTATTTCACAAGACTCAAGAATTATTGGGACGATTTGTCTTCTATATTGGCTGGGACTACTTGCACCTGTGGCTGTACGTGCGGTGCAAATGAAAAACGAATCAAGAATGATGAAAAGATGAAGTTAGTACAACTTCTCATGGGATTAAATGACAGTTACTCCTCTCATCGAGGGAATATCTTGATGATGAAACCCTCTCCCTCTCTGTCAGAAGCATACTCTATACTGCTGCAAGAGGAGCAGCAACGAGAAGCTTACTGCAATAACAATTTTCAAGAACAAGCCGCGGCTTCCTTTAGTGCTCAATTTTCTGCAAACAAGCCAACTTTTTCGAAGTTCAATAATGCAGACAAAAGAAACAATGAAAAGAAGTCTAACCTGCATTGCAATTACTGTAAAAAGTCAGGCCATACCATCGAGCAGTGCTACAGGCTTCATGGATTCCCCAGTGATTTCAAATTCACCAAGTCAAAACCGAAAATGGGAGCACTGGCACAATCCATTTCATCATCTGAGATTTCTCAGCACAACACAACTCCTCAGCTTACTCAGGAACAATGCACTCAACTTCTCAGCTTACTAAATCAACACAACTTGTCTGCATCACCTTCGAAACCTGATGCACAATATTCTGCCAATTTTGCTGGTAAGCTAGCTTGCTCATGTCATGGTTTAGATGGTTCATGTGCTTGTTTTCACTCCCAAATGAATCGAAATTTCTGGATTCTGGACTCAGGGGCCACAGACCACATGTGTTTTGGTTCAAAACTATTCCAGAATACCAAACTCCTTTCTAAACCATTCCACATAACTCTTCCAAACGGTCAAATATCCCAAGTGACACATTCTGGCAGCATTATGTTATCTACCAACATCATCCTCAATGATGTCCTTCTTGTCCCTGATTTCACCTATAATCTCATTTCTATTAACAAATTCTGCACCCAGTTTAAATGTAAAGCCATTTTTACAATTGACTGTTGTTTATTGCAGGGCCCTTCCATGAGGAGGCCACTGGCAATTGGTAAAGTCCAAGGTGGCCTTTACATATTGGATATTCCAAGCCATACACCCAGCGTACATCCTGTTTTTTTTCATGCTTCAAATAATTCTATCAATGTACCCATTTTCTCTGTTACTGCTTCACAAAATCCTTGTAATCGCAGTAATAACTCTGCTATGATATGGCATTGTAGACTTGGACATTTACCTATGCGTAAAATTCAAACATTGTCAATTTCTGAGAATAGCATAAATCATGATTTTACACACTGTTCTGTTTGCCCCCAAGCTAGACAACACAAATTGCCCTTTCCCCGAAGCACAATTCACACCACTCAGAAATTTGAATTAATACACATTGACATATGGGGGCCATATCGTGTTCCCACCTATGATGGTCATAAATATTTTTTGACCATTGTAGATGATTTCACCCGCTGTACTTGGACTCATCTCTTATCCCACAAAAGCAATGCTTTGTCTTTACTCAAATATTTTCTCAACATGGTAAACACTCAGTTTAATACCAAAGTTAAAACCATTCGTTCTGATAATGCATTAGAACTTGGATCTAGCACTTCAGCCTCTCAACTCTTTCATGAACATGGAATTATCCACCATACTAGCTGTATCTACACACCACAACAAAATGGGGTTGTGGAACGAAAACACAAACACCTTCTTGAAACAGCTAGATCACTTCTTTTCCAATCCAATTTACCTTTGCGGTTTTGGGGTGATTGTGTACTCACAGCCACTTACCTCATAAATCGATTTCCTCCCAAAGTTCTCAATAATAACACTCCATATTTTCTTCTCCATAATACTCCACCTTCATATCAACACCTCAAAGTCTTTGGTTGCCTGTGCTATGTCTCTACTCCCACCCACAGCAGAGACAAGTTTAGTCCAAGAGCCTCCCCATGCATTTTCATTGGTTATCCTTTTGGAAAGAAAGGTTATAAAATTTATAACCTTACCACACATAACATATCTACATCCCGTGATGTTATATTCCATGAAACAATTTTTCCATACAAAAATAGCCCAGCCAACATCTCTGATATTCTGCCTCTTCCTATACCTGATGATCAGTCAAATTTGACAGCTCCTTCAACATCCTCCTCAGCTCCTGCAGCAAGTCATCAAAACACTATCCCCAGTATACCTCCTGATCCAGCTGATTCTATCCCTCATCATCCTCGCAGGTCTTCCAAAGCTCATAAAACCCCAAGTCATCTCACTGATTTTATTTGTTCAGCAGCTTCTTCTTCCAACCTATGTCCCCATACCATTACTTCTTCATCTAATTCATCCTCTCTTAAACATTTTTGCTTCAGTTCTCTTTCCCAAACTAATCAACAGCTCATTCAATCTTTATCTCAAGCACATGAACCCTCTTCCTATGAAGAGGCAGCAAGAGACCCAAATTGGCAGAATGCTATGCAGCAGGAATTTAAGGCCTTAGATGCTACAAATACCTGGGATCTTGTTCCTCTTCCTAAGGGTAAGAAACCCATCACTTGTAAATGGGTTTACAAAATCAAGCACAAGGCAGATGGAGGCATTGAAAGATATAAAGCCAGGTTGGTTGTTCGAGGATTCACTCAAAAGGCTGGTTTAGATTACAGTGAAACTTATTCTCCTGTTGTCAAAATGACTACCATACGCAGCCTTATAGCCACTGCAGTCAAAAGGAACTGGAAAATGCATCAATTAGATGTTAATAACGCTTTTCTCCATGGAGATCTTGACAAAGAAATCTACATGAAGCCTCCACCTGGTTTGTTTCTTCCTGATCCCTCATATGTGTGTCATTTGAAAAAATCCCTTTATGGCCTCAAACAGGCCTCTCGCCAGTGGTATGCGAAACTCACTTCATCATTGAGAGCTCGAGGATATATTATGTCCCAGAATGATCATTCATTATTCTCCAAAAGGCATGGTTCTTTAATGGTTTTCATTGCAGTATATGTTGATGATATTTTGCTAACAGGAAATGATGAATTGGAAATGGCAGCTGTAAAGACTCATTTAGATAATCAGTTCAAGATCAAGGATCTTGGTTTTCTTCACTACTTCTTGGGTCTAGAAGTTCTGCAGGAATCTCAAGGTATTATTTTGACCCAACGAAAATTTGCTTTGGATATTCTCAAGGAATTCAACTGCACTGGTTCACCATTATCCACACCTCTTGAGCCTAATCTGAAGCTTTCTCCACTTGATGGAAAACCTTGCTCTGATCCAACTCTGTATCGTAGTCTTGTTGGGAAAATTAATTTTTTAACCCACACAAGACCTGACCTTGCTTTTGCTGCTCAATATTTGAGCCAATTTATGCAACATCCTCATGAACCTCATTACCATGCTGCTATGCATACTTTGCGTTACATAAAATCTGACCCATCATTAGGCCTTTTAATGTCTTCTTCTTCCAATTTTTCTCTGCAAGCCTTTTGTGATTCTGATTGGGCAGCTTGTCCCACCACCCGACGCTCAGTTAGTGGTTGGTTCATTATGCTCGGTTCCTCACCTTTGTCTTGGAAAGCAAAGAAGCAAACTACTGTCTCATTATCTTCAGCTGAAGCTGAATACAGAAGCATGAGAAGAGTCACAGCTGAACTTGCCTGGCTTACCCGCCTTCTTCATGAGTTGAATGTTCCTTGTGTCACTCCTGTCCCTCTTAAATGTGATAATCAAGCTGCAGTTCACATTGCCAAGAATCCAGTATTTCACGAACGAACAAAACACATTGATTTAGATTGTCACTTTGTTCGTGAGAAGTTGCATGAAGGTTTGATAACGATTTCTCATATTTCAGCCCATCAACAATTGGCTGATATCTTCACTAAATCTCTCCCAAGTTCTCTTCATGGCAAATGTTTATCCAAGCTGGGGGTGTTCTCTTCTTCACACCCTCCATCTTGAGGGGGGGTGTTGGAGTAGTATTAGCATTACGTGTAAGCCACGTGTAATTTTGACAGCTGTATATTTTTAGACTCCCTGTTAAGTTTAAAACGCAGCTAGTAAGTTTCTGTTTTTATCATCCATTTTCCCGCGATTGTATACTCAGAATATAAGGCAGAAGATATACACAGATTCGACACTTTTTCCTTCCTTCATCATTTTCTTCTCTCTGCATTTCTTGATTATTACAGCTGCTCACACACCTTTGTTTCCAGCCTTTTTCTGCAAACAAGGCCTCAAAGCACCATGAGTCCTTCTATCACATTTTTACAAACTGTGAGAGAACAGAATCAACAACTAACATAAGGAAGACCAAGATTCCCGTACAACTTGTCAATTACCAATGCAGTATAAGGTGGTTAATTGATGCAGCATTCTTCTCTCTCATGAAGCAACACTCCTTAAACATTATTTTTCCCTCCTTCCATAACCATCAATCATCAAGTTCCTACCTCAATATTCCCTCAGAAAATAAACGACACCCAGATATAAGAGAGGACTAGTCTTGTTTTTATTACATGCTTTTTTAAGATATTTGATTGGTTAGAATGAAACAACAGATAAGTCATTCTAACTCATCTAATCTTGTCAACGAAGCGCCTTTCTTGAAAGGGGAAAAGATATTGCCAGCATATGCAATAAGCCCACAAATGACACCTGAACCTCAGCAAGCTTTCACCCATGTCGTGCTTCCCAATGTAAGGAAAAATAATAAAACTACTTCATCACCTCCAATTAATGCAGAAGCCCTTCCTCTCCATAAATTCATTCAAGGACCACCACCAACTATTGCAAAAATATAATATTTTTGTAGTGCATAGTATAAGAAATTACCATGGATAAATGGTTCAGACATATTAAGAGACGACCACCAGATGCCCCAATCAGGAGTAGCAAGATTCAATTAAGGGATTATAAAAAACAAAAAGGCAGACCCGTAAAGAATTGGTCTGAGGTTGTCATCCAGGAAATAATTGTATTAAGGCTTGTTGAGGACTTATACCCAAATAGAAAATAGTAGTGACTATGGATTTAGCTGACTTTATAATCTTTATCTTTGTAACCTAGAAGTTCAAGGATGAGCATCCCTTGTATTCTATTTGATGAGAAGACTAGTTTGATAACATACTTCGTGCCAATATATTTAACTCATTATGGTCTTTGTTGTTCTAATTACTAATATTGCTTGTTCAAGTGACTATTATCTTGTTGGTCCAGAATGTCACTTGTGTTGTTGTTTGTTGTGGTTTGTTTTTGTTATCTATTTATTACTATGACAATTATTCAGAGTACTAACATGACTTGTATCATGACCATTTTTCATTTATATATTTATTACATATACTTGAATTTTTCATGAATACTGCCTTTTTACTTTAGCACTCTCAAATATTTTCTATAAAACAGTCTTTTATGGATCTAGTTTCACTAGTTCAAACTAGCTGATGAAAGGTTGTATTATATGGGCCTCATCACTGTCCATGACAGAATTCATATAAGGTAGCTGGTGTTGTTCTAGTATTAGCCCATTAAGACTATAAATGAGTCAAGCTACTTAGGAGACGGTTACAACTCAGCTCGTTAAAATCTCAAATCGGCTTGTTTGATTAGTTAAATGAGTTGAGCCCAAACCTTAACTTTAGGCTCATTTATTTAACAAGTCAAGTCAAAGCACAAAAAAAATTGAGCTCGGCATATTTATAGTACTAAGTAGAGGCGGCAAATGAGTCATATGGATTGGATTAAAATCGAGTTGTTCTGGAATCGGGTCGGGTTAGGGTTGGGGTGTATTTCAGGTTTGGGTCTAATTCAAGTACAGGTGGTTTAGGTCAGATTTAATGTAAGGTCATTTTGGGTTAGGAGACTATCAAGTCGGATCCGAGTCTAACCTATCGGATTTCTTCGGATTCGAATTTAATTCGGGTCTACAAACTCCAGGTCGGATTAGATTTGGGTCGTGTAAATTTGGGTCCATAAAATTCAAGTTGTATCGAGTTTGGGCCAAATTAATTCAATTTAGAATTTGTAATGACATTAATTGTCATCAATTTAATATAATTAATAAACTGAATTTTGTGATTTATTATAATTTTTATGATTATCACAATAATTTTTATCATAATATATGTAATGATATAACAAATTGTTATCATAAAATATATTATAATAACAATAACAACAACAACAACAACAACAATAATAATAATAATAATAATAATAAATTATTATCATTATTAGTATTATTATTATAGTTATTGTTATGAAGATGATTATAAATATTATTATATAATAATGATTGTTATAATAATTGTAATTATCCTGTAAATTATAATAATTATTATTATTATAATCTTTAAAAATATAATAATCATTATTAGTAGTAGAAATAAAATATAAATTTTAATATTATTATTATAATAATATATATTATAATTATTATATGTACTATTATAATTTTTATGTTTATAACAATTATAATAATAATAATAATAGAAATTTCTAGGATCTAATATGATTGATGTTAATATGATATTAAAATAATAAAGTAAGGAGAATAAAGTCTTACTAGTTTTATTTCATTTGTTGTTATATAGGCTGCATATTTTTGTTTACATAAAATTTTATTAGTAATATAGTTTATTGGTGTTTACGTATAAATTTATATGAGATTAAATGTTACCTTTGTGGATCAAATTTGACTTTAGTTTGGATCAAGCTTAAAATTAAATCCGGAAATGGGTCGGATTATAATCAGGTCATTTCAGGTTGGGTAAATTTGGGTCATGTCATTGTAGGATTGGGTCATGTCATTCAGGTTGGCCATTTTGGATATAGGTCACTATTGGGTTAGCTAGATTCGGGTTGTTTTGGATTTTCAATTTGAGATCGGATTTAATTTTTCAAATCCAGATCGAATTTTAGGTTGGGTCAGTCGAATCAGGTCAACTTTGCCAAGTCTAATACTAAACTCATGAGCTTGGCTCATTTAAGCACTAGGCTCACAAACTTGACTCGGCTAATTCATTATAGGATTATTTATTAAACGAGTTGAATTCAAGCCTAAGGGTGCTCAGCTTTGTTCATTTATAGCTCTATTTAGTATTATTATTGTCATCATTATTTCTTTTGCTTATCCATTTATCTATTCAATAACTTCTAACATTATGAACACACTTTATTACTAGAATATCGCTTTACTCATTATAATCTATCACTTACTTTCGCACTGCTTAATTTTATCTCCGAACGACATTTTTCCCTTCCAAAAAAAGTAATAATAAAAAAATAACAATTTAATTTAGAAGCAGCCTCACATTAACACCAAGCTATAGAGTTGAGGTTGTATACACCTAAACCCTAGATCCACCAATGGCAGGATTTAAACTAGGTTGTTGTTGTATGAGTAATATCCACAATCTCTAGGATGTAAATGCGGCAGACTTTACCCAAAATCCAACATGTTTATTCCAAAGGATAATTAAACGAATATGAATAAGGATATGGAGGATGGAAGAAAATACCATCTGGGCACAAATACGGGTAAAAGGCATCAATATCCGTGCCCATGCCCGTGCCCGTGCCCATACTCATATCTATATCTGTACCCATTTATCCAATATATACTTACCCTTTTACCCTTAATTTTAAAATAAATATAGTACAATATTTAGTTAAAATTGTCATCTGACTTAATCCTCAACGGGTTTATCCATCAGGTATTAGATTTGCCCATAAGATCCGTTAATGGGTAAATGGATTATTCGTTGGGTAACAAATATCCGACATATATAGATATGGATGTGTTAGTGGATAACCGTTCAGGTACAGATATAGATTGAGGTACAGGTTTTTTTATCGGGTGCGAATACAAGTGTAGCATACCCACCCCGAACCCACCCCATTTACATCTTTAACCATCTCGTACACTACCAAACTACATCTCAAATATTTCTTTTTCAATGAATGCTGCTTTCAAAAATGGAGATATTCTATCTATACCAGTGTTTAAAATACCAGACCAGAACTAGTCCGGACGAATCTCTGTGAGATGCCCGGTATATGATATTTGCAAACCGTCCAGTATGAGCAAAAACCAATCGACTGGTTGGTTCCGGTTATTAAAAATTTCTGCTTGTATTTGTGTCATTTTAAAGGGATTTTTCATACTCTTAGGGTTTCAGTCATTCTCTTTTCGTTCCTTCAACTCTTCAACTTCCCAGTTCTCTCTCCTTCTTTGCCATTCCTTCCTCTCTATCTCCTGTATATTCTTCATCAAAGAATTGAGCTTCATCATCAATCTTCATCAAGAGCTTCGTCGCAGGCGGTGGCTGACATTGTTCAAGGCTGAATCTGAAAGTACGTGTATCTATCGAGAATTGAGCAGTTATTTTCTTTCTTCATGCCTTCTCTTTCATCCTTTGTATGCCTTCTCTTTAATTTATCCTTTAGCTACTAAATTGATCTTATGCTTTGATTTTCATATTTGAATTTTTCGAACTTCTAGTCGTCACTTCTGTTATTTGTTATTTATTATCAGAGAATGAGACAAGAGAAAGGAGAGAGAACATGTGAGGTTGCTTGTAGACTTTTATGTACTGTCTAGTCTTCCATCTTATCTATTCTGCAGAGTAAAAAGCTAAAAGATTTCTTTTCCTCATTCCATACCTCTCCTACCTTTGGCTAGAAGAAAAGAAAAAAGTACTAACAACACCTACAGAAGAGAAAAAAGTAACTAGACTCAAGTTAATGGAAAGGAAATCAAAGTCACGTGGGAGTCTTATAACTTCAATTTTTTTTATATTGATACCTACAGGGTGTTAGGTACCAGCTATCCAGCAGCAACAATAATCAGATAATAACTAATGGATCGAAAATAAGAGGGTAGAATGACTAGGTGATATTTTGATGAGAAGGAATGAAAATTACAGCCAGGTATTCGAGGTCCTGGTGCCCTCCCACGTTCACTGAATTCTTCCCTGCCTTCCCTCTTCTTTCTCCGGGTATTAATAGCGATCCCTCTACCCCCTTCCTCTCACATGCCATAACAACCAAAACAGAAAAGATGACGTGCCCTACTCCCTACGAGCACCTCCCTAACAGAATAACCAACTTAGCTGAATTAATTAAAATAGACCCTACACCCTAGACAATAAAATATAAAAGATAAGGACATAATAACCGGATCGGTCAACTCTGGTCTTTCTCATTTCTTGCTCCTCCTTACATACGTGTATTTGATTATGGGCCTATCATTACTCCCCCCTTGGTCTTTCACCTTGTCCTCAAGGTGAAAATCAGGAAACTGCTCACTGATCAGCTCAAATGCTTCCCAAGACGCCTCAAACTCTGGCAACCCTTTCCATTTAATCAATACCTCCAGTACTCCCTTGGCATTGTACCTCATGTTGAGCACTGAGTCTGGCTCTACCTTCCACTCCATGTCAGCTGTAAGCACAGGGGTAAAAGGCTGCACCTGTTGTCCGTCACCCACCGCAACCTTAAGCATTGAGACGTGAAACACTGGGTGGATGGATGCTGAATCTGGTAACTTGAGTCGGTAGGCAACTGGCCCCACCTTGGTTAAAATCTGGTAAGGGCCAAAATAACGTGGAGAGAGCTTCTCATTCAGCCTTCTAGCCAGAGATCTGTGTCGATAGGGCTTGAGTTTGACAAACACCCAGCTACCCATGTCAAAGTTCTGCTCCCTCCTCTTCTTATCAGCCCGAACCTTCATTCTCTCCCGAGCCTGCTGCAGGTGTAGTTTTAACTCCTCTAAAATCACATCTCTGTCCCGCAGCTCTTGATCCACCGCAGCAAAAGGGGTGCCCCCATCCTCATATCGTAACAGCGGTGGAGGATCTCGCCCATACAAGATCTTAAATGGTGTGGTTTGTATGGCCGAGTGGAAAGACGTATTATACCAATATTCAGCCCAGGGTACCCACTTGACCCACTGTTTAGGCTTGTCACAAGCAAAGCAACGCAGATAAGTTTCCAAACTTCGGTTGACGACCTCGGTTTGTCCATCTGTCTGCGGATGGTAGGCCGAGCTGAATTTGAGTGTTGTCCCCTGCAACTTGAATATCTCTTTCCAAAAATGACTCATGAACACCTTATCTCGATCGGATACAATCGAGTGGGGAATGCCGTGCAACCTGACAATTTCTTTGATAAAAACCCCGGCTATAGTGCGTGCTGTGAAAGGATGTTTTAGTGGAATAAAGTGGTCGTACTTAGACAGGCAGTCCACCACCACCAAGAGACAGCTATGGCCTTCCGACAGTGGTAATCCCTCCACAAAGTCAAGGGATATATCCTCCCAAATCTGCTGGGGAACAGGCAAGGGCTGCAACAAACCGGCTGGACTCATAGCTAGGTATTTGTGCTGCTGGCAAATGGCACACCCAGCTATGAATTGCTGTATTTTTTTTTTCATCCCAGTCCAGTACACTTCTCTAGCCAGTCGGTGATAGGTTTTTAATACTCCAGAATGTCCCCCTATCCCTCCACCATGGAATTCAGCTAGTAATTGCGGAATTAAGGATGAATTTGGAGGTAAAACCAGTCGGTTTTGGTAAAAAAGGTTCCCTTGAACTAGCTGATACCCCTCCACACTGTCACCTTGTTGGAGTTTGGTCTTAATAGGCGCGTAAATTGAATCTGCCTCAATTTCGGATTGAAGGGTGCTCCATTTCTCGACCCAAACAGCAGAGCAGGCTGCTAGTGAAGCTGCTATCTCCACCCTTGACAGTGCATCTGCAGCCTTATTTTGTCCCCCGGGTTTGTACTCAATGTTAAACTGGTAACCCCAGAGTTTAATAACCCATTTCAATTGCTCCTCTGGGATTATTCGTTGTTCTAGCAGGAACTTGAGGCTTTTCTGATCAGTCCGCACTGTAAACTTCCGGCCCATGAGGTAATGCCGCCATCGTTGAATAGCTAGCACTACAGCCATTAATTCCCTTTCATATGCAGATTTCATGCGAGCCCGCTGCCCCAAGGCTTGACTAAAAAAAGCAAGTGGCTGCTGCCGTTGCATTAATACAGCCCCAATCCCAATCCCTGAAGCGTCGGTTTCCACTATGAAGGGTTCATTGAAATTGGGAAGGCCCAGCACCGGTATTGTCGTCATTGCTTCCTTAAGCTTTTCAAATGCCTTTTGAGCTTCGATATTCCACGCAAAACAGTCTTTTTTAAGTAGAGCAGTGAGTGGGGCTGCAATGTGCCCATAATGATGCACAAACCTTTGATAATAACCCGTTAATCCCAAGAAACCCCTCAACTCTCGCAGGGTCTTAGGAGCTGGCCAGTCCTGCATACACTGAATCTTGGCCGGATCTGCGGCCACTCCCTTTGAAGAAACTATATGCCCCAGATATTCAAGCGCCAATTGTCCAAAAACACACTTCTTAATGTTTACTGATAAGGAGTGGGCTTGCAGGACCTCGAAAACTGATTTGAGGTGCTGGATATGAGTGTCCATAGAAGGGTTGTATACCAGTATGTCATAAAAAAAAACTAACACAAATTTACAGAGGTAGGGGCGAAATACCTCGTTCATCAACCCTTGAAAAGTGGCCGGAGCGTTTGTCAATCCAAAAGGCATTACCAAGAACTCATAATGCCCTTCGTGCGTACGGAAAGCTGTTTTATGCACATCATCCATGTGTACCCTGATCTGATGATACCCTGATTTGAGATCCAATTTTGAAAAAAAATTTGCTCCGTGCAATTCATCCAGCAGCTCATCCACCATTGGAATTGGGAATTTGTCGGGCACTGTGACTTTGTTTAGAGCTCGATAGTCCACACAGAACCGCCAACTACCATCCTTCTTTCTTACCAACAGTATGGGGCTGGAAAACGGACTGTGGCTTGGTCTAATTACTCCGGCTGCTAACATTTCCCCCACAAGCCGCTCAATCTCATGTTTCTGTATGTGTGGGTACCGGTAAGGTCATACACTCACCAGTGCAGCCCCGGGCAATAGGGGAATTCTATGATCCAATGCTCGCACTGGTGGTAACCCTTCTGGTGTCTTCAGTACCTCCGGAAACTGGTTCACCACCGCTTGAATAGGAGCTGTAATTCCGGCTGAATCCATTGGGGCCCCTGCTACAGCTTGTAGCGCCTGGAATTCCAGCAGAATGCCCTGTCCCGACTTTCGTAATGTGCGAATAAGGGCCTTGAGTGAGACCTGGGACTTACACAATTCTGCATCCCCCCTTAGTGTCACCTGAGTACTGCCCACATGAAAATTCATCAACAGAGCCTTCCAATTCACCTGCATAATTCCCAACTTTTCCAACCACTGCATTCCCAGCACTACGTCGGTGCTCCCTAGGTCCAAAGGCAGGAAATCCTCAACAATTTCCACTTCAGGAAGGGACAACCTTACTCCCTTACAAATGCCCTCTGTCAACACTGAATTTCCTGTCCCCATTAGCACCCCCGTATGCTGCTGTTTTGGACAGTGGGAGCTCCATTTTTTTGACCAGCTCACGTGCAATAAAATTATGGGTCGCCCCACAATCTATTAGCACCACTACTAGCTCCCCCTTAATCATCCCCTTCAGTTTCATAGTTCGGGGCGAAGTAAAACCAACAACGGAATTCATAAAAAGTTCGACATTACCTTCCACGAGTTCAGCTGGGACCCTGTCCGTGTTTGGTTCCTCCAGTGGCACCCCTTCTTCTTTGGGAAAAATCTGTGAATCGTCCACCAACAGGAGCTGCAACATCCGATTATTACAGACGTGCCTTGGAAAAAATCGCTCCTCACACCTATAACAGAGACCTTGCTCTCGCCGGCGCCACAATTCAGAGTCTGTCAACCGCCTGGACCCCGGTGTTCGCCGTCCCCCTGCGACCTCCTCTGCGCTCGACGAGCTCCCTGTAGCTGGCTGGTTCGGTCTTGCGGGTGGAGTTGTCAGCAGATTAGGCTTAACAAACGCAGCGTTTTGTGGAGGCCAGATTTTAGGAGCCGAACTCAAGCTCGTTTGGCCCTCATTTTTGGACCCACTTCTCCCAGTTTGGATCACCCTGTTTTTGTCTTCCACCATTTGGGCCGCCTCCATTATCTCCATCAATCCTTTGGGCTTCATCATACGGACCTCAACCCTGACCGCTGGTTTCAGCCCATTGAGGAAGGTCCCTTCCAGAATCTCTTCCGTCAGTCGAGCTTGCAGGGGAGCAGCGAGGAGCTCGAAGGCTTCCAGATATTCTTCCACCGATGAAGTCTGCCGGATGGAGAGAAATTTCTCACACAGGGATCCTTCATGTTTCGGGCGAAACCTGGTGAGAAATGCCTCTTTGAATCCCTGCCATGACACGAATTTCCTCCCTTCCTCCATATACTGGAACCATGCCAGAGCTTTGCCTTCCATGGCGATCGCTGTGGCCTCTAGTTTCTCTGCCCCATTCATTTGATTCAGGTTAAAAAACCGTTCAGCTCGAAAAAGCCACCCGTCTGGATCAGCTCCGTTGAATGTGGGAAATTCCAGTTGCCGAGTGGAACGGTAGTCACCGCGTCGATTGTCTGCATAAGGAGATCCTTGAACTTCTGTTGGAACGGTCGGGTCTGGTTCTCGTGCCTCACTGGTTCTATTTCCTCCGGGATCGGTGGACGAGACACCTCCGCCTGCATGCCTCAACAATTCCCCCAGCTGCCTTCTAATTTCCTCCACAGCTTTCTCCAGTGAAGGTAATCTCCTTGTATCCTCCCTAACCGTGTCCATCTCCTTCTGCCACTCCTCTTGAATGACCTCAAGTTTTTCCTCTAAGGCCTCCATCTTCTTCTGAGCCATACTTCCCAGTCACGTACAGCTCTGATACCAATTTGTTAGGTACCAGCTATCCAGCAGCAACAATAATCAGATAATAACTAATGGATCGAAAATAAGAGGGTAGAATGACTAGGTGATATTTTGATGAGAAGGAATGAAAATTACAGCCAGGTATTCGAGGTCCTGGTGCCCTCCCACGTTTACTGAATTCTTCCCT
Organism: Tamarix austromongolica; assembly: GCA_039764185.1. Lineage (NCBI taxonomy): Eukaryota > Viridiplantae > Streptophyta > Magnoliopsida > Caryophyllales > Tamaricaceae > Tamarix > Tamarix austromongolica. The sequence continues at coordinate 22,196,894 of CM077809.1, read as the reverse complement.
ACCTTCCCTCTTCTTTCCCCGGGTATTAATAGCGATCCCTCTACCCCCTTCCTCTCACATGCCATAACAACCAAAACAGAAAAGATGACGTGCCCTACTCCCTACGAGCACCTCCCTAACAGAATAACCAACTTAGCTGAATTAATTAAAATAGGCCCTACACCCTAGACAATAAAATATAAAAGATAAGGACATAATAACCGGATCGGTCAACTCTGGTCTTTCTCATTTCTTGCTCCTCCTTACATACGTGTATTTGATTATGGGCCTATCACAGGGCATACACATAATCAGATTTTAAGGGGAAAATTCAATTTTGGTTGAACCATAGGTAGACCAGTTAGATCGGTTATACAGGGTACCATAACTCTTTCCGGGTTAATTTCTGGGCTGGTTTTTAAAACATTGATCTACATATGCCTGCATAGGCCCAAACTTGGCAAAACCTCACAGTGATTGCCTCACATATCCTTAAACACCTACACAAAAGTCTTTCTAGGAACAAATGATGTGAAGAGTGATGATACGTCTACAAACACCAGCATGAACAAGCAAACATACAACTCAACAAGGTACTTGTGAACATCTTAAACCACAACTGAACAAATCTTGACAACTTTGCAGGAAAACAATATGCACAATGTGAATTGCCCTCCCTCTGCAAAGAAAATGCCCATCTCCTCAATGTGGCTCCCACATTTCTTTTTTTCACTTCATTGAGTAATAAAAATCAAATACCATCTAAAAGACGCCAACAAATGGCGAAGCTTTACAGAACGCTTGCTGACTGTCCAACAACAAAATGCACCAGCTCCACAGCCTCCCACTCCAGAGAAATCATATTGATCGGAACTTTGCAAAAACCCAACCATAGGTCACACAATAAACTCTTACAACTTATGGCCTATGGGAACACAAGCATATGTCTATATGCCCAAACATGTCCTTATAAACCACAAGGGTCATTTGAACTGTTTCCCAATTCTTCAAAAGCTTTCACCCTTTCCTGGGAAGCTGTCCTAAGATATGACAACAATGCCAGATTAAGCAAATCTATAATCTTGCAATTACAATGTCATTCTTCAAATGAATTGTCCTCCATATGGAGATTTAGACATAGGTTACTCATCAAATCCAACTAATCAGAGCTATCGAGTTCTATAATACTTAATTGCATCCTAAAAGTCACACTTCAGAAACTTAGAGCTTGTCATATGGGCTAAAAGTAGACACATGCAACCCTTACACACATTACAAAATACGTCACATAAGAATAATAATTTCTCATAAAGGTCATTTAACATACTTTATTTTAACGAATAACATCACTCAATAGTATCTCTGTCAGACCTGTGATAGTATCTTCAAAGTGACCTGGTCTGTACAACAAACTTCGAGTGGCCTTATTTAGGATAATAACTAAGGCTCCGTTTGATTTAAGAAAAATAAGAAGGAAAGGAAAATCAAAAGGAAAGAAAATAAGAGAAATTAATTTTTTTCCCTTTGTTTGGTTGTTAGAAAAATTTTGTGAAAAATATAATTTTTGAAAAATATTTTTGGTGTTTGGTTTATAGAAAGAAAATTTTAAGAAAATTTAATTATAATTATTTGAATACTCTTATATATTTAATTAAAATTGTGTCATTGAACGGGTACATAGTTAAGACGGACTGCGCTAAAAATAAATACTAGTACTACAATACATCAAGAAATAGCAGCCAGAACCGAACAAATTACATTCATGTTCGTTATATACTATTTACCAAAAATAAAATTAATAACTGCTCTCTCCCACATCCAATTTGCGGGTGGGGTGGGGTGGGGACGTAGGGTGGGGGTAGAATTTTCAGTTTTCACCTATCCTCAGGAATAGCACTCAAATTGCTGCAAATCTCTTCCTACCTCTACTTCTCCCACTCCCTCTTCTACCACCACCGCAACCACTGTCCGCCACCAACACCGCCTTTTCCCGAACCTCCACTTTTCCCCACAAAAGAGGCGCCACGCCGTTTCTCAGACACTCGCAGCCGCACTTTTTACCTCCGCCGCCCTTCATCTATGTCGCACTGGCTTTCACGGCCAATGCAGCCATTTCCTCGGCCCGTAACCTCCTCTTCAATTTACTTAAGGGAAGAGCAAAATACAGCTGTCCAAGCTGCAATTCTTCTTCTTTAGGCAGGGCCGTTACACACAAGGGCCCACACCCATTGTCCCTTACCAAAACTAGAAACCAGTCTCAGGTTTTCTTTTTTATATATATATTTTTTTTTGCTCTCATCTCATCTGCTAGCAGTAATTTGAAGGAGGACGACTACTCCCGAAAATCGAGAGCTGATTGTGGGAACCTGGCCCCACGTATCCTTTCTTTCTCTTCTTCATTCCATATTATGTGATGATTCGACCGCAATCTGACGTTTCCGAGCAATGATGAAGCGCACGCACCTCTGTAGTCAGGTGGTAGTCGTGTTTTGTTTCCGAACCGACTATGTTCCTCCGTTTGGGAAGCTCTCAACAATATGCCCCGCCTGTCTAACCTCTGCCACTGTTTTTTGTCTGTCGAAGAAAGAGATTGATTGACTTGGAAGAGAGGAGGATGAGCAAGATGACATTGGAGGAGAAGGAGTGTCGGTAACGAATGACTATCGAAGAAGGAGAGTTTTGAAAATTTTCCGTTGTTTTCTTCTTTTTTCCTCTCGTTCAGCGGAGAAAATAGTTTAGGCTAATTTTCTTTACTGTTTTCTTCTTATTTTCTTTCCTTTAGATTTTTTTTGCAACCAAACACGGGAAAATAATTTTCCATATAACTTTTTTTCCTTTCCTTCTACTTTTCCGTAAACCAAACGAAGCCTAAGTGACCTAATATGTAATTCACCCTAGACATAATTTGTCATGCTATTACCAAGCAACCCAAAAGTTCAAACTAAGACAGCCACATATGTTCAACAGGGCAAGTAAAAGTACCCACTCAACAGGATCATACTCTCAAACACTAGAAGGATGATATACACTAGATACAATAATATTTAGGCAACCCCTCATCCCTGTCAGAAATACAAGAACCATATTGATGTAAGGTTGAAAGAATTGAAGAGATTGAGAACTTGAAAGAAACCGGAAAGAAAATTGGGAAACAGAGAGAAATTATTCTGAAACTTTTATTCATTCAACGATACTACCAATAATGACAAGCCTAAGACTCTTTATATAGCCCAAGGGTTTTAAAAAGATAAATCATATCTAACTAATAAAGATAAATCATATCTAATAAAGATAAGTCATATTTAATCATATCTAACTAATACAGATAGGAAAAGATAAAAGATAAAAAGACAAAAGATAGGAAGAATTTATTTTTTATTCCTAGTGAAAAACTTTTCTCTATAAAAATATATGCTATCTACATCACATATACCATAAGCAACCATGTTCATTTAATAAGTAAAGCATCGAGATGTGTAAGGGATATGAAATAGTTCTAAAGTTGTATAAAGAAGGAATCAAAACTTTACATGCCAACAGCCTTAGTGGCTTTCCTCTGATGCACCAGATGATCGGAGAAACCACCATAACTTTTGTTTGTGTTGATTCAAGCTAGACACAACACCGTACCTATCTTAGTCATGCAACACATCCTCCATCTACCAAAAGGAAATTAACTTTTCCTTTGCTATCTTAATACACGTATAATCTCTCATCACATTATGCTACGGACCTTGGTTGAATGTTAAGTCCACCGTCAGAACTGTTAAGGTCAAGCCCGGTTTCGGTCCTAGTATGTTAATTCGAGTCCATTAATAAGTAGTAGGTATGAGTTTTTAATAATTCTTGCTAGGCCCTAGTTTATTGAGTGATTTATATATTAGGGTTTAGCGGTTCATATTTAATCAAAGGCATGTCGGACCCTAAACCTACTTGGCTTGCTACCTAAGGTCGCATTCAACTATAAGTAAGAGTTAGAGCCTCAATAATAAACAAGTTGGGAGAATTACCTAATTGCTAATTCCCTGGCTTACCTCTCTCCTCCACCGTGTCTCTCTTCTTCTTCTTCTCTCTTGTTCTTTCCCTATTAAAATAGGGAAGAGCAAACCCCTAGTACTAAGCACTCACACACTCAATCAATCCCCTCTAATTACCTTATATCTTAGATCCAAACCATAACACATAACCTCTCACCTCAGTTAATTACTCTCAATTTAGAAAGCACCGAATTTAAAACCCATATAAACATCTACCTCCCATCAAAGAAGGCAAGAAAGTGTGCATACATGGATCAAGAAACCAAATTTTCCACAAGTTTGTGCATAAAAACCTAAGCTACATGAGAATAATTTTAAAAGAATAAAATCTAAGCATATCAAATATGTCGTACGAAAGATATCCATAAGCTCGGCCAGCTTTGAATGCTCTACAGCTACTAAAGAACAAAGTTGAAATGTATGCATTATTTCTTGCAAATAAAAAGCACATAATGAAATGTCTTTTTTGATGTTCCTTATCATCACTTAAAAGATGATGCCAATTCCTTTTAATGCACAGGTATTCGGTAGTGTCACCTATTCAACAAAGTTTTCCTCAAAGAGCATCCAGAGTTAAACAATGCACACTGTAGGTTTCCCTCATCATAAAAACATATTATATATGTTAAAGAAATATAGAATAGAACATTTGAGATGCAAGAATTCTTCTTTCAAATCTTATGCACATTTGAGTTTCATTCGTCAATCACTTCATTGCTACACTAGTACTAGATTATGCAGGGGTCATCATTTTCTTTTCAATTGTACATTACATGTCTCGTGTTGTGATTTGTGCAAATCATTTTCCATTCCACATATTCCTAACCGTCTCGGCTAATATTTTCCTATACGTTTTAATTGTGGCCCATTATGTTGTTTTAGTCTCTAATAAACCTCCCTTTTTCTTTGCTTGTGTTCATAGCTTTGAGCACTTTCTCTTCCAATGAAAATCGAGCAATAATGTTAAATTCTTCTAATTTAGAAAAGAATGATGGACGTCTCCCCCCATAATAAAGCACCAAAATTCCACATCAATGATAAGAGTAATAGTTTATTCAGAAAAGCATGGGTAACTAATCTATATAATATATAATAATTGATGCAGGAGCATCCATTTTCTATTATATTAATTTAGTTGTTAATTTCTCTAAGTTGGGGGGCATAAAAACCTCCTCACTTGGACTAATTAGTTTAACTAAACCCCTAGCCACGCAAAAATCCAATCCAACCACACCTTTTTGTACCTTAGTGGCTCATTTTTTTGGCTTAAATGGCTCACTACCCAGCCAAGGATAGGCAACAATTTAGGTCCCACAACTACACTTTTCTAGGTAGAGGGCACTAGCAGCAACAGCAACTACAAGCATCAAAGGGGGCAAACATTTTTTGGAAAAAAAGAAACCTATAATCAGGCCATGATGGAACTTTGGGCCTGCAGCAGAAAAGTTACTTTATGCTTTATGCTTTTAATAATTTTTTAGTCTTTAGCCTATAAATTACTTTTACTTTTTACTTTTAATGATGTTTTTAGCGTAGCTTAGCTTAGCTTATTAACTTGTAAGGAACCTCCTAAGTGAGATGTAAGATATTGGGAAGGTCTCAAACAATTCTAATACCTCTATTTCAGCTATACGAAGTCAACTTTAATTTTGGTTAAGATAAAACTACTTAAAGTTAGTCTCTTTAACAACTAACTAGTTTGATTGGTTAACCAAACCAATCTTTTTTTTTAGTTGAGTTGTATTACAAGTAAATGATACCTAATAGTCTCCTTTAAGTGTTGGGCTGGCACTTGAATGAAGGATAACTCAAAATTTGGCTATCTTATTTCTCTCAACATAAATCAATCACCTTCGACTCTAGTATGAATTTGAAGTTTGAATCCTAAAATCTCACAAGATTTATCCCAAGTATTGAAACCTTAGGTGGTTCTTATTAATATATTCAACCCATTTTCTTCACCCTCTTCTTTGTTTTCATATTTGGTTATCCCCATTGATAACCACCCTCCCAACTTGACCTTAGTTGTATTGGCATTAAACAAAGGCACATGTTGGGCCAAAAGTAGCACCCCTCTCCCTTATTGGTCGAAACAAAGATGCAAACTTATGAATTCATTGCATGTATTTTCTGTTCAATAAGCAAAATCAGTAACTGCTCATTTGCCCGCTGTGCTCTTTATTTCAAACAGGTATGTGGCCATTTGTTTTCCTCTATTAATCATATCCACTTAGCATTATTCCTCTGCATCTCACCTTTTGCATGATGTTTGGATTATCACCCTTTTGGTAGATGCTAACTTTGATGCAATGGGAATGCAGGGTAGAAGGAAAATTAAAAATATGCGCTTTAATTCATTTACCTCCATTAATTAAAATTAACTGCATGGCAACCAGAATAGTCATTAGTCCTTTTTTAAACCATTTAATGCAAGCAACAATTTTTAAATAAAAATAAGTGGCAAACATCTATTCATCAAGCGCATATCATCTTCTATGAGCATTAATCATAATGCAGGACTTACAAAGAGCCGAGGCTAATTTCTATTAATCGTTTAGTGTATTCAAAATTTTATTCAAATAAATCCACAAATAATTAACTGATCATACTATAAATATGTTTCATCTAGAGGCACATATATTGTCCATCTAAAAACTGTATTATCACGCCACAAACTGTCCATTTAATAGATCCTGTAGCCCACAAGAATAACACCTGTTTACACATTCCTAGCAGCACTCATCCATCAAAAACTAAATTAGCCATCATATGGCATTGGTTGATTATGATTCAGATATTGATTGTAAGCTTGAGATTATACGTATTACATAGATAGAGAAAGATATACAATTGATCCGTATTATCTTAGAAGATGCAGTTTTATGCAATAAAGTTTAATAATTTTTATTCTTTCAATTTCATGACAGATGACATTATTGATGGAGTTCTAATCACCGCATCAACTGGTATGTGGATTGTCTATATTAGTCACCAGCTTGATAATTGGTTTCTTCTAAATTTTTATTATCAAGCATGCAAATACCAGTGCACAATGGGTTACAATTATGAGAAGAGCTTTGAGGCACAAAGGCAAATAGGGAGTATATAAGGGAGATGAATCAGTGGGTGTGAGGCTATGAGCTTATATAGGAATGGTTTCATCCATCTTTGACAATTGATACTGAAGTTGATCTAACGGCTACGAAGGGCGGGATATATTATTATGTGCAGTGGTTGGACTGGCTGATGCATATGCCAATACAAATTGGGTCAAGTTAGGAAGGTTGTTATCAATGGGGGATAACTAAATAAGAAAACAGAGAAGAGGGTGAAGAAAATGGGTTGAATATGATCTTTGGTACCTCCTTAGATCATATACTAACAAGAACCACCTAAGGTTTCAACACTTAGGATAAATCTTGTGAGATTTTAGGATTCAAACTTCAAACTCATGCACTAGAGTTGAAGGTGACTGATTTCTGCTGAGAGAAATAAGATAGCCAAATTCTGAGTTGTTTTTCCATTCAAGTGTGAACCCAACACTTATAGGAGAGTGTTGGGTCTCATTTAGTTGTAATACAACTCAACAAAAAATGACTAGTTTGGTTAACTAATCAAACTAGTTAGTTGTCAAAGAGACTAACTTTAACTAGTTTAATCCTAACCAAAACTAAAGTTGACTTTGTACTAGCTGAAACAAAGAAATCAGAATTGTTTGGGACCTTCCCAATGTCTTACATCTGACTTGGGAGGCTCCTTACAAGTTGATAAGCTAAGCTAAGCTAAAAACATCATTAAAAGTAAAAAGTAAAAGTAGCTTTTATGCTAAAGACTAAAACATTATTAAAAGCATAAAGCAGAAAGTAACTTTTCTGTTGCAAGCTTAAAGTGCCATCATAGCCTAAGCATAGGTTTCTTTTCTTCCAAAAAAGGCCTGCCCCCTATGATACTTATAGCTGTTGCTGCTGCTAGTGCCCACATCTGCCCAGAAAAGTGCTGTTGGGGCTGCTATTGTGAGACTTGAACTGTAGCCTATCCTTGGCTGGGTAGTGAGCCATTTAAGCCAAAAAAATGAGCCACTAAGGTGCAAAAGGTGGTGGCTGGATTGAAGTTTTGCATGGCTTTCATGGCTTGGGGTTTAGTTAAACTAATTAGTCCAAGTGAGGAGGTTTTTATGTCCCCCTAACTTAGAGAAATTAACAACTAAATTAATATCTTGGATAATAGATGCTCCTGCATCACTGGCGTTTGTATGCCTTGGCACACAACTATTAACATTCAAAGATCCAATATAACATAAGCCCGCATTATTAAAAAGCACCATAATTTATGCAATTTTATTTTATACCTTGGTCCGTGAATCAGGAAATATATCCGCAGTCGCGGCATTGCAATATGACATTTTATGGCATGGTTTTTGCGGCGTGAATTTTCTTTATTTTTCACAACAAATATCGGTCAATATTGATCAATATCAGTAAATATTGATGATATATATGAATTTTTTTCTCTGTCAACCGAGATATCATATCGGCAGGGTCAAAATTCAAGACATCTCGGCTGATACAATAAATCTCAGCCGATATTTTGTAGTATGCCATGATTTCTTATTCAGGTATACATTTAAATTAGTTATATATAATCTTTGATTGTAACTGTGCTTTCATTGTGTAAAGATTAACTGTCACACCTTTAAATCCAAGAATACCATTTTTATTAAACACAATTCAAGCTCGTTGATTCATATGCAATGACTATTAACAAAAGTTAAGGCCAATCACTCAATAGGCATGTATATTCAAATAAGACTCCTTAAAAATTACTGTGGCCTTGTGAGAAACTAGTTATATAGAAAAGCATATACAAAATTCAACAGTGATATGACTAACAGATTTATCACAAAGTTAACATTAAACAGTAGACAAACAATAGTTGATATCAAAAGGAAGGAGGAAGATTAGAAGCATAGACTCAGGCACAGTCAGGGAAGTCTGGAAAGTGCAAGGCCACCAGAATTGGCATACCTCAGACTCCTCAATCTTTGCTAATAGTATTCTCAACTCACTGGCCTTCCGGCCAGATTCTCCAAAACCAACTGCAGGGTGATTGATTAACCCCTCTTCCAGCATGTTTAACTACACTGACACAAAAATAATGTACATAATTACATCAATAACAAGTCATGATACTCAAAACTATAAAATTCACAAGACATGGAAGGTAAAATGCAGGTATTCGAGCAATTAGAGAAGAGGGAAGAGCACATGTTCCCATATTACCTGTCTTTTCTGCCATTTTATATAGGCCTTCTTGTCAGTAAATTCAGTTCGTGATATACAGCATAACAATTCCAGTGGGATTAGAAGAGCATCCATTCTCTCCCCAACCTTCCCAACAAGAGCATTAAGCAAACCTTGTCTTGTTCTGATATCCATTGCCTCAGATATCTATATGAATGAAAATCCAAAGAAACATAGTCACTCACGAATTACAATGATTGTGCAGGAATGCAAACCGAACAGAAGAATGACAAATTTTGGTCTAATTAGCAACATCCATTTCAGGCTAGTAATAAATCAGCAATATCCATGTCCTACACTCTGAGACTTATAATCCTTCATATTCGAGGAAATAGCATAAGCCAAAAAAGATTACAATCATATTTGCCAGATCATTGGAAAGAGAAGAAAGAGTGAGACAGGAAGCTTCAAGCATAGGTGAAAATGAAATAACAATTTAATATTCATTTTACAGTGTCATTCCACCAAGGACTATGGAGAAGGGTGGATGTGTAGCTTTCAAGGACAGCAGAGAAAATGGAGCTCGAATGAGTGTTTATTTCTTCTCTTGGAAATCATCTTTTGAGTATAACTTGGATTTTGACGATGCAAAAGATATGTGAAGTCTATGAGACTGGATTTTGTGTGAAAAGATACTGAAAATGCTAATCATCTTTTTATTCATTGAAGCACAGTTAGAAATTTAGGCCATTGGGACAGTATTCCATTGCTTTTCGATGGATGTGCACAAAACTGCTTAGCAACGCTTCTTTGGAAGAAAAACATAGGTACATCTCCCTCTACCTATATGCCAGTAATTTAGAAAGAAAAAAACAATGGAGCTTTAGAAGGAAACAAGACTACTGCAGAGAAACTACAAGAAACCTTGGTGCAGATCCTTTAGCTTTGCATAAATGTTAAATTGGCAATTTCTTACCATTGAAAAATTGCAAATGGCTTAGTGAGCGTGAAGTGTTCTGATTTTTTGGCTTCAGTGGCTGCCCCTTTTAGTAGCCATTGTTTGAAACCTTATATATGCATAAACAAATACATATACATATATATATATATAAACATATCTCTAATTCAAACCTAAAATAGCAAGTGAATATCCCTTTCCCCTCAATGTCAAGATCCTAAAACTTGCAGCTGCACTATACTTGAAGAACATTCCCAATAGAAAAAATACTTTTGATGCCCCTCACACCCTCCCACCACTGAAAAATATAATGTCACCATAACATGACATGACAGATATTAAGGGTGAAACCCACATGTGTGTTGTCTCATGTTGTCTCAAGGATCCATGTCAAACAACTAACAAAGAAGCATCACACCAGAAGCAGTGCAAAGCCATATATTTATACAGAAAACTCCCTTCACATTTTTCCACCATCATTCATTCTATTCATATCAAACTACATCTGTTTCCATGAAATTTTTAGCTATGCAGTAAAGCAGCATCAACCATTCCAATAGAAGACACTTCAAAGATATTCACTATACAAATTTAGATCTGGACAACAGATAGATAATCATCACAACACCTCCATTTGAACCCGTATTGTCTCCAACAAACCAACCAATCCTGTTGCACGTTGAGATTCCGCTGCCACAGAATCATTTTTACTTCGCCCAAGCTTCCTCAGTAATCTGGGCTTCTTCTCTTTTTTCTTTTCTTTTGATGGTATAATGAGTCCTCTGTTTGTTGAAAAACCAAAAGGGGGAAAAAAAAAGAATGAAGATTATATTATGTCCTGGGTTGACTGAGTTAAAAGCATTTTCTGTAAACTAAAACAAATATGGATCGCGTACCCAGAGGCTCCGGCACAGGCCAAAAGTATCTCATAAGCAGTTTCTCGTAGATCATCATCTGTGATACCTGTAACCAGATAGTTCATAACATCGCTAACCAATGCAAGAATTAAATTGAACCTCAGATTTTTGCCAAGTTTAGATTAAACTGTGCCACACTGTGGCTCTACTGAAGCACAAAGCAAATGAACCGGGCATCTATGAACTTCAGTTCAGAAAAGTTTGGCAAAATAATCTATGAATTAATTATATAATCATAAAAGTGTAAGTTATTAAGCTTACAAGTCTCATCAATTATTATCATAAGCCAAGTGCGATAGATACAGAAGTAAGAACAAAAGAATCCAATAGAAAAGTCCATGTCTGTTACATAATTACAGCCCCATGCCCACCATCAAATTTAGAAATACCACAAAACAACTGCTGTTCTAGCATCTATTTTAGATGGTAGCCCAATCAGAAACCCACAAGCATCTAAGTTCCTCATTTTTCCATAAATTGCATATACGCTGGGGCATTAAAGCATGGACTATGCAGCAAACGCAAAGGAAAGATGTTAAATGTCCTCTAGTTCCTCCAAAGTGAGGATATAAGAATATAAACAGATATTAAGACAGGGTCCGGGCGTAGTCAACACTTCTGTTCATAAATAAAAGAAATCTTTAACAAATCATGCTTAAAGAGCGCACCATTGATCATGCTATTTCAAGTCCCCCTGCAAGCATTTCATCAAACCTTCTATCCAAATATATGACTATATAGAGCCATTCCAACTGCTAAGCATGCAGGAACAGCCCATCCATTACAGTTGCTACCGGTGCAAGAATGTGATAATCTCTTGACAGTTAGATTCTGGAAATTGTGGACTCATAGAGGAGACATGGGAAAAGAAAACATGGTTCCACAGCCTCAGAAATCAGAATCCATTCAGCACTTACATTAGAGGATTCAGATTCATCATTAAAACATGCTGAAATAATACATATGACATTAGGTCAAAATTGTTAATAGGAAAGAAGATTAATTTAAGAAGTTAATTAATCTTTGACAATATTTGATATGACCCATTAATTAATCTTTAACAATATTTTATTTGACCCATTAATAGGAAAGAAGTTAATTAATCTTTGACAATATTTGATTTGACTCATAAATAAGAAAGAAAGATTAATTTAGAAAGTTAATTAATCTTTGATAATATTTAATTTGACCTATTATTTGGATGCAAATATCTTGTATATTTTTAGAAAAGTAAATCAATCTCATAGGATGTAATTAGAGCATAATTAGGGAGAATATTGTTGTAATTAAGAGAATATTACTTTGTAAGCACCACAATTCTTGCTATGTAAAGAGAGACATACCCAAAGTACTAGGCATTTAAACCAAAATAAAAAATATGTCACAGAGCTTTTCCCGACTTACCATATCTTTCGTAGCATTGTTAGATTTGTCTCTCTTCGATTTTTCTACTTTATCCCTAATTCCTTAGTAAACTTTTTTTGTCGTCGGTGGATTATGAGATCAGCGGCCTCGTTTATGGGCATTAAGGAGGTTGTCGGACTGTTTCATTGTTGGTCATTGTCTACGGTGGATCTTGTGGTCGTGGGTTGGTGTCTCTAGATCGTTTATCTGGACTGTAGATGTTGTTGCCATCGTGCTAATTTGTAAGGTCTCGCCTTCATCTGCTGGGATTTCGTATAGTCTCGTGCTTTCTCTTTGGGTTGTTATTTCTTTTGTTGATTCATAATCACAACTATAGGAAAATTGATTGTTTCCCATTTAAGTGTCTGCTCTAGGATATTTGTAGAATTATTTAAAAGAAGAAGAAGATCATGATGTCTATTGAGAATAGTATTGTTCAATTTATTGGAAAGAACTTTTCCATTTGGGAGTTTTAATTTAAGATGTTTTTTACAGGAAAAGCATTATTTAATCATATTGATAGCACTATTGTTGTTACCACTGATAAGATTTGCCCATTGGGAAATTATTGATGCCAAAGGTCATTACTTGGATGTTGGGTAGTATTGAGTCACACTCTGTAACTAATCTCCGTTATTTTACTACGACTAAGGCTATGTGGGATTATCTAGAACATATTTATCATCAAACTAATACCGCTAGAAAATTCCAATTGGGATTATTCTAGTTTTACTAATCTTTGGAGTGCGTATTATTCCGCAATTGTTCTTGCTAAGGTTCCTAAGAAGGCACTAAAGGCAACTCGGGATGTTCATCATGACACTAAGTGTGACCAATTTTAATGAAATTAAGACCAAAATTTGAACATGTGCATGTTGGTTTACTGAACAGTAATTTGTCCCCTCATTGGATACTTGTTTTTAAGTGCTACTCTGAGAGAAGAACAAAGATTGTCAACCCAGCATGGGATGAGTGCAGAAGATGTCACCTCTACACCAATAAATGTTGCTTACGCAGCGCAAGGAAAGGATAAGAGAAAATTTTAATATTACAGTTGCAAAGGGCTTGGTCATATTGCCTGATCTTACTCTAAGAAGTTTTGTAACTACTACAAGTAGGAAGATCATATTATCAAGGAGTGTAAGGTTAGACCCTAAATCCGGCAATCTCAAGCTTTTCTTGCTCAAGTTCAATCGCCATCTTCTACTGCCACTCCCAAGACATCATTGGAGACACCTACTTTCACACCTACTATAGTCCAACAAATGATTATGTCTGCTCTCTCAACTTAAGGCCTCCAAGGTATTGATGCTCCCTCTTATTCTTCTTGGATTGTGGATTTAGAAGCTTCTAATCATATGACTAGAACTCTTGTATTCTCTATAATATTCGTCAGTATGGCGGTATGCAAAGTATTCAGATTGTTGATGGTAGTAATCTTCCTATTACCGTTGTTGGAAACTTGGATTCCTCTTTTCGGAGCGTTTTTATCTCTCATAAATTATATACTAATTTAATTTCCGTTAGCCAATTAGTGGATCAAAATTATGATTTTCATTTTTCTCGTGGCGGCTATCTTGTGAAGGATCAAGCGACAAGGACTATGATTGCAAAGGGACCTAAAGTGGGGCATCTTTTTCCTATACAATTTTCCATTTCTAGTACTATTTCTCTTGCTTGTACTCTAACTACAAATAACCTTAAAGTTTGGCATAAAAGATTAGGGCATCCAATACATGTAATAATGTTGTGAAAGATGGTTTATTAGCAATAAAGATACTCCTTATTCTTCTATTTCTTTTGAATGTACCACTTTTTGTCTAGCTAAGATCAAAACTTTACCTTTTCCTACACATGGTAGTCGTGATTCTAAGTGTTTTAAGCTTGTGCATACGGATGTTTGGGGTGCTAGTCATATTGTCTCCGACGATCAATATCGATATTTTGTCACATCTATTGATGATTATAGACACTTCACTTGAGTTTATTTTCTTCAAGCTAAGCCTGAGGTCTTTTCTGTATTCCAAAAATATGTTACACTTGTTGAAACACAATTCAATGCCACTATCAAAACACTTCATTCCAACTCTAGGGGGAATATTTGTCTCACTCTTTACCTTCAAGATAAAGAAATCATCCATCAGCATTCTTGTCCGTACAATTCACAACAAAATGGGGTAGCTGAGCAAAAAAACCGTCATCTTCTTGATGTTGTCCGCACATTGTTAATTGAGTCATCCCTTCCACCTAAATTCACAATAATCAACCGTATACCAACAATCACAATATATTATGACTCCCCTTATTTTTTCTTAATTTCCACAACCCCAATTATCAATTTCTTCATACGTTTGGTTGTGTGTGTTTCATCCATCTAAATTCACAATAAATCACAAGCTTAATTAGCAATCTGTTACATGTGCCTTGATGGGGTATGGTCCTACTCATAAAGGATTTGGTTGTTTTGATGTTGATGCAAATAAATTTCAAATCTCCAAAAATGTGTCTTTCTTTGAAAATCAATACTTTCCCCACAAAGATTATCCCTGATTCCTCTATTGTCACTCTTCCTACCTTTGATGATCCACCTCATCTCATTACACGTTTCCAACCAAGTCTTGTTTATCATCGACGTCCCCCCGCTCCACTGGTCCTTCGTGACATTGATCCACCGCCTGATGTTTGCATGTTGCAACGCTCCACTCGAGCTACTCATCCACCTAATTGGTATGAACTTTCTACCACACTTGATCATGTTTCTATTCCTCATTCTTATGCCAAAGCATATCTGAGGAGATAAATGCTCTTCATGAAAATCATACTTGGGATATAGTGCCTTGTCCCCCTGGTGTTAAGCCCATAGGGTGCAATTGCCAGTTTATGGGTTTGACTATAATGAAACTTTTGCTCCTATTGCTAAAAACGACTATTGTTTGTATAGTTACTGCTCTTGTTGCTTTGCAGGGATGGACTTTATGACAAATGGATGCTCAAGAATACTTTTCTCCATGGTAATCTTAAGGAGGAGATTTATATGGCCCTTCCTCCTAGGACGTTTGCTACACCTTCACCGGATGTTTGCCATCTAGGACAATCTTTATTTGGGCTCAAACACACTCCTTGTGAATGGTTTGATAAATTTCGATCCACCTTGCTTGATTTCCAATTTGCTTAAAGTCAATACGACTCCTCTCTTTTCCTTTGAAAGACTTCCTCTGAAATTGTGATGCTCTTGCCCTATGTTGATGATGTTATCATTTCAAGTTCTCATAATGACTTAATTCAACAATTGCAACAACAAATCCAGTATTCTTTTCATATAAAGGACCATGGTACATGCAATATTTTCTTGGTTTAGAGCAGTGTTTGAAAAAGCGCGCCTGAGGCGCAAGGTGCAAGGCGATGGGGGATTAGGGCTTTTTTGGTGCTAGGCGAGGCTACGTAAGTGAGGCGCATATAAGGCGCGCCTCAGGCACTAGGCGCAGAGGCTATGAGGCGCACGCCTCAGCATAAAATCAAGCAGAAACTTGGGAGATCAATAGACACATAGGGAGGATGGACTTAGGGAAGAGGGATAAAAAACCTTTTCAGCAGAAAAAAAAAATTACATGCAGACTGCAGAGACTTAGGGGAGTTAAATAGTCATTTGTTGGAAAAATGTAAGTCTATTTATAGTCTTGATTGCAGTAAAAATATTCTGCAATTAATATGGGAATTGGGGAGAGCAAGAGTTATTTTGGAAAAGTTAAAAACAAGCTGCAGAGACTGTAAAGTCTGCTACCACCAATTTAAAGCAAGAAATAGTTATTTTGGTATATCTGCATATATTTTTTGCAGATATAGAGGAAAACAGATAGGGCATTAGGAAAAACCAAAGGTATATCTGCATATATTTTTTGCAGATATAAGGGAAAACAAAAGATATAGGGAAAAAGAAAGGTCCCCCCTTGTCCTATATATTTTTTGCAGAAACTTTTTCTTCCTAATGTTAAAAAAAAAAAAAAAAAACAACAACAACAACAAAGGGAAAAACAATGTACCACTACATCTGAAAAAAAAAAAAATAGAGAGAGCATCAAGGAAAACTGGAAAAAAAAAAGTATATATGCCAACAAAAAAAAAACACTAGGCGCCTCACATCGCCCAGGCGTGCGCCTTCGCCTTGCGCCTAGCGCCTCGGTGCGCCTTAAGCCTTTTCAAACACTGGTTTAGAGGTTCAGAATACTCTATCAAGTCTTTTGCTACATCAATACAAATATGCACAAGAGAGTAACTCTTTAGTTGATCTTGAGTCATGTCATTATGTTCTTACTCCGTTGAAAGCCAATCTCAAACTTTCTCATGACACAATTGACCTTCTGACAAATCCTTTCTTGTATCAGCAACTTGCTGGGAGCTTAAACTACTTGACTATCACTTGTCTAGACATCTCCTTTGTTGTTCCGCAAATCAGCTAGCTTATGCATGCCCTTCAACATCTTCATATAGTCGTTGTTCATCGTATTATTTGCTACATCAAAGGAAATTCCTACCGTGGGCTATCTTTCCCTAAGGGTTCCTCCACACGCCTAGGGGATATAGTGATGTGGAGTGGATTGGTGTGCTGACACTCGAAATTTAGTTTATGGTTGGTGTATGTTCTTAGGTGATGCTCTTATCTCCTGGAAGAGTAAGAAATAGGTCAAAGTTTCTAAATATTCTACTGAATCAAAATATCATGCCATGTCCTCTGCTTGTTGAATCTAAGGCTTGTTAGGTGAATTGGGCTTTCCTCTGCTTCACCCTACCTCTCTTTATGCTAATAATACTAGTGCTATTCCAGTTTTTCAGGAGCATACCAGACATATAGAGTTGATTGTCATTCCATACGAGAAGCCTTTGATCAACACGTGATTACTCTTCCTTACATATCCACTGAACATCAGACCACACATATATTCACGAAGGCTCTTTCTCAACACATACATTGGTTCTTGATTGATAAATTGATGTTTTTTATTCTCCAGCAAAAATTTAAGGGGGATGTTAATAGGAAAGAAGATTAATTTAGGAAGTTAATTAATCTTTGACAATATTTGATTTGACCAATTGATTAATCTTTGATTATAGTTGATTTGACACATCTTATCGTACTATATATAAAAGAAGAATACACACAATATATATTTGTTGCTTGAAACAATCGCTACCAAGAAAAAATGCTTCGGACCTACAATTGAGAGAGAAATAAAAGTGCATCACACACGTTAAACAAGTGCCAAAGGAAAAGAAAAACACAAAGAGTCCTTGATGAAGGGCTAGCGGCAGAGAGAGAAAACATTCAAAAGGAAAGAAAAACTTTGAACGCAAATGGAGGATGAAGACTTTAAGAGCATATAGTCGAATCAACTATGGAAAACACAAGAAAATCCTTCAAACAAAAAGAAAAGCTTTGATATGGTACTAAAAACGTCATATAGAGAAAACTCAACTAGATTCAATTGAGGTTTCGCTGCATCATTACATTATTCCTTACATCTTTAAATTTGATTATAAGAATTTACTATCCCTTCTATTGTTATTGTTTCCATTTTTCCTTTTACCTTTATATTTTGCGCTTGATTGGATTGGAATAGGTACTCCTTTCATTGCCAATTTCTTGCAGATATGGAGAGCAGCAACAATATAGTGAAAGATGATAAGAGCCATCAATTACACTAAACGAAAGATGAACCTGAGAGGTACCGTTACAACTATTTTGTGTAAGACTTCAAAATTAGGTTAGTTTGAAAAGAAAATTGAATATGAGATGTGCAATTTTGTTGCCCACTTCTTCTTCGATGACTACGTCCACAACCTACACCATTTTGACATCTTCCTACTCAGAAAAGTATATTAGTTAATATTTTTCAATTAAAAATCCGCCAAACAACGTATTAATAAATTGTTGATTGTTATTGTTCAACGTCATATGCTGCCAGTTATTATCTTTAATTTGAATAGTTCTCTTTGTCGACTTTAATTTTATTTTATTTTTTGTTATAGGTTCCAACGTCAACTTGTGTTCAATAAACGTGCTCAGCTGAAACTATTGCTAGGAGAGAAATAAATTGTATATTAGGTTGTATTTAAATAAAAATGATAGTTTGGACCTTTATATCTTGAAATAAATTATGGCGGAACTATTTAGGCGAAGACACTACCGATCTCAACATCAAGTAGTGTACAGAAAGGCCACTTAACGACATATTCTAATCCTAAATGTTGATCAAATTCATCTTTTTGGTATATACTAACCCCTTGACAACCATTTTGTTGTTAGTGATATGATGAAGATGTTGATGATATGATGATGTGCTTATATATCTTCATCGTTGCAAGCATTATAGGAAAACTTGTGGCTATGAAAATCTTCAAAGCAAAGAAAGGAGTTCTCTATTAACGAAGTTAATCAATCTTACATTGTAAGAGTTTGAGTAATACATGTACAGGTATATTAATGAATTCGTTACTTTATTTTATTTTGTCTGATTGATTAAAAGGTTTAGATCAATATCCTACATTCATAAAATTAATTTTTCTATCACACGTATTGGATTATGGCTTCTTCTATCTAAGGTTGATAGGATAGAACTGGATGGTATAAAGAAAATGCTTTCTTCTCATATTAAGTAGATTTTTTTAGTGATTTCTTCCAATAGTAAGTAGAATTTTCATATAAGATTATTTTTTTTAAATTCATCCCATTAGAATAATTAGCTACTATAATAATATGAAACATTATTAGGCTGAATCTGATAATCAAGTAGTAACATCACTAAAGGTAGATGGTAAGATGGAGTCCGATTTCAGAAGTCAAAGGATTAGAAGGCCAAAACGGCATTGATGGACGATTTTTCAGTAATTGGGTGATCAATGAAACAAAAGTCATTGTTTAGGAAGTCTGGTGGATGTGCAATAAGGGTTTTTAAGTTAAGAATAATTATTGTCATCTTTTTATTTAGTTTATCTCTCTGTGATACTCCAAGTTTGGTGTCAATGCGAACAATTACTTGGATTTGTGTGTGTTTTATTTGCCAAATCTAGCATCTCCCCAAACAATATGGTTTATCTTAATATTTGATTGAATCTTTGTGATGATGGTTTATCTTTATCATTCTTTTTGGTTTAGCATTTTATTATAGTAGTATTTTAGGGGTTATGAAGTTATGATCCTGACATACAAAGTGACAGCTAAGGAAATGTGCTATCAAGGTTCTTATTATAGTAATTTTTTCGATATCATTAGTTATATTATTTTTTATTTTTTGTATATGATGATTAGTTAAGTTATTTTTATATTTGATATTTTAATTAGTTGATTTTGTGCTATATAGTGATAGTTTTTTCGTTTTTTTACCTCTGGTGAAAAAAAGCATGCTTTAATTCCATTTTTTTCAAGAGAAGAAATTATCACTGTGTTCTTTTTATCATTGCTTTGTTGTCATTAAAATTCTTATTGTAGTTTAATTTCTTTTGGTTAATTTTTTGGTATATATATATATATTGCATGGTAGATGATTGGTTAATTTTTCTTATGTGATCCTTAGGATTATATTATATAATAGTATTGTTGTTATACGTTTAGGGCTTATAAGCTCATGAGCTTAACATAGAAGATATGATGATCTCAGCTAAATAAGGGTGTGTATGATGACAATTGTTACTAGGGTGATTATGTCATCTTTGTTAAGGGCGATTTTGGGTGCCAATGGTTTTCAAATTTGTTTTAAATTACTTCATTTTTTTATAGTAGTTCCTCAGCTATTCATTTTTTACTATTGTTATTATCATTTTTATTGTATAGTTATACAAAAAGGTGATTGCAAAAATGGATTCTACCATTTTTGTTTTAAATATATTTTTTTATAATAGTAGTTTAATATCCTTTAGTCAAAAAAAGTCACTAAATTTTAGCCATAAGATACAGTTTTATGCATATAACAATCGTATATAGATATGGTTTTAAAATTCATAGGATTTTGGAGATAGGTATATAGAGTTTTTAAGAGAGAACATAAGGTAATACTAGCTTCTAGGTAAATAAAAGAATATCATGTAAGTTATACAAAAGAAACTAAAAATTATGGATATATTCTTAAATATCTATCACTGTAATTGGTTAATTTTTGTTGATGCTGATAATCTTCATTGATGGGAAGATAGAATGATAGTCTTCAAATGGTTACCGAAAAGACATCTAGCATACTAAACCCCTCCCCCACTCCCTAAAGTGAAAAGACGGCAATGAGCAGCTCCGCTGCATTTTTTTTATAAAAAAAAAATCTATATATATTCTTTGGGGATTGAAAGTTAGATTCCTCATAGCGTTCAGAAAAAGCAAGAATGATTTTGAAGGATCATATGCGATGGACTTCATGATGACAACAACACCACAAGAGTGCTTGGCAAAACTATGGCCTTAGTGCTTTGCTAACTTGGCATAATAGTATTATTGGCCTTTCAAAAATGTTTATATTTTCATTCCAATATTTTATACCTTCCCTGTTCCATAACTTTGAAATGGATATACAGTTGTAGAATATACATTTACTATGAAAAGCAAAACCATAGATATAGAAGAAAGAAATAAGAGAGAATATAGTGTCTACTACTTTTAACATACTCAACTCAAAATATAATCCTATTTTTCAGATTTGTCATGTAACTATATAATGCTATTAGAGTACATTTTATCCCGTGCATCACACGGGGGCAACACTAGTTAATAGGAAAGAATAATAATTTAGGAATTTAATTAATCTTTGACAGTATTTTATTTGACCTATTATTTGGATGTAAATATCTTGTATATTATTAGGAAAGCAAATCAATCACGTAGGATGTAATTAGGGAGAATATTAGTTGTAATTAAGGGAATACTACTTTGTAAGCACGACAATTCTTGCTAGTTAAAGAAAGATGAACCCAAAGTATTGGGTATTCAAACCAAAACACAAAATATGTCAAAAATCATACTTGCCTGTTGCAAAAATTGGCAGACCGGGCATGAGATCAGATGCATCATTAGGTATTCTCCGCGAAATTCTCCGACTATCAACTTCGTCCAATTCATCATCATCCTCAAAATCCTCAATGTCATCTATAGTTAAATCTTTATCTTGCGTGGAATTTATTGATTCAGCTTTTGATAAGCTTCTTCCAATAAGTGGATCAGAATTTGACAAACTTCTCTCAATTGATGGATCTGCAGTGGATAAGGTTTCTTCAACTGATGACTCTGATTTTGACAAGCTTGGGAGAATGCGAGAGGGTGTAATAACAGGAACTGGAGGTGGCGCCCGTCTAGGAGGTGAACCCGAAAATTCAGGATTTGTAACAAGAAAAAATTCATTGGTAGAACCAGAATTATTCTGAAAAATAAAACAAACAGTTTATTCACCAGATAGTGATATAGGTTTTCAAAGAGCGAGACCCCCTGAAAAAATATAGCCAGTGGAAGTAAATAATGACTAAATACCAGCCATTCCATGGTGCTGCCCGATTACCAATATCTAAATTCAAATACAAAAATCAGACAGCTGCGTGATGGTGCTGGACAGATCCACAACTTACCACATGAGGAAATTCAGCATTATCATGATAATCCCTAATAGCTTCAGAAAGCTCAAGCATATCTCCTACATTGGTAACAACAAAATACAAGGGAGAAAATAAAATATAGCTAGAGCAAATACTGATAATATAAGATTATTGTAACCAGAGATCACAATAAATAACAATGTTCCCCTACCTTTCTTGGCACAATTTAAGACATAATCCACACTAACTTGATCCAGATCCACATCATCCAATGTAACTGCTCCAGGAGGCATCACAACTTTCTTGATCAAGCTACCAGAAAGCATGAAATTGAGTAAAACACGCCTATCCCTCCGATATCGCTGCAGCATCTCGAGCTCATTTTCCCTATTTCATTCAACAGATCAACAAAATAAAAAAGGGAAATTGAAATATTCAAAATCTAATCTAATAATGTCAGCAACGCTAAACAGAGATCCAACAAATAAAAATAAAAACAGTACATACTCTTCCATCGGAAATATTAAGCGACAGCTTCGAAGAACTTCCTCTTTTGAAATTTCTGATTAATGCAAGCCAATAATTCAATCTAATGCTTCTTTTCTGGGAAGATGAAATGAGGAGTAATTGATTCAAAGCACAGTAAGTTCAACTACTATTAAGAGCTAATGATCACTAGTGATGAAATCAAATAGAAGTAACGAAATGTGCATTCGATCTAACATTAACTAGTTTAATTAATATTCAGTACCTTCGAGTGTACACCAGAACTTCTGAGAAATTATTCAGAAAGAGAGAGGGAGAGATCAGAGAAATTTGTTGGTTCTAGTCAATGATTGGTAAAACGAAGTAATAGATGAGAAACAGAACATGGGCGAGCGCGCAGTGATAGTTTAGTGCTAACAGTGGAAATGTCTACCGCCTTGTTCGGAAAGATAAGCTCGCCGTACCAGCAATTGGCTCGGCTGTTCTATAACTTCAGGCTTCAGCTAATTGTCGAAAGGACTGGCGGCATTCAAGTTTGAGACCCCTCCCCCAATTGTTGCATGCTCTTAACTTACTGGGTTAAACGAGTATTATTTGATTCACATCTTTTTATAAATAACGGCGCGTATTTTATTAAATAAATGTATAATGTTTATCAACAAATATATATAAGGGCGCTTAATATAAGTACAATATGAAATACCTATCATTTATAAAATAAATATAAATCTTATAGTATTTCATATATATTTTAAATTGATAATACACATTTTCGGAATATTTATATTATCAATATAATATATACCATTATAAAATCTGTATTTATAGCTATAAGATATACAATTGTCAATATAAAATATTTATTTACCGGTATAAAATATATATTTATCAATATAAGATATGCATTTGAAATTATAAGGCATGAAATTGTTCCATAAAGATGTGTACTCTTGACAACATAATGTATATTTATAACACATACATTCATCCCTTATTATTTTATAAATAATTGTTGTGTATTTATATTCAAAATATGTGTATTTTATTGGAGAAAATGTGTATTAATTTTAATAAGATGTGTATTTATAATGCATGTATTCATCCTATATTATTTTATAAATGAAGAATGTTATCAAATGTGTATTTATCAATATAACATGTGTATTTGTTATTATAAAATATATATTTTATCTCTATGAGATGTGCGCTGTAGAAATAAAATGTATTTTTACAATTATAAAAAGTACATATATCTAATAACCATTACCATGTCCACCGTATTTTTTTTTAAATATATGTATTTAACTATTAAAAGATGTGTGTTCATATATAAAAAATGTGTATTTATGGACAAAAGATATATAAAATTGTAACAAAAAAACATAAAATTGCATGTTGTTACTAGTAACAACATGTAATATGCGCCTGTAATACCCCCCCAATATTTATTTTATTTTATCAAACGTTTATTAAATTATCCCAAATGAAGATTATTAAAAATCACTACTAAAAAAATCATTTTATTTAAAATTTAGCGGAAGTGAAATGAAAAAACAGTAAATTTCGAAGATATTACCGCCACACTTGGTACCAGACCGGTTTTCTCCTACCATTTCAGTACTAAATGCTAGAGTTAAAAAGAAACAGAATATGATTTTTATAAATTTAATTTAAAACAGAGTAGTACACTGAATTCGTTACAAAAAATATATGCCTACAACTAGTGGTTATAAGAGTAAAATCCTTTACCAAGAAATCAAAAAGGTGGAAGAGATACCCTAAGGATTCCCGGATAATCCTTACTCTCGTACCCAAGCCCTCTTGAATATCACCTACAATGAACTTGTAAGAGACACTACCCATTGAATAGGTAAAGGCCCATGAATGGAACCCTTCAATACTATGGTACTGAGTAACCTTTTAAACCAGACTAAAAGGTAGGCCCGCATGTAACACATAATACAAAAATTATATAGGAAGATAACATGCGGACTAATACACAAGGCGATACCATATACAATGAGAGATGCATAACACAAAAATCATGTACTTATAAATCCATCACGTACCAAAGTAGGGACAAGAACTGAAGCCAAACTCAGGTCATATCAATAGATCACGAAGAGAAACAATACTTTTTGGGCCTTAAGTCGTTAATGAATATCATTATTCAATCATCGTCTCTCGAATTATATCCATATGAGTGCGGGAACCCCACTATTATAGCTGGTGGATCGAAAACATACACAACAACATGCACCTGACCACTATTGTCTGTCGATGGATCCGTCTCCAGAGCTCCCTACGCTTGGCCACTATTATCGCCGGTGGAACGGTCTGGCTCCAACTCACATAGTGTTCCACTATAAGTAATTAGTGTCTTCTCGTAGTTTATTAATATCTAACGTTTGGTTTATTGAGCTCAGGATCCCCCACTATTGTAGTCGGTGGATCGGAAACATACAGGATAGCTGAAATACCCCAAAAATATTAGTTTTGAGAATTGTAGTTTAAAAGGATTTATTAGGAAAAATTAATTAAATTAATAAGGGAAATTATTGGAATAGGAAGAAATTATTTAGGGTAAAATAAGAAGAAATTTATAAATATTTTAAATAGAAAAAATTTGGGTGTTTTGCTAATTAAAAAGGAATTTAGGAAAAATCTTTTAAAAATCCTAAATTAGCCTACAAATAAAATTTAATATTATTTTATTAAAATATTTTATTTTTAATACCCAAAATATTTAGATTTATTTAATTAATCCTCAACCCATATATTTTTCTTTTTCCCTTTTTCCTTTCTCTTTTTCTTTCTTCCTTTTTCTTTTCTTTTTCTTTCTTTTCTTTCTTTTCTTCCTTTTTCCCTTCTTTTCTTCTTCCGGTTGGGCCTGCTGCGACTCGTTCCCATCGCCCCATTCCTTCGGTGCAGCCCAGGAGCAAAACGATGCTCCTTCTTCCCTTTTTCCCTAGAACATTGCGTTCCATTTGAAACCTTTATAACCGGCGCCAGCCCAGTTCTTCCTTCTCTTTTCTTTTCTTTCTTATTTCCCCCAGTCGGCCGGTCCACCCTTTTCTTCTTCTTTCCTCCTCCTCCCCGTCGACCTGTAACTCAGTCAGCCCGAAAATGGCGTCGCCGGCTATGCTCGTCATGACCAGCCATTTCTCCCCTCTTTATCTTCCCCCTGAATCGCAATTCAACATGATATAATCCACCTTCCTTTTCTTTAGCGCAAAATCCTCCTTTTTCCTGTGCGAATGGGCTGCCACGATTTGAATTTTGTACCAGCCAATTGGCATTGTCGGCTACCCTATTCCTACCTGCATTACCCTCCTGCCAACCCTTAGAACCCTACCCTCTCCTCCAAACTCTATAAATACCCCTTATTTGGTTGATCTCGAAACTTTTTTCCCGAAATCCTAAGAAATTACCCCTGCGCACCACCGCAACTTCAGACACCCTTTCCTCTGCTGTCAGCCAACTACACCGCCTGCTCTACCTACCTAAGTCTTCCCTGCACCTACCTCTAACTAACTAAACCACCCATCTCCCTCGATTCTTCTTGCACGAGCCACCACAACCATGCAAAGTTCCTTGCCCAACCAACCAAATTTTTACACCTACCACCCTTCGCACCACCGCCCACCACCACATCTGCCTCTATCACTACCTCCTACACCACCCAAAGATAGCTACCAACCCTCCTCCACCTCGCCCTACCCTTCTATTTCCATTCCCTCTTCTCCTCCTCTCTTTTTCTTCTTCTCTTCATTTCGGCTACCACCATTGTCGCCATGCTGAAATACCCCCAAAATCCTAATTTAGGAATTATGAAAAAATAGTGATTTATTAGGGAAAAAATTAAGAAAATAAATTACTTCATTAAATAAAGAGGAAATTAATTGAGGAAAATAAGGAGAAAATAATAAATAAATTATTTAGAAAATTTTGGACATTTTACTAATTAAAATGAAAGTAGAGGAAAATTACCCAAAATAGCCAAAATTAATCTAAAAAGGGAATTAAAATTAATAATTTTTAAATATTCAAGAAAATAAACATATATACATATAAATGTATAATAATCCAAAAACATTCTAAATAAATTGTGCAAAAATCCAAAACCCCAAAGAAACCCTTTTTCTCCCTTTTCCTTTTTCCTTTCCTTTCTTTTTCCTTTTTCTTCTTCCCCGCCGGAATTGGGCCTCGCCCGGCCCAATCCCCTTTCTTCTTCTCCTTCCCATGGCCCAGTGTCATCCGCTGGCTGTCGCGCGACCGCAATGCTGCATTTCACCCATCGAAGCCGTCGAAACGCCACGTCACATTAATGACCCTTGTGACGGTTGCCCACCCAGCGACGCGACGCCGCGTTTTGTTCCCCTAATTACTAAAACGCCGTGTTTGGTTTAAAAACTTATAACCGTTTCCAAACTGGTCGGCTCTCCCTCTTTTCCTTTTTCCATGGACTACCGGTCCACCCCACGCCCGTCGTCTTCTTCCTCGCGCAGGCCTGCAATTCGCAGCCTGCCACCGCCGACAACCCCTGCCGTTCGGCCGTCCTTTCCCTGCCATTTCCGTCCCTTTCTTTCCCAATTCGACCCAGCACACCCATCCTACCCCTCACGCGTCCTGTTGCCTTTCCCTTTTCTCGCACCCAGCCAAACAAACCCTGCCAAACCGCAGGTCTGCGCCGGCTGCCACCACCGGATGGCGCCCTGCCGCACCTGCCCCCTTGTGTCATCCCTCTCCCCTTCGTCATTTTCCCCTCCACAATTGCTTATAAATACCCCCCGAACGGCCAAAGCAAGTCCTCTCTTTTGGACCTTGCTGAAACCCTGCCTCGCCGCCGCCAGAAAAAAACGCACTTTTCACCGCCGCCAGCAAGCGTCGCGACCACCGCCACACACCAAAGCCTTCCCTACACCACCCTCCACGCAACCAAGCCGTCGTTGTCCCCTTTCTTGCCCCGCATGTGCCACCACAACCGTGCAAAATTCCCTGCCCAAAAACGATCACCGCCGCCTCGTGCCTCCTTCTACCGCCACCTCCGCCGTGATCAACCTCCCTACCACCCTCCAAAACAACCAGCAGGTCCTCCCCTACCTGCCCATACCCTCCTTACTCCTTGCCTCCTTCTCCACCAACCTCCACCTTCGGCCGCCGCGTCAACCATTGAGCGCCGCCACCCCTGTCACGCCACCACCCTCATTCCACTCCCCTTTCCCAGTTGTCTCCTCCCTCACCTCAAAATTATTCTTTTCTCCTCCCATCTAACCACCACCTCCATCTTTCCCTCTCTTCTCCTCCTCCACCGCCGCCGCCGTCGCCGCCACGCGCCGCTGCCGGACCACCACCGACCCTAGGTGGTCTTCCACTCATCCCAAACCTTAACCTTTCTTTTTATATAGCTACTAATAAGTTTAACTAATATTAATATTAGTATACTTATTATTATCATTATTATTATTCCTTTTATTATTAGTAGTAGTATTACTTTTATTATTATTATTATTATTATTATTATTATTATTATTATTATCACTAATATTATGATCTCTGTTATTAAAGTTATCATTTTTACCAATACTAGCATCCCTTTGAACCCTAACTTCTATTATACTTAACTTTAGTTTTATTTTTATGATTATTAGTATTAATAATAATATTATTATTATTATAATTTCTATTATCCTTACTATGGTTATTATTATTGTTGCTTAACCTTACTTGGTTGTTATTATTGTTATTATTATTACTACTAGGATTATTATTATTATTATGATTATAATTATTATTATTATTATTATTATTATTATTATACTTAACACCCTTATCATTTTCCTAATAATAATACTACTTTTGTTCTTATCCATGTTACTTAACTCAAGCTAGTGAATATCATGGGGTTGTTAACTAAGAAGAGTATTTGAACCTTATTACCATACCACTTAACATTACCCTTAATGCTTTTAACCATAACCTCATTATTATGGTACTATTATTAGCTATTACTATTATTACTACTATCACTACCTTATTATTGTAACCAAAAGCATTTGAACCCTTGTATTATTCAAGAATATACAACTATTATCATTATCACCCTTATAATAGTTTACTTGTAGTATTGTGACTCTGTAATAATATTATTTCAAATATAACACCATTAATAGAATTGGCCTTAAAACACTAGAGTTTCTATCACTAGACATTAGTGTCACTATTTTATTAATACTAACACTATTTTCCTATAGTTAGCATAAACCCTATTACTACAAGATTAGAACTAACGGGTCTAATAAAACAAGGATAATAATAATAACTACCAAAATGAATACATTTTGACTAGTAAGGTTTAATATACTAAATTTAAGATGAAACCCTAGCTTTTGTATAATACCCCCCTCTAGGGATAAGAACCTTAATCCTAAACTGGAATAAGGGTTGATGGTACTTGCAAGGGAAACTAATACTTAGCATTTTCCCCTTTTATAGGTGACCCCGACCAAAGCCCTAAGGAGTTAGAGGAGCGTGCTCCAAGCCCGGCGTCACCTTAGGTAAGGACGAAGCTATGGCCTTGTGCTATGTGTGATGTGATGTGTTAATTGTTGTGTATACCATGCTAATGTGTATTATATGATTTATGGATAACTTGTCTCATGTGTAGCGCAGCTTGGAATTTGAGCTACGTCGTGTGTACTTTCTATGACATGAGCATGGCATGTTTTATGTGTGATATTTATGATGTGTTGATACGACCCTCTAGGACATACATGCTAGGGTTTCGGTACTATGAAATGGGACTAAAAGGATAATAAGATGGGGAATGGGAAGTGAGACCATTAAGGGGGATATGGGGTTGACCAAAGTGCCTCATAATCCATGAGAGAAGTTTTAAGTGAGAAGAATTTCCAAAGTAAATGAAAGTTGGGAACTATACATGGGGGCCTTAAAATCTGCATGGTGACTTGGGGCGTCTGCATGAGGTGACTAACTCTACATAGGGGTGTGTCTTACGTGAGAAAAGTTGAATTTGGGTGTAAATAAGAGAATGGGAGAGTTGTGGAGTGATTGGAGACTTGGGGTGAAAAATAGTACGTAGGTTAGTACGAGGATGCATAAGGGGCTTAACTAGGGTTTGGGTAAGAAAGTGAATACTTGGGGAGTACGAAAGTACGGATGATTAAGGAGGGGTGGAGTATGGGTTAAGAGTGTGAATTCACTATACAAAAGGTGGGTATGGGTTTCCATATGAAAGGAGAGACCTTGGGATAAAGAGGAGAGATTACTTGTGGAAGAAGTAAGCTACTAGGGTTTGAGGTGGCCAACTAGGGTTTTGTCGATCGCATGTGAGGTTGAGGAGTAAAGTGACATACCTTGTGTTTGACCTGGTAAGAATGAGATGTGGGGCAAGGAACAAATAATGGTGAGGTGAGTAAGGAGAGGTTGGGCCACATAGGTCCAACTAGGGTTTCCAGGCTTAGGGAAAAAAATGTCGGGGTGTGAAAGAGGGGGGTAAGAGTCTCAACATATGGGACGGGCCGCTTGAAAAGAAAGCAGTAGAATATTGTTGGCATGCATGTTAAGGGTGATGTGTGATTTAATAAGACACGGATAAGACATTAATCACGTAAAGCGAAAGATGTTGAGCCGAGCCTAGTCCGGTCCACCCGCAAATAATAGTGGATCAGAGGCATTTTGCCCTGTGCATTTACTTTCCGCTCCACCGGCAATAATAGTGGATCAGAGGCGTTCTACCCTGTGCGTTTACTTTCCGCTCCACCAGCAATAATAATGGATCAGAGGTATACGTTTATCTTCCGGTCCACCGGCTATAATAGTGGGGGATCTCGTGCTCGACAAACCAAACAAATAAGTTAATCCATGGGAAAGATACTAAGTACTTAAAGCGAAACATCATGTGAGTCGGGGCCAGTTCGGTCCACCGGCAAATAATAGTGGATCAGAGGCGTTCTGCCTTGTGCGTTTACTTTCCGGTCCACCGGCAATAATAGTGGATCAGAGGCGTTCTGCCCTGTGTGTTTACCTTCCGGTCCACCGGCTATAATAGTGGGGCTCCCGCACTCACATGGACTATTGAAGAATGTATGGAATGGACTTATTATCATTAATGAGAATAAAAGGATAAAGCACCGAGGAAGTAATCAGGCCTTTTCTTGCATGTTATTGTATGTTGTCTATGTGCTGAACTTGTATCATATGTCTTATGTGTTGGCCTTAGCTCATCTGTTAACTTACTCAGTACGTAGCGTACTGATCATCCGTTTCATGGGTGCTGCTCATTCCCACGAGAAGGGGGTCCATCTGACCTTGTGTAGGTAGGAGATCATGTTTTCGATGCCTACGATACCTACGAGGCATCGGGTGGGGCCGAGTGTTAAGCCTATCCTGGTTGGGGCCGAGAGCGAGCCGGCCGGACTCTTTTGCTATCCTTGTTTTTGTTTATCTTGATTTAGTTGTATTTATATTATGTTTGTATTTTGGTGTGGAACTCTTAAGTTGTAACTTTAAACGATATTCTAACTGTTGTTAACTCGTGTTTTCGTGAATGATCTAAGTTAACTATGGACCTATGTTTGATGAATTTTACTTAACGATTGTTTAGTTTGGCCTTAGCACTTAGTATCGGAGCGGTAGGAGTGAACCGATCTGGTACTAAGTGTGGCGGTAATACCCCTAAGTTTATGGTTTTAATTCTTTCACTTCCGCTAAACCTTCCGATTTAAACGAAATTTTTCAGTAGTAAATTTGGGGGTGTTACACATGCGCCACCACCACTTGTTGCGCTACCACTGAAATGCCCTAAAAATATTTATGTTAAGAAAATGTAATTAAATAAGGATTTATTAAGGAATTAATTTATTTTTATTGGAAGAGGAAGAAATTATTTAGGACAAATTAAGAAGAAATTTACAAATATTTTTATAAGGGAAAATTTGGGCATTTTGCTAATTAAAAAGGAATTTAGGGAAAATCTTTTAAAAACCCTAAATTAGCCTAAAAAGGAAATTTTATATTATTTTATTTAAATATTTTTATTTTAAATACCCAAAATTTTTTAATTAATTTAATTTACCCCAACCTACCTAAATTATTCTTTTTCCTTTTTCTTTCTTTTCTTCCTTTTTCCTTCTTCCTTCCGATTGGGCCTGTCGGCGGCCCAATCTCTCCTTTCTCTTTCCTCTCTTCCGTGGCCCATCCTCCGTTTCTTTTCTTTTCTTCCTTCGGCAGCTAACGCTGCATATTACGTCTTTTCCCCTTGGAATGTCGCGTTCCATTTAAAATTTTTATAATCGTTACTGACCGGCCTGGTTCTCCCTTCTTTTCTTTTCTTTCTTTTTCCCCCAGTCGGCCAGTTCACCTTCTTCTTCCTCCTTCCTCCTCGACTGTCAACCTACAGCTTCGTAGCCTCTGAAAATAGTACCGTAGGCTAAGCTTGACCTGACCGACCGTTTCTCCTCTCTTTCTCTTCCCCTTGAATCATAGTTCAACCTAACCTAACACACTTCCCTTTTCTTTCATGCAAAAATCTCCTTTTCCTGCACGAAAAGTCGACCACGACCTAAATTTGTGTTGGCCAATTGACACCGCCGGCTACCCCAAACCCTACCTACAGTATCTTCCTACCGACCCTCATAACCCTACCTTCCCTTCCAAACTCTATAAAAACCCCTTGTTTGGTTGATTTCAAAACTTTTTCCCCGAAACCCTAAGAACCTACCCTGTGCACCACCACGACTTCGGACAATCTTTCCCTCACCGTCAGCCAACTACTCCGCCAGATCAACCTACCTAAGTCTTCCCTACACCGCCCTCTAACTAACTGAACCACCCATCTCTCTAGATTCTTATTGGACGAGCCACCACAACCGCACAAAGTTCCTTACTTAACCAACCAAAATTTTACATCTGTCGCCCTTCACACAACCGTTCGCCACCACATCTGCTACTATAACTACCTCTTGCACCACCCAAAAACAGCTACCAATCTTCCTCCACCTAGCCATACCCTTCTTTTTTCCTTTCTCCTTCTCCTCCTCTCTTTTTCTCTTTCTCTTCATTCCAGCCGCCACCTCTGCCGTCGTACACCGCTGCCACTTGCTGCGCCACCACCCTCACTTTACTCCTCTCAGTCTAGGCTACCACCAACACCTCAACCACTACCCTCATTCTCCACCTCCTCTTCTCAAACCTCAACTTTTTCCATTTCTTTCCTCTTTTCCAACCATCGCAGCTGTCGCCGTGCACCACCTTCGGTGCCACCTATCTCCACCAACTCAAGGTGAAACCTTAGACCCTCTCAGCCCTTCTTCCCTATTTACTTAAGCTTGCTCTATTTTATTTTAATTTTTAACCTTTATTCGATTATTATTATTATTATTTGGTGCAATATTAATGTTATTATTTCTTGGCAGGTTTGAGAGTTCATATGAATTATTTAGGTTATTAGTTTCGAATTATTAATATTATTATTACTATTATTTATTTAGAGGGCTGAGACCCCATTTTACTTAAATAAGTCGATTACTATCATTTCTATTATTATTATTACTATTATTTTTTTTAATATTATTATAAATAATATGTGTTAATATTATTATTATTATTATTACTACTACTAATGGTAATTTTATTTTTTACGGTAGAGTTGAAAAGCCCTACCTTATATTACTTTTAGTTTAAGTCATTTCATTATTATTACTACTACTACTATTATTATTATTTTATAATTCAATTATTATTATTAGTACTATTTTTATTAATAATGTTTTAATGATATTTTAGTATTATTTTGGGTGGAGGGTAGAAGCCCTTATACCACCATTCGTTTTGAATCATATTAATATTATTATTAGCATTTTTGGTATTATTTCGTGTAGTTATTATTAGTATAGTATTATTTTATTTAAAAACCTAGTATTGTGATAAGTTAGTAAATAATAGTATTTTTAGTAGGATGGAACCTAATTCTAGTTTTTCCTCGTATAGGTGAGACTAGTCAAAGCCCTAAAGAGGTATAGGAGTGTGCTCTAAGACCGATGACGTTTTAGGTAAGGAGTAACTAAGGTCGTTTGTGTGTTATGTGTTTTATATGCCATGCATGCCATGTTATATGAAATTATCATGTATTTTATGTGTAATTGTATAACTGTCACATATGCAGCATGATATGGAGTTGAGGTAAGATCGTGAATTAAATTGTGGCATGTGTATTATGTGTATGGGTTGTGTTATTATTGTGGTATGGTGTGGCCCATAAGATATGCATGATAGGTTTTGTAAAATGATGATGAGGCATGTAATAATGTGGGAGTTAGGATTTGCATGGAGCTAGGGTTTGCATGGAAGTAGGGTTTGTATGGAGATAGGGTTTACATAGAGCTAGGGTTTGCATGGAGTAGGGTTTGCATGGAACTAGAGTTTGCATGGAAGTAGGGTTTGCATAGAGTTATGGTTTGCATGGAGTTAGGGTTTACATGGGTGTTAAGGTATGCTATGGTTAACTATGGTTGTGGTGGTCAACTAGGATTTGGAGGATAAGAATAGTAGGATTCGGTCATGCATTTCTAAGTGAAAGCTTCTGAATAAAATACTTAAGATACTAATCATTTAAAGTGAAAGATTATTGAGTCGGGTCCAGTCGATCCACTGGTTAAGAATAGTGGTTAGAGTTTTACCCTATAAGTGACCGATCCACCGGCGAATAATAGTGGTGTGGACTTGATGTCCCGAAAGTGATTGACCCACTAGCAATAATAGTGGGGGATCCTGAGCTCAATAAACACAAACCAAAGTTTGCTAAGGCACTTAAAAGATACTAATTACTTATAGTGTTCCACTATGTGAGCAAGAACCAAACTGATCCACCGGTTATGAATAGTGGTTAGGGTTTTACCCTATAAGTGACCGATCCATCGACGAATAATAGTGGTGTAAACATGTTGTCCCGCAAGTGACCGGCACACCGGCTAAAATAGTGGGAGGTTCCTGTACTTGCATGGATTTGATAAAAAAAAAGCATGGTGTGAATCAACTTCTGATAAGAGATTAATTAAACAATTAATCTGGACTATTTGGGCCTTTATGTGTGGGCTTGATCGTTTATAAGCTGTATGCTATTCTACATGACTTTATATATCATATGTGTGGGTTTGAATGTGTGTAAGTTGAATATTATCCTACATGATTTTATGTGCTTGTGTGTTGGCCTCAGTGCTCGCTTACCTTACTCAGTACGTAGCGTACTGATCACGGTGCTGCTCATTCCCACAAGCAGAAGGCCCATCTGACGTGTTGTAGGTAGGAGACATGTTCTTTGATGCCATTGATATCCACGGGACGTCAGGCAGGGGCGAGTGTTGATTTGGGCTAGATCGAGTCTTTGGAGTGGCGTGGCCGGTTTTTCCTTAATGGGATTTTTATTCTTTTTCTCTATTATCTATGCTGTGATCTCCATAAACAATTTTAACATCATGGACATCTTTCTACTTTAAGGAACTTTCTCTTGTATTACGATCATGTAATAATTTATGCGTACCCTGATTATTGATTTGTGAACTTTAATTTATGTATTAATCTATGTTGATGGCAATGTTTTTCTTAGCCTTAGCACTTGGTGCCGGAACGGTAAGAGTGAACCGGTCTGGTACTAAGTGTGGAGTTAGTATCCCCAGAATTTACAGATTTTAAATTTAAAGGTTTTGTATTAAAAAAAATAAGTAAATTTTGGGGTATTACAACCACCCTCACTTTACTCCACTGAGTCTAGACTACCACCAACACCTCAACCACCACCCTTATTCTTCATCTCTTCTTCTTAAATCTTAACTCTTTGCTTTTCTTTTCCTTTTTCTGGCCACCGTTGCCGCCGTTGTGCACTATCGCCGGTGCTGCCCGTCTCTACCAGCCTAAGGTGGAACCCTAAGCCCTCTCAACCATTCTCTCCTATTTATTGAAGCTTACTTTATTTTATTTCAATTTTTAACTATTATTCGAGTGTTATTATTATTATTATTATTATTACTATTATTAAGTTTAATATTATTATTATTAATATTAATATTTCTTATCAAGGTCGAGGCCCTATTTAAATTATTTAGATTATTATTTTTGTATTATTAATATTATTAGTAATATTATGAGTTTTATTATTATTATTACTATTAGTATTATGAATATTCTTACTATTACTATTATTTATTTAAAGGGTCGAAGCCCTATTTTATCTAAATAGTGCAAATACTACTAATTTTATTATTATTATTATTATTACTACTACTATTAGTAGTATTATTATTATTATTATCATTATTATTATTAATGTTATTATAAGTAATATGTGTTAATATTGTTAATTATTATTATTATTAATGGTACTTTTACTATTTTGAAGTAGGGTCGAAAATCCTACCTTATATTATTTTTGGTTTTAGTTGTTGTATTATTATTATTATTATTATTATTATTATTATTGTTATTATTATTATTATTATTATTATTATTATTATTATTATTATTATCCATATTAGTATTACTATTTTATATTTCCGATCATTATTTCATTACTATTATTAGTACTATTTTTATTAATAATGTCTTAATGATATTATTAGCATTATTTTGGTAAAGGGTGGAAGCCTTATCTCACTATCCATTTTGAATCCTATTAATATTACTACTATTATTTTTAGTATCATTTCCTATAGTTATTATTATTATAGTATTATTTTATTAAATCCTAGTCTTATAATAAGTTAGTAAATCATAGTATTTTTGGTGGGAGAGAATTTAATTCTAGTTTTTTCCTCATATAGGTGAGACCAGTCAAAGCCCTAAAGAGGCATAGGAGCGTGCTCTAAGACTAGTACGTTTTAAGTAAGGGTGTAACTAAGGTTGTTTGTGTGTAATGTGTTTTACATTCCTTGCATGCCATGTGATATGAACTATAATGTATTTTATGTGTATTTATATAACTGTCATATATGCAACATGATATAGAGTTGAGGTAAGTTCGTGTAATCAATTATGGTATGTATATTATGTGTATGAGTTGTGTTGCTATTATGGTATGGTGCGACCCGTAAGATATGCATGTTAGGTTGTGTAATATGATGGTATGGAGTGCAATGGTGTGGGGTTGATCTAAGTGATATATGACTATGCACGGTGGCATCAAAAGATGAATGGTGGAGGTTAGGGTTTGCATGGGAATTTAGGGTTTCACGTTTGAGTGTAAGATTTTGCACAAAAAAGTTTGCACGTTTGCATGGGGGGTATAAAGTTTGCATGAGAGAAAGATTTACATATGGAAAGTTGATAAAGGGTGTAAAGAAGGTATTAGAAGTGTCGTTTGGGGGTTTTGAACACTTTGGGTGGAAAATAGTACGTATGGTATTATGAGGGTATGGAGGAGACTGAGTTAGGGTTTGTTATGGTTGGTGGTGGATAACTAGGGTTGGTGTGAATAATTAGGGTTTGGTGTGGTGGTTAAGGTTTGGTTTGGCTTTTAGGGGTGTATGTGGTTGTGTGTATGTGTGGTGAAGTAAAGTGTGTTAGTGAGGAAGTGAATAGGAAGGTGGTGAAAAAGTAGTGGGCTTGGGTCCATACGTGGGGGAAATGGACTCTAACGTAAGTCTTGTAGGAGGGAAGGATAATGGGCTAAGTTAGGAGTTTTATGAGATTATGAGTGAGACGGATCCCTTAGGGGGGAATAAGCGTAGAGGAAGTTAGTCATGTATGTCTAGGGTTAAAAATTATGAATAAGATATGTAAGACATTAATCATGTAAAGTGGAAGAATATTAAGCTAGGCCAGACCGATCTACCGCCATAATAGTAGCCAGGTACCAAGGTATCTTGAAGATCGATGCACCGACATATAACAGCGGTAGGGCATATACCCTAAGTGACCGATCCACCGGCTATAATAGTGGGGGATCTCGAGCTCAATAAACCAAACCATACAGTTTGCTAAGATATGGAAAATACATTAATTATTTATAGTGGAACACCATGCGAGTAGGGGCCAGACCGATCCACCGGCATATAA
The DNA here is from genome assembly GCA_039764185.1 of Tamarix austromongolica. Taxonomy (NCBI): domain Eukaryota; kingdom Viridiplantae; phylum Streptophyta; class Magnoliopsida; order Caryophyllales; family Tamaricaceae; genus Tamarix; species Tamarix austromongolica. The sequence goes on along the minus strand of CM077809.1, from coordinate 22,159,243 downwards.
TAGTGGTAGAGTATGTACCCTTAATGACCGATCCACCCGCTAGAATAGTAGCCAAATGCCACAGTGCCCTGGAGACAGATCCACTGGCTAAAATAGTGGGGTTCCCATACTCATGTGGACTTGATAAAAAGCATGGTGTGAAAAGAATTCCGATAAGAGATTAATTAAGTAATTAATCTAGATTATAATTGGACCTTTGTATTTTTACCTGAATGATCATATGCCTTTATGTTATCATGTTGGACTTTATGCTCTTTCATTATTCTACATGGTTTATGTGAATTTTTATGTGTTGGCCTTAGTGCACGGTTACCTTTCTCAATACGTAGCATACTGATCACCCTTTTTATGGGTGTTGCTCATTCCCACGAGCAGGAGACCCATCTGACGTATTGCAGGTAGGAGATGCCTTTTTTGATGCTATTGATGTCCTTGGGGCATCAGGCAGGGGCGAGTGTTGATCATGGGCTAGATCGAGTATTTGGAGTGGTGTAGCCGATTTTTTCCTTATGATATTGTTATCCCTTTTCTCCTTTAGTTATGTTTGAATCCCAAGAACAATTTTAATGTTGCAGACATCTTTCCATTTTTTTTAAAGAACTTTCTCTTGTAATTCAAATTATGTAATAATCCATGCTCTGATTTCTGTATTTATGAATCTTAGTTTATGTATTGTTATGAGTTGATGAAATTCTCTTTCCTTAGCCTTAGCACGTTGTACTGGAACGGTAGGAGTGAACTGATCTAGTACTGAGTGTGGCGGTAGCATCTCCAAAATTTACGAGTTTTAAATTTAGAGGTTTTATTTTTATAAACATAGTAAATTTTGGGGTATTACATCAGCACGCACCTGACCACTATTATTCACCGGTGGATCGGTCTCTAGGACATCTTGCACCTGGCCACTATTATGCTGGTGGATCGGTCTAGGGCCGGCTCAATACTCTTTCACTTTACTTAATTAGTATTTTATTCGTGCCTTATTCAAAGGTCCATTTATTCAGTTCGAGGAAAGGGGATAGGTCACAAATCCAAAGACACAAAGATATACTGGCTATAGGATCAAACATTCCATATCAAAGGTCACAGTATACACAAAACTCTAACACGTACTTCAGCATATCTAACACACATTTTCATACATACTTACTTACCATGCATCCCTTGCATAATTATGATATAACACCATCTCACCCCTCCTTAATTATCCATCCACCCCTAGGTTATACCAAGTTCTTATGATACTCGTTAACTCATCAATATCCATTATCTTATTATTCAATGATACTTGTATCCTATTATGAAACACATTTGATCCATTGACATATTAAACACAAGCTACAGATTCACCCCTATCATATTTACAAAATTACCATAATACCTATTGTCTGCACATCACCAAGTCATCCCTTTTTATTTGCCAAATTACCATGTTACCCTCCATGTTGCATAATTACCAAATTACCCCTTACTTATGTTAGATTACTAAATTACCCTCCATACTCACCAACTTTACCCCTCATACTTGTTAAGTTACCAATTTACCTTTCCAGTGGGTTAAATTACCGTATTACCCTTTATACCTATCTAAAATACCAAATTGCCCCTTAGACTCATTAAGTTACCAAATCACTCTTCATACTTCCTACACTTGTTAGATTACCCATTTGATTATTTAGGTTACCAAATTACCTTTCTTCATTATTATAATTACCAAATTATCTTTCTTCATTATTATATTCACCAAATTGTCCTTTTAGCTGGTTAGATTATCAAATTGCCCTTCTTGAATATTATAATTACCAAATTACCCTTTTAGCTAATTAAATTACCAAATTGCATTTCTTCATTATTATATTCACCAAATTGTCCTTTTAGCTAGTTAGATTACCAAATTGCCCTTCTTTATTATTATATTCACCAAACTACCCTCTCAGTTGATTAAATTACCAAATTGTCATTCTTTATTATGATAATTACCAAATTGCCCTTTTAGCTGGTTAGATTACCAAATTGCCTTTCTTCATTATTATATTCACCAAACTGCCCTCTTAGTTGGTTAAATTACCAAATTACCCTTCTTTATTATTATAATTACCAAATTGCCATTTAGTTGGTTAAATTACCAAATTGCCCTTCTTCATTATTATATTCACCAAATTGCCCTATTAGTTGGTTAAATTACCAAATTGCCCTTCTTCATTATTACAATTACCAAATTACCCTCTTAGTTAGTTAAATTATCAAAATTGCCCTTTTACTTTACCGAATTACCAACTTACCATTCATTTATACTAAATTACCATTTTACCCTTTCACTTTACATATTACCAAAATACCCTTCATTTACATCAAATTACCATCTTGCCCTTCTACTTTATTAAATTACCATTTTACCCTTCTACTTTATTAAATTACCATTTCACCCCTATACTTTACAAAATTACCATAATATCCTTTCTTTATACTAATTTATTAAAATACCCTTCTCCTTTATTAAATTACCAATTTGTCCCTTTACTTCACCAAATTATCAACATACCCTTTCTTTTATGTTAATTTACCAAAATACTTTCTTACATCCAAATATTACCAAGTTATCCCCTTTCCATGTAAAATTATTAAAATGTCCTCATTCATTGTCCATTTACCATTTTGCCTCATTTACTCTTAGAATTTACCATTTTTCCTTTATTATACCACTTTTACCAAAATACCCTCACTTCATAAAATATTAATATTCATGTTCCATACCCATCATCAAACTCCACCAACTATTATTAATTATCATTAACACATATTAGCACCTACCACACACATATTTAGGCCACACCTTTTGCACATGAAAAAATTACCAAAATGCCCCTATAGCTCATATTAACATTACTTATGCACCAAATGACCATGTTAGCACATCATATCATACATATACTCTTAACATTATTATCAACAACAAAACTCCTTCCTTAAGTATTATTTCTACACATGACATGTAAATTAACATGATTTCCTTTTATTAACCAACATATGCCACTAAATGCATCACACTTAACAACATGTATCATGCATATACACATATTAAAAACCCTATTGTGCTAGCATACGTATATCTATACGCTTAAGTAGGGTTTAACAGTTACCTTATTTTCCACAAAAATTAAACTTCACCAGAACCCCAGTTAAAGATTCAAGCTTTGATTAGTAAAAATCAATCCCTAAAACAATATAAAAAATTAGCATAATAGAAGTAGAAAATCAAAGGAATAATTTTCTATTAAAAGCTTAATTAAATATATACTAATATTAAATCTTATTATACCTTGAAATTAACTAAATTTGGGCCAAAAGGAAGGTAAGACTCACGTTGCATGAGCAGTGTGAATTGAATGCAGAAGATGAGGGAGAAAGGGGATCAAAGAGGGATGGAAGAAGGGAGGGGGTGTTAGTTCGGGTTGGGGTTTTGGGGGTGAGGTGGAGAGCAAGTGGAGGGGAGTTAGGGTGGAGGCTAAGTGTAAGGGTGGAGTGGGGGTGTAGGTGGTGGTTGGGGGTGGATGATCGGTGGCCAAGGGCGGCAGAGGTGGCGACTGTGTGGCTGTGAAGTTGGTTACAGGGGTAGCGGAGGAGAAGAAGGAAGGGAAAAGGAGAAGGAAAAGGAGGGGTTGTAGGGCTAGGTTTCTGCCAAAGGAGGATGTAGGGTGGTAGAGGAGGTTGCAGGGAGTAGATTGGTGTCTTGGGAGGCGACAAAAGTGGCAGAAGGGGGCGGTGTAAGCTGGAGGTCAAGAAAGGGGAAAAGAAAAGGAAGAGGAAGGAAGGTGACTGTAGGGGCTCATGGGGGTGGCTTGGAGGTGCAGGGTGGAAGTAGGGGTGGAAAGAGGTGGTGTAGGTGGTTGGTAGGGTGGTATAAGTAGCACCCGGGGTGGCGGAGAAAAAATAAGGGAAGGAAAGAAGATGAGAAGAAGGGAGAATGGGGGTCGGGAGAGGGAGAAAGTGGGCTCGAATAGGGTAGAATTAAATCAAGGGAGAAGAAAGGAAAGGAAGGCACGTAGAGCTGGGGGTACAGGGTCAGGTTTCGTCTAAAAATGGGGAGAAAAGGATGGGGGAGAGGGAGAGGGAGCAGGGTTACTGAGGCAGCGGAAGGTGGTGGTAGGCGGTTGCAATAGGCCAGCCATAGCAAGCTCGCTGGTCAGGGAAGGAGGAAGAAGAAGAAGAAGAAGAAGAAGAAGAAGAAGAAGAAGAAGAAGAAGAAGAAGAAGAAGAAAGAAAGGAAGAAGGAAGGAAGGCCGATCAGGCAGGGAGAAAAGAAAAGACGGGCCGACTCGCGCACGAGGGAGAGGGGAGAAAGGAAAGAAAGAGTGGGCTAGCCCAGCCAGGGGGAGAAGGACAGAAAGAAAGGGAGGGAGGATGGGTCGGGGCGGCATCGCGTAGGAGAGGGAGGAGAAGGGAAGAGGAGACGGGCCAACAGCCCAGCGCGAGAGGGGAGAAAGGCCACATGCCTGGCGGCCCGAAGGAGAAAGAAGAAAAGGAAAAAAGAAAGGAAAAGGAAGAAAAAAGGAGAAAGAAAAATGAAGAAGGGAAAAGGGAAAAAAGAAAAATGGGGAGAAATAAAATAAAATAATTTTTAGAATAATGGAATTTAATATTTTTGATAGATAAATTAATTTAATAATCTAATTTATTATAATTTCATATACCAGTTTAAAAAGATTAATTTTAGAAAAATAGTGGTTTGAAAAATTATTTAAATAAAATGAGTATGATAAAATAACAAAATATTTATTTTAATTTATTAAATATCCATATCCATTTTTACATACTCAAAAATCCCCAAAATAATTAACTTAAATAAATTTAAAAGTTAATTTATCCCAAATAAAGGTTATTTATTAAATCATCAATTTTTAAGATTTTGGGGTATTACACAATCCACTTCTCTTCCTTCCCTCCCTTCTCACCCATCCAGCCCGCCTCCCTCCTTCTTATTTTTTCTTTCCTTTTCCTCCCCAATTGGGCCAGCCCAACCATCCCCCTTTCTTTCCTCCCTCACCCGACCGATCCGTCCCCCTTTCTTCTTCTTCTTCTTCTTCTTCTTCTTCTTACCGGCTGCCACCACTAGTTGACAGTTGTCTGTACTCCCACTCCCTTTTCCTCGCCCCCTTGTCCTCTTCCCCCTGCCCTCCTTCCTCTTCTTTTTCCTTTTCCCAAAACTACTGAAATCTCCTTCTGTTGCCCCTTCATACGCAGCCACAACCGTCGCACCTTGTCACCGTCTAAACTTCCACCCTCCCTCTCCTCTGCACTACCCTCTACCAAATGAGACCCCTCGCTACCTCTAACTCTCCCTCCTCTGCTCTCCCTACTCCTGCAAAGTGGGTAGCTCGAGCTGCCTTTTGCACCTTGTCGCCGCCCCTTGCACCGCCTCCTCCACCACGACCACCACCCTCACTACCTCCCTCTACCTTCCCATACCCTCCCTTTCCTTTTTCTCCCCCTCCTTCCTCTTCCTTTCCTCTCCTCCACATTTGGCCACCATCTTTGTTGTCGTTGTGGCACACCACCGTCACCACTACAATCCCCTTTGACCCAGGAACCCTACCACCTCACAACCACTACTTCCCTCCCCTTTTTCCAAACCCAAAATCTTTCCTTTCTAATCACAACCACCTACACCACCCATATGTTGCCATGCGCTGCCATCGCCACCTTAACTACCACATCCACCCCTGGTTATACCCTAACCCTTATTTTTATTTAAGTGTAATTTATTTTACATATTTGCTATTATTAGTCTTATTATTATTATGATCATCATCGTCGTCGTCGTCATCATCATCATCATCATCATCATCATCATCATCATCATCATTATCGTTATTATGATTAATCTTATTATTGTTATTATTATTATTTAGTTATTGTTATTGTTACCATCATCATTATTATTAATCTTATTATTATTATTATTATTATTATTATTATTATTATTATTATTATTATTATTATTATTATTATTATTATTACTATTATTAGTCTTTTTGCTAATATTTAGTTAGAGGGTAATAAAATAAAAGGCAATAAGAGAGAAGTTAATATTAGTGTTCCATTCTTATAGGTGAACCAAACCTTTCCCTTAAGGGGCGTAGGATTCATGCTCCAAGCCTAATGTCCTATTAGGTAATGATGTGGTTAAGGTTAAATTGCATGTTTTATGTGTTCATGGGTGTTTTGGATATGTGATTGTATTATATGTGAGTATGGACTAAAATACTTGTGATGTAGTTTAATATTCATGGAGCTAAAGTAAGATGTGTATATGTTATAATATGTATGATATGGGTCATATGACTTGTATTTTATGATATGCTCTTATGTATAGTTGTTATAATATGACATGCATAGTAGGAGGCCTTAGGTGGTATGACGAAGTTGTGGGGAGCTAAAAGAAATAAAGAGGGTGGAGTGATTAGGAAGAGGTGGAAAAGGGCCTAAGTACCTTATGATTGATGGGTGGAAAAATAAAGGAATAATAATAATAAAATGAAGGGTTGGAGTAAATCTTGCATAGGATGGTTATCCTTTGCATGGGAGTAAAGTTTACGTGGGAAAAGGTGGTTTAAGGTTAAGCATGATGAGGGAAGAGTATTTTGGGTGATTGGAGTCCATGGGTGCAAAATAGTATATGGGTTGGTAGAAGTGTGCATGGGGGACTTAACTAGGGTTTGCGGGAAAAAACCTAAGTGGGGAAATTGTGTGGAGAGAGTTAATGGTGAGTGGTCGGAGTAAGGGTTGAAACTATGAGGATATCTTATGAAGGGGGATGAGTCAAGTGAAAAGAGGGTGGAGTATGTGGATGAAGGAATGGAATAAAAGAAAGGATAATAACTAGGGTTTGGGGTGGCCAACTAGGATTTCATTATCACATGTGAATGATGGAAAGTAAGGTTAGGATGTTTGGGTGTGGTTTGAGTTGTTTCATGGGCTGGAAACAAAGGGAGCATGGGCCATGTATGATAATGAGAGGTTAGGGCCACATAGGAAAACCTTAGAGGGTGATGGTGAGCTAAAGTAGAGATATGGGAAAGTAGGCATTGATGCACGTGCACAGGAGTTTAGGTTGTTATGGTGAGTAAGGGAAAGGTGAGGAAGAAGTCTTGGATTCCTAGGGTGTGTAGAGGTCCTAAGATATAGGATGGGGCTATTTAGGGGAGCTAGAGTGAGAGGATGAGAACGGGAAGTAAATGGGGCATGCATGTCTAGTAAGAAGGTACCCGCTGAATAAGACATGAATAAGACACTAACCATTTATAGTGAAAGATTATTGAGCCGAGCCCAAACCGATCCACGAGCAAAAATAGTGGCCAGGTACATTATGCCCTGGAGATCGATCCACCAACGAATAATAGTAGCCAGGTGCGTTTTGCCCTAGGTGTTTCAAATCCATCGTCTATAATAGTGGGGGATCATAAGCTCAATAAATCAAACCTTAAATGACAATAAGTCATGGAAAAAAAATACTAAACACTTATACTAGAGCACCATGAGAGTTAGGGCTAGACCGATCCACCGACATAATAGTGATCATGAGCACTTTGCCCTAGAAACCGATCCACCGACGAATAATAGTGGCTAGGAGCTTCCTGCCTTGGTGTTTCTAATCCACCAGCTATAATAGTGGGGTTTCCATACTTGCATGAACCTAAATCGAGAGTTGTGTGAAAATGAAATTAATGGCATGAATTCTAATGATTATGATTAACTGAAGTGACTCGCTGCATGCATCATTTGTCATTTATGTTTGTATGGTCTTAGCCATATGGTTACCTTACTCAGTATGTAGCGTATCGATCACCTCTTTCATTGGTGCGTCTTATTCCCATGAGTAGTGACCCCTCCTGAGTTTGTGCAGGTAGGAGATGATGCTTGTGATGACTTTAACGCTTACGATGTCTTGGGTAATACTAAGTGATGGCTTGATGTACTTGTCATGGGGTCATAGAGGGTGTTATCCGGACTTACCTTTATCTTAGTTTTTTGTTGTTTTATTTATCATTTTATTTTCCCCATAGGGGGCGTTATTGTATTCACTTTCCATTTCTGTATCAACTCTGACATTTGTGCATTCTGTTTTATTTAAAAAGTGTTAGAAATATTATGGCTATATTTATTACTCATATTAATACCTTTAAATTTTTTAGCCTTGTAGTTGGTATGAGATTATCCAGGGGTCAATCTTGTGCCAATCACGATGATAGCACCCCTTATTTTAGTGTATGATTTTATGCATAAATGAAAATTTTCAATTGTGAATTTTGGGGGTGTTACAAGTTGGTTCTAGTAACCATGCCTTATTTTCGAAGAATTTTTAGATTAACAAGTTTTACCCAAATTTTGAAAATATTTTGTGTCCTAAAAAGGTCTTTCAGTTCTAAAAACCCTAACTCCGGAATCACCGGTGAGGAAATAAAAGGGTAGACTAGGAATTTCCTAGAAGGGAAATAATGTGTGATATCGAACCAGTCAGTTCTCTCCTAACCTGTCTTTTCTCTTGAAGTTAAGCTTCATGATGAATGGAAGAGTAGGACGATTGGAGGAGGCCTTCATGGAGTTCATCTAGCGCCAACCCCTGGTACCACCCCCGTACCCACATCACTCTGAGGGCGTTGGGGAGGATTTAAAAATGAAAATTTTCAACTGTGAATTTTGGGGGTGTTGTAACACCTCCTCCCCTCTTTCTTACCAGTTATAGTAATCAATTGTTATATAAACATTCTATATTTATTCATCAAGTTATAGTAATTAATTCAAAATTTTTATATTGCTTATGTTGCATCAATAGTAATTTTCCCAAGGGGAGGTTTGGAAAAACATGACCATGACATTGGTTCAAAATGTTACTTGTATGTCACAAAAGTTGGCAAATAAGGAGTGATTTCAAAGGTATTATTATATTATACCAACTTGGTTCAAATTAGATTAAGATTAATTATATTATATTATATTTTAATCAATCAAATTATATTACATGATGTTAGATTGAGTGTGACAACACAAAGATAATAGATTGTTATATTGTAAGTGTGTATTTTGTAATACCCCCATTTTTTTCAAATTTAAAAGCTCATTTAAATATATATATGCACGCAGAAGATAGAATGAAAAGAAAAATGGTACCGCCACATCCAATACAAAATATATATATGACTATTACCTAACTTATGCCGAATGTAAGGCTAAAACTGCACAGACTTAAGATCATGCACTTAATCCTAAGTTAGGGAAAACTAACAAAACCATTCAACAAGAATGAAAGATATATTCGTAATAAAATAGAATAGGGAAAACATTTTACAACACATAGGATGTTTAAGAGTAACGACAAAAAGAATAAAGGAAGCATAAGCATGAATCCCAACACCAGAGAAACACTATACATGACAACCAACCCTAGTTATTCTCTGATTCAAGCCCAAAGCTTTCACCAATGCCAACACAACCTAAGCATGTTCCCCTAAAGTAGTATAGTATCAATATAATTTTCTCATACTTGGTAAATTATAACTTCTCTTAAGAGGTATCATGCTCACATAATACATCAAAGCATAAGATCATGCATGAAGGCATGTAATCACATGGTTTAAACTAATCCCACACAACTCATGTTAACACAAATTACTCATGTGCAATATCATCAACTATCTCAAATAATCATTTATCGACCAATCAAAAGACTATGTAATAAAGTCAGTTCACAATGGTAGCTACCAACATCTCATAATGCATAATTGATACCATTAAATCATCTCAACCAATTGAGCCACACCCAATGCACAAACTAGTGCACCACTAGTGTTTCGAGAAAACATCTAATACACAACCTAGGATATTAAGATACCCCAAGTCATTGATGTTTAAGTGATAACATTTAATCCCAAAACTTAGGATACCAAGATACCAAAGCCACTGATGTTCTAAGTGATAACATCCAACACACAACTTGGGACACTAAGGTACCTAAGCCACTGATGTTTTAAGTAATAACATCTAACATATAACTTGGGATATTGAGAAGCACAAGTCATTGATGTTTTTAGTGATAACATCTAACACACGACTCTTCTCTAGTTATTAAGCAACATTCAAGTGATCAAATCAAACCATTTTATTAGACTTTGAAAGGGATTTACCATCTCAATCATGGAAATTACCACGGTCATCAAACCAAAGTAACTCTCTTGCTTCCAAGATATTTAGTCCATGAAGCACACAATTACCTATCTTAACACAAAAAATAGATATCCAAATGCTTAAGTAAGATTAACTCCATAGGATTTGTAATATGAAATAAAAACAAGCCCTTGAGCCTAAAAGTATGTTGCACTCAGGGGCCTAACCAAGGGCATAAGATGTCTACCCAAATCAAATCATCTTTCACTTTAAGTGATTAGTGGGTTAGTTAACCAGGGAACCAAACATCCAACATAACCGAATCAAACCAATAAGACTTTAACCACTCAATGTTGCAACCGTGAATTAGCCATGAAAGGCTAAGGTTAGGCAATAAGTCATAGTCTTGCAACACATAGCCACTTTATTTTCAAACCTTGTCCTTTAATTTTAGTTATTCAAAATTCAACATAATTTAATTATCCACAATGTGGTCAATGGTCAAACCTAAAGTCAACTAAGGCACACTTACTCTCACTTAATCAACACTTGGACAAATTAAACATCTAGTATCATACAACAAATGCCACACTAGTCAAAGAAACCCAATCCAAGGCAACAAAGCTAAAACTGAATAAACCCTAATTAACCAAAAAAAAATACTCTAAACCATCTCATAATGCATTAAAAGATAATAAAAAAAATGCTTCAAGGCCATCAATGACTAAACTAAAAGATTATAACCACTTAGAAAACCAAAATGAATTAAATATAAGCTTTTTTCTAGGTAAACAATGATTAATATCTTAACCTTCTTTCTAATACTTTAATCCTAATTTTAACTCTAATTTTAATCCTTAACCCTTATTTTCCTTTTTCATTTTCTCTTTTCTCATTTTCTTTTCTTCCCTTCTCTTTTTTTCAACCTTTCCCCACCTAACCGAGTTGCATGGCTTGGTTACTCAAACTAAAATTTCCAACTTTAACCAAATTCTCACTCCATCATCATTACCTCTCTTTTTCTATATTTTCACGTAATATCTCATCCCCATTTATTCTCCCCCTATTTTATGATCGCTAGTTCCATTACCATATATCACTTCCAATATTCATCACACCATCTTTCCTCATACGACAAACCATATAAACACATATCTCTCTTGTGGTAATTTATTGCAAACCAACAAAAACTCTTTCTTTCTTCTCTGAATTTTCCCCTAATCATCAGCCTATTCCTCCATCTTTTTCTTGTTGGTCGTCATCAACATCACATTCCTTGCCCTTCATAGCTCACTCAACCAAGCACCACCCAAACTCCTCCATGTCCACTCCATTGTTCATCATTCATCCATCGTAGCCACCACCACCATTTTTTACTCAATTTCCAAGCCTATCACTCCCAACCATTATGTCATTTTCCTCCCTCTCGGTCAATTTGTGTTGTTCCCCTCATTCTTAGATATCCTTTTTGAGTGAGTTGAATTCATCAAGTGAGTGAAATCATTGAGTTTGTCAACCTACTGGGAAAGTGAATTCCCCCTGGATGTTGGTTGTCTTATAGAGCGAGTTTCATTTATTTTTATTTGTTTCACTTAGTCTCTAACAAGCTTGTTTACTTCCCCTCGACCCTCAGCAAAGTGTGTTCGTTGCTCCAACTATTTATCTCCCCTAGGCCTTGCTTGACCCTGTTATCTCCTATAGTTCTCAGTTGGTCATTACCCCTTATTGAGCGTGTTATTTCTTTTTGTTTTTCTCATCCGTCCCTCTCGGTCTCTCTCTTCCTCCCCTATTTTTTTTTCTCATAAATCTCCTTTCCTCATACTACCTTCATATATTCCAACCATGTGTTTCCTTTTGGTATTAGATGATTCCCTAACGACCTTGGAGGAAGAGGCTTGGTGCCTTTTTGCTTACTTAGAGACTCGCGATACTATATAAGGATGCATTTAATGATTTATAGATTTTGATGATATGTGTAAATGTTATTTAATATCATGCTAGTGTAGTTGTATTTCATAATTCATGGGTTTGATGTCATACCATGATATTATAGCATTATAATATGGAAATATAAATGTTATATGAAAGCATGAGTTATTTATGTTACTGCTTGATTAAACTTTATCTTGTAACCTTGGAATGTTGTCATGATCTATTATCTTAATAAGTTATAAAGAGATTATTTTATATATGGTTAATTTTTATAATGAAGCTATACATTAGAGGTTGGAAGTTGATAATGTTAGGAGGTGTGGGGTTATTATGAAATTTTAGGGTGTTTTGGCTATCTTAAGAGTATTTGGGACTTTTTATGATAATTGAGAGAAATAAAATGGCATGCTAATAGTTGATGGTATTGCAATTTATTTCTTGAGCAACATGTTAGAATGTTGACGGCGTATGCCACAAGCTACATAAAACGTAGCTTTAAGGCATCTATTATTGAGAGATAATAGTTGATGGTATGGTAATAGTTGATGGTTTTGCAAGTTTGAGTCATATCAAGTTAGAAATGAAATGTTGGTATTTCTAAAGTGACATTGGATTAAAATATGTTAATTTTGGTACATAAAATACTCGGGGAAATTATGAGCATGCACAAATCTAATAAAATGAATAAATTGTTTAATTTAAGAATAGTAACTCTAGAGGTAGGCTTATTGTAATACCCTATTTTCAAAAACTCTAATTATAACCAGTAATTTTTTGTATTATTTGTAATAATTGTTTTATTATGACTTATTAGTTATAAAATTTAATTAGGTTAAAATATACTGGAGGGTTCTTTTTAATTTTTAAACTTAGGTTGTGTTATAAAGGGTATCCATTTCATCAAATAAACCTAGTATAGTAACCTTAAATTATACCAGATATTTTTACCCTAAATATTCACCTAGAATTTTACCCTAATATATCATCGACCTATGCTAGATTTCCCCTTAACTATCACCCTGCCTCCTTACCCCTACACCTTACTTGTAAATCTCACTCTCCATCACTTTGCACCATACCTCCTCCCCCCCCCCTTGTTTTTCTCTCCTAGTTTTGCTCCTCATTTTGCTGCACGCAACCCCTTTTCTTCTTATCATCCCAAAAACTCTCAACCCCTTTTGTAGAAAACCCTGCCTTTCCTGAGCTCCATTGCGCACCAAACTCTTCCTTTCTCCCCGTCGATGCTCCTTTCCTTTCACCATTTTTATTTGCTGCAACACCAACCCTTGTTGGCCTCCTTAACTTGCCACCTACATCGAAGCCTTATACCATATACATGCCATCCATGTCATAGCTCCCCCATCAACCATGCACAAAACCCCCATAACCTCCCATTCCTTGTGCACATTTCCTTTCTTTTCTTACCTTCGACACCCCTCACCATTTCATCCTCCCCACCATATGCAAAACCTGTCATTGCTACTCCATCTTCATTGGCCAAACATGTTGTTCCCTTCTTCTTCCTTTCATCTATAACCACCGTAAATACATCCACCCACCTTCAACCATCTTAATTGAAGATCCCCTCTTCTACCTACACCCATTTCTACTGAGGCTCTTCCCCATCTTTCATCCCTTTGTGCTGTAATTCTCCTTCTCCTTTTTCCGCACCATTGCTGCTATTCTTCCCCTCCTTACCTTCGACCAAGTTTGTTGGCGCCTCCACCTTTACCACACCTTTATTCTCTACAACTCCCCTATCTTGATTACTTAACTTTCCTTGGCTTTCCTCTTGCTTGAATCACCAATCAGTAGCCCCAAATTATTTTAGTAATTTTTTATATTATTATTTTGTAATATTATATGCTAATATATGTATGTGTTTGGATGTTAAATTCGTAGGTATTCCTAGAGAGCTTTGGAGAAGACTCCTTTTGTATAAGCTTGGATTAGGTAAATCTAATCACTCGTAGGATGGTAGAAAATTGTATGTGATTATTTTAGGAACTTTTAGACCTAGAATCATGTTAAAGTTTATGCTTTTCAAGTATTTTAGCATGCATGATGAAATGATAATATGTTGAAAGTATGATATTCATGATTAACGATAATCAAGATGTATGCATGGTAATATGTCAAATGTTTTAAATCCACATGTCTAAGATTTTGTTAGAGATTCTATTATTATCATGTTATGATTCAAATCCCTTGGTATATGCATCATGAATGTTCATGCATGGAAGCAAGGTTATGATAGCTCACATGGATGTGTGTGTGCATGATTAAGGTTAGCTTATAATAAATTATATTTCACATGGCCTAGGGTTAGAGGTAAGCTCCAACATATACTATGATGATAATATGCCTATTTAAATGATTATTCACGCTTATGTTGCATGAAATATATGGCATGTGATAGTCACATGATTAGGATTTTGGTGGGCGTAACCCACTAAATGTATGAAAAGTAAAAAATACAGTAAATTGTCAAAATGGAAAGATAACCTAAGTGCTAAAATAATGTGAAATATTGACTTGTTACATGCTTATGGAAAATATCTCATAATGATATTGTTTGATACAAAAAATAAGTAAAATATGGAAACTAGGGTTTTGAAGGGTATTTTGGTATTTTTAAACTAATGTATCATTTACAAATAAAAAAATTCTAGGATGGCCTTGGCCTTTTGATATGTTGGTCGTATCTTTGAATTGGTTTGATAAAGACCTATGACCTTAGGGTTTATCTAAATAATTGGAAATAAAGAAAAAATTGATTAAGTATGGAAAATGGAAATCTGTAAAAAACCTCAAGTTGGGAATGGTTGCTCTCTAGGGGTCGCTACTTTAGAGATGAGGTGTTATCCCTCATTTTTGGTTCACTATTGTGTTGTTGTACCCTATTTGAAGGCCTTACTTTAATCTATAGGTGACCTATAATCCCTATAGGGGGTATCGATACTTAAGGACTAGGTAACCGAGGCTGGGAGGATACTTTATTGCTTTCAAGCGTCAGTATGACCAGGCGTATCACTGTGTCCCTAGGTTAGAGGTAAGGTTATTGTGTTTCTTTTGGGTGCGAATATGACCAGGTGTATCGCCATGTCCCTGGGTTAATTTGTATCCCTCTCGAGTAAAGATGTAAAATGGAAATGAGTGTTGTGTAATAAAAGAAATGGATTTTTGGTTCAATATTTGCCTCGGTGCCTTACCTTGGTATTGTGAATCTGTGATGGATTGTTGGTTCAATATTTACCTCAATGCCCTACCTTTGTTTATGTTAGATTTGTTGGTTTGGTAGTCACCTTAATGCCTTACCTTAGTATTTTTGGTTTTTTTGTTTTGGTAGTTGCCTTAGTATCCTACCACTATGTTTAGAATGTATTTAACTACTCAAATACTACACTCTGAAATGATGAGGAGTGGATTGGAATGTTTTGCTGTTGAGTTGATACTTGGACCATGATATATGTTTCTTCATGAGAATTGTTTTGATGATTTATGTCTTGTGTTTATGTATGCTATTCGGTTTTTGTATGGGTATGTTGCCTCCTACGAGGTATTGTGATTTATTCAATATAAGAAATTAGTATTGATACTACTTTTGTAGATAACTATGTGAGGGTCATGGAATAGCATAAAGGTTATAAGCACGAGAAAAACAAGTGGAGTCCTTAGAAGGAGGTTATATTTTTATAATAGACTTTTGGGTATAAGAGTGAGGAAAAATCAGAGTTGTACCTTTGGGTGTTGGCTTTTTGTTACGATTGGTTTTCCTTTGGACTCTTAAGTCCCATACTATACTCTAGTTATACTATTATACTACGACATTTATTTTTAACTCTATTATGTATTACTTTTATTTCCTATGAATTACATTGGTTGAGTTTTATTTTAGCCTTAGCAATTAGCTTAAGAAAGGCGAGGAAATGGAATTATGCTAAGTGTGGTAGTAATACCCGGTAATTTAATAATGAACACTTTCACAAAAATAAAAAGTTTAAGCTAGTAAAATTGTGGTGTTACACTTGTGATCACATGTGTGAGATGTTAGAGTCATACCTTCATTTTTAGATACATTGTTAAACATGATAATTTAGGGTGATGCACTAAATTTGGTGGTTAGATGAGACTTAGGGAATAAATTATTCTTATCTTGTGAAATTAGGGTTTTGTAGGGGCATTATAGTCCTTTCCCTTGGAAAATGACTCAAACCACTTTTGGTTGTATTTTATTTTCCTTTAATATTTATGTTAAGTTTGCATAAAATTATCAAGATATCCAATAATCTAATAAGAAATTAATATTTAAAGTGAAAAATCACTCAAAAACTGTTTTTGGTTGAACTTAAAAGAAATTATTGGATCAGATGGTGTTTATGATATTCTTGGTAACAAAAATTTATAACCATCATTGCTTCCACCTAAGATTTTTGCTTCCAAAACATGAATTTCCATCTCCATATTAACCATTCTAGTACCATTGCATATCTCAAGTGAATGATTTATATTCTTCAATAGCATAACTAGTGTACCGACCTTTAAGTTTAACATATGATTAAGCATGCTAGAGCATTTAATGCCATTTAAGAATTCTAGAGTAAGTAGGTTTTGCAACATGTCATTAATTTAATTTGATTTCCACGTTGTATATAAG
The DNA here is from genome assembly GCA_039764185.1 of Tamarix austromongolica. Taxonomy (NCBI): domain Eukaryota; kingdom Viridiplantae; phylum Streptophyta; class Magnoliopsida; order Caryophyllales; family Tamaricaceae; genus Tamarix; species Tamarix austromongolica. Next base: position 22,142,493 of record CM077809.1, on the reverse strand, counting down.
GTGAAATATGGCTTCCCTTCTATCAAGTTGCTTGACAACATGTACTCATTTATTGACTCAATGATGTGAAAATTTGGTGCTAATATGGATATTCCCGGACAATAGCAAAAATCAATGATATTGCTCTTTGATTTCAAATAAGTTTTTTCCACAATAGCAAAAATTTGATCATTGGAATACTATTATAAAATATCATCTAGAATTTTAATAGTCAGATGACCATTATTTGGCCCTCCAATTTTTTTTATCACCAATGTCCACAATCAAATCTAAAAAATATTTCAAGTTGACACATTCATCAGTTGAGCTGATGTTTTGCAAACTCGTATTTTTTGGTAATTGTAATACCTTACAATCTTACCATAGATATGAAGAGATGATAGTTGCACGAATAATTTCTTTTTAGCTTCCCTTTGGAATGAAAAGTAATATTTATTTAAAACCTCCACCAAGAACAATTTTCTTCCCTCCAAAAGGCTTCTCAGATCTAACTTCATCAGTGAACAGTAAATTATTCCTCATGATTTTATCCAATGCCTTGACATAATATGTATGCATCATTAGAGCTTCATCACACATTATAATTTTGCATTGTGCAATTGACTTTGCCAACATCTTCCCTTGTGTGATGTTGCATGTTGATCCTTCATTGGGGTTTAAAGAAAAATCTCGAATTGAGAATGCATAGTTATTCCACAAAGAAATAAAAGAGAAGTTATTCAACTCAATGACACATTTAATAAAATATATTCATTACGTCTAAGAGTTGTTGATAATTCCCTCCATATGAATGCTTTATCCATACCTCGATATCTATATACAAAGAATATTCCTCCTGAATTTTATTCAAATACATTGATTATGGTGTCGTAGACAAAAGATTGCAAATCTATAAGATTAGATAGATATCCATTATGTTATTCATGTATAGTTGTTCGATCGTAACACATTTCTTCATGTATCATTCTATTGTGACCAATTGAAAATTATTCATAAGGTAGAAACGACATTAACTTAGACTATTGTAAGCTCTAACCATAGTTTCACAACAACAATCCAACCTCTACCAACCCATAATGTTTTACCTCATTATCGTCCAAATCAAGTTTTAAAAAGAAACTACTTGATTTGTTAATAAATATATGTAAAAGTGAATACAATATATGAAAAAATGAAACAATAAATACTAAAAAGGTATAGTAATTGCCTTTATGATGTAATATTATACGTTGTTTTTGCAATTTTTCATCTATCTAGGTAAATCCAATACTTATCCCAAAAAACTTTAGATTTGATAAGCATATCTAATGATAATAATGTTGTAAAAATATTTCTCAAGGAAAATGTAGAAACCTAGTGACCTCCCCCCATAACACTATCAATGTATTTTTTATCATCATCTAACAAACCTAAAGTATAGCAAGCATCATGATATAATGTGTGATGCCAATCATTTACACATTCTATAGGTTTATAACTTTTAGGCCCACAAACAATGTTAAGGATACATCTTAATTAGTAGATTTCGCCACTTCCAAAAGGAACATAACATATTCATCCAATAGATAACCTTTTCTTCCATGATCGACACTCTTATTTAAACGAATCATAAAAAAATTCACTGGGAATTTAGCATAATTTAGTTCCTTTGCCTCTGAATAATCTTTATTTACCATCATCCAAGCTAAAAGCATACTTTGTTTTTTTCTGATATATGATTAAAAATGACATCAATTGAATATTCGTTGAAGAAAATAACACTCCGTTTGTTTGAAAGGTGAAAGTCCAACCTATCAGCTAGTGGATCCCTATATCAAAATTCATTATTAAATGACCCCCATGTTGCCTCGTATGATGAGATATATCTACAATCATAGTACATTTGAAATTCATATGCATTCTTTGATGATTCATCATCAATTGTGATTTGGTAAAAATAGGTAATAACATGATCATACCCTTTTTTCTCACATTTGAATAAATACTTGATAGAGTAAGATTGATTGCACTACTCATCATTCATATGAGAATTTTACTTAAGCAACAAATAACTATTGTGGCACATCACGAACCTACGATTGAGAGAGACCCTATTCTTCTCCACTATTCTTCCATCATCACGTCTTCTATATATCAGATTCAACCATCATCAATAGTTGTAAAATTAACAAACTTTTTAGAAAAATGTTTCATGTAATGACCATCAGATATTCATGGTTCATGCATCACATAATCTTGTATTATCGTGTAATAGGTATGATTAATATTACGATCAAGGATTTTTGCTAAAATAATTCGATTGATGTCATTTTTGGTTGGATACTTATCTTCTTTTGCAAGAAAAAACAATATACGGACATTCAACAAACCACGCTTCTAAAATTCAATAGTGCATATAAATACACTGAAAATAAGACAAAAAATAATTATAACATGTTAAAACTTGATTAATCAATAACTAAAAATATCAATTAAGCATAAAATCATACTTGATTTAACTGCCCCATGTGTCTCTTTATTTCAAAGATCTTTTATGAGACAGCTAACTTCATTTTAAGAACACAAAAACAATATTAGAATGATCATTGATCTCAAGCCCTCAATTTTGTATAGAACAAAAAATCTCTAGTCATTTTAGGTTGCAAGTAAATGTGATGAAAATGTTTAGATAACCAATCCATCTATGAATTCACATGTTACCTTGATATTTTTGAATCATTTATTGAGCACTGCTTATGAATGAAGATGGTAATATTACTCTCTTTCCTTGCATCGTCAAGTTTATCTCACCTCTTAAAATAGTATTTATCAATCTACTATATAGCTCACATCGTAATTTTTTTTATGTAGTTGAATATATGACAATCTTGCAAAATTGTATATGCATCACCAGTAAATTGTTGTAGAAGTCTCGTGGATTATAGTATAACCAATGAGTATAAATTTCTTTCATGAAATTGATAGGAAAATACTCCAATAAACTTACATTTTTTCGACCATGTTGTTGATATCTTTCAGGATACATCAATGGAATGTCTTCTCTATACCGATCTTCACTATATAAAAATAATAGGGGATATTGCAATCCAAGATATTATGCATGCAAATTAGTTATTAGCTTTAGAGATCCTATTTTTGTATTGACTAAGATATTCCTATCTCCCACATATGCATCAATGTCCCTAATAATCAATCCAACAACTTCTTTATTTGTAGATAGGTTATACCTTCTTCCATTTTCATTTCTTCTACCTATCAATTTTAGTTTAACACTGGAACACCCGTTTATGTTCATTTTTATTTTGGCATTCTATATGACTTCACCAACACATTATTCTCATCAATCATAGTCCTCAAACCAAAAACAATGGACATGTGAAGGTTGTTTAAGCTTTTATTTTCTATTAACATATAAATTAGTAACATTTGATTAGAACCATTCACTTCATAATGATTTAATAAATGATAACAAAAAAACATAATAAAAGTTACCTAATGGAATGAATTATATTTTGTCCTTCATTTTCCATGTTGTAAATGTATAGTTGCATAAATTTTGGTGGTGAACATTTTCTTGGTAGTAAACTTCCATAAGATGATAATTATGACCGTGTAGTCTAAATATTGGAGAAGAAGTTCCATTATTCAAACTCCTATCAAATTTTCCACCCATATATATGAAACAAAAAATATTATTTTCCAATCAAATATTTTGGAGAAAATGCTCATTTCGATAATTTATTGAATACAATAGATCATGTAGCACATTCGTAGGATTACTCATTGTCAGTAATCAAAGTTTTCCTTGCATATAATATTCTTTCTACGTACTAGAAAAAGGAACCATAAAATCCATATGTGTATGTAGAATCACTAATACCCCAATATTCTAAACATAAAATGAAGATAAAAAAATAATAATCTTACTACTATCAAGAAATAAAGAACAAATTTTTGAGAAGTAAAACAATTAATTTTAACAAAAAGAGAAATAATAATTTTATATATGAATGTGTATAAACAAACATATCAACAAATACGAATAATTATGTGTGAGCACACCACATGATGAATTTCCAATTTTATCTCTGAAAGAACCCTAGAGGGGGTAGATAGAATTTTAACCAATGGAAATGAGAAAATAAAAATTTAACACATAGTATATAGTGGTTCGAGAATTGAAATTCTCTACATCCACAACCAAAAGGGTTTGCCTTTTGGATTTTAAATATCTTGTGTGTTTATTAATGATCACTACTATCTTGGTTTATGAGCCTACTATCTCAATAACTTTATTGGAGCTAATTTACATGTTGACTTAGATATTCTCTCTAGATTTATGGATCTACTAATCTAATAACTTTTATCATAAATGTTATAACCTCAATATAATGAGTTTTGAGGAGATTTGTGGTTAATTACAATGTGTCTCACGAATGATACAACTATGAAAGTGAAAGAATAATTTGTGGGTGTAATCTAGCTAGAAACAAATAGATATTACAATCAATGAGTAATTTCTAGCTAAATATAATGAGCTTAAACACTTCTGAAAATCTCAAATTGAGATGATTATGAAAGTGAATAGTTGAGAATTAATTGTAAGCATGAGTAAATAATTAACTTGTGCAATTAATGATAGCTCAAAACTTGTTTGTATTTCGCCTCATAAATGCTATGTATACATATGCACGACCGTGCTCAAGCAATGAGTATATTTTTTAGCATTTAATGTGGACTAGGCGATTAGGTGGTTAAACCAATCGATCGGTTGTTTAAACCAGTAAACTGAACATATTCAGACCTGTGATAAAAATGTTACCTTACACAAATCGGTTGATCAATTACTGAAACATTGGTTTTACACTGTAAATATTTAGCCCAATAACATACTAGATTAGTAGAATGGCCTTGTAAATAATTTGATATGTCCTTTAAACCAATCAATCGGTATACTCAAGCTAATTGATCAGTTTAATGCCAATTGATCAGTTTAATCCATAGTTGTAACACCTTGAGTCGATACAACCACGCGGGGATTACCTTAGAGCACTTTTGGATTAATCGGCTAGCCCCACAAATCAACACGAGTCATTTCATCGTACTTTGTCCTCACTCACGCACTTCTTGAGAAATTTTTAGAAAATTTCTAAAACTTCACAGGAGGGTCACCCATTCTAAAATTACTTCGCGGCCAACATGCTTAACTGTAGAGTTATTTAGGATGGAATCACCAAAATGAAGGTATATAATGTTGATATAAGTAGTCAAATCAATCCTTATAGCACTCTACTCAAATTGGGGTATTATATTCATCCCCACTCAAAGAATGCAACGTCCTCATTGTGCCTCAACAACTAACGGTCTCAATATAGTTTTATCCCAAGAATCATCTCGCTAGGTGGCTGACTGGCTCATCCAAGTTTAGCTCAAGGTCACGGTTTCTCTCTGCTACCATTTGTAACACCTCGAGTCGATACGACTACGTAGGGGGTGCCTTGGAGCACTTTTGGATTGATCGGATGAACCCATAGATCAACACGAGTCCTTCCAATGCGCTTTATCCTCACTCACACACTTCTTGAGAAATTTTTAGAAAATTATAAAACTTCCCAGGATGTCACCCATCCTAAAAATTACTCCACGGCCAACACGATTAACTGTGGAGTTCTTTAGGATGGAATTACCAAAAGGATGGTATACCATATTGATATAAGTAGCCAGCTCAATCTTTATAACACTCTACTAAAATTGGGGTATTACACTAGTCAAAAACCATTTTGCACTTCACCTTAACCCAAATTTTTTTTGGTCAAACCAGTTGATAGGTCTGTGAACCAATCGATCGGTTTGGTGAAACTAGCTGAAGTATTTAAATAGAAACAAAATGGGTTTTTGTATGAGTAAAGTCCATAGACTGGTTAGTCAAATGAGTTGATAAATTTGGTGAAACCAATTAATGTGATTAAATAGAGACAAAATGGGTCTATGTAGAATCAAAATCCATAGACTAGTTAGTCAAATCAGTTAATCGGGTTGTGAACTTGTCGATGTGTTCATATAGAGACCAAATGGGTTTTTTAGGAGTGCACCCTATGGATTGATTAGTCAAACCATTCAATAGTTTTCTAAACCAATTGATAGGTTTACAAAATCAATCGATCTATTTGAGTTTTTACACATTTAATGCCTTGAGTTTGAGCCAAATGAGTCGATCCGTCTTTAGATTAGTCGTCTAGTTTTGACTAAAACTAGTATGATTGAAAATACTTTTAAAAGAGTTTTGGGATTAAAATAAACATGGAATAGTTTATCAAAATAATTTTGAGGATTTTAAAACATCACAAATGAATAAAATCAAAAGTGTTTTGGTCACCTTACTTTACAAGATAACCTAATACAAGAAATATACACCTTGAGTTCTTGAGTTTGGTTGGCTTAATATAGTCTTTTCTTATGCTTTGAAACTTAACTGCTCTTTTAAGCATGCACTTGAGAGATGGTTTGAGTAAGTATGTTTCTACTTCTTTGTTATCAATCTTAGTTCATATATACTTAAACAATGATATCAATTCATTTAAATCAATTTGTTAACATCAAAGTAATTTAAGACAACAAATGACCTAAGAAGTCAACAATCTAGTAATTTGACATCTATGGCAGATGAAATATCTTAAATTAGCATAAATAAATTGTAATATAATTTAGTTAACTATTAGTTAATCCTTCTTAAATAATATCAATCTTACTATTATAGTTTTCTCTAAATTTGCTACCATATTTTTAATCAAGTAAATTAAAGAATAATTAAGTACTTACTTGTAATCATATATTGTTAACTATAAATTAAACATAAATTATATAAATTAGATTAAAAATGAAGAATACTAACCTTCAAATATTATTAATTATAAATTAATCAAAAAAATATGTAAATTAGACAAAAAACAAAAAACACCAACCTTAATCAATTTTAAATTGTTGTTGTATCATAGAGTCATAATTGCTAAGTAAAACTTTTGCATTGTCCATTTGAGGTAATATCAATTAATTGGTCGAACAACTTTTGTTTTGTACTTTAGAAGGCAATGATCAATGTATTCAAGTGCTTGAATTTCCAAAACCCAACAAAACGTTAAATTGGTTGTTGTCATACTTTGTTTTGTTGATAGAACTTTGATGGATGGAAACTATTTTTGTAAAATAAAAAACCAATCAATATATTTTTAAATTTTGATTACCTTTTCATCACATTTTATATAATTTAAAAAGCATAATTTTCCACTTGTAATGTCACTAAGTGGGGACGATGTTCCTTCAAATTGCAATGAGTAGAATACACGGTTTTGATGTGTATCTGGTTCAACTGTAGATCATTTTGACAATGTATTAATATTATTTGTATAAAAAGGGGAAAGCTTAATACGCATACTGATACAAATAAAAAATGTGTAGAAATAAAATATATATATAATAACCCAATAAATATTTTACATATATACTTTACTGAATGTCATGTATACATATATTATATGGCATGCATTGATTCATACGTGAAATATAAAAACTTCTTATGTATCAAAATGTCATAAAATTCTTTATAGTTTTCATATTATGTGTGCATTCTTTTAAAAGATTTAAATTTAGCAATTATTTATTACATATTTATGCATTTATTATGTATCAATATGACAATAGTTTCTTAAAAGAATGCTTACAATTGTCTCATTTTTAATGCCTTATCATTTTCTACAAAATAAAATTGTTATAATAGTATCATTAGAAATATAATATCAATAGGTTAAAAGCACATTACTATTATTTTATTTAATAATTAATGAATAGTTATTCATATTTGGCATACTATATACTAAACATTCTTTTAAATTCGATGTAATTTTTTGAAGTATATGAATTTTAGAATGTTATAAATCACTATTTAATAAATATGAACCTAATAATAGTTTAAAATTATAAATAACAACTATTTACTATCTATGAATGTATTAAATTTATTATGCTTTATTTTATTTATGGAATTTGTAGGGGGAAAGCTAGTTTTATATAAAAAATGTTATTTTATAAGTATTTATAATGCAATATTATAATAATCGTGTTATTTTATTTTAAATTTTTCACTAACTATTTATATTGTGACATATGTTTTATATGTTTTTAATTCTATATTATCTTTTTCGTAAAACATTTCATAAATGGAAAAATAAAATTGTTTAAACACGTCCATAAGTTTATATATCAAAAATAATAATATTATGATGTATATTAAAAATAAAACAAATTAAAATAGAAATATATGATTAATTAGGTCTTTGAAATTTTTATATCATGTTTACAAAAAAAATATATTAATTCAACGTAATTGATTATGCATTATTAAAATTTCATTTTAACATATTAGTATTTTTATCTTTTTGGTGAATACATATATGATTTTTGAGGATCTTTTTTATTCCAATTCAATTCAATATTTTTTATTATATATTTTCTAAATTTATTGCATTTTTATTAATTTATTTTAATAATAATTGGAAAATTGTTATCAAAATAGTATCATTAAGTTTTTTAATCAACCGGTGTTTGTTTAAAATGGAAGAAGATTTTTTTTTTATGAGTTTAAATTAAGGTAGCTACAAGGTTAGAAGGAAAAATAATAGGTATATTGATAAACTTGATAGTGTTAGATACATATGAAATGATAGATTAATAAAATAAAGCTACATGATTTAAAAAATAGAAATAACGAATTAGAACTTTTCATTTAAAAATATCCAAACCATTTTACAATGTGGATTTGAATTATCTTAAAATCAATGTCATACATTTAATTTTCAAAAAGATCTTACTCGTGTCCGCAAAAACAATCAATCTCTACCATATAATAACTTGCTATATCTCAACCTTTCAATATTCCAACCAAACAATCCTCTATGTTATTTCCTTGAATAAATGTACACTTGTGTTGATTTTTTATTCTTCCCACCCACGCAAAAAACAAATCTCGACCTTGAATTTCTTTATTTTGCTAAAAAATGGAGTCAATTTGTATATATTTATATCCGAATTCTTGCTGGAGTTTGAAGCATAATAAATGCTTGTGGTGTCCCAAAGACGAAATAGAGCACCGCAACTTCTTTTGCAATGGAATTATGTAGGAATTAGTGTTTCACACTATTTAATGACAAAACATGCACACAATAAGAGTCGATTCGATGAAAAAAAGGATACACCATGATAAACAATGTATGTTTAGGTGTTCCTTTCTTATTTTTACATATATTTTTTTCATATCATTATTAATTCTTCATATTCTCCTACCCTACATATTAGACAGAGGAAGTGGATTGGGTGTAACAAATCTATTTTTCACTACCTAAAAAAATAATTTTTAAATAGAGATTTATATAAGAAAAATATAAAATTGGGATGTCACCGCCGTATCTAACATAAAATACATGTTTACTATGTGTCTTGTGCCGTAAATAAGGCTAAAACTTAACTTATATAAACTTAATATATAAGGACAACCCTCAAGAGATGATAAAAAAATACGTGACGTGTTAGTGTGCGTACAAAACTATTACATCACTAGTATCCATAAACATTATATGCTATTAATCAATCGCTAATACACACAATAAGAACTAGAATTTAAAGGGAGAATGGGGTATAAAACTTAGAGTTTTAAATATCCAACAAGTGACAAAATGTTCCCCTTCATAGGAAGAAATAACTCTGCATCAAGTAGCCTAACACTCAAGTTAACCACCCTGAGCAAAGTCAACTAGTAGCCGAAATCAAAATATAATTGATCATCAATCTTTAGAAAACATCATGTGCTCGTCTAAATAAAAGTTGAGGTTGTTATTGTTACCAAAAAATAAAGGCAACATTATAATGATCAAGTACTTGTATATCAAATTTACTCTCATACATGGAATGACTCATGTTGCACATAGGGTCATGTTATCATACGACTTACACAACGAGCTTGAAATCATACTTACATGGCATAGTAATAACATAACCCAACTCATGTATCTTAAAATAAAAGTCATTCAACAACCATAAATATTCTCAAAGGAAATAGGCCACCCAAGACATCTTTGCCAATGTAACACCATGATATACGTCACACACCACATATAACCAACCATCCAATGGCTTATTAAAACACAAATGTGACTCTCCCACCACACATGGACATCGATGCCAATAAGGCACCATAGGCACGATCTATAATATTCCACTTTAAACCATATTCTTGAATTCAATTATCTAAGGTCAAAGTTTTAAAAAAAAATTGAATTCAAACACTAAGGTCAACACATGGTCAAACCCCTAGGGTTGAACCCCCCAAAATACTCAAAATTGTCTATGGAGGCCAGTGACTAATATAGGAACTAAAGAAAATCCAAACAAATACCATAGACAAATGCGTCAACCAGTATTAGAATACTAGTGGAGTGGTTAAGCCTCAAACCATTAAACTAATGGCAAGTCAAGACCAGAAACTTGTGCATACTAGTTAAACAATGAAGTGGTAGGCCCAAACTAATGGACTAGTATAATGCTCCAAGTTGTATGGTAGATAGTGGAGGCTTAAAATGATTAATATGACTAATTATATAAATAAGTTGCACATTTATTTTAGAAATCCATCATTAAATAACTCTATAGTTAAACATATTTGGCTTGGAGCAATCTAAGGCTGGATGATTTAAGTTTTTCGAAAAACATATGAGTGAAGACAAAGTATACTAGAAAGAGCTCATATTTATCTATGTATCTAGTTGTTAATCTTGAAAATGTTCTAAGTAACTATTTTTGGTTAGCGTGGGATCATGTTGTTATAACTATTTCCACCAAAGGATTGGTTTTTGCCACTACTAATGGGTTGGTTTCATTAAAAGGCCCACAAACCTATAGTAAAACACAACTCACACATTTCCAGCTCGAATTAAACACACCTAAACATGGTTACATGGTATCAAACCATCTAGAATCATGTTCAAACTTGATCAACACATGAATCATGCTTGAAAACTCAAATGCAAATGATATCATGCTTCAAAACCATTAAAAAAACTTAGTCATCCAAAAGTGACCTAGGCATATCAATACATGCTTATACATCGCATGTAATATATGATACCTTGTACAAAAACCACAAAAAACATAATGTAAATCATATCATGCTCAAGCCAACTCCAGACCTAACAAAAATAAGAGGTCAAGCCTCATATGACACATGCTACTCATCTAAACACATAGATATATGACAAATCATGCTCGTACTCTTTCACACTTAAAAATTTTAAACCACATACAATGCAAAATAATAATAATAATAATAATAATAATAATAATAATAACACACACATGCTAGCACTCAAGCACCAAACCATATTATAAAATTAGGCTTGATTTACCTAGCTTCCAAAGCTTTCCTAATACGAAGAAAGAAAAAAAATATTAGCTTGAGGGCTCTATACCCGAAGCTTCTTGATTATCTTTACCATATAAGAGCTTAAATCAATAAAGAATCCTTTTAAACAACGTAATAATCTCTGATAGACTTAGAAAATTAAATAAAACCACACTTAACCTTTGTAACACCTCAAATTTTATTACCAAATTTTTTTTTAGTAGAAGTATAATATCAAAATAGCTGAATGTTACCACCGTAATTAATGTAGTTTTGTCTTATCATACCATTCTTATATCAATCATAAGGCAAAATAATTAGAATGTAAACATGATAATTAGAAAGCAAGAGAAACTTCATAATATGAATAAATTTGGATATTAACTCAGAGTATAATATCCAAAAATACAGATAAAAGGGATATCGTGGATCTGCAAGTCTAAAAAGGTATCTGTATAAATTATCATCGGAATAACATAACTCTATGCCTAAAAATCCTAATACAGGAAATTACTCCAGCCTATATAAATCAGCATAAGCTGCAAAATCATCCAACAGGTCCTCATTGACATACACACGAATATCTGGATCATCTTCTTGTGGGAATGAGGAACATCCATGAAAACGATGGTCAATGCAATATATACTGAGTAAGGTGATAGTACAATTGAGTAAGGGGTACAAATAATTACATGCATTCACAGTGGAAAGTAAGCACAAATATGAGATACATAAAACAATACAAGGCAATTATTGTTTCATATCTCATTGTTAGATATAGAATTATTCAATATTTTATTTAAGTTGAGTTTAAGGACCCCACAATTTTTAAATCGGTGGAACAATCTGAAGCATCTTTCAAGAACAAAACACCTGAACTAGTATTATCGTCCGATGGAACATGCCCAAGACCTCTCAGGAAAACACACACTTGCGCTATTATTCTTAAATTGGTGGAAAGATCTACAACGTCTCTCAGGGACAACACACCTAAGCCACTATGATCATCTGGTGAAACAGACCCAATACCTCGATCATAGCTCATGTAATCTTCCATTTTAAATAATTAATGCCATATCCATTTATTACCTATCTCAAATCATATTATCATTCATGTTGAGTTTAAGTCCCCATTATTATTAATCCGATGGAGCAGATTAATGCACCTCTCAAGAAAATATACACCTAAGCTATTATTATCATTTAGTGGAATATACCCATAAAATACCTTGACCTGAATTATGTGATTTTTCACTTTAAATGATTAATGTCTTATTCATAATAAATTTGATAGGTTCAAAACATAGTTAAATCAATTAAATTACGATCACATAGATAATAAGGTCGTTCTCAAGGGTTAAGATCCATATGCTTTATAGGAAACCTAAATTCACTTCTTAGGCATAACTTCTCCTCTATTGCTCTTTTATCCATCAAATTTATCATCTCTTTCTCGAATATTATTATTATTAACATACCAAAAATTCAAGGCCTAAATCTAATGTCTTACACATGTAATAATAACCCTACCTCAAAAGTTACTATTCATGATGCTTACAAAACCCTAATTTTATAGGTACATCATATCTTTTCCCATAAAGCTCATATGACTACCAAATTCAATATAAATTCCTAAAACCCCAATATTAACAACATATCTAAAATTCATGGTATAAATATCATGTTTCACACATGTGATAATAACATCCCTATTTTAGGGTTACCATTTCTAAATTTAGTCATTTTCTCATTTTGTGAGACCTATGCCACTTATGAATACTCCAAAATTTTCATACGGCCTCCTTAGCATATTTTAAATCATCTAACATATTAAAATAACATAATTTTCATATTAAACCCATACTGACCGAGATGCCCTTAAAGATAACTAAATGCCTTTATTTCACAAAAAAAATTTACATATCTGGTATCATTAATTCCAAATCCACCATCTATCAATATGAATCTTATATGTAATCATTTTCCCACTTATCATACTTTATTAATATCTTAATACAACCACATATCACCTTAATCCTATTGAGGTTTTTCATGTAAAATATTATCGTAATGATATCACATGCTTCTTGGCTTACTCATTTCTCATCATATGATAATATATTTTCATATCATAGAATTAACAACATTAATTTTTCAACATAACAATAAAAACAACAAAATGATAATACATATTGTCAAACACAACACTTAGCACAAAAATCCTAGACTACGACCAATATCCTTATAGAAAAAACATCGGTCTCTAAGCACATATACTAACTCGTCTTCTCTGAAACTTCTAGTAAATAACCTAAGAAAGAATAATAATAAAAAAGAGCATTGGAACTGAATGATATATTTAAGGAAGAGTTAAGGTAAATAATAGAGAATGAAGTGAGAAAAACCAAACCAACACAAGGTAAGGATTTCGATGCAACAAAGGAAGGGGCAATGGTTGAAGTTATTGAAGCAAGGAAGATGACAACAATTAACTTGTTTGAAGGTTGGGGGTGAGGACTAGTGGTTTTGGCCGAAGATGAAATACCCCAAAACCCTAATTTAAGAAATCATGGCCAAATAAGGGATTATTAGGAAATTAATTAAATAAAATACTCTTATTAAATAAAAGGAAATTAATTAGGGCAAATCAAGAAGAAATTTATAAGTGTTTTAAATAGGAAGAATTTTGGTATTTTAAGCTAATTAAGGATTTTATTTTGGAAATTAATTAAATAAATTATTTTATTTAAAGTAAGAAGGATAAAATAGTTCAAATTAATATAAACTTTATAAATAAGCTAATTGGAGAAAATTAGAGTGTTTTGTTAATTAAAATGGAATTTAAGAAAATTCTTCCAAAAATCCCTAAATTAACCTAAAAAAAGAATTTAATTATTATTTTAATATTTATATTTTATTAAACATCCCAAATTATACTAATTAAGCCAACCACCATTTTTCCTTTTCCCCCTTTTTTTCCTTTTCTTTCCTTTCCTTCTCTTCCTTGTTTTTTTCTTCCTCCTTGACTTGGGCCGGCCTGCTGGCCCAACTCCCCTCCCCTGCGCGGCCCAGCCTCCCGCGCCACTCCTCCCCCTCTCTCGGCCGATTCGACCTTTCTTTTCTCTCCTTTTTCTTTTCCCCTGGACCGTCGGTCCAGCCCATCATCTTCAACCTCCAGCTCGAAGCCCTGCAACCAAAAATTTCGTTGGAAAAAGCCTGTAGCCGCCATGCCCACTGCACCGGCCATTCCTCCCCTCTCCTCCTCGTTGTCTCCCCTGAAAATTCGACCAGACCATTACTCCCTTCTCCTGCACGCAATCCCTCTCTCTCCCCGACAAATCACGGTCTGCCCCTACAGACCTGCGCCGACCATTCTCACCCGACAGGAGCCCCATAACCCTACCCCCTACCTTGCCACGCGTCCTTGTCGTTTTCCTTCCCGATTGGCCTATAAATAGCCCCAAGAGTCGCCATAATCGGGTTTGGAATTTGGAGCCCAGAAAACTTAATTGTGCGCCACCTCCATTTCAGTCATCCATTCCTCCGCCGTCGGCCACCTCTGCTGCCCACCCTGGCCACCAAAATTCTCCCTGCACTGCCCTCTACACAACCCAACCACCAGCTTTCCCTGCCTTGCCCTGCATGAGCTGCCTCGGCCGTGCGAAACTGCCTCCCGAACAGCCCATTCTGCCCCCCCCCCCGACACCACCTTCGCGCT
Organism: Tamarix austromongolica; assembly: GCA_039764185.1. NCBI lineage: Eukaryota > Viridiplantae > Streptophyta > Magnoliopsida > Caryophyllales > Tamaricaceae > Tamarix > Tamarix austromongolica. Next base: position 22,127,329 of record CM077809.1, on the reverse strand, counting down.
ATAACACCCCCAAAATTCACTACTAAAAAATTTCGTTAATTAAAAGGAAATTAGCGGAAGCAGATAAATAAAACGTGAACTTTGGGAGTATTACCGCCACACTTAGTACCAGATCGGTTCACTCATACCGTTCCAGTACCAAGTGCTAAGGCTAAGAAAAAAATAAAATACAATTGAAAGAAGTTCAACGTACATAAATCAGAGTAGCGCATCAAATCATTTACAAAAATAAAATCCACCAATGGTGGTTACAGTAACCCATAACATTAAAACCAGGAATTTAAAGAGAAAGAGAAAACCCTAACGATACCGGATAACTCCTTACTCTCTTTCCCGTAGGCTACTTGAGTAGCACCTGAAAATACCTACCAGGGCACTGCCCATTGAATAGGCAGGGACCCCATGAAGGGAATCCCTTCAGTACTACGGTACTGAGTAACCCTTTAATACCACACTTAAAGACAGGCCCGCATACGGCACATAATGCAAGCTACACACATAAATAATGAGAGGTGCACACATAACAATAACATGCATAATAATTCATAAATCACGATCGATACTTTGGGCCTTAAGCCATGTCATAGTGTAAGATCAATACATTCGGACCTTAAGCCATTATTCCGTCATCATTCCATCAATCTCATATTTTATATCCATGTGAGTACGAGAACCCCACTATTATAGCCGGTGGACCGGAAGTAAACGCACAGGGCAGAACGCCTCTGACCACTATTATTGCCGGTGGACCGGTCTGGCCGCGACTCACATGGTGTTCCACTATAAGTGATTAGTATCTTTCCATAATCTTGTTTACATACATAACCGATTTTATTGAGCTCGGGACCCCCACTATTATTACCGGTGGACCGGAATATATATAAACTCATCATCTAGGGCACAACGCTCCTGGCCACTATTATAACCGGTGGACCGGGATATATAAAGAATCATCATCCAGGGCACAATGCTCTTGGCCACTATTATAACCGGTGGACTGAGATATATAAAGAATCATCATCTAGGGCACAACGCTCCTGGCCACTATTATAACCGGTGGACCGGTACTCAATATCATAAGCATCTGGGCTCAACTCATTAATATTCCACTTTCAATAATAGTATCTTTCCTTTCTTTAATCAGCACATCAATCATATTTATTTGCCTCGAATGGGATATCGATAACCCGGGACACAAAGGTACACCGGTCGTATCGGTGCATATCCGCTACTCAGTACCCTTCAACCACGAACCCAAGGACGCAAAGGTACCCTGGTCGTACTAGTGCATAAAGCTAACTCAGTACCCTACCGACAAGGACACCTAATCCATAAGTATGCATACTCCCTAACTAGGTACGTAGAGCTAGAAAGAGTAAGATATAGGGCCTGGCTGGGGCACAAAGGCACACCAACAAATACCAGAATAATCGTGGACTAAACCACGTCCTTAGGGTAGCGACCCCTAAGGAGTCACCATTCCTGATCTCGAGGTCTTTCACTTTAAGTAATAGTGTCTTAATTAAAGTGATCACGAAAAGCACGATAATCAGATACTTATTCGCTTTCAATCGTTCTGATATCATTAATCGTTTCTTATTCAGATGATTATCCAGGATATCACAGAGAAATCATTAAGGCCAGACTAATTATCAAATACTCCTACTTGGCTAATCAGCATTATTTGAATCATATTATAATGTTCCACAATCTCTAAGACATGTTAGGTACAAACTACTCATTTGCCCTTTACCTATATACTTGTTAAGTATCCATTCCTTCCTCGCCAAATTACCATATTATCCTTTGGGTTACATAATTACCAAATTACCCCTTATACAGTTTAGGTTACCAAATTATCCCCTACACTCTTTAAATCACCATCCACCCCTCATAATTGCTATACTTATCATATTTCCCATTTGGTTAGTTAGATTACCAAATCGCCCTCCTCCTTTGTTATAATTACTAAATTGCCCTTGAGTTGGATAGATTACTAAATTACCCTCCTTCATTATCATGATTACTATTTTGCCCCCTTTAGTTGGTTAAATAATTATCACTTTATCCTTTAATAGGATAAATTACCAAATTGCCCCTTTAGTTGGATAAATTACCAAAGTGCCATTCTCCTTTATCATAATTACCATTTTACCCCTCTCAATTATTTCAATTGCCATTTTACCCTTTTTAATTATCATAAATCCCAAATTACCCTTCTTCATAATTACAAATATTAATTTACCCTTCTTCATAATCATAATTATTAATTTACCCTTTTTCATTATTAAAATTACCATAATGCCCTTTAATTAGTTAATTTACCAAATTACCCTTCTCTAGTATCATACTTATCCAATTGCCCTTCTACAATCATAATTCATTTACTAAATTATCTTTTGTTGTTATCATAATTACCAAGTTAACCTTTCACTCCCAAGTTTACCCTAATATCTTTTTATTTACAAAATTACCCTTCTACCCCTTACTTTCAAATTACCATAATATCCTTTTATTTACAAAATTACCACAGTACCCCTTCTTCTTATAAAATTTCCATAACACCCCTTTTACTTTACAATTTACTATTTTACCCTTTTACATCCAAAATTACTATTTTTATTCTTCATTACAAAATTACCATTTTGCCCTTCTTTCCCAAAATTACCATATTACCCCTTACTTATAAATTACCATTTCGCCACTCACTTATACCATTGCCATATTACCATTTACTTATGAAATTACTATTTTTCCCCATTTACTTTCAAAATTACCATATTGCCCTTTTACTTGAAAAATTACCATAATGCCCTCCTTCATCCAAAATTACTATTTTACCCCTACTTCCAAAATTACCATTCTTACCACTTACTTATAAAATTATTATATTGCCCTTTGACTCCAAAATTACCGCTTTACCCTTTTCCCCAAAAATTACCATAATACCCTTTGCTTATAAAATTATCATTTGGCCATGTAATCATAAAATTACCATATTATTCTTTTATCTCAAAAATTACCATAATACCCTTCTTTCTCACAACTTACAATTTTATCCTTTACTTATAAATTATCATTTAATCCCTTTCTTTCTAAATTACCAAAATACCCTTTTACTTACAAAATTACCAAAATACCCTTTTCACTTATAAAATTTCCATTCAACCCCTCTATTCACCACTTTTATGAATTTACTAACACTACATAAAATAATGATATTAGTACTTCATTCTTATCATCTAAGTCCACCAACATGTCATTATTCAACATAATACTCATTAGCAACTACATACATTAGGTCACATACTTCATAAGCATAATTACTAAAATACCCTTAGACAATAATATTATTCATACATTAGCAACATATTACATCATATACCAACATTTAGCATTTCCACCAACAATCAAACTCCTTCCTTAATTAACATACCTACATATGCCACAAAAGTTAGCATGTTTTTCCTTTTCACCCAACAATATAAGAAACCATATATATATCATGCTAAGCACACAAAACATGCATAAAATCATACTAAATCCCTAATGTGCTAGCATACGTTTTTCCATGTATTTAAGGGAGGATTAACGATTACCTTAATCCCACAAAATATCAAATCTTACCAAGCATAATTAGAAACTCAACACCTAAAAATAATATCCATCATATTTATGTTAGAAATAAGAATCCAAGCATAAAACTTTATAAATTTTAATTAATAAAACACTTAACATAAAATATCATTATACCTTAAAAATTAGCCAAACAATTTTTAAAATAAAGGGGAGCTCACGCTGCATGAGCAGAGTGAGTTTCATGCAAAACCATGGGGAGAAAAGGGCTCAAAGAGGGTGAAAGGAGAAAAATAAGCCATTTTCGAGTTGGGGTCTTTGGGCTGGAAAAGAAGGTAGTTAGGGGGGTTCTAAGGCAAGGGAATGGTGCATAAGTGAAGAGGGGGTGTAGGTGGAGGCTAAGGGTGGTTTCACGGCGGCATAGGGCGGCGGAGACGGCGGCGGCGAGGCAGCGAAGTTGGCTGCCGAGAAGGGTTGAGGTGGAGGAGTTGTGAAGGAAGGAAAAGGAGAGGGAAAAATGGAGGGGTTCAAGGGCTGTTTTCGGCCAAATAATGCATGGAGGTTGTAGAGGGGGTTGCAGGGTGTCGAATGGTGGGTTAGGTGGCGGAAGAGGTGGCCGGACGGCGGCGGAAGCGGCGGTTACAGGTGGCTCAGTGGTAAGGGGAAAAATTGGGAAGAAAAAGGAAGAGGTGGAGAAGGGAGGAAGTGCAGGGCTCGAAGGGGCTTGGGGGGTCTCGTGGTGGTGCAGGGTGGTAGTAGGTGGTGGCAGAAGGCGGCGCAGGGGTTGGGCTTGGTGGTTCGAGCGGCGGTGGGCGGCGGTGATAAGAAAAACGGGGAAAAATGGAGGGAGAAGGAAGGAGGTAAGAGGGAGCTCGGGGAGGGAGAATAGGCTCGAAAAATGTGGGAATGAAGGGCTGGTGAGGGTAGGGCTGTAAATGAGCTGAGCCAGTTTGGTATTCGACTCGGCTCGGCTCATAAAAAGCTCGGTTCGGCTCGTTCATTTAATTAAACGAGCCGAGCCCAATCAGGAAAAAGTTGGCTCGATTCATTTTTTGGCTTTGGATCGTGAGCTCGGCTCGGTTCAGCTCGTTAAAAGCTCGGTTCGGCTCGTTCATTTAGTTAAACGAGCCGAATCCAAACAACATTTTAGGCTCGTTTAGTTAAATGAGCCGAACCCAAGCCTGGGGGTATTCGGCTCGGCTCGACTCGTTTACAGCCCTAGATGAGGGTAAGAAAAAGAAGAGGGTGAGGCAGGGGGAGCAGGCGGCCGATCGGTGCTGCAGCGTGGTGGCAGGGAGAAGGATGAGAGAAAAAGGAAAGAATTCAGGCGGGAATGGAGGGTGCAGGGGGGTTAGTTTGGCTCGAAATAGGAAAGAAAAGGACGGGGTAGAGAGAGGGAGTAGCAGGGGGCAGGTACGGTGGCAGGCGGCGACAGTTGCAGGCGGCGGTCGGGTGTGCATGGAGGACGAGAGCAGGTCGGGGAGTGGGAGAAGAAGAAGGGAGGGGAGGTGTTGGGCGGCTGGACCGGCGCAGGAAAAGAAGGGAGTCGGCCGGTCTAGAAAAAAAAATAAGGAAGGAGGGCAGGCTGGGTGTGCTAGGCGGTGCGCGAGGGAGAGAAGGGAGGAAGGAGCGGGCCTGGCCCAAAGCGCAAGGAGGGGGGGAAGTAGGCCGAGTGGTCTAGCGGCCCAAAGCCAGGAAGAGGGAAAAAGAAAATAGAGGGAAGGAGAAAGAAGAGAAAAGGTAGGAAAAGGAAAGTGGGAAAAATGGAAAATTTTAAAATAATTAACTTATAAAATAATAGGATGTAATATTTTTGATAATAAGTTTATTTAATAATTTAATTTAATTTAATTAATTATATGGCTTAAAAAGGGGTAATTATAGTAAAACACTAATTTAGAAATTTATTTAAATAAAATAATATGATAAATAGAAAAATATTTACTTTTAATTTATTAAATACTCTTATCCAAATTTACATACTCTAAAATTCATAAAATAATTAAAATAAATAATTTTAAAAGCTAGTTTTATTTCAAATAAAGGTTATTTATTAGAATATAGGTTTTCAAAATTTTTGGGGCAGCGCCGCCCATACCGCCGCCTGCAGCTCCACCTCTACCCCCCAAAACAACCAGGGGATCCTGCCCTACTACCCTAAACCTCCATTTTCCCCTACTTCCCTCTCCCCCAGCCTCCACATCCACCTCTCCCATTTCTTCCTCCATCGTCGTCGCCGCCGCCGCCGCCACCCAGCCAGGTTGCCCCCAAATTCTTGAACCCTAAACCTTGAATAATAAAAGTGTTAATGATTTTTAATATTATTAACTATTATTATTAGTGTTATTATGATTATTATTAACATTATTATTATTATTATTACTATCATTATAATTACTGTTATTACTACCACTATTATTACTATTAGGTCCTAACATTTATCCCTAAGAACTTCTAATTAATGGTATTAGTTAATACTAAAACCTTGTTATGTTATTAATATTATTATTATTATTATTATTATTATTATTATTATTATTATTATCATGTTTATTACTCTAACTATGACTAACATCGTTATTATCTCTATTATTATTATTATTTTAGTATTCCTACTACTATTATTATTATTATTATTATTATCATTATCGTTATTATTATTATTATCATGGTTATGATGGTTATTGTTATTGTTCTTACTCTTATTATTATTATTATTATTATTATTATTATTATTATTATTATTATCAACATTATTATTATTATTATTATTATTTAGCATTATTATTTTAGTATTCTTATTATGATTTGTATTGCCACTATTATTATTATTATTATTATCACTATTTTTACTATTACTATTATTAGCATTATTAACCTTATTATCATTGTTAATATCAGTATTATTATTATTATTATTATTACTACTACTACTACTACTATGATTTTGATTACTATTATCATCATTATTATCATTACTACTATCATTATTATTAGTATTAGTATTATTAATAACATTATTACTGGTAATATTGGAACCCTTACCTTAATATTGTGAATATACTAAGACTTACTTTGATTAGTGGGGAGTCGATTAACTATCTTGAGAATAACAATAACCCTGCCTTTTTATTTATAAACTACTAATTATTAATATTAGCCTTAGTATTAGGCCATGATAGGGGTAAGATAGGAATTTTGGTAATTCCGATAGAGGGAGATTTAACTATAGTATTTTCCTCTTATAGGTGAATCGAGTGAAAACTTCCAGGAGGCGTAGGAGCGTGCTCCAAGCCCGACGCCGATTTAGGTAAGGGTATAGCTAAGGCTGCTTGTGTGATATGTGATCTACTTGCCTTAGATGCCTCGTATGATTATATGTCGTGTTTTACATGTTATTATCTTACCTGGTTTACATGTAGCGCTGCTTGGATTCGAGGTACGTCTATGTGATCGCTTTTGTTATGTATTAATGTGGATGTGCTACAAGTTGTGATATGATGTGGCCTTAGGACATGCATGTTAGAGAATTTGATGTGGTGATGTGCTTTGGGGGCATGAAAAAGAAAATTTGGAAGGAAAGATAACCAAGGGGAAGTAAGTTGGCTAGTGAGGGGAATAGGAGGAACTAGGGTTTGCATGGGGTGGTTAAGGTTCGCATGGGGGAGAAACTTACGTACGAAAAGATGCATCGGGGCGTGTGGAAGGTAAGAGAAGTGTCGTTTGGGTGTTTAGAGGCTTTGGGCGAAAAATATTACGTAGACCAAAATAAGGGTGCACAAGAGACTAGGCTAGAGTTAAGAGGGAACCTTAATTTGGGTAGGGGAAAGAAGAAAAAGAGAATAATAAATAAATAAATAAATAAACAATAAGTGAGAATGAGTGAGGCATGAAGTGAGGGTTGAACCAAAGGGTCGTGATGTGTAGGGGTGCTAGAATGGGTCTGGGTTGTACGAGGCATAAAAGGGTGGGCCACATAGGCCCAAGTTAGGGTTTCTGGAGAAAACCCTAAGGGAAGGTGGTGAGTGGACTTTGGGGTATAAGGTGGTGGGCCTAGACCCACACACTTAGGAGACGGGTTTCCGAAGTGAGTAAGCTGATTAAGGGAAGGATGTCGGGCGAGTTAGGAGGTGCAGAGGTCTCAAGATATGAGACGGGCCCTCTTGGGAGGATAAGTATAGCTAAAGTTAGCCATGCATATCTAGGGCGAAATTCGTTGAAAAAGATACAATAAAATACTAATCACTTAAAGAGAAAGATTGTTGAGCCAGGCCCAGACCAGTCCACCGGTGAATAATAGTAGCCAGGAGCCGGGTGCCCTGGAGACCGATCCACCGGTGAATAATAGTGGCCAGGAGCGTGTTGCCCTGTATGATTCTGGTCCACCAGCTATAATAGTGGGGGATTCCGTGCTCAACAAACCAAACGTAATAAAACTAAGACATGGAAAATGCACTAATACTTACATTGGAATACCATGTGAGTCGGGGCCAGACTGGTCCACCGGCAAATAATAGTGGCCAGGAGCGTTTTGTCCTGGAGACCGATCCACTGGCAAATAATAGTTATCAGGAGCGTTCTGCCCTGTATGTATCTCCGGTCCACCAGCTATAATAGTGGGGCTCCCGCACTCACATGGATTAATAAAGAGTATGTGTGAAATTGAGTACGTTGTTAAGATATTTAAAGGATAAGTCTAACTGGAGCATAATTAGCCTTACTATCTGTATTATTTTATGTGCCTATATGATCATGCATGTATTGTGTACCTTGTATGTTTGTCCTTAGTTATTCGGTTACCTTGCTCAGTACGAAGCGTACTGACCACCCGTTTCATGGGTACTGCTCATTCCCACGAGCAGAAGGCCCCTTTGGTTTAGTGTAGGTAGGTGATTCTATATTTGATGCCTACGACGCTTAAGAGGCATCGGTTGGGACCGAGAGTTGAGTCTTGACCTAGCTTGGGGGTCGAGAGTGATGTGGCCGGAGTCTATCGTCCACTTTATCTTTCTTATGCCTTTAAAGTTAGTCTGTTTCTGATGTACGATGTTTCAAACTTTTAGAACCTTAAAACTGTACCTTTGGATTGTACTTTTGACTTTCCGCACTCTGAGTTTGTATGACTCATGTTTTTACTTATAACTGTGTTTTATTATTAACTCGTACTTGATGGTTAATCTGGTTTAGCCTTAGCACTTAGTACCGGGACAGTAGGAGTGAACCGATCTAGTACTAAGTGTGGCGGTAATGCCCCCGAATTTACAGTTTTATCTTTTTATTCCGTTAAACTCTTTGAAATTAAATGAAATTTTTCAGTAGCAAATTTGGGGGTGCTATAGAAGGAGGGTGGTGGGTAGGGCTGTAAACGAGCCGAGCCGAGCCGAATACCCCCAGGTTTGGGTTCGGCTCATTTAACTAAACGAGCCTAAAATGCTGTTTGGGCTCGGCTCATTTAACTAAACGAACAAGCCGAACCGAGCTTTTAACGAGCCGAGCTCACGAGCCAAAGCCAAAAAATGAACCGAGCCGAGCTTTTCCCTGTTTGAGCTCGGCTCTTTTAATAAACGAGCCGAGCCCGAGCCTCATTTTGAGGCTCATTTAATTAAACAAACGAGCCGAACCGAGCTTTTAACGAGCCGAGCCGAGCCGAATACCGAACTGGCTCAGCTCATTTACAGCCCTAGTGGTGGGCTGTGGTGGAGATGGCTAAATGGAGGTGGTGAGTTGTGGTAGTCTTTGCTGAAGGTAGTGGGGATGTTATGGTGTTTTTTGCCAAAGGAATGGGGTAGGGAATGATGGGTTCTATCGGTGTAAGGGGTGTTGTGGATATTTTGGTGAGTGGTATACGCAAGGGAATGGTGAAGGATGCTGGTGCTTGGGGGTGGTGCTCAATGAGGGCTATTGATGGAGGTGTTGGTGAGATATTTTGGCAACGACGAGAAGGAGGGAAAGGAGGAGAGAAATGTTGCATTCAGTGGTGGTTTTTTGACATAAATATGGAGGGATAAAGAGGTAGTTTGGGGCATTAAATGTGAATTTTGTGAGTGTGTGTGTGTTTGTGTATAAGTATGTATGTTGCAAACATAGAGTGAGAAGGAAATGGGGTGATCGAGCAAGTTTTTTTTTCAAAGTAAAACCCTTATGCTTAGGAGGTGGAGGTGGGAGTTGATGAGGGTATGGAGTAGGTGATGATGGTGTGGCAAACATTGTCTGGGGATAATGTTTCATGCAATAAGAAGGGGGAGAAAGGGAAAAGAAAAGGCCGACTAGGGAGAGAAATAGAAGAACAAAAATAAAAAGGGGGAAATAAAAAAGGAAACAAAAATAATTTAGGTTAAGGCATTAGGGTAAAAAAAGTATCGACCATCTAGGTTAGGTTCAAGTTAAAGAAAAAAATAATAATAACCTGTAATAGAAATTAGGATTAGATAAAATATAAATCTTTTGAGTATTAAATTAGGTTACGATATTAATTATTTGATATTAGGTTTAGATAAAATTAAGGGTATTATAGTCTTCTCCCAAATCTTGAATGAACAAAGAGAAAGAAAATCAAGCAATTCTTAACCTTTTCCGATCTCTGATTTCATGTGGTTAAGGGAAAAAAAATATGACTTGAAGAAGTATTAGGAAGTGTGAAAAATGGAATTATAGTGAATCTCACCAATTGAGAACAAAAAGGAAGAGGATCTCGGTCAAGAGCAAGGAAGGAAAGAAAGATAAGAAGCACTAGTCCAATACTTAGAATTTTTTGCCATCGGAAAAATGTGAGCCAAAAGAGTGTGTGTAATACATCAAAATTTTATAACCTTAATTTCTAGGTGATTATTCTATTACTCACTTCCTTGAACCCTTATTATTTATTAGTAATATAATACCCCAAAACCCTAATTTAGGAAATTATGATAAAATAGGGATTTATTGGTGAGATTAATTGAATATAATATTTTAATGAAATAATGGGAGTAATTAAGACAAAAAAAAGGAAAATAATAAATAATTTAATTAGGGAAGCTTAGAGTAATTTAATAATTAAAATAGAATTTAGAAAGATTTACCAAAAATTTTCTAAATTAATATAAAAAGGAATTTAATTATTATTTTACTAATTTTTATTATTTTCAAATATTTAAAAATACCCCAACTACCCTATTTTCCTTTTTATTTTTGTTCTTTTCCACCTTTTTCCTTCCTTTTTCCTTTCTCTTTATTTATTTTTATCATTTCTCCTTTTTCTTTTTCTCCTCTTCTTCCCCTGGTTGGGCCTCACCCGTGCAGCCCAACCTCCCCTCCTCTATACTCTACCTTGCGCGGCCCAGCTTGGCTCTCTTTTTTTCTCCTCCCTCGCCCACTCGGTTCTCCCACTCTTTTCTTTCTTTTCTTTTCCCCCTACTAACCGGCCCAACCCCCTTCTTCATCCTCCTCCCCCCTCCTTCCTTCGCGCTGTAGGTCGTGCTTGTAGACCTACCGGTCGTCCTCCCCCTGCCATTGTAGTGCCATGACATGCTCCCCTCTCTCTCCCCCATCCCTTTCTTTTCCAATTCGAGCTAAACCCCCTACACCTACCTCCCTCGCATGCCTATTCCCTTCCTTTTTCCCCCACATGCCGCTTGTGCCATATAACATTACAAGCTCATACCAGCCTAACATCGTTGGCCGGCGAGCTCCTGCCACCCCTGCCCCTTGTCCTATTCCCCCTCCCTCGACCTATAAATATCCCATACCAACCCCCATTTCCCCCTCCTTTGCTCTACCTAGAATTTTAACTATTTTCGCCGCCACCACTTTAAACGTCGCCCCAGCCACCGCGGTGCAACGCCACCTATCAAAACACCACCCAATCCCTTCCCTACAACACCCTCCACCATAACAAGGCACTCGTTGTCCCTAAATTCCCCTACACAACCCACCCTGATCGTGCAAAGTTAGCAGCTTGAGCTGCCCTTTGCACCTCATTGCCGCCCTTTGCGCTGCCGTGCACCGTCCCTTTTGCCACAATCACCATTTCCCTTTCCACCTACTCGACCCATCAGACCTTCCTCCACCTTTCCCTACCTTTCCTTTTCCCTTTCTCCCTCTCCTTCCTCCTCCCTCCTTTTCCACCACTCTCAACCACCACAACCACCACCACCTGCGCCGCTACCTTGCTGCGCCACCACCACCAATGTAACCCTCTTAGTCTAGAGAGTCTACCACCCCACAACCACCATCTCTCTCTCCCTCTTCCAACCTCAAAATAAAAACTTTCTCCAAAACCGCCACTTAAGTATAAATTATTTTGGTATGATTATTATTTTAGCCTTAGTATTATTATTATCATTATTATCATTATTATTAATATTAATTTATTATCATTATTATTGCTAATATTGTTATTAATATCTGACCATGGCTATTATAACTACCTAACCCTATTTTAGCTAATAGTATCCCTAATATATTTGTTAGCCACTTTAATGACAACAACCTTATTAATACTACTAAAGCTATTATTATTATTATTATCATCATCATCATCATTATCACTAATACTAGATCTTACTAAAGGTAAAGTAGAAATAATAAAAATAATAAGAGGGAAGTTAACCCTAGCGTTTCCCTCTTGTAGGTGAGCCAAGTCTGACATCTAAGGAGGAGTAGGAAGCGTGCTCCAAGTCCAGTGTTGTTTTAGGTAAGGATATGGTTAAGGCCTAATAATGTGTATCCTGTGCTGGTGTGTGTTGGTTTTATATGTGTACTTTATATAGATATGGATTACACCTTGTAGTGTAGCTTGCTAAGCATGGAACTAATGTAAGTTGAATGTATTTTTATGACATGTGTAATATGGTATTGTTACTTGTACTTGAAATGTGCTTATGTAATATTACCCTTTGTAACATGCATGATAGGAGGCTTTGAGTAGTATGATGAGGTTGTGAAAGGAAAAGGGGAGTAAGGGAAGTGAGTTAACTAGAAGGTAGTAAGAATGGCCTAAAATCTCATGACTTATGGGTGGACAAAGGAAAGAATAATGTGAACAAACTAAGGGGATAGACTAAAATATGTATGGGGAGTGTAGGGTTGCATGGGATGGTTAGCCTTTGCATGGAGATGACCTTTACGTGGAAAAAGTTGACTTGAGGGTTAAGTAAGGTAATAGAAGAGTTTTTTGGGGTGATTGGAGCCCATATGAGAAAAATAGTACGCGGGTTAGTATAAGGATGCATGAGGGACTAGACTAGGGTTGGGGAGGAACCCTGAGTGGGAGAAGTGTGCGAGGAAGGGAAAATTGACGGAAATGGTTAGAGTGGGGAGTAAGAATGAAAATGGGTGTCACATGGAGGGGAAGTGAGCCAAGTGACAAAAGGTGTTTGGGTGTTGAGGGGATGATACAAAAGAAAGGATAAGTATTAGGGTTTGGGGGCGAACTAGGGTTTTTATGGGCACGTGTGGAAGATGGGTAGTGAAGTTGTGATGTTGGGTGTGGTTTGAGTGGAGTGGTAGTTTTGGTAGCAAAGAGGAGTATGGGTTGCGTAGAATGGGAAGAAGTGAGGCCACATAGGCTAAATTAGGGGTTGCGAGGGAAACCCTAGAGGGGCTGATGAGTCGAAACGGAGGTATGGGGAGTGGGCCTGGAACCATGTGTGGAAGAGTTTGGGTTTCTCATAGTGAGTGGAAAAAGGTGGGGAAGAAGTCTGGGAGTCATAGGGTGTGTAAATGTCCTAAGATATGGGACATGGTTTTCAGGAGATTTAGGAGTAAAGGGGTGAGCATGGGAAATCCAATGGGTCATCATGCGTGTCTAGTTTGGGTTGTGTGTGGAATAATATACGAGTAAAACACAAACACTTAAAGTGAAAGATTATTGAGCCGGGCCTAGTGAGAAATTTTTTTGGTCTACCGGCTATAATATTGGTTAGGAGCGTTTTGTCCTATAGAGTGTTTCTGATCTACCAGCTATAATAGTGGGGGTTCCAGACTCGATAAACCAAACCTTATACATAATTAAATCAATGAAAGATACTAACTAATTACAGTGGAACACCACGTGAGTCAGGGCTAGTGAGAATAATTTCAGTCCGCTAGCTATAATAGTGGTCAGGTGCGTTCTACCTTGTGGAGTGATATCCGGTTTACAGGCTATAATAGTGGTCAGGTGCATTTTGCCTTGTGGAGTGATTCCGGTCCACTAGCTATAATAGTGGGGTCCCGTACTCACGTAGAATTAATATGGAAAATGTGTAAAACAGAAATAATGGTGTATGTTTGGAATGATGATATGAACCTGAATTATGTATTATATGCCTTACTTGTCTATTGTTCTTGCATGACCTTATCCATATAGTTACCTTACTCAATATGTAGCGTAATGATCATCAGTTTCATGGGTGATGCTCATTCCCACGAAGAGAAGTCCCTTTTGAGTTGGAGTAGGTAGAAGATGATGTGTTCGATGCCTATGACGCACTCGATGTGCCAGGCGGGGCTAAGTGATGACCCGTTGGAATTGGTGGTGCGACCGTAGCCGGCACGCAATTTAAACCCTCTTGTTGTCAATTGTAGTACTGGTAAATAAGGGTATCGTTCTAGCCGGGGATTGAGAGGGCTCACCTTTATCTAACTAGCTTAAACTATAAATAAAATAAAAACACTAAATAACCTAAAATAAATAACTAAGAAAAATACTAATGGGGGTTTATCAAAATAATGATAAAAGGAGTAAATAAAATAAAATAAACTAATAATGAAAATAATGGGAAATAATGGGAAACTAGCAGATAGGAGAAATATGTTAGGGAAATAAAAATCCACCACTAGATTAGATCAAGATATAATATTTATTTCTAAGTCATCTTTTAATCGTGAGAAAGAGATCGACCAAGTTGCACACCAAAAGCAGGTCTATACACCTTATATTACTTCCCTTAATTAAATTAATACGACAAAGCGCCAATATTAACCCTATTAAATACTAGCAGTATAGCAGCAACAAGCGGCTCCTATATTTAACTAGATTTAATGCATTAAGTGTAAGTGGAAGGCTGTCAATCTAAGTACTCAGACTAGTACAAAAAGCATGTCTAGCTGTATTTCTTTTTCTTGACCCACACGTATCGAAACGTTTTACCACTTAGGTTAGAATCACAAAACGATTAGGTGAATTGTTATCTAACCTAGCTGCAATTTATACACATAAATTCTAGTATATTTAGATGGCCACCTAGCAAGCAATTTATCCTACATACTGTCACTTATGAGGTACCAGAACAAGACATGCACCAAATAAACTATACTTGACAGAATCATATATATAAACGATAGCAATTAATATAGAGTCAAGAAACAATCTCACGAAACAAAGAAAATAAAATTATAATTCAAATCATAATCTAGGGTTTCAAATTATTCCCTAACAATAAATAATCAGCCGCCCATAATTAAAGAATTAATTACACAGAAATTTATATCTAAAATATAAATTAAAAATAAGAGAAATAAATAACCGGAATTAATTTTAAATAAAAGATCAAGAATTTATTCAGATAAAAATTAATTTTATCTGAAATAAATTCTACCGGTATTAATTTCTTCCTATTTCTCTTCCTTGTTTGCCTTTATTTCCGTGCCAAATTCTTTTCTTTTTTTCTTTTTCTGGCCGGCGGCTGATAGGCTGACGTGCGTCGTCCTTTTCCGTGCGCTGGCCGCTAAGTGCTCCTCGTTGGCCTCGGTTTCCGTGCCGCCCTCCTTCCGTCGCGTGACGTGCGGCTCTGCGTCGTCTGGCTTCTTCTCTGCCCGTCTCGCTCTGTAGCTCTCCAGGCGCGCCCTCCTCTTCCGTGCACTGCCGCTCCTCTGTGTCCCACAGAGTCGAGCCTTGAAGGCTCTCGTGCCGCACGCCTCTCTTTTCGTTATTTCTCTGCGGCTCCTTCTCCCTTTTTATAATTTTTGTTTCTTTTTGCCATGTCAGCCCTACGGCTGACTTTTCTTGCTCCCTTCCGAGCGGCTTGTTTCTTCTTTTTTTTTCTTGTGCCGACGTCGTTTTGTGTTTCAGGCCTTTGGGCCTTCGGTCTTCGGCCGTTGGTCCAAAGGTCTTATTTTTTTTTCTTTTATTTAAAAACAAAATCTGCAAAATAAAATTCAATAAATATTAATAAATAATATTTTATTCTAAATTTACTTAATTTATATCATTTTAGCTCAAATAATAAAATTTATACAATTTTTACCACTTAAGCATAAAACAATAATTATTTCCCTATATTAGCTAAATAAACTACCAAAAACTAAGATTATAAGGGTATAAAATGTGTCAAAATATGAACTCATCACACCCCCACACTTAGCTTCTTGCTTGTCCTCAAGCAAGTTATTATTCTAAACAAATAAAATTAAATTAACTAGCCACTTTCGTAGGTCTCACGATTACACTTAGCATGTGTAACAAGCCCTTTAAACCCCTAGGTCACCCATCGAGGACGAGTAAGGTCTCGTGAGGGTTTTGCAGATGATATACCCACAAAATCACACACAAATAAAATAAAAAATCACACATAAATAAGAATAATAATAAAAAAATTAAAACTAAAACCATATACCTAACACCCTTAACCATATTTGTCTCAGAATCTTTTACTTTCAAACATTAAGATTAGCAATCAATCAAGATTCAGTATTATGAGATTTAAAGGATCAATTTCAACATATGGTTCACACATAAACATGACAGGTATGAACAGATCAATATTATGGATGAAACTCTACCACGCCTTAGTCACATCAAGATTCATCCTCACTATGGATACCCTCTATTTTTTTCTTAGATTCATGGCTACAAATGTATAAAAACACTCATGTATGTGAGCTAAGATGATAAAAATAACAAACGACTCACATATTTAAACAAAAAAAAAACTCATGTTCTTGTGGATAAAACCTCATGAAAGATATCAAATATTCGCCAAATGGACCAAACCATATGCTTAACTCTTGTGACTAATCTCCAACAGATCAAAGGCTGCTCATCTCAAGAATCAAATAGGACTTACTTATTGGTTGTAGCGGGGTTTAAGGTAAGAAAGGGTATGGAGTATTTTAGGTGTGTGGTGCTAAAAAGATCAAGAGCTAGTGGAATCTAATAATTAGATGAAATATAAGCATATCTCCACATCAATGATTAATGATACACCTCTCCACCTTCAAAATAAGATGTAACATGAATAGAAAATTCTCAACATCATCTCTATAACTCCCTCTCTTCCTTATATCCCAACATTTTTTTTTCATTCAAATTTTTTTTTCTTTCTTTTTTTTTACTTCTTTTTTTTTCATTTTTTTTCCACATAACCAATCCCCTTTCTTAGCATCAATACATATATTTCTTTCACACACACATTTACCACCACTCTTTATATCCATAACGATTTGATTTCCTTCCACTAGCTTTAAGCAAAGGTAAGGACATTAAGGCCCGAAGGTTATTAAATGTGGGTAATAATAAAAAAAATGTATGCTCCATGTATAGGCTCAAAAGGGTTTCTATGGGATGTATATCATGGATACACAAATTAGGTTAAGCTCTTTGGTCATGTGATGGAAAATTCCTAAGCTGCCTTTATCATTTTCTCAATCAGAGCATGTTTTAACTATAAGCTTCGACTAGTACAAGAGTAAGTTCTAGTAATCTCTATAGTCCATTACATGATCTATGGCAAATAATTTGATCAAAACAATTAAACATATATGAGGTTTACAAAGAAGATTTTGAAGCCAAGAAATAGTAGATGATTTTGTGTAAATTCGCTCAGAAAAAGAAGGTACATATGGTTCAAATGATCACTGAGGAATGTGATGAATCTCAACATGCCATGTCGGTGGTTAGAAAATCATACACGTTCTTTCTCCATTCACATTTAGGCACATAGATATGTGTTCCCTATATCAAAATCAACACAAAAAATCTCCACTTACTTTATCTCGATTTCATGATCCTCTTTTCCATTAGATTTCAAAGATATATTCCTCATTAACTAGTTAAGGGTTCCTACGACTCTAAAAATACTAAACATTCTAAAATTATTAAACACTCTAAAAAAAATCAAAACAATTTTTTTTTCAATTTTTTTTTATAAAACACACGCACCCCCACACTTAAATCACACATTGTCCTCAATGTGTAAACAACTAAGGAAACATGAAATTTAATGTATGGAGAAAACAAAATAATTAAATAACTAAATAAATAAAGGATCGAAAACTCCCTTATGACATTGGGTTGCCTCCCAAGTAGCGCTTGTTTTTATGTCTTCAGCCTGACATGATCTCGGTTTACTCGTTCAAGGTGGATACGTCCACTTGAGAGCTGCTTCACCAAATCCTTCCTCATGATGATCATCTTTATCCTGCAAGGAAGAAAAAGACAAAATGTTAGATTTAACGAAAGATTTGATCCAGCAAGAACGTAACTTACCTAGTATGGAATTTAAGCTCGTGTGTAAAGAGAAAATGTTTCGCCCAATGTTCATGTATCGTGATCTCTCTATTGAAGGAACATATTTTCCCATCTCAAAATCTTTAAACACGTCCTTCCAACATAACCTCTCCTTTGGAGCATCATGCTTTTTATTAAATGTATCCAAGGTGATTTGATTACTCTCTTCACTCTTGGATCCATACAACCTGCTAAAAGAGGGAAAACAAGGAGTGTGGTTAGCATAAATAAAATCAAAGTGGTTCAAAGGCTTACCTTGTGTCTCATGGTTATCTCCAAGCAAAATTGGGGAATAAATGTTCAAAGATGGTATATGGTAGGTGAAAGTGATAGTCTTGTCATCCATATACTTCTCTTTGTTCACTTGATCCTCATTTTGATGAGATTCTTCTTCTACTTTTATAAGCTCTTCTTCCACTTGATCTTGATCTTGCTCTTCAATGTTTTTCATGGAAACCTCCTCAACTAACTCATCCTCACATTCAGATATGGCATCATCATACTCATAACTCTCACTTGAATTTGGAATTGAAGTACTAGAGAGCTCTTCTTGTGCTTGTAATTGATTCATCATGTTGACCATATCACCCATTTTCTCCTCTATCACTGACACCCTTTCATTTTGTCTAAACTGACTTTGCATCAGTTGATTTAGGCTTTCTACCAACTGGTTTTGATCATTTATCAGTTCTTCAAGAAGCTTATCCATTTTTTCTGAACTTGAGGGTTCCAAAACTGGAGAAAATTCTTGTTGAGGATATTGATAATATGTTGACGCTTCATATTCACATATGTAAGGCTCTTGATATGGCACTGAATAATGATCATTCATTTGTATCAGTTGATTTTGGCTTTCTGCCAACTGGTTTTGACCATTCATCAGTTCTTCAAGAATCTTATCCATTTTTTCTGAACTTGAGGGCTCTGAAACTGGAGAAAATTCTTGTTGAGGATATTGATAATATTTTGAAGCTTCATATTCATGCGTGTAAGGGTCTTGATATGGCACTTGATACTGATCATTCATCTCCCATCCAAAGTTGGGTTGATGCCTCATTTCCGAATAGTATGTGCTTGTATAGGGATTTTGTCCTTGAAAACCATTGAAAGATTGAGCACCAGATTGTGTCCATCCTCCTCCTCTCATAGCTTGTTCATAGTAAGCATATGGATTTCCTTGTGTATGACACACTCCACTTGTATTCATAATTCCAGTAGCTTCAGCTGCCTGCAAAACAAGAGTGGAGAATAGGTGAAGTCTATCATCAAAATTGCTTAAACTTACCTCATTTACTCTTGAATTAAGATTCATGCCAAGTTGTCCATAACCCAAGGATCCTCTCATAGCTACCTGAAAACACTAACACTTCAAAGGAAAAAGGTTAATAACAAAACACACCAAAACTCCTAAGAAAATCTAAAACAAACTAAAAGAAAAAATACAAAAACACTAAGAATAAAAACACACTAAAAATACTAGCAAAATAAAGGTGAAGTTACTAATCCCCGGCAACGGCGCCAAAAATTGGTGCCGCCGTAGCCGGCACGCAATTTAAACCCTCTTGTTGTCAATTGTAGTACTGGTAAATAAGGGTATCGTTCTAGCCGGGGATTGAGAGGGCTCACCTCTATCTAACTAGCTTAAACTATAAATAAAATAAAAACACTAAATAACCTAAAATAAATAAATAAGAAAAATACTAATGGGGGTTTATCAAAATAATGATAAAAGGAGTAAATAAAATAAAATAAACTAATAATGAAAATAATGGGAAATAATGGGAAACTAGCAGATAGGAGAAATATGTTAGGGAAATAAAAATCCACCACTAGATTAGATCAAGATATAATATTTATTTCTAAGTCATCTTTTAATCGTGAGAAAGAGATCGACCAAGTTGCACACCAAAAGCAGGTCTATACACCTTATATTACTTCCCTTAATTAAATTAATACGACAAAGCGCCAATATTAATCCTATTAAATACTAGCAGTATAGCAGCAACAAGCGGCTCTTATATTTAACTAGATTTAATGCATTAAGTGTAAGTGGAAGGCTGTCAATCTAAGTACTCAGACTAGTACAAAAAGCATGTCTAGCTGTATTTCTTTTTCTTGACCCACACGTATCGAAACGTTTTACCACTTAGGTTAGAATCACAAAACGATTAGGTGAATTGTTATCTAACCTAGCTGCAATTTATACACATAAATTCTAGTATATTTAGATGGCCACCTAGCAAGCAATTTATCCTACATACTGTCACTTATGAGGTACCAGAACAAGACATGCACCAAATAAACTATACTTGACAGAATCATATATATAAACGATAGCAATTAATATAGAGTCAAGAAACAATCTCACGAAACAAAGAAAATAAAATTATAATTCAAATCATAATCTAGGGTTTCAAATTATTCCCTAACAATAAATAATCAGCCGCCCATAATTAAAGAATTAATTACACAGAAATTTATATCTAAAATATAAATTAAAAATAAGAGAAATAAATAACCGGAATTAATTTTAAATAAAAGATCAAGAATTTATTCAGATAAAAATTAATTTTATCTGAAATAAATTCTACCGGTATTAATTTCTTCTTATTTCTCTTCCTTGTTTGCCTTTATTTCCGTGCCAAATTCTTTTCTTTTTTTCTTTTTCTGGCCGGCGGCTGATAGGCTGACGTGCGTCGTCCTTTTCCGTGCGCTGGCCGCTAAGTGCTCCTCGTTGGCCTCGGTTTCCGTGCCGCCCTCCTTCCGTCGCGTGACGTGCGGCTCTGCGTCGTCTGGCTTCTTCTCTGCCCGTCTCGCTCTGTAGCTCTCCAGACGCGCCCTCCTCTTCCGTGCACTGCCGCTCCTCTGTGTCCCACAGAGTCGAGCCTTGAAGGCTCTCGTGCCGCACGCCTCTCTTTTCGTTATTTCTCTGCGGCTCCTTCTCCCTTTTTATAATTTTTGTTTCTTTTTGCCATGTCAGCCCTACGGCTGACTTTTCTTGCTCCCTTCCGAGCGGCTTGTTTCTTCTTTTTTTTTCTTGTGCCGACGTCGTTTTGTGTTTCAGGCCTTTGGGCCTTCGGTCTTCGGCCGTTGGTCCAAAGGTCTTATTTTTTTTTCTTTTATTTAAAAACAAAATCTGCAAAATAAAATTCAATAAATATTAATAAATAATATTTTATTCTAAATTTACTTAATTTATATCATTTTAGCTCAAATAATAAAATTTATACAATTTTTACCACTTAAGCATAAAACAATAATTATTTCCCTATATTAGCTAAATAAACTACCAAAAACTAAGATTATAAGGGTATAAAATGTGTCAAAATATGAACTCATCAATTGGCATGGAGCCCAAGAGCGAGTGTTGACCAAACTCTCCTTTTTCCAGTTTTTATTCTATATCTCTATTTGTATCGTTCTTTCCCCTTAGGGGCTTGATAATATAACCGTTTTTCATTCTGTAATGACTCTTTAATTCATGCATACTGCTTTCCTCTTTATTTATGAATCTTTCAGATCACTATGGTTCTATGTCCTAATTTGTTTAACGTCTTGTGAATTTTGGGGTTGGTGCAAGACTGGTTGGAGGCCAAGCTTGTGCTGATCACGGCAGTAGCACCCCTTGTTCTTGTGTATTGTTTTAATTAAACAAAAAAATTCAACTATGATTTTTGGGGTTGTTACAAGTAATCTTGTCTTGACCTAACATCTACCCTTTTTACCTTAATACCATTCAAAACCCTCATTTTCATTTCATTTGACGGATGGTATCTTAGGTGTTGCCCTTCGGTCAATCAACCTCCACCCTACAAACTTGTTCATTGAGGGCATCCAACGATCGACTTATTAGGTCCTTTAGTCGACCAAAGATGAGTGATTTTGCCTAATTTTAGATCAATTCATTTACCTAATATCTTATATACTTCATTCCCACACTTTTTTCTATTTTTTTTATAATGCTCGGGGATTATTTGATTATATTCCTAATTTCTACCTATTTATTAGACTTTTTAACTTATCTAATTAGTATTTTTTTTATACCATGGTTGGCTTTCCTTATCCATGTTGACCACAAAATTAGACTCCTATACCTTCCCCATATCAGATTAGCTATATCTTTTATGATTCAACCATTTTTTCCTCATAACCCTACTCTTACTTCAATCCCTCTCTTACACTCTTACACCACTATACCCTCTTCTTTAATACTCCACCTCCCTTTTACCTTGCAAGATACCTAATGGTCAAACCTCCCCTATCTCTTTCATCATTGTCAGCATGTCAAGGGGGCACAAACCTCTTGTCTTTTCATTTTTCACACTTAGCCATTTCCTATATTCCCAACCTTGATTCATCCTATTATTTTCTCTTTGATTTCGAACTTAGGCATTGCATCCTCTTATTCTTAAAGTTGTGCTTGAGTGATTACCTTGTTCATGGCACATAAACCTCCCCATCTTCTTTACTTTTTATTTTCTTCCACTTCTTACTCTAATAATCTCAAATTTTAGTTAAGTAAAAGTGGATTAATGGGGTAGATTGTGAAGCTGCTCATCTTGTTTATTAAGCCCTCATATTTTAAAAACAAGGCTTTTCCTCTCCTCCTTTTTAATCTTTCTTCTTCATTCTTAATCTCTTATTTTCACTCCTAACTTCTAATTTCAATAATTTTGTTTAGGTAATACTAAGGTGAAGTTGAGGGATGTGATTAAGAGCATTATTTTTACCAAGAGACTAGTGTTAGTTATGTAACGCTATACACATATCTAGTTTAGGGATTTTTTTGATGGTATGTATGTTTTATGTTAAATACCATGATATCTTATTTTACTTTGTAAAATCATGATTTAGGTTGTATAAACTTGTTTTTTAGCTTATGGATGGTTTCATGTATATATGTGAGAATATCATGTTAGGCCATGCCAAGTGTTGTTATAATATTTCAAGTATGATAATTGATTTTTTAAATAAGTATGTTATAATTGAAGAGTGTCGTGTGTGGGTTGGATTTTTTGGTGGTTTGGGTCTTTACGGATTCTTGACCCTATGACTTTCAGAGAATAATTGAGTGATTTAATTTTAGGAAGGGATGTAAATAGGATGGGTACGGAATGAATATGTCCATACCAGAAATGAAAATATGTATCCAGATCTGTACTTGTACTCAAATAGATATCCATATGTTTTTTTCACTTCAATATTATCTTATTAATAACTTTAGTTTATATGTTTCCAATAGTCTTTTTAAAATTGAATATATTTTTAAAATGAATTAGAAAAAAATATTTTTTTTTTGTATTATCTAGATTTTTTTTTTCAAAAAAAGAAATAAGAAAATATTTCAATTCAAATAATAATATGGAAAAATGTAAAAATATACATTTGCCTATTTTATTTATTCCAATTCACATTTGAAAAATGTTTAATATTAAAAAATTTATCATTTGACTTATATAAAACTTAAAATATTAATGAAATGGCATTAAAGTGAAACAAAAAAATTAAAACCCATAATGCCTGGTATTGTTTAAAATATATGATATCTAAGTAAAATTAGGCAAAATCTTATAATATCTAACTAGAGTTTATTCTAAATGTTATCCTAAAAATGTGTAAAAATAAGTAATGTGACACTAGCAGAGTTGTTAATGAGAAGAATTGAATCAAACTTCCTAGTATTCGAGCTTGATTCGTTTAATAAATAAGCCAAGTCAAGCGAATTTGTTATTAGATGATATCTAAATATTGATATTTGAGTTTGATTTGTTTATAAATAAAATATGTTTAGTTAAATTGACTCATGAACCGGCTCTAATAATATAAATAAATTGAATTATATTTTAATTAATTCTATTAGAATTTCACTTATTGACTCCATTTATATATGTATTTTTGTTATTGAACATAAAATTTTAATAAGATATATCACCTTATTATCTCCTTTATAATTGACTAGTTTATATAACATAATATATAGTTTTAAATTAGTTTTAAAATTACTAATAAATACTATATATTTAATAAAATATTTATAAATGATTTTTCATTAATTATCTGTTGAATTTCAATCAAGCTTTTAAAACATCATTAATAGAATTTTTAAACCGGTGCTAAATCTACCATGACTTGAATTTGCTTGAGCCCGATTTGTATAATAAAAGAACCTTGATAGTTAGTTTGGTTTGTACTGAACCATTTCATCTTTGTTTACTCTTTTTAGATGTAAAAATAATAAGGGTTATTTTTTTCTTTGATTTATTCATTTTTTTTATTTCTATTAATCTCCAATTTAGGAATAACTAGGGTAAAAAGAAAATTCTAATTGAACAAAAGTATCGTTTCCTAATAAATGTGTTATAAAAGAAATTTTAATTATAAGTGCTATTTATTTTATTTTTAAATTTTATCTAATTCAATCCAAACATAATTAAAATAATATTCATATCAATTTACTTAAATTAAATTAACTTTATCTATATAATATTTTAAAATATTTAATCCAATCGACTTTTATTACAATTAATATTTATTTATATAAATTAATTTTTAATATTTACGTTAATTTCCATTCATTAGAATCCATACGAAGCATAACATGAAACTTAAACTCAAGGGAAATCTATTTGTGTTGACTCTTGGCCAACACACCCGGGCCCCTGACCCCGTGAGAAACGACCGGAGGATGACTATCTGTAGGGTTTTCGAGTAGGGTTTAAGAAGTCGAACAACTTAACCGGAAGTTGCGACTGTGACTGGAGTTGCGGCTGAGACTTGGAGATTGAATCGTCAAATTGAAATGGCTTCTTCAAATCAGGCGAAGAGCAAAGATGTAGTAGAGGAAGATTTTGAGATAGACACAGAAGAAGATGAAGTTGAAGGTTGGGATGATTGGAACGACGATGAAGAAGATGGAGGAGAAACCGACATTACCGTAGATTTCAAGTGTTTATTCTGCGACACTGTTTACAACTCCTGCAATTCGTTTTTTGAACATTGTGCTTCCAAGCACCAATTTGATTTTCAGAGTATTAGGAAAAAATTAGGCTTGGATTTCTATGGTTGCTTCAAGCTTATTAACTATGTCAGACAAATGGTACATTTCTATACCCTTCGTCATTTATATCAATATGTCGAAGAAATTATACTCCTAGAATGTTTTATTGGTTATTCTTTGATTATTAAAATTGAAATTCGGTGGCTTTGTTTGCGAGAAAGGACCAAATTGAGCTGCTTCTAGCGACTAAGAGATCACTCTTTTTGTTCTTTCTAATTTGTAAGAACAAGTGAAGGACGTTTTAGTTTCTTAGTACGATTTTTGGTTGTCAGGGGGCAGACAATCGAAATTGGAGTTGGAGCCTATGCATTGAATCCAACCAGGAGCTGTTGAATCGTTTACAGAAACCAGAAGATGCTACTATTGATTTGAAATTTCCGTGGGATGATGATAAATACTTAAGACCATTCTTCCAAGGGGATCCACTGCTCTACACGTTTGATGAAGGCGAAGAAGAAGACGATGAAGATAAGAAGTGTCTGACAATCTTTGACAAGGAAGAGTTACTAACCGATTGTAGCGACATACAATGGTCATCCGTTGTTCCCGGAAATACGCTCAACCCGTCGAGTGAAAACGGAACGCAAGAGCTTATAGCTACCTCCAATGGTCCGTCAAAGAATGTCACAGGTAATGGTGTTGATATAGTACATCATGATTGCTCAGATAGAAACCAGGCAAATACGATGACAAGGATTCCTTTTATAAATGTAGCAGCATCGGAGATTAAAAAGGTGGATGAGAGGTACTTTGGATCTTATAGCTCTTTTGGCATCCACAGGGAGATGTTGAGTGACAAGGTACGGAACCTGCGTAGATCTTATAAAATACTATTTTTTTCTTGTTAAATGATAGATGATTCTGCCAACAAAAAAAATTGTTTTATGACGTCAAGAAATTATGTTAAGTGGCTATATTGGTTTGACGGCTTTCTCTTCTCTCTGCATGCAGGCAAGGACAGATACATATAGAGAAGCAATCATGAATAACCCTTCTCTTCTGAAGAATGCTGTCGTTATGGATTTAGGTTGTGGAACGGGTATTCTAAGGTGAGATTCCCTTGAGACACTCATTCATATAGCTTAATTTTCGTACGTCCAAGTTCCTATTTTGTAAAAGCCTGGATGCTTCCTTCAAACGTGCTGAGGGAAATATTTTAGGCAAAACCTGACACGTGGTTATCGCTGGCCATCTATGCCATGATGCGATTTGTCATAAATCATGGCAACAAAAGATCTTTAACAGTTTTCATTTTAGCTTCTCTTTTGAATGAGCCTGTTTGATTTTCCTTTATAGGTCAGTTCTTCGCTTGTGATTATAGTTTGACTAAATAAATATGTCACAGCCCAACATACATCCTAATTGAGAGGTGTAACTGCCACATCTCATATGAGGAGAATCTCATATAGCTAGCAAGGTTGGAGCCCAAAATCGATATCTATCATGCACTAATATCTCAAGATATCACAATTCGAGTTCTACACCTAGTATTTGTAGAATCAATCATCCTTGATTCAATAACAATAATTACGATATTTTAATCTTACCCAAGGAAAATAGATACATTACTTTAAAATTCTAAGAAAAGATGAATCAAGCTCTAAAGTTTTCAACCGTTGCAACACTAGAATACATCATCTCGAACACAATTTTGCTTCTCATTTGAAACTAAAATGGTGGGAGAGGAGTGAGCAAATCATACCTTAGCAAATAACATACCCATCAACCAAAATAGGTATCAAGCCACCAATAAGATTTTTCACACGAAACGATGAAATCATGGTGAAACACCATGGGAAACCAAACGAATACACTTCTTAAAATAATAACCAATAGAATTTGAGAAAAGCTTTATCAATAATGAATATAATGGTCATAACAAACAATCCTGTCTAGATAAGACAATTAGTCGGTTAAATAAATACAGAAAGGTTAGTAGAACCTAACAATCAATTCAAGTAGAGCTATAGTAATTAATAATGATCAAACAAATGTTTTGGAGTAACTGTGACCTGCAATTGTCGTGGGTGGCTATAATAATGCCATACCAA
This sequence comes from Tamarix austromongolica, assembly GCA_039764185.1. NCBI lineage: Eukaryota > Viridiplantae > Streptophyta > Magnoliopsida > Caryophyllales > Tamaricaceae > Tamarix > Tamarix austromongolica. Next base: position 22,100,178 of record CM077809.1, on the reverse strand, counting down.
AGACCACTCGTGGCCAGGTCTAAATACGACAGACTAATCAACAAGTCTCCCGGTTGCTAGTGGGCTCCAGAAGGATTTCCTAAGTAGTGCACTATAAAGGAGAAATAATATCAATTAGTCATCCCATGCTGCTAAATGGCTCTAAAAGGGTTTACCTCACCTTTATGGGGCATAATCATAATGATAACTGAAATACGATTTATCAAATACAGAATAATCACGTTAAAACAATAAAAAATTAATTAATGATCGATCTCATTTTCATTTTAAAAATATGAAGTACGAAAACTAGATGTTTTATGAAATAAAACAGACATGGTGTATAAAGTAATATTTTTTTAAATACAAAATGAGAAACAATTACAAAATAACATGTCTTTATGTATGGAAAGGTCAATGGATGAGTTACTTACTTGAAAATACATATATGAATAATATGAGCTCAATAGTTAGGTGATCTTATAAATAACAATTAATTTATTATCAATGCTAAATAAAATGTTCTATAAAAATATTGTGCGCAACTAATACCTGAATCATGTATACCCAAGACCACTTTTTATATCCTTGCCGATCACCTTAATCTCACAGTAACTATCGACCCAATTCCAATATGCCAATAAGTAGATGCATTGAGTATAACCATGGCCCAAAATATAATCAATCCTTAATACATAAGTATTAGCTATTAATATGATAGACTTACTAACTACCCTAGCATGGATAGTAGAAGCTTGTCATAGCCCTATACTATGGAGCCATAACTGGGGTACCTTAGTTGACTTTCATACCTACCCTAGCACGGAAAGTAGAAACTTGTCATAGCCCTATACTATGGAGCCATAACTGGGGTACCTTAGTTGACTTTCATACCGAAGAGAGATTAAATTAATTGTAGTTTTTCATTTGCATCAACTTAACTGGTGAATAGGTGACGGAGAATTTGAGTGTACAAGACCTAGTTGCTAGCATGAGACAACATGCCCAACTGTATTAAGTCTTCTACGATCTCCAACTTTAAACTAATAGTTTAAGGCACTCCGATTACATTCAGTAAATTAGTTTCAAATGCCTCTAGACTCCATTAATCAGCCTGCATGCATTACTCAGAATTTCTATGCGTATTTGACTAAGTTCAACCCCACTGTTGATATAAAAATTATAATCCTTTTTCTTCCTCTAATCGATTTCAAACAATGCCCCTCATCACTAGTATTATTAATAATACTGAAATATCTTACAAATTTCAAACCATTCTGGAGGAGAAATATACCTTAACAAAAATGCTGCCAGATAGCCCAGAATGCGCAGCTTGCGAAATCAGAATCACACACACCTGAATCAGCCCATGAGTACCGCCCATGCCATGAGTTGTATACCATCTAATTCAAGGGGAATCTGGAATAATTTGCAATGGCAGGGATCTTTAACTGGACATGTATGAAGATGGGTATGAGGTTGACGTTGAGGGCTATAGTAGCCAGAGTCCCAAGTACGCACACTCTCTCTCTCTCTCTCACTCACACATGAATAATCTCTGGAGACGGCTTTAACGAGTATGGTAGCTAGGGTTAATGACAAGGGAAAATAATAGGAAACATAGTTGGACAATGTGTCTATTAATTCTAATTAATTATATTAACTTTTATCATAATACAGCTATCTTATTTCAAACCTGCCGTTTGGAAACTTAATTTACCTTGAGTAATTTCTGTGGCTACCAAAATCCGCACCTTTCATTTATTCAGTAAAGCGTTTATTATATACACATAATAATAAGACATATTCTGTCCCTTTTTCTCTGGCCCAAAATTACTGGTTCTCACAAAATCAATGTTTTTTCATCGTGAATGATAAAGCAAATCAAATGAAAGGAACTATTTGGCTATGCCCTTGTTTGGAGTTAATTAAAAAAAGTAATTCTATAGTATAATTACATTTTTTGGAAACTTTTTGCCCTAAAAAATTCCTGAAAAGGGGTTAATCTTGTATAGTCACTTTTTCAATTCGTTCCGAACAAGCTAATAATTAACTAAACTTGTAATTTGTTCCAAAGATATTATTTTCCTGCACATTCTCTGAGGTGGTTATTAATTTCTGCTCATTCTAGTCTCTTTGCAGCTCAGGCAGGCGCTTCAAGTGTTATTGCAGTAGAGGCAAGTGAAAAAATGGCTGCTGTAGCCACTCAGGTAAATCTAATAGCGCCATTCATCATGCAATTTGTTGCCTGTCATTTTTATGTTTGTTCCTGTTGCTGATGTGAGTACTCTTGTGGATTGGGGAAGTTCAGATTGCGAAAGATAATGGGTATTGTGGTAGTGTGATTAAAGTTGTCAATGGAATGGTTGAAGAGCTTGATTTGCAATTGCAACGGCACAGCATTGATGTCCTGCTCAGTGAATGGATGGGATATTGCCTTCTCTATGAATCCATGCTCAGTTCTGTACTTTATGCACGAGATAAGTGGCTGAAGCCTGGTGGTGCCATTCTTCCTGATACAGCTACAATGGTGGCCTCTTACTCTTATCCTGCCACTTCCTTCTGTTCTTGTTCACAATTGTTGGAGCTCACTGTTCTCTTAATATCTTTTTCAGTTTGCTGCAGGGTTTGGCAAGGGTGGGACCAGTCTTTGCTTTTGGGAGAATGTGTATGGCTTTAACATGACTTCCGTTGGCAAAGAACTTGTTCAAGAAGCTGCAGAGTTCCCCATAGTAGATGTAGTTGACAGTCTTGATTTGGTGACAACGACTGCAGTTCTCCAGGTTTGCGTCCTTTCTATGAAAGAACATTCTGTTTTTAAGTTCTTTTGTTCAATTATATCCTTGTCTTGAACACATTTTGGCATGATGGATATTGGAATTCTATTGCCTTTGATGGATGGACATTATTTTTTGGAATCAGATACCTTAGCCAGACCTATCAGAGTAACTGCAGACATTCTAGACTTTCTAGTCCTGATATGAGTGTTCCTCAGACAAGTCATGACCAGATAACTATGTATATGATCGACTTGATTTTTTCTAGGAGTCCCAGTCCACATGCAACATGTTGAGATTGAATCCATTTTTTCAAGATATACAATTTCTGTATACCTTTCTCTCACCTAAAATTGGCTGGAAATGTCTTTATTTTTGTTCTGTAGATAGCTCAAAAACCCTAGACTGCTTTTTCTGTGTTGATTGTTTTTTGTTTGATAACTTAATGGTGCTTACTTTATCCAGAGTTTTGACATAGTGACAATGACAGTAGATGACATGGACTTCACTGCTAGCATTGAGTTAGAGCCAAACGACAGTCCTTGCGACGAAACTACTTGGTGCCATGGAATTGTTTTGTGGTTTGAGACGGGCTTCACCAGCAGGTTCTGCAAAGAAACATCGACTGTTTTGTCCACCTCTCCATACATGCCAAAAACACACTGGTCACAGACAATTTTAACCTTTAAGGAACCCATAGCAGTGTCACAAGGAAAAACCAAAACGGACAGATCAGCCACTGTTGGGACTGATTCTTGCCCTGCTGCAAAAATCCATCTAAGAATCAGTATTGCTCGTGCTATTCAGCATCGTGCAATTGACATATCCTTGGAGACTGTAGCCGTCATGCATGATGGAAGGAAAAGCAGTCGACCAGTTCAAATGTTTAATTTATGTTAGCTGTGCTCGGTCCAGAATGATACCGACCTTTCTGCCTGGTTGATCATGGATGTATCCTGTGTATTGTCGATTAGGAATCCAGAAGTGTAGTTTTTCATTTTCTATCTTTGGTTTTAGACTTCTTGTTATTGTATTTTTTTTTACCCTTTTTTTTATATTTTTTTTGGGAGTATTCGATTGACGTCTGTTTAGGCTTTGGCAATGCCACATTTTAGCTCTACAATACGTAGATCGGTAGTAGTTGAGACCTTGGCCTACGTACGTTTGTCCATAGCCAAATATTATATATTATTTTCTGAGTGAAACGTGGTGCATATTACAGGAAATTTTCTATCATGGGCTACAACTGGCGCCAAGGTTCGAAAGCCATTTTTCTTGGCAATGGAATTGTTATCCATACTTTTAAACGAAAGCTTCTTACTAGGTAATATAATTATGGTCCCAACGGTTATAGTGTCACAATAGTGAATGATAAACATGTGTTGTAATCGTTGTTGTGTAAATTTTTATTTTTATTTTTTTTATATATTTGTAATACTCTCAAAATTTACTACTGAAAAGTTTCGTTTAATTAAAAGAAAATTAGCGGAAGGAAATTAATAAACCGTGAACTTTGAGAATATTACCGCCACATTTAGTACCAGATCGATTTACTCATACCATTTCAGTACCAAGTACTAAGGTTAAAAGAGTAAAATACAATTTTACGAGAAACTTAAGCATTTAAAAATCAGGGTAGTACAGTAAATAATTTACGAGAGTAAAATCCAACAATGGTGATTACAAAATAATAAATATATTGAATTTTAAAATAGATAAATTATAGCTAGGGATGGCAACGGGGCGGGTCGGGGACAGGGATCCCATCCCCATCCTCGAACCTGATAAGAAAAATAATCCCCGAACCCGTCCCGATCCCCGATATTTTTTTTTATCGGGGATTCCCCGACCCGATCCCTGATCTATTTTTAATCCCCGATTTATTCCCCGTTCATAAAATCCGACCCGATCCCCGAAACCCGACTTTATACCCGATCCCCGATCTCATCCCCGATCCTCAAACTATTTTTTTATATTATATTTTTAATTTATATTCTATAAAAAAATTATACATATTATATATATATAATTATATAAAAAATATATATAAAAAAATTTTTGGGGCGGATTCGGGGATGGGGACCCCAAACCCGTCCCCGAAAAAATCCCCGTTAAGAATCCCCGAATCCGAACCCGATCCCCAAATTCTCTCCCCGAACCCGAACCCGAACGGGAAATCCCCGACGGGGCCCCGAACCCGCGGGAAAAATTGACATCCCTAATTAAAGCCCTAGAATTTACCGAATAGTATCTTACGTTTTTTTTCCTGAGAGTCCATTTGAACAGCACCTGAATACAACCTACAAGAGGTACTACCCATTGAATAGGCAGGGCCCCCACGAAGGGAACCCTTCAGTACTATGGTACTGAGTAACCCTTTAAATACACACTTAAAAACAGGCACGTAATGTAACACATGAAATACTACTACATTCATATATAACCATAGGTATAAACATGATATTCAGATCCATTTATTCGCACATCCAATAATTCAATCAGATATTAATAGCGTATGTGTAACATTCACTTTCATATATTCGCTTACTTAACAAGTCAACTAATATCAATAAGCCATAAGAGTAATTGATATATTTCGAGCCTTAAGGCCATTGGTCCATCATTAATCTATCATCTCAATGATTAGTATTTTTCCATAACTTATTCACATCTAAATCAAATTTAATTGAGCTCAGGACCCTCACTATTCTGGCCGGTGGATCATAATACACACACACACACACACACACACACATATATATCATCCAGGGTAAATACATCCTGGGCCACCATTATATCTGGTGGATCGATACTCATGAACGTCATCTAGGACAAAACATCCTGGGCCACTATTATTTTCGGTGGATCGATACTCATCAAATAATTCAACTAGTCCCGACTCATTAATCTTTCACTTTAACAATTAGTATTTTCCTTTTTTATTCAGCACAATAATTCCATTTATTTGCCTCGATAGGGAGATCAAGAACCCAGGACACAAAGGTACACCAGTCGCACTGGTGCATAAAAGCTACTCAGTACCCTTCAACTAGTAACCCAGGGACGCAAAGGTACCCTGGTCGTACTAGTGCATAAAGCTAACTTAGTACCCTACCGACAAGAACACCTAATCCTTAAGTATGCATACCCTCTAACTAGGTCTGTAGAGCTAGATAGAGTAGATATAGGGCCTGGCTGGGGCACAAAGGCACACCAGCAAATACCAAATAATCGTGGGCTAAACCACGTCTTTAGGGTAGCGACCCCTAAAGAGCCACCATTCCCGATCTCGATGTCTTTCACTTTAAGTATTAGTGTCTAAATTAATGGTGATCACAAAAATACAACAATCAGCTAGTTATCCAATTTTAATCGTTCAGATATCATCAGAAATTTCTTATTCAAATGGTCGTCTAAGGTAGCACAAAAGACTCATTGAGGCTGTCCTAATCTCATCTAATTTCGAATTAGAATTTGATCTCGTGATACTTACTAATCGTTAAATACTCCTACCTCGTTAATCAGCATTATTAGAGTCATATTACGAATTCCACAATCACAATGATATATTAGATACAAACTACTCATTTACCCCATAAAAAATTATTAAGTCAACCCTTCCTTACTTAACAAACTCCCATATTACCCTCTTTGATACAAAATTACCAAGTTACCCTTAACTCGATTTAGGTTACTAAATTATTTCTCATACTTATTAGGTCACTAATCCCCCTTAATAATTATTACACTTAATATGCTTTCCATTTAGTGGGTTAGATTACCACTTTGCCCTTTTTCCTTTATTATAATTAACAAATGATCCTTGAGTTGGTCAAATTACCAAATTACCCTTCCTCCTTATCCTAATTTCCAAATTAATCCTTTATTCAGTTAATTACCAAATTACCGTCCTTTATTATCAATTACCAAACTACCCTTCCTCATTGTCAAAATTACCAAATTACCCTTTGGTTGGTTAAATTACCAAATTACCCCTTTTATATAATCATAATTACAATTTTACCTTTCTCTGTTATTAAATTTACCAAATTACCTTTTAGTTATTTAAGTTACCAAATTGTCCTTCTTACTTTTCATAATTACCAAACTACCCTACTCCATTATCAAAATTACGAAAATATCCTCTAGTCGGTTAAATTACTGATTTACCCCTCATATTTATCATATTTACCATTTTACCCTTCTCCATTATTAAATTATCAAATTACCCTTTAGTTATTTAAATTATTATTTTTACCCTTCTCAATTATTATAATTACCAATTTACTCCTTTCCAATTTCCACATTTACCCCTTTGATTTACAAAATTACCATTTTACCCCTTTACCTTCAAATTTATCATTTTACCCCTTAACTCCCAAAAATTACCACATCGCCCTTTTTCTTATAAAATTTTCATTTATCCTTAATTATGAAATTACTATCTTACCTCTTTTAATTTCCAAATTATCATTCTTCCCGCTAATCACAAAATTACTATTTTACCATTTAATTGTAAAATTACAACTTAAACCTTTTATTACAAAATTACCAAATTGCCCTTTTATTACAAATTACCAAATTGCCCCTTTTATTACAAAATTACCAAATTGCCCCTTTTATTAAAAAATTACCAAATTGTTCCTTTTATTACAAAATTACTATTTTACCCTCCTTACTTCCAAAATGACCAATTTACCCCTTACTTCTAAAATTACCACTTTATCCTTTTACTAACAAATTTACCATTTTACCCTTGTCTCCAAAATTTCCATAGTACCCTTTTTAATCAAGAATCACCATTTTACTCTTAACTTTAATACCTCATCCATAACTTTTATAATTAATAAAACACTTATTAGCACATATATATATATATGTATTAGGCCATAATCTTGTACAATATACATTAATAAAATCCCCTAATACTCACAAAATATTAAACATGTGTTAAATATCACAATAGCATATAACAACATGGATAATAATTAACATTTTCTTTAACAACCAAATTATTACCTTAAATATTATTTCCATACATATCATATAACCTATCATGCTTCTTCTTCTTCTTCTTCTTCTTCTTCTTTTATCAACCAACACAATAACCACATATAACATATTAAGCAACACAAACCAAGCATACTAATATATTAGAAGTCTTAATGTGCTAACATACGTTATTCCATGTGTTTAAGTGGGATTTAATGGTTATCTCGATTCCCGCAAAAATAAACCTTACCGGTATCCCCGTTAAAGGTCCAAACTTAGATTATCAAAACCAATACCTAACAATAATACCAAGACTTATTACATTAGAAGTAATAAAATCAAAGTACAAAACTTTATAACACTTAATTAATCAAATAATTAAATTAAAATATAATTATACCTTAAAATTATTAAACAAATAGGTCAAGAAATTTAGAAACTCATGTTGCTAATGCAGCATGAGCTGCATGAAAATAAATGGGGAGGAGGGGCTCGAAGGAGGGTAATAGGAAGAAAAATGGACCATTTCGGGTTAGGATTTTTAGGCTAGGAAAAGAGGTATGTGGGGGTGGATTTAAGGTAAGGGAAGGATGCAGAGTTGGAGAGGGGGTGTAAGTGGTGGTCGGGGATGCATTGGAGGTGCCTAAAGGTGGTGGTGGCGGCGGCAGAGAGGCCGCGAAGAGGGGCTGCTGAGAAGGGGTCGAGATAGAGGCTGACGAGGAAGGAAAATGGGGAGGGAAAATGGAGGCTTTCGGGTGACGATTTCGACCAAAGGAGGATTGGGGATGGTAGAGGGGGTTGTAGGGAGTAATTAGGTGGCTTAGGTGGCGGCGGAAGCGGCGGGACGGTGACGGAATGTGGCGGTGCAGGGCGGTTGCCGATAAGGGGTAAAGAAGAGAAAAAGAGGAGAGGAGGGAGAATGGGGCTGCGGGATGGCTTGATGGGGGCAATGATGGCTCGAGGGCGAGGTAGAGGGTGGTAGGAGGTGGTGTAAGTGGTGGTTGAGGCGGCGACAGCTGAGATGGGTGGCGAAACCAAAAACAGGGGAGAGAGGGGAGGAAAGGGAGAAAAGGAGGGGCTCAGGTAGGCATAAGGCTCGAAAAAAAAACGTAGAGTGAGCATGGAAGGAGGAATAAATAGGAGAGGAAGGGAAGGGAAGGGATAGGGGCTCGAGGGGTGGCTATAGGTGGTAGAGGGATGGCCATGGCAGGGAGAAGGGAAGGGGACGACAATGGCAGGGAGTGGGGATGGGAGAATGGGGTCAGTATGGGGCAAGGAATGGCGGGGGAGAGAGAGAGAGATAGTTAGGGAGGTCAATGGGGGAGAGGGAGTTGTAGGGTGTGGCGATGGCAGGGAGTGGGGAAGAAGAAGGAAAGAAGAAGAAGAAAGAAGAAGGATCGGGGAGGCTGGGCGTGCGAATAGACCGGCCGAAGGAAAGAAAGAGTCGGTCCGGTTGAGGAAGAAAGAAAAGAAAGGAGGAGGGGGCAGCGGGCTCGCGCGAAGGGGAGGAGAAAAAAAGCCGGGCCGGGAAAGGAAAAAGGAAAGGAGGGAGGAAGGGGGAGAAGTGGGCCAGGCCCAATGACCAGGGGTGAGGGAGAGGTAGGCCAAAGTAGGCCGGTGGCCCAAAGAAGAGAAAGAAAGAGAAAAAGGAGAAAAAGGAAAAAGAAAAAAGAAAGGGAAAATAGAATAAATAATTTAATTGATAAAATAATAAAATAGAATAATTTTGGGTAATAAATTGATTTAATATTTTAATTTAAGATAATTAAAATATAAGGGTTAAAAGGGATAGTTTTTTTAAATAAGGGTTTAAAATTTTATTTAAATAATAAGAGTATAATAAAATAACAAAATATTTATTTTAATTTATGAAATATTTATATCCAATTTTATTTACTCAAAAATTCATAAAATAATTAAATTAAATGAATTTAAAGGCTAATTTATTCCAAATAAAATTTATTTATTAAAATATAAGCTTTTAAAATTTTGGGGGATTACAATATTTTAATTATTAATTATTGATTATTTAAATATAAATATACAACAAACTAATATTTTATATTATATTAAAAGGATTTAAGTAAGTTATTATATATTAAAATGGCTTAATTATTCTAAATTTATCTTGGAATAAAAAAAATATGTTATTTAGTATGACATATAAAGGTAACAAATAATGATACTTTATTATTGTTTAATAGTAATTTGGTTTAGAATATATGTAGTAGATAAATAAAAAAAATTATCATACGTGTTTTTTTAATAAATTTAATAATTCTAAATAATTTGTCGACTTATTGCGATTTATCTCCTATAGTTTTTGATTTATTGGCTGTTAAGTGTAAACTTTTAAAGATGTAATGTATTGATAATTTTGCATCACGATTGAACCAAAATCGTTAAACTGTTATAGCGGAATCACTATTTAATTTTATGCTTCTTACAACACATAAGTTAGAATACCATAATTATTACTATATTGTCACATTGAGTGTGTGGGTGTCTCTACTTGATGAAGGTTTTATTATAAAATAGATAATATCTGTTCCTATAACTTTTTTTTTCTTTTTCAAATCAGTTTCATCTTCATTATCCCTACTATTTTTTTTTATTTCACATGTTTTCATACGTTTTTATCATCTCAATACTCTCTCTCTCTCTCCCTTGCCCCTCTGTAGCCCTCTTTCTTAGTTTTGTACTGCAATTGCTTAATTTAATAAAAAAACAAAAATCGTTGGTTATCTCTGTCCTTTACTTTTCTCAGCAATCGAACCGTTTTACATACGAAACTTCTTGTTTACATGCATATTGTACTGTACAGAAACTTTCCTAACATGGACTGCAACCGACTCAAAGGTTAGAAAAACTTGTGTTCTCCGATTGACGTTATGCATACATATGGTTGCGTTAACTTTTGGCATAGAGGTTTTAGCTTGTGTTTTCTTTTGAACAGTTAGTTGAGCCAAATGTGATAATCAGAACTTTTGATTGAGATCAAAACTTTCTAAGCATAAAGTAAACTAATTTGAAAAATAATTATTCTCTAGAATTTATTTTTGTAAGTTTGATCCGATTAAAAAATTTCATGAATTATGTGTGTATATATATATATATATTATTAATATCATAATTATTATTTTTTCTATTAATATTACTATTATTGTTGTCATTACCATCATTTTTATAATTATTATATTTTACATTTCTTTTTTTTTCATTATCAAACTTTTAATGATTTAACAAGTAAGCTGTAAAAAGAAACTAAGAAAAATGATCCCTAATAATATATGGAACTCATATTTAACTTTTGATATGAAGATTTATCTATTACAGATGTACTTCCATATATTAAAACGTATAAATAATACAAGCATGGCAGCTAAGCCCTCTTCCCACATTTCCTCTTCCGGTGTCTAGGCTTCTGGCGGATTTCTTCAATGGGCTGCTGCAATGCAAATACAAACACTTCCCTATTTCATACTCTGCGGTTAAAATACACATACGTGCGATCAAACCAGTAATCTTGGCTTCTACCTGACCAACAAATTCGTAATATATTAAGCTCCCGGTGCATTGTTTAGTTGCAGTGTCATTTTAACATTCATTGCCGCCAATTCAGCGGCCAGATATCTGAAAACAAAGGGCATTGCAACAGTCTCCATCCCCTTACTACTATTGCAAGCCTTGCATATTATCTTCTTCGAAGCCCTCCCAGGAGGTAACCCACCAATTTCTCGCACTGCTCGTCTTGGTGGTTGCACGACTGTGGTAGCAAGAATGCTACCACATAAGGAGCAAACGTCAGCAACGTGATAATCAGAGCAACTATGGAGCCTGTCATGCAGTAAGTATGCAGCACCATGAGCAAGCATCGCATCACGTTCCATTTCTCCAAAACGAATACCTCCACCATGCTTTCTACCTTTGATAGGCTGTCGTGTAACTTGGTCAACTCTTCCGGTTGATCGAACCTGTGAACCGACAAGAAAATTTGCCTATAAGATTCCTCCACAAGAATCGTAAACAGGAGGAGTCATTTCATGATAACAGACGATATAAAAGAAAAAACTGTGCACATTCCTCTGAATGCTTTATCGTGAAATCTAACCTGGAATTTATCGGACACCATATGTCGCAAACGCTGGTAGTAAACTGGTCCAATGAAGATCTCACATGTTAACTCTGTCCCATAAACTCCACTATACAAGACCTCAACACCATGACGATTGAACCCATACGAGGTTAGTAATGCACCAAGTTCATCAACAAGTGTGTTTGAAACATCTCCATCAGTGTTGTTCTCCGATCTACAGAATGGTGTAGAATCAACAAATTCCCCTTTCAAGCTGCCTCCCTGTACAAAGGAATACTCAAGCAACAGACAATGATAAGCAGCAACACATGGAGTTTGTCCTATGACCAGGGGAATCAATGCGTTAATGTCAGTGACAATATAGCAGGACTGACAGGCACAGAATCCATGCATGGTCTAATCTGCTATAGATTAAGGGGCAGACTGGAGCTGATCCCACATAACCAGTAAAACAAGCTCTTTCAACTCGTTGAGTGCCAAGATGATCGATCTAATCGATAGTGGGTCAACCAAAACAGTTCTGTTATGAGAAGATTATTCATTGAAGCTTTTTCATCACAAATGCAAACTATACGTGTGAAAATGGCAGAAAAAATGATTGTGACACAAGCTCTCTCTTACTGTCCACATATTAATGTCTTCTCAATACACATCACCCAACCCCAAATTTCCCAGAAGATACTGTTTCTATTGATAGAAGCAAGAGCTTAGGTGCTGATTGGTGTTTGACACTAATTCTCTGCAAATCATATTCACACATAATGACTCATCAAACGACTCAAAAACTTTGCAGCTGCCAAGAAAGGCAAGAAACAGAAAGACTCGGTAGTACCTTAGCAGCTATTGATTCCAACAACATTGCAATTGTCATCCTTGAAGGGAAAGCATGTGGGTTAATAATGAGATCTGGACGCATCCCAGTGTTCCCTGAAAATGGCATATCGATGTCTGGCCATAGGCGAGAGCAGACACCTTTCTGACCATGTCTACTGCTAAATTTATCACCAATAACAGGATTTCTTGAGCGTCTGAATCGGATATTCACCTGCTCAGCAGCAAACACTGTTTAAGACAGCAACTTGCGTTGTCGCATGACAAGCAATGTTGAATCGTAATGCCGGCCCACAGGAAGAATATTAAAAATGTGGATAATCATTATTTCAGAGATCACGAAGCTCTACCAACAATTTGCACTATTTCCTAATCTTGGTTACCCAAGCAAACCTCACGGCCAAACTAAATCCGAGAATACAAGTCATAAGTGGACACCCAATTTGAGTGGAAAACCACGAGAGATAGGCGGAAGCCAAAATCCAACACCAAAATAATAATTAGGGCATATGCCAGGGCACGCTTCTAAGCTTAATGTTTTGTGCCACAACAGAGGGGCATAGAAGACTCATATTAGATTCTGACCCGTAACACATATTTGCACATGGATGTTCATACAATCAGGTATCTTAACAAGATAAAAAATTACTCCCTTTCATCCTAAGTGACAGCATATTATTACTTTTTGAGATGTTCCCATAACACATACTTGCACATGGATGCTCATACAATCAGGTACCTTAAAAAAATTAAAATTTACTCCCTTTCATCCTAAGTGACTGCATATTATCACTTTTTGAAATGTTCCAAAATGCTTGCAGATACAAAGTAGTACAATAGTAAATATTAAACTTCCACATTTAGGACCCATTCTCGCGTTATTCTTAAGATTAGATCATGACATCAGATCGACAGAAATAAATAAAAAATAAAAAATAGTCATATATGAAATATCAAACTATTGATAATAATAATCATAAAACAAAAGAGTAAATTTTTATCAGTTTCTTTTTTTTCAAATCAGATGAATTATGATAATTATTTCCTAACATGATAACATGTCATACTCATTTATTATCATTTTTTACCATGTCCTTAACATGTTTTGTCAACCGATAAAAGGCAGAATTTTATGCTGAGTACTGTCAAGAAGAAAGGGTATTATTAAGATGTAGAAGATACTTCTTTATTCTAGTTATCATTCTGTCTTTTTTCTTTTTCTTACAGACACTTAACAAAATGGATATCGCATCACTTATTATGTGGTAAAAAGGCCCGCATATTATGTAATCTGTCTCTTTTTCCACATATTATGTGGTGAAAAGGCCCACGTATATAAACCATTCACATACATGATTGAGGAAGGTGCCTTTTCTTTCTTCTTTCCCCACGTTATGAGGTGAACAGGCCCACATATATAAAACATTCACATACTTCAATCTGTCTACTGATAGAAAAGGCACCTTAATCATGTAAAATGTCTCAATTAAGTAAAACTTTATAAAACCAAAATCACTCAAACTCAAAGATAACAGCTTTATTTTAATCCAAATATACGCAAAGAAAAGGAGACCCACAATTTTATCCTAGCTTTCCTTCCAGACAATCCTTGCCAAGCATATAGCATGTTTTACAGTCAGAAGGGCATGAAAATCTACAGTCCATAAAGCACCTGTCCATGAAGAAATCTAGGACAAAATGGTCAACCTCTCCTCAGATACAGAAATGGAAAGTGAAAAATAAAATAAAATAGAAAAATCCCCAGAAATCTTACCCTAGTTCTAAGATATCAAAAGAATTATGTGACTAGGTGGATTCCATAGAAAAAGAAGAAAAAAATCCAGAAAAGTCACATTTGCTTTACACAAATGCTCGGAGGAAATTCAAAAAGACAAGACCAATAATGCACAAAAGGTTTCTATAGTGACTTCAATACTATCAAACAACTCATCTTCATCTGGGTCACCTCACATCATCACAGGGGAATCATTCCTCTCTAATTGATTAACAATTGTGCTTAAAATCTCGTTTCAAAGAAGACTTTGTAAAGAAAAATGGATGATATGACCTGTTTACTATTAAAAATGTATTTCAATCCACCCATTTTTCCCTAATAAAATAAGGCACATTCAGGTGCTAATTCTCCAGGACTCTCCCAAGACTTCTGACCCAATATTCTAGTTTCTTTGATCTTTCAGTTTTGACTTCTAATACAAAGCTAGAATATGTTCTGTTATTCTGCAGTTTGGAGATAACTGAGTAAGCTTGATGAAGGTCACATTCCTTAACAAAACATTGGGATCAATTAAATGGCATGGCTCAACCCTTGATTGCTACCGAAGGGTTGGAATTACAGGTAGTCACAGGATGTTCTTTGTAATTGTAACCCTTGAATGCTCAACCAATTGCTTGAATGGCATCTATCGCTAATTTTGGGTGATCAGCTGCTAAAAATCGGTGTCTGACAGCGATTTATCTCTCTTTTCAAGTTCATATATATATATATGTATATGAATAATTGGCTCTGCCAAGATACAGTAGCTTCGTAAAGCTACCCAACTCAGGATGGAGCTTAATTTTCAAAGATCACCAGACTCCAACTTGTGAAAAATCTTTGAAAGCCATATCTGAGCAGGACTAGTACTAAGCATGTTTCAGTATCGAAAAGGTTGAAACAACTCGAATTAAGTTAACCCAATGGTGACTTGTATCTGAAATGACAAAAATCAAAATAATCCAACCAAAAAAAGAACCTGAACCATACCCAAATAAAAATCTGATAATGACCTTACTCGAACCCGACCCATACCCTGACACAATTTCAAACTTAATCCAAACAAAAGTAAAATTTAATCCACAAAAGTATCATTTTATCTCATATAAATTGAAATTGATAGATATTAACAAATTTTCTTATTAATAAAATTTTATGCAAGCAAAAATATACAACCCATATAATAACAAATAAAACAAAACGAGTATGACTTTGTTCTCTTCACTTTATTTTAATATCATATTAGCATCAATCAGATTAGATCATTGCAATTTATATTGTTATTATTATTATAAACATAAAAATTATAACTTCAAATATAATAATTATACTATTTATTATTATAATAACAATAGTAAAATTCATATTTGTATTTCTACTAACAATAATGATTATTATATTTCTAAAATTGATGATAATAATAACAAGAACAATAACAATTTATTAGAGTAATAAAAATAATTATTATAATTAACATGATAATCATTATACTTATGTATATAATAATATTTATAATTGTCTTTATAACAATAAATATAATAAAATATTATTATTATTACTACATATTTTATGATAAAAATTTGTTATATCATTACATATATTAAGATAAAAATGACTATGATAATCATAACAATAATAATAAATCATAAAATTTAATTTATTAATTGTATTATATTGATAACAATCAATGTCAACGCAAATTCTAAATTAAATTAACTTGGCCCAAAACCGATACAACCTAGAGTCTATAACCCGAATCCATCTTAAGCCTGTAAATATAAATCAAACCCAAACCCGAAGAAATATGATAGGTTAGACTCAAACCCCACTCAATATTATTCCGACCTTAAATGACCCGACCCCAATACAAATTAAAACATGAACCCAACCTGATTGCATAGCAACCCGATCAAAACCCAAGGCATATGGACCCATTTGCCACCTTTACATGAACATGACTTTCCAAGCATGTATTCTAAATATCATTTTGATTTCATTAGCAACACTTTCCAAAATGTTAAGCACAGAAGGAGCAATCATTGCAGCGAATCCAATGAAAACAGTACATAAACAAATATAGTCTTTGAGTCTGCTAAAGAACTAGCATTAGGTCAAATTACCTTTTGTAGTTGACTCTTGTTTTTCCCATCAATTGCTACATAATCAACAATCGCAGGTTCTGTTCCTTTTAATTTGTTGGATCTTATAGTGTTTGTCACCTCATTGTAGACGCTACAATAAGGGCCACCTGGATTTACCATCTGGAACCGGTAGAATGCAAATACGATCTTACATATCAAAAACGATGCAGAAAAAATGAATGTGTACAAGAGGAAGTGTGGGTAAATTAAGAGAGAAAAAGCAATACCTGCCCAACATATGGGAACCCATCCACATCAATATTAGCATGTGTTGATCTATCAAGATTACTCCTCCTGAAAGTCTTCGGGGCCCTATCTGACTTGTTTGCTATGTCCGTCAAGTCAATAGTTTCTGTCTGCAAAGAAAGCAACATAGAAAAAGTATATGATATTAAGTTGGAAGCGACTGCTATTAAATTTTACGCATTTATTAGCGATATATCAATTATCTATTAGCCGATATTGTCAATATTTGTTGTATCATCCGCAACACCCCAATATCACGACACCATGACTGCAGTTTTACTATTTGTATGATACAAAAATTGTTACAATTTGAATATAAATCACAATTAAGAGGTTCGTTTGCCAAAATATGCCCTGTGTCCAACGCTGATAAAAAAAAAGGCAAGTTCAATATTTTCCTTAACAATTCTATTTTTATTCGTTTTTTTTATCCAAGGTAAAAAATGCTATATATATATATATAATAATAATAATAATACTAATAATTTCATACATTTACATCCAGGTATATCCAAGGCTATACTTTTATAGATTACCATTTACTTACAAGGAGCAGTTTCCTCAACACAAAAACGAAAAAAGGAGGTATTGTCTATAGACCTAGGCACCCATATCTGTAACAAGACCCCAATAATGTATAACCAAAAGGGGGTATAAAATACCATCTCAGTAGGTAAGAAAACAGATTTTAGTCAAAGTCTACAAGTGCCTTATCCACTCTATTATACAAGACCTTGTAGACTTCAAGTTTGAACTGCATAACCATTGAGTCCACATCAAAGGGTCGCTACTCTTGAATATTTTTATTCCTAACAAGGTTGTTACAGTTAAGATTCTATCTAAGATTATTTTGGAGACTCAGGATTGGATCATAGAATTGGATTACAGGATCGTAAATCCTATTAAAACCATAAAAATATAAAACTTGTATACTTATATTTTACAAAAGAAGTTAAAAAAATTCAAAATTTTCCTCTTAAGCTCATATATAGTCACTAATTGAGTTTTAACAACTTACTAATAGCATAAATTGTTAAAGTGGCTTACATATTAGGAACTATATTAGGTCAACAACTTTAGGAAAAAAAAAATGTCAAATGAAAAGTGAAAATTACAATGATGTTATGGGTAAAGGAAACATATAACACCAAAAAGAAGGAAATAGGCAATAATGAATACAAAAATGGGAGGATCATTTTTTTATATAATTTAAGAGAATAAGAACCAAAAAAATTTATGTTGGTTTTTAGAATTTTAATGAATTAAAATAAAAAAAAATGACTATATGTACACATGTTAAGTTACTATATAAACCATATGAACACAATAAACTAAATCCTGTCTGCATTATAAAGCTAGCATGAGAATACAAAAATAAGAAAAAACATTAATTTGATTTGAATAGAATTTAATAATTAATACTATTGTAAAATTTAATATATTTATTTTACGATTTAGATCACATTCTTTTGTCAACATTTTACAACAACAATCAACTTAATTATTTTAGTGATACCTCAGCTATACTTTCCTTGTATCAACTCATTTTCAAGACATGTTGCAAAATAATATAGGATCGAGAATAAAAGGATTAAGAAAGAAATATAATTGGAATAAGATTTGGAGATAAATCATAAGATCATAAATTGTCAAATATTATAGTTATTATGTAAAATCATAGGATTTTACCTAGGATCATAATTTTCTATAACTATTCGACTACTTCAAGATTCTACTTATGATCGTGGATTGTTTTGTGATTTTTAAATTATAGGATTGAATCAGGATTTTAATAACTACAGTTCCTAGCCCTCCATATATGATAGATAGTTACTGCCAACCCTTCAATTATGTGCATTTCATTCCTCTTCTGCTTGCATTTTATTATTTTTCTAATGGCACTTGCAAGTATGGTGAACCTTCTATGAATACTAAGTCAGATCTTTATTTGTTGCCATACCTTGTTAGTCCACTCACATTCAATGAATGGATGTTTGTGTATCAATTTATGTGCTGCAACGAGGGCACAAAGGGCTGATATCTAGGACCAACCAAAAGACAACCCAATGCCATAGGATGTTTGTGCAATTTCAGATGACACCGACTTCCTTGAAATTCTCATTTTTCCTAAACTTGGAATATGCAATATTGAACTGATGTTGTCCAACTCTCCATCGGTTGTGTGGCAATCTAATATGAGCATCTAACCATGCACATTGTCTTCATTAAAGGGGATGTTTCATGTCCTAGCATGAAAAGCTCGAGGCTCTGTTTGGTTAGGTAGATTTGATTGATCCATTTTGCCCAAAGGGTATCCTGCTTTGATTGGACATTCCAAACATATGTGCCTACAAGTGCTGAATTCCAAGCATACACGTCTATAATTCCTACCCACATTCCTCCTTAGGCAAGCATAACTGAGACCATGCAATTAGGGGGGGGGGGGTGCTTCCCCCATATGAATCCCCTAAAATGGCTAATGATCCTCTTTAGCACCACTTTCGGTACAAGGAATATATTGAGCCAAAACCCTGCAATGCCTTGAATCACTAACCCAATCAGTTCAATCTTCCCAACATAGGAGAGGCTTTAGGGTGTCCATTTGGTGATTGCATTTGTAACTGCACCAATAATGCCAAAGTAATCTTGTGTCTTGAGCTTTCCGAAGTGGTACCCCAAGTTACCTAAAAGTTAGCGTACCCACCACCGTACCACAAATTTGTGTGATCTTGGTTTTGCTTTGATCCTTCACTCCCACAAAGTATATTTTGGATTTTTCAAGGTTGATGCGAAGACCTGAGAATCTGCTAAAATGTGTCAAAACCTCCATCAGGACCCTGGCCGACCCCTCATTACCCTTGCAAAGAATATAAATTCATCTGCAAAAGCTAGGTGGGTGATACTAAGATCCTTACATATGGGATGGAATTTAAAATCCCTATTGTGTACATGTCTATCAACAAAGAGGTGGGGTGATAGGGGTTGCTTTACCTCAAACCTTTCTTCCCATTGAAGTACCCTAACACAGAGCCATCAATAACTAGAGTATGAAGTGGTTGTTCCACTTTGTATAATCCATGATATGAATTGTTCCAGAAAACCAAGTCAGTAATCACATCTTTCACGAACCACCAATTTACAGTGTCATATGCCTTTCTTAGGTCAATTTCCATCATGCATTTAGGGTTGGTCCTATTCCTGTTGTCCTCCCTCATTAACTCTTGTGTAAGAAAGATATTCTCCACCATAAGTCTTCCCTGCACAAACGCTCCCTGTGATCTAATAATGACAGAACTCAAGCACTCTCTGAGCCTGTTTGCAAGGTTGGTGACTTTTAGGACCAAATTACAGCATGAGATCGGCCTAAAGTCAGCCACTTTGGTAGCATGAACCTTTTTATGTATGATTACATTGTGATTGATCTATTTGAGGAGCTGCCCTATTTCAAAAAATTCTTCAACAGCAGCAAATAGGTCCACTCCCTACAAGATTCTGGGAGCTTTGATAAACTTTGAAGAATACCCATCATGGCCCAGTGCCCTTTCATTCCCAATAGATCATAGGGCTGCCTTAACCTCTTCATATGTGACTTGCTTGATCAGGTTTGAGGCTTGTTCTTCACTGAGTTTCATCCCTTCACTAAAAACGTTGCGGTTTGTAGTCCGAGCTTCAACTTTAGTTCCAAGCAAGCCTATATAATAATTTAGGAAGGCTTGTTCCAGCTGTTTTGTTATGGTAGTCATTCATCCATCAGTTTTTTCTACTGCCCCTATAAAGTTTCTCTTGTTGTACCTAGATCATGGTATGAAAAAACCTATTTCCCTTGTCGGTGAGAGTGCGGAACTTATTTTTGGCCTTTTGTGACAGAAAATTAACAGCAGCTTTGGTTGGGAACAAAAATTCATTGTTGTTGTCACAGTATTAAGCCACCAAATACCCTCCAATAAGTTCACCACAATCATCCACTCAGGAGCTATTTTATGGGCAAGCAAATCCATGGATGTCAATATTTATTCATTTTCGTGGGCAGCAGGTGTTCAAGGTCAATCATAGCTTCCTTACCATTCACAAGTTGAACAGGGGTCAAGTGTCAGAAATCTTCTACTATTTTTTTCTGGCAAAAGAAAATAAAACGCATCTCAATCCAGTCTGAATAAATGATCAGGACCCAGTAAAGAAGAAAATCCAGAAGAGCAGCGTTAATAAGTCAAAAGAAGATTCGGCATAGAAATCCTTGGATTATTGTGGACACAAAGCAGCAGGTAGCAAAAGCTTCTGACAGTTCTTGTGCTTGATGAAGGCTTTTGGCTCATTGAGGAATGGAATTTCAGGACACAAATGGACAGCAAATTGGGTTAATTGACCTAGAAAAATTCCAGGTACATCTCTTTATACGCACCTTTCTGGAATTTCAGGACACAAATGGACAGCAAACAGGAAAAGAAGAATTAAGATTGTTCGCCAACTCGTAAAGAAACGAGCATGAAAAGGTCCCATAACCACCAAGGAATACGACAATGAATAACAAAGATAAAGCCTCAGGCCAATAATGAAATGCTTCACCAGCTACCAAGCCATGCAAAAAGGAAGCAACAAATACAACCCCTTCTACAAACCCTGCTCTGCAGGCTGATCTTATTCATCTAAATCTTGGTGAACCATATAGTTCTGGAGAATCTGAATCTCAGGTCAGATCACATTTAGCTCTGGAGAAATGCAAGGTGCAAAAGATGGACATAGTTGATGATGCACATAGACTTTTGAGGCTATTATGATGTGAATTGTGAAAGACTGGGTATCCTCCAAAAGTATGTTTTCTTCTATCTTTTGGTCTTTGTGGAAACAAGCATCTACAATATGGGAAAAGCAAACCTGATAAATTTGAGCATGACACATCCCACGTTCGACAGAAGATTTGTTCAATATCATGGCATCTTCCATGTCATATCTGATAAAGTTGTTCACATAAGTTTGTAATTAACAAATTAAAAAACGGAAGGGAACAATTCAGACAGAAAGAACATAAAAATAAATAAATAAATTGAACATATTAAAATAATGACCATACCCTGTATATGCCAATACAGCAACAATGGCATTTGTTCCAGTAGGATACTCATCTATGCCATACTTGGTATACGCACTTGTACGTACAATTGGAGTTTGAGGAGTCTGTGGAAGCTCCAGAAAATGAACAGTCAGGAAAAATGATAGCTTAAGTGGCTTCTGTGATTTTTCATTTGATGCAAAAGAAATTTACTACGTAGGCACATTGCAGCAGAACATTCATTCAGTAAGCACTATTTATTAGCCTGATAATCATGGATGTTATTAGGTCAAAGCGATGTTATTTTGGCTATAAGAAAAAAGGAGTTGAACTACTTAATATCATCAGCAAAACACCAGAGAAACAGAAGCTGCAGTAGAGAACTTATGGCAGTAAAAGAAGCTAAGTTATTGGCCCTTTTGTCAGACATTTATTTTGCATTTGGATTTAACCACCAAATAAATAGGAAGGGGAAGCAGAGCCCTCTTTTTATACTTCACTTGTATGGTTGAGGGATGAACTTAATGCAGAAAGACAATTGTAAGCATACAATAAAACCGCGGTCGCGGTCGCGGTGTCGCGGTATCGGAGTGTCGCGGTCAATAAATTATGTGTCGCGGCCGTCGCGGCGTGATTTCTAATTTTTTTTTCACAATATGGATTAAATGGTATTTATTCATCATTTAATTACTTATACAACTATGCATGAAGGTTATATGTTATATTAGAAGTCTTTAAATGACTTATTATATGTTAAATTATTCTAACAACACTACTTTTGCTAATTAATAAATAATAAGTTATTATATGTTAAATTATATGTTATAAATTTATTATATGAAAATTTATAAATAACTTATTATCCATCTATTAATTTTAACCATGTATTAATTTAATTAATATTAAAATTACTTAACTAATTAGTATTCAATAATCATACAAAATTATTAATAATAAACCGTTATTAATTTATTATAGTACATAACTGCATATATTAACAATATATTTAAATTATAATAATTATAAGTATTAATTTATCCATATACTAATTTAATTAATTATTAATATCACATCATTACTAGGCTAAGTATTAATATTTTATTTAAAAAATTCATATACGTAGCATATGAAAATTAGCAATATATTAATATATTATTTAACTAATAAATAATAGTTAATTAATAAAAACTAGATAACATAAGTTAAGTAAATTAGTTAGTTAATTAATAAAAAAGAAATAATATTATAGCATATTAGTAGCATAATTCAACATAAATTATTTAAATATTTTATATTTACTAAATAAGAAATATTTATACTAAATTACTAATTGTTGAGGTAGTTCGACCGTTTACTGTGATGTATCTTATAAGTTATAAGCTAATATCGGTGGTTACTGTACTAGAGTATCAATTCTCAAAGTCAAAGTGTCAAACTCTCAGACTCAGTTATAAGCTAATATCTTATAAGTCATAGGCTTCGACGGTCCAGACTCTTCCTCGAGTGCTACATGAAAATACGCGATTTCATTCTATGTTCCAGACTCCAGAGTGCTCGACTTCGAAGTTCGACCTCGAGTACTCGAGCTGCTCGACTCTTTCGGAGTGCTCGACTTCGACCTCGAGTGCTCGAGCAGCTCGAATCTTCCGGTCGTCCTGTTAGCAGACTTCCGCTTCGAGTTCCAGAGTTCCCACACGGCCACACCTCCAATCCAAGGTTACAGCTATTGGTCACCGTTCGCCGCTCGTCGTCTGCCGCTAGCCAGTCGCCGTCCGCCGCTCGCCGCCCGATTCTACGGTTTCGGGTTGCGGGTTAGTGTTTTTTCCTTTCTTCCATCAATAACTGCTAGTTACTGTAGGGTCACCGATATTTCGGACAATATCGCCGATATTTTCCAACATCCGATATTGCGCCGAAATATCGGCGACATCGTCGTGAATTTCTCCTTCCGTCGCGTTTCGGTTGTTTCGCGTCGCGGCAGGCACCGATTCCGCGAAATTGCGGCCGATACGCAATATCGGACCCGCGATTTCATTCCATGATTGTAAGAATTATCAAGACAAATGGCACTATAAGCAACAGTAGAATAAGAGTTTCAGAAGTGACGTAAAAGTTCTAGGATGTTTGAAGTGCACCCATAAAAATCTTCACAAGTGCTCACAACGTCCAGACTTTTTTCACCCAATCAATATTTTCTCCTCATATACAAGACATAGAAAAGAAAAATAAACTTCATCTCTCAGATAGTTCCAATTTGTCATAACTCTTCCTACCTGTTATTTATGGAACCTAAATGTCTTTGAAGGTTATCAAACAGGAGCATCACTGACACAGTTTAGCCCAGTTCCAGTGAGAGTTTTGTTTGTTTGAACCCAAAGGATCACAATCATCTAATGGTATGAAGATACTTGGGCACACAATTTCAGAACGACCCCTATTTAGTATAACCTTTTAACAAGTCATTTGATTAGTTGGAGCCTAGAATCTGGTTATTGGCTCCTCTTAGTATCTCAACAAGTCTTTTGATTCTGCCTTTTTGTCATTAAGTTGAAATTAGGTAATTTGAATTCGGTTGTTCGACTTTCATTAGAAGTCAAAAAGAAAAGAAAAAAGATGTTTGTGATATGTATTGGTTTTTGTAAGGCATTAGAACATCACTCAGGGTGGGTTATACTTATTCTTGGAGGATTGTTCAATAAATAAAACAAGGATACTATGGAAATTAAGGTTAGGTTGATCATTTACAGATTGCAAATATTAATCTTTGTGATTATCTTTCTTGGTTCTTTTCTTCCTTGAAGGGTTCCTTCGACCCTAGCTCTAATCTTTAAGGTGGTGATTTATATATCCTCATAGGGATGTTTGGTACTGTAGCAATGGTGGAAAAGATACCCCATACTTTGCATCCCTTGTATATAGTGTATTGGAACTAAGTAAAATCTTTTCACAGTATACCATTTAAATCTCTGCTCAGAGTAAAATGGTTATTCCCCTTAAAAAGGCATTCCTCCATTCCACATATAATTTACAAAATTAGTGAAGTATGGGGTATCTTTTTCACCCAATTACCCCACATAAAACACCTCCAAAGTGGTAAATTGTTCCTATCCTAATGTTTTAAACTACAAAAGGGATCAATCAGATGTGTTGATGATGAATAAAATAACTCAAGAAATTTGAAGACACAAAGGGAGTTTAAAGTGAGAAGAATAAAACCAACAGAGAAGTAGCGGAAGCAAGCAATAAAATTACAGTCACGGTGGCGAACGATATTTTATATGTCGCGGCGTGATTTTTTTTTCCACAATAAATATTAGCAAATACCAGTAAATATCGGTCGATAACCAATATATCGCCGATAAATACGTGAAATTCTAAATCCGTCGCGTATCGTCAATTTCGCGTATCGGTTAACCCAAAATCCGATAAATATTGGCCGATATTGCGTATCGAGACCGATATTTAATTGTATGATCGGAAGCTATCTGTGACCAAGCAAAATTGCAAATGGGCACTCTAAACAATCAACAGAATAGTGAACCATGGTTGAGCGCAATTGTTGGCTATGTCATCAATCCTACTCTTCCAAAACCTATTAACTTTGTCCGCTCCCAATGGAAAGGAGTAAAGGAACATCTGTGAACTGGACATTTTTTAATCGTCTTATTTTGTGTCACTGGCACAGTATGTTTAAGTTTAGTAAAGAACATCTTCAGGTCCTGCGGCTGTAAATCAAATTTCCAAATGTTCCTCTGGATTATTGGGATGGTGACTCACTGATTCGTATAGTGAGCATTGTTGATTGGCCATTGTTTACAGCCGGCATCATGTATTTGGGGATAGGTTGTCTTCCGCTACTCTTGGTGCAGGTTGGTATTACCCACAAAAAAAAAAGGTAGTAGTGGAGGTAGAAATTGTTGATCCTAATTACGTAATCTTACAGCCCATTGTGTTTGACTGGAAACCTACTTATTGTTTACAATGCAATGTGATTGGTCACACGCTAGCTTCTTGTGCTAAGTGTAAGAATGTCGTGACTCAAAAAACTATACATCCAGCCTCTATTTTAGGCCCTGCAAAAGGTCCTTCGGCAGATCAGTTTTGAGGTTTGGGTGGTTTTGACAATCCTGAGTTACAATCGATGCTTGCAGGATCAGATATGCCTATGGCTCCAAGGGTGGGAGCATTATGATGGGATGAATCTATTGGTCCTATTGTCTACTAGTAAAGAAAAAAGAGTATGGCGAGACCTCCATCTAAGTTCTCAGGTGCAGGCTGGGCAGGGAGGAGATTGGTTTGCCACTCGGGGAAGATACCAGCCATCCCTCTTTGACTCCTATGTATGATGTATCTTGCCGCTAAGGTAATATTGCTTCTTCTACTGATGTTTGTTCTCCATGATAGCTTCATGGAATATTAGGAATTTGAACAACCCCCATGAGCAAAAGGAAGTAAAGAAGTGGGTTGTTGCTAGTAATGTATCTCTTGTAGGCTTGCTAGAAACTCGTGTTTAAGAGTTTAAGGCAGACCATACTGTAACTAAGATGTCTCCTAGTTGGTATTATATCATTAGCTACCATCACTACCCAAATGGGCGAGTATGGCGTTGTTGACACTTGAGATCCTTCTCATTGGAAAGTAACTCATTAAAGTTCCATTTCTTAAGAAGCTATGGTCCTCATGCATAATTTCCTCACAAATTAGTCTTTTTATGTAAGCTTTGTGCGTACTAGTAATGTTAGCATGGATCACAGGAGGCTTTGGCAGTGGTTGGATCAATGCAATCCTGCTCTTAGTCCTTAGCTCCTAGGGGATTCAAACGTTATCCTTTATCTATATAAAAAGCTCCCTCATGATAGTGAGGATGGTAATTTTCCCTGCATGTTCAGGTCCCGTCGAAGATTCCCCATTTGGGTTTGGAGAGAGAATTTGGGGATTGGGTTTGAGTTTAAGAATTCTAATCGGAGATTTATCGGGGGACGACAGGTTTGGGGTCTCCATCCTCAAACCCACATCGAATAATTTATATATGTATTTTTATAAAAATTATATATTAAAAGTATATTGTAAAAAAAAAAGGATTGGGTATCAGGGATGAGAATGGGGAGTTGAGTTGGGATAGTGTCGGGTTTGGGGGACTGGGTCGGGTATGGGGATTTGATCCCAATTACCCACATAGATCAGGTTGTAAATTTCCCGGCAAGAAAAAATCAAATATCATAGCAGATCTTAGGATTATTCTCCTTATCCCCGACCATCCCCATTACCATCCCTACATGAGAGTCTTGTTACACAGGATAATGCAGAACTTCCAGAATTATGTTCAGTATTCGATGCGGCAGTTACAATATACAATTAAATATCAGTCTCGATACGCAATATTGGCTGATTTTTATTGGATTTTGGGTCAATCAATATGTGAAATTAGCAATACGCAGCCGTTTTAGAATATCAGGTATTTATCGGCCATATATTGGTTATCAGCCAATATTTGCCGATATTTTACTGATATATGCCAATATTTACCTATATTTGCTAATACTTGTTGAAAAAAAAATTAAAAATCATGATGCAACATATAAAATATCTTGCACAAAACACTAATACCACAACACTGCAACAGCAATCGGGACTACGACCGCAAATATATTGCTAGGGTTACAGGTGTAGTTGAACGATATAGCAGTTGGGTGGTGAGAGGATCTGTTGTAAACTGGACAGGGTGTTATGTAACTTGTTTTGGTAGCACACTCACCCTTCTTCCAAGGCAAAGTTCCAAACTTCCATCATTTCAGACCACTCTCTAGCTCTTGTTCCTTAGCATATGTTGTCCTCATCATATGTTGTTTTCTAAGGGTGCTCGACCTTCCACGTTCCTCGACTTTTGGAGGTTGGGTAATGACTTTCAGACAACTCTTGCAGAGCAACCCCATTTGGAGGTTTCTCTCTTTTCTTTTCTTTTTTGTTTTTGTTTTTGGAAGCAACTCAAGCTGATGAAATTAAGGCTCAGAACTTTGAATGAGACTAAATATGGGAGAATTTCATCTAATGTTGACTTAGCGTGGAGGCATCTTCAGGATATTCGATCTCTGTTATAGAGCATTCACCATGAGGTGCCTTTACAGAAACAAGAGAGATTGTGCTTAAGGCAGTTCGAGCATCTTTTCCTTTGTGAGGAGTCTTTTCTTAAGCAGAAATCATCCATTGACTTAGCATGGGTCATTCAAACCACTCTTTTTTCTTTGCTGCCATGAAGTCTTATGTTCAACCACAACATTATTTATAAGGTAAAGGTCGGGGATGGGAGAAGGTTGCTCCAACAATATGAGATTAAGTATGAATTTCAATCTTCCTTCCAGCCTTTGCTAGGACCTCATTATGAAGACTGATCTCGGTTGGATGAGGAGATGTTGGCTTCTGGTTCTTCATCTTTAGCTCGGCACCTAGTACTCTTATGCCCTATATCTCTAAGGAGGAGGCAAATAATGCCTTATTTAGCATCTGTAACTCTAAACCTTTAGGATATTCAATCTCTGCTAGAGAATTCACCATGAGGTGCCTTTACAGAAGCAAGAGAGATTGTGCTTACGGCAATTCGAGCATCTTTTCCTTTGTGAGGAGTCTTTTCTTAAGCATAAATCATCCATTGGTGTTTTTAGCTGGTGTGGATTCTTCTACAAAGGAATAAATCCTTTAGTACCTTTAGTTTCCAGAAGGCAAGTTGTTTACCCAGCATCTACAAGTGCCTCTTCCGGGTCCCAAGTTGCAGGTGAGCCAGATGGCAACAATTGTGGAGAAGATTGTGGGTAGGATGATGGGTTGGGCTACCAAACTTCTCTCATATGCAGGAAAGCTCCAACTTCATATTTGTCTCTTTCAACATCTAGATGTATTGGAGCCAACTACTTCTTCTCCCTCAAAAGATTATCACTAGCATTATTAGTGTATGTTGTGCTTTTCTATGGACCGATAAAGCGGTGCCTGGTTAAAAGCCCAAGTAGCATGGTGTAATGTTTGTTTGCCTAAGGCAAAGGCCTTAGCCTTCTTGATATTGGTGTTTGGAATGTTGCAGTCTTTGGTAAGCATTTGTGGAACATTGATCACAAAAAGGATGCCATGGATCCATTGGACACATAGTCTATCTTAGTAGGGGTACTATTTTGAGTCTATTTAACCATGTTGTGGACATTGAAATGTATCTAGGGCTTGCCTATGACAGTTGAATACAACATTAGTCATGTTTATGATACGTTGAGAATCTAAAGCCTAGTTATTGCTTTGGTGGTAGACAACTATTCCAAAGCACCGGCTCATTCTTTTTGTTCCATTAGGAAATCTAACCATCACACCTTCCATGATTGTCCTTGTTTAGCACAAGTAAAAAGACGTATTTGGTCTAGCATGTATTGTAGAGCTGGTTGGGGCCAAAAATTGAAGACATTGGCAAGCATCCATAAGGGTGGGAAGGGTGAAGTTTTCTTCTAGCGGGATCTCTTAGGTGGAACTTTAATACCTCCATTTTCACTCCTGTAAAATTTTGTTTAAAAAAATAATGCGGAAGCAAACACAAAAAATGGAAGAAAATTAATTTCGGAAATAAAACTAGTGGAAAGCTTTTTAATTTAATATTTTCTAACATCTTATGGACTTCTTAACAATAAATAAATTTTAAAATGAAAATATTTGCTATAAATAAAAATCGTTGAAATAATTTTACCACAAGATTTTATAGTTTAAAACAATTTATTCACGTTAACAAAATATAACTCCAAAATATAGTTCTAATCTCACGACAAAGTCATAATCGGAAATAAATTTTCAATATTAAAATCAAAACGCACAACGGAAGCAAAAATATATTCTAAGCAGAAATCAAATCATGTGAATTTAATAAAATCATAATTGTGAACAAATTTATCTAGAATTATCCACAACAACAAACGATTAAATAAATTTCATTATAAACTCGAAACTGTCGATAAAATTGCAAAACGGATTAAAAACTTATCAAAATTTTATGAGAATCACAATTGAAATAAGATAAAAAAATAAAATTTTAAGTTGAAACACGTAATCAACAATGATATTTTATAAAAATTAGATTTTCGAAAGGTGGGATGTTGCATCACCTTCATCCCAAAGTTCAGCAAGGGCAAGGTAAGAAAAAGGAAAGTTAATGTGAAACAAGGACTCAAGATTCCATTGGTAGGAATCTGTTAGGAGGGGCTTATTTAAATTAGTAGCTGGCAGGAATAACTTAGTGGTTTGGAAAGGGTGTTTACGTCTGTTATGGTATGTTAGTGGAATACTCTAGATGTCATTGTGTGCCAATAAAAAGAAGTGTCGCAGAGAAAGGGGACAGGAATTAAGTTGGAAAATCAGTGGGCAATTCTGAATTCCCAGTTCATCAAAACATGGTAGTATCTATTTTGTTTCTGTTTCTCAATAAAATACACACATTCTAATCATCTTTAATTCTTACTAGAACAGCTTGGTACCTAACAGAATCAAGCAAAGTACAAACAAAAAAAAGTAAAATGAGAGAAACAGATGATTAGAAGCTTGCCAGAAGGAAAGGAAGAAAGAAGTAAATGAATACACAAAGCATAACAACAACACACATATTATACACATAAAACTTCATAAGAAGAATTCAAAGCTGTACAATACTATATACAATAGCAAGGCTAACACCCAAAACAAACAAAACCCTAATATATAGAAGCTGAAATAAACATATCGACAAGAGATTACAACAATCCAAAACACATCACTAAGATCTACTCTAGTCTCATCATGAATACTCTTAATCATCTCTCATTTCAAGTCCCAAAGCCTATGGTAGCATCCATATTCTAACTCTCCAAGATCACTTACTGAGTCCACTCCTATAAGATCATCTACTCTCACTTCTTCAGAAGTGGATTCATTTAACTCATCAAAATCGCTAGAAAAAAAAATGTTAATCACTCATCAAGATTTCATATAAAAAAACTTATTCATCATCTACCACTATCAGCTCTATGACTTTCTAACCATGTTATTTAGTAAATCATTCCAACCAAGGGTGTGAACATTGGTGATCAATAAATTCAAATCCAACCCTAGCCCCTATCCATGGCTAAATCTAGAGAAAAATCTATAAGTAGTATGATCTAAACACCCCAATACAAACCCTCATCATCATATGATCAAGCTGATCATGCAATCGCCTCACATGTATCTTAATATCCCTATCAGCGACATCTAAGAATGCAACAAAGGATATGAGTTGAGTAAGAGTTCATCTCACCAACATTAAAATCACAACTACACAAACCTCACTATCAAGATCAATTCTCTAACTACATTAAAACTCAAAAAGTACGCAAATTTTCCTACCAAGACAGTCCAATATCCTTCATATTATGCTCTAACAAACACGGTACAGCTCAAAATTCTTCCAATCATAGGGGCAATCTATTGGGGTAACTACCCCCTTTATAGGACATATCATAGAAGAAGAAAAAAAAGCACCACTTTTATGTAAAATACAAAATAAATCAAGTTAGGCATGAAAAGGACAATAAACAAATTACAGGAATAACATTTAAATATGACAACAACAACTGTAAAGCCACTAACACTACCCAAATACACTCCTCACAAAGCTAATCCAGGTTTCAAATGACAAATTTTCATATTGAAACCATTGAAACTCAAACTAGAAAACCATTTTAAAACATAAACATTTGAAAAAATTCAAAACCAAAGCGTTGATATTAATTTGTAACAGCTTCATCTTCACTCTTGAATAACTTTTTAATTTAAAATTTATGGATCTTATCAACCCCGTAAAAAAAAAATTTAAGGCGAAAGTATTTGCTACAGATAAAAATCGTTTAAATAATTTTACTACTTCAAAAAGAATTGTATATTTTAAAATAATCTATTTTCTTTACATAAATATAACTCTAAAATAAAGTCGTAATCACAAGTCATAATCGGAAACGAAATGAAAATATTAAAATCAAAACAACAAAAACAAAAATGCATTCTAAGTAGAAATCAAATCACGTGAATTTAATAAAATTGCATTCGTGAACGAATTTATGTAGAATTATCAGCAATGACGAAAGATTAAATAAACTTCACTATGAACTTGAAACAGTTGATTAAATCGTAAAACGAATTGAAAATTTATCAAGCATTTGCGAGAATAGCAATTTAAATAAAATAAAATAGTCAAATATAATTTAAAGTCGAAACTCGTAAATCAACACCAATATTTTTTTTAAAGTAGATTTTCAAAAGGCGGGGTGCTATAGTAATTGCATACGTGATCTGACAAGTGAGGAATAGGAAATTATTTGATGGGACTGACGTAAAAATTGTATCATTTTATCCCTCGAAGTATAGCAAGAAGATGCCTATATGGTGTGTGAAAATGTGTTGTATAGGGGTGTTAATGGAAAAATATGAGACCAAAATTGTCTTTTATTTCCTTTTCTTTTCTTTTTTCAACACTTTTCATAACTACACAATGCTTTATGTGGTTTTAAATGTTTTCTCGTAGTTAATTTTGTAAAATTCAAGATAAGCATATACATAAATGAAAGAGATGCATGTCTTGAAAATGATTCGGGATTCTTGATACATTCAGCAACAGCCATAGAAACTAGAAAGATTACAGTTCCAAATTTAAGTATCAACAGCCATGTGCCGCATGTGAAGCCAAATAAAATGATGGAAATCCAGACTAACTTAAACATCAATAATATCCAGAGTTTAGGATCCCTCATAAGATCTCACCTCCCCCTTAAAAAATGATGACAGAGCATGCCATCATTTTCACATTATGATTCGCAGGAAGATTGTCTGGGAAAAAAAAATATCCCAAACATAATAAAAGTACTATAAGTTACCATTCACATCAATACAAAAATGGAATTCATTAGTAAAAAACACATTTAAAATGACTTTTTGCATAAGGTTAAGTGCACAATGAGTATACTTGATATAGCTCTTTAACTTGTAGAAGTAATATTCAGATAGCGTGCAAACTTGTCTGAAAAAACAGAGCAGTATACACAAACCTGAAGATGATAGGTCTTTTGATCCGCACGCAAGTTTAGGCCTTGGGATGAGAAGGTCATAGTTTGTTTTGCCATCTACTCCCAAAAAAGGGTCAATAAATAAATTTGCTAATTTTGATAACAAAAAATCAGAAAACCACATGGAAAGCAAAACTCTAACCTGGCACTGGTACATATTACGTGGACTCTGATTGTGATTAGACCAAGGTGTAAGATTCGCAACCACACTCAATATCCCTGTTGGATGCAATTCTTCATGTGTTGCTGGAATATTGTTACTCCTTCCTCCATCTCCACCATCAGGACACTTAATTTCCATATAAACCTAATATCACAAAAATTACTAAGTATATTATCTAAAGTAGAATGCAACAAATGTATTACTAATCACACCAAAAACGAATGCAGGTCAAACATCAATTCAGCATTTACCTGTTCAAATGGTCCAATTAATTCAATATTATTACTTTCCTCTGGGAGGACAGAAAGATTCTTGACTGGCCGAACAAATCTAGAAGGAGCAGTGAACAGATATAGCCCCGGATACGCTCCACCAAAGCTCAAAGGAACAAAGCCTATCTCCAAATCAGCTGGAATCTGCAATATGATGGCATTAAGAACACCATAAAACAACTAAAATTGTTAAAAAACACAAGGGAAGGGAGATAACATACTACTGAAGGTGCAGATAGCTTTAATCTTCGCAAATGACTGACAGCACTCTCAACTTCACTACAAGGTATAGATCCAACAACTCGACCATCAAGAAGAACTGAAAGAACTTCAGGAGGTCCAGCATTGACCAGCTTTGGCAGTGCAGGTGCCACTCCCAGTCCAACCAAAATGTTGACAATGGAGGATCTCATCTTAGCAAAATTTTTTGTATTTCCGCGTGAATCAAAATAAGATGTGATTCCTGACAGTGATATACCAAAAAAGGGTCAAAACCTGGAGAATCCAATCCAGAAAATTAAGCTCGGATGGCAAGTTAAAGGGAGTAAGAATCTTTGTAGAGTAAGGACGTCAATCTTGACAAAACATAAGTCAGTCCCACACAATAGAGAATAAATAAGAATCTTGCTAACTTACTGCATGTACAAGTCAAATGGTTCAGTAATCCACAAGGTTCCCCATCAGGAGTGTGAACAGGGCACAGAAAACCCCAAGATCTGCAGATACAACATTTGTTAAAGAAAATGGATAATTAGCAGTGAGATATGAAGTCCATTAAGAAAACATACTCAGGAAGCAACTTGCGCACACTTGTAGTACGAGACCCAGCAAATGAAGCACCTCGATGAACAGCTCGAAAATGTGAAATGAAACGCAGAAAGTTGAGCCGATCTGCTTGGACCGTGAACCCTGCTTTCTGATGAATAATAATCAGATGCATTGGTCATGTACCACTAAGTTAAATCCCGTGTACAAAGAATGAAAAATTATACAGATAAATTAAACACCATTGTCCAAACAAATTTTATTTTATAATGCTATTATGAAATTTTCCATTATCACATTTTATATGTTCCGGGACTTGCCAGATAGGCATCTGCTCTCCAACATCGGTAGTTTGAATAAAACTGGGTACTGGACCCCCAACCTAACTTTTACCATGTTCACCCATAAACTTGAAGACATGTCTGCAAGACCATAAGCTTTAATGTTTTTTTGGCAAACAATGGACATGCTTTCAAGTCAAGTTGCCCCACAGACTAAGCATTTACAGGATATAACAACTCAACTGCATGCCTAAAGCATCTGCTTATTTAAACTGAATCCATGATCTCGGAGTAAGCTTAAACCACAGTGGAAAATGATTGGGCCTACCTGGAAGTTGAATTGATCGACCAAGGACAAGAAAAAATATTTGTAATAAAAAACGTTCAACAATAATGAATGGAAAATGAACCCCAGTGGATGAAAGAAGAGTTGATGGATGAATGATTGCACTTCAGAAGACAGGTGCTTCCTTTAAGCTCAGGCTATTAGTCCTCACCTGAGATCACAAGTGGCATTATCTCACTCTCTCCAACTGTGTGTAAGTATTACTGATAAGATAAGTTGAGAGTGTCAGGATGAGCTTAGTGCTCTTTATTTTGTTAAAAGGATCGTTAATTGATTACAATAAAAAAAAAAAAACATTTCTGTTTTGTACTAAAAAGGAAGCCTGAGTGGATACTGTCTGTTCCTGATTAATTGTCCCTCTTTCTATTTTTGGGTGTTCTGGAAAATTTTCAGTTCCCAGAAGTAGTGGAGGAACTTGACTCCTAACGTATTCATCGTTTTGTTACTAGCATTAAAAGCTCCCAATTTTACCTTTTATAGCATGTTTGTCATGACCTTTTTTCCATAATAATTAATAATTAAATGTAAATTTCTTAAAACCTGTATTTAATTAACTAAAAGAATAATTTAGAAATGTAAGCGTACTACATTACAGTAATACAAGAAGCATCCGGCCAAATCTTCAAATTAGATGCATAATATTCCTTCCTACACATAATGATCTTCTCACTCCATAATGTTGCACATGCAAGCCAGTTGTACATTCTGTTCCAATAGCAAGCTAATAATACACTCTTCCCAGTATATAGAAGAGAATGCAGGAACTAATCTATACCTGCTGCAAGTCAAGACCTGATTGTGTAGCTAATCTCCCTGTTTTCAGCATCGTCTCCATAAATGTGCTGATTTGCCTTGGAGGATTTTTATCTAGCAGCTTCTTGACATGGGCTACTGCATTATCCATAGACAGAAAGCAAAAGATGAGTGCCCACACCCTCCATCCTGGTGCATTTGCCCATATTGTAATACAGCACATATTAAGAACATTGATTATAACAACTTTATTACAACAAAGCATATTAATAACTAAAATACCCTCTCATATCCTCATAAAGATGTTTAACATTAGCTCAAGATATAAAAATGAGAAGTATTGCAAAAATGGGTGAATTCATGCACCAATTGGTAAAGAGGAACAATTTTGTACATCTTTCACTTCAGGTTGGAGGAATTAAATAGTAGAAACTTATAACATTCACCAGAGAGAATGGTGACCAGAAAACCCACAAAGGAGATAACCGCTTCACTGTTTCTTTTCTAAATAATAACAAACTAATTCACACGGCTCCCCATCATATGGCCTCGAGACTCGAGCAGGCTATCTCTATGCAGTCTAATTATAGCATTGCTCTAACGCCATTTTCATGAGGTGAACTGCGGTCTCCATAAAAAAAAATGGAACAATTTTCCCTCTGTGACAAGGCAGGTTTGTCTGGGATTATCTAGTCTATACTTAAAAGCATTTCCAAGGCTACTATCAAACCAAAAAGTTATATTTCCACGTTTCAGAAGTCAGATTGCAACACAAGTACAAGCCCAAGTGACACCAACTCTCAAAAGGAAACAAGTTAGAACAGAAAAGCCACTGCATAGCTCCAATAATACAAAAATGATGTGTAGAAGTTGCACAAGTACCAAGATAAGGATGTTAGATGGCATCCACCCAGCACTGAACTGACACCCATCACAAATGATAGTCTATAGGAAAATGATCCTTTCATAATTTGCCTGTCCACCCCATCCTTGCTGCCCAGATACTATTACTTTCTTCCTCCACCAGTACTCTCCATTTAAAGAAGGTTATTTGATGATATAGCAGTGGGCAGTGGGCATATGTCTTACTCAAATATACAGAAAAAGCCCAGAAGAATGATCCAAAAGGAACAGCTTGGTAAGCTACATAACAGAAGTAGAATACATCTATCAGCAGAAGAAAGAATCCAACAAAGCTTATTTGAGCAGAGGTGAACCTAACAGCAATCCTCTATAGCAACTTGATAATAACCCTTGAATCAGTACCCTGCCCCTACATTTTGTGTTAATTGCATATGCTTGGTGCCAAATGCCTTAGTAGCAAGTTGCAGTAACCTATAAGCATGTTGTACCTCAAGACTTTCAGTTACAATGAGTATTTAAGAATGCAAGTGATGCAGAAGCATCCACCTACCCTTTGATTTTTAATCTTAAAAATCATGGTGAACTTGTTCCTAAGTTGAGCACAATTTGAGGGGCAAATTTCAAGTTCAAATCTGTCCTAAGAGGTCCCAAAAATAAAGTAAACACCCCTCTTTTCAAAGGAAGGCTCAAAAATGATTCATAAAGTTAGCCATGAGGTTGAAACATTAAGCACGCTAACAGTAGCAGCCATGACAGTATTTTTGTCTAGCTTTTGGGCATTCTTTTGGCACAAAAGAACATGGCATAAGCAGCCACTAATCAAGTATTTTTGGGCATTTTGGTAGTGATTATCCTAAATTCCACCATCGCCTAGCATGACCCACTTTATTTCCCATACGCAACAGCAAGTAAGCCCTAGCCCTACTAGGGCACACTTTCAGCCCAATATATAAATGTACAAGCACAATCATCACCCATATCGATGTTATTGCCCCTAACAGCAGCCGCAAGGATCAGACTAATCCAAGAGAATTGATAAGACCTCGAGCTCCTTAATGGGCTAATTAGTTGATGAACTCAAATTATGAATAATGCTTTAATCGCAGTATTAGATCCATTGTAAAAGGGATTTATTTCCAGTATAACAACGACCAAATTTTAATCTAATACATACACACGTCACACCCACCCAAGTAATTCCACAATGACAGATACAATACCATGGCACAAATTGAAATGCAAGATTAAGCAATTCAGACATCATAACATATGGAGTATAGGTGAAAACCGTAATGTGTGTGAGAGAGGTAGATGGACAGATGGATATAGAGAGAAGAGAAGAGAGAAATTCAAGAAAAGGGTAACTTACAGCTACTGAGTTCAAAACTCTTCCGTTCATTATTCAAATGTTCAGTAAGGAGCCGCTTTCCTTTATTAAGCCATTCTTGTAGTTTATCCTGGAAACAACAATGACACCATAATCCTGATGTTGGAAAAATTTTCATAACCATTGATGAGGCAGACAGAGGAAACACCAACTTCAATAGCAAAAGAGCATTTACTCCCATAAGATAAAGTGATAAGAAAGTGTAGAAGTACGGACAAATAGTTTAAAATATTGGACCTGAATACAACCAGAAACACTCATTTGACGATGCAAAAATTTTCCGGCTAAAAACTAATGAATTATACCAGAGGAAGGACACTACTGATTGCTTAAAATTCTTCGTGATTGACTGCAGGATTATTTTTTTGTTTCAAATAGAATTGATTTCTCTTACGTTTGACATGGTCCACCAACATCTATTAATGATCAACGCTCTCAAGTCAACTAAAACATAACTTCTTGTATTCTCTATAGAGATATATTTGTACCCATAAACCATTTAAGATTTTTTTTTGTCATGAATGTTATTTCTCATTTCTTCAGCAATCCTCCCATCATTCTGACACCACAAAAGATATATACATAATATATAGAAAGAGAGAGGAAGTTACTCCTTTTTAGTATCCCTAAACACCATCAGCAAATCTTAGGTTTTTTTTTTTTCTTGACATTCAATATATTTTCCATCCCTTACCACTTTCTGGAGGAAAAGATGAAGGATGCGTGCATGTGTGTCAGAGAGAAAGCAATATATCAGAGCCAAAATAAGTATTTGCTCAGACATCATCAAACTGTTGTAGCCATTGTCAGCAGACTTTGACAATGTCCCATAAGAAAATCTCTAAATTTATTAAAATTATGATACAGTGATTGTCTCTTCTATCTTTAAAGAATTCAGCTATCAATGCCTGGTTCGACAAGAATCACATCAATGCATCAATGTACATCCACAGTATGAACGTAGCAGCAGCGGTGGGGCAGGCCAATAGCAAATAGAAAAACAAAAAATGGCAGAATTTAGAAAAAGAAAAACAGCGGAACATAGAGCTTCTTGTAAATAGATTACACTTCCAAAAACGAGTAGCAGTCAGTGCTCCTGGGTAGTTTAGGGAAAAGGGGGAAAGCATTTTGATTTGTATGCAGGAGCATATAGGAGCTTAGTTATTAATTTATTTAAATTTGGAGGACATCAAAACCTCCTCATTTGGACAAATTAATTTAATAAAAATTCAAGCCATGAAGAATCATGCAAGCCCCAATCCAGCCACCCTTTTTTGCCTGCCTTAAGTGGCTCATAAAATGGCTCACTTTAAGCCAAGGATCTGGAAGACAGCAGCAGCAGAGCGGAAGCTGACAGCAGAGCCTGCAACAAAATGCAGCAGCTGCCAAACACTTTCAATTCAGCTTTTTTGGCACAAAAAGAAATGGTATGTCTTTAGGACAGAAAGTAGAGTGCAGCACTGATTATGGAAGGAGTAATCTTTATTCTGATTCTAGAAGATAAGCTAACTCTAAAAGTCATGATTGTACTTTCAGGTCTGCAGCAGAATACTATTGCTTTTGCTTTAACCTTTGATTTTGCTTTTCTAATAATATTTTAGGCCTGTAAGATAGCTGTTAACTTGTAAATAAATCTTACGTCAAATGTCAGGGCAGAAAAAAATCCCCCCCGATCTAATTTGCTTTTGGTTAGGATTAAACTAGTTAAAGTTAGTTTCTTTGACAACTAACTAGTTAAATTAGCTAACCAAAATCGGTCTTTTATTTTGTAGAGTTGTATTGTAACTAAAGACTTAACACTCTCCTATAAGTGTTAAGCTCACATGGGAATGAAAACAACTCAGAATTTGGAGATTATTTTTTGTTCTGCAGAGACCACTTCCTTCAACTGTAGTGCATGGGTTTGAAGTTTGTAATCCTAAAATCTCACAATATTTATGTTAAGTGTTGAGAACTGATGCATATGAGAAACAATTGGGTCATGCTGAGGGAGGTGGTGGATTTAGGATGATTACCACCGAATAGAAAAAGAAAAGGAGATGAGGGAAATGGGTAGTTATTTGATAGCACCATTTGATGCATATGAAATACAAATTTGGTCATGCTAAAAAAAATGGTAGAATTGGATAATTACCACCATATCAGAAAATACGAACATAAGGGAGAAAGGAGATAATTTCATAACCCCCTCTAGCTTTAAATAAATGTTGTTTTATATCTACAAGGTACATTTTAAATTATTTTTTCCTACTTTATCCTTTAGTATTAATTATTCCATAATCTTTTATGTATCTATCTCTTTCTCTTTCTCTTTCTAACAATAATTATCACTTCCCTTGGTATTTGACTATGGATAATTTAGCTATTCGAATCAGTTTCTTGATTATTGTATCAAAAGCTAAAACAACACATATATAAAAACTTGCATAAAACTGGAAGTTTTCTTAAATGAATCAATGAAGAACTGTTTTCTCATTCTCAACTCGGAGTAAAAAAACTCTCCAATTTTTGTATTGTTTTAGCACCCATTTTTAATTATCACATTCATAAATTTCTCTCCATTTTTTTAAATTTTGTACTATGGGTAGTCAGATCAATTTTTTTGAAATATTTATTAGCTTGATTTTTTTGGTTTTAAAATCTAAATTCTTATCATAGACACCTCCTAAGAATCGTATGCTTACAATTACCACCTAAAGCTCAAGACAACTTAGGATTGAAAGGAGAGATTTTTTTTTTCCTGAAGATTTTACTACTAAGTTCTTCCTTAAACTTTGAGGAATCAATCTCAATAATGAGAGAAAACACGGGCAACCAAATTGACTTTTTATTCATGAATGATCCCAATACTTATAGGAGTGTGTTAGTTTCATTTTTTTACAATCTAACTTAAAAGTTAAATGGACTGATTTGGTTAAGATCAAACTAGTATTTGCCTAAAGAGACTAACTTAGCTAGTTTAATTATAACCAAAAATAAATAAGTCATTGACTTTTGTGGACTGTCAAATTCGTCCAAATCCGGCCCCCATGCCCCTTACAGCTGATCTTGAGGTTCCTTACAAGTTAAAGGGAAAAAACCTAGCTAGGACACCATTTGACTTTGCAAAAGCAATCCTAGGCCTAAGTAGCTGCAGCAAGGGCATACTTAAGTACTATAATGACTGAATAAAGCTTGATTGGTGAATCAAGTTGGACTGATTTTGACCATGCTGCCTCAGCATACTCTACACCTGATTTGAGTGTTTTACAAGTAAATAAGCTGAACTAAGGATAAAACATCAGTAAAAAAAAATTTAAAAGAAAAGGTTAAAGTAAAAAGCTACAGCACTCTCCTGCAGAGCTGAAATTACAATCATGATTTTATTGTTTACTTTTCTTCTAAAATCAGAATAAAGATCACTCTTTCTTCCATAATCACTGCCGCACAGTATTTGCTGTCCTACTGACCTCACCCCTTTATTTAGGGTACCGATATTTAGCACCTATTGAATTACTACAGAGCACCTGCTTTGCCATGATTTTCCTGAAACACCCTCCCTTTTTGACTTTCAAAGTTTATTTGCTACATTGACTGGGCACTATCTAAGTAATTATATTTTTTTCTTAGAGACCCAAAATAATTCTCGTATCACCTTCCTCTACTGGTCCTTTTCTTCTCAATAACTCATCCTAAACAAATACTCCTAGCTTAGATCTGGAGCATTTCCTACTGTGAGAAGCACCATTTTTGTTTCTACCCCATTTCAAACGCTCTTAACTGAGAGTGTATCCATTAGAAATCCTTAGAAAAACTTTGATTGGGTGGTTTAGAGTATAGACCTAGACGTGCTTTTTGCAAATCTCAGGCTCATTTTCTTTCTTTAACGTGTTCATCTGTTCACATATGTTCATCCAGCTTACAATCTTTGAATGAACTCCTCTTTGATGTGTGTTAGGGCCCTAATACGTATATTTTCAGATCTAGATTCTTTATTCTCCTTTCAAAGGGCCTGGAGTCAAATATGGACTTACTCCATAGGCACTTGTGACCTCTGCTTCATATTTGAAGATGGTCGATGCTCCCAAATGGGGGCTCTAATCGTCATTACATTATTGTTTTTTCGGTGCTTAGGTCTGAATATCCACGGCCTCAATAAATTGATGAGACAGGAACCAGTAACCAAACTCAGCCTTGGCTAAGAACTTAATCGAATTTCTAGAAGTATAAACAAAAAATAATAGATCTAGTAAAGGAGATAAGATTCGCACAATTTATACTAGAGTCTACTCAAATCATAACATCAAAGAAAGATTCCACGTTTCTGTGCATTGCTCTTGAAGCTCCATTGAGTTTCATAAATATCTAGAACTTAAACCCACAAACTCACCAATCCACGCTTCTTCAACTTTGAAAGCGTAAGGGTAATGAAATCATGCTTCGCTAAACAGCATTGACTTTTGAAGGTTGGAAAAAATTTAATGGAAGGAGTTACAGAGAGATAAGTAGTGTTCATTCGAGGATGAAATGCAGGAAGGACAAATAAACAATGAAATAGTATATTTCAATTTGTTTTATTGCTTAGATGGCGCCGCTTTTTACTAGAAAATTTCCAGCTATACGAGGTCTAGGGCTATAAATGAGCCAAGCTGAGTTGAGACAAACACCTCGGGCTTGGCTCATTTAATAAATGAGTCTAAAATAAGACCCGAGCTTGGCTCATTTAACTAAATAACGAGTCGAACCAACCTTTTAACAAGTCGAGCCAAGCTCACTAGCCTAAACTATAAATGAATTAAGTCGTACTTTTTCGGGCTCGGGCAAGAGCTCGGCTCGTTTAATAAACAAACTTGAAATTGAGGCTTGAGCTTTTAACGAGTCAGCTCACTCATTTACAGCCCTAACGAGGTCATTTTCAAAAATTCAAGTCAAAATAGGTGTTATGCCGTAAGTGTTTGAGCTCTTTTATAAGCCACCTAAGGTTGGCAAACAAGGGTGGCTGGATTGAGGCTCGTATGACTTTTCATGGCTTCATAAAACAAGCAATTAACTCTATAAAACTTTCGACATCTTCAAACTCAGGAGAATTAGGAAAATTAATGACCAAATGCTAGGGTAAAGTTCTTGATGTGCGGTTAGGACAACCAACTCATCATAATTTTGTTATAATAAAAATTCAAATGAAGGTGGATGCTTACACATCAAGACCTTAGGTGGTTCTTGTTAGTGTGCAATTCAAGGAGGTACTAAAAATCATATTCAACTATCTTCTCACTTCATTTTTGTTTTTCCAGATTTTGTTATCCCCCATTGATAACCCCTTCCTAACTTGACCCAATTTGTATTAGCTTATGCATCAATATGATAACACATTTCAATGTTCAAACTTTAGCTCGTTATCATCACTAAATTAACTCTTGCACACATTGCCATGCTTCAACAGTATAAGATAATTCATATTGAAACTTCGTATCCACTCTCAAGTAATTTGTCGTCAAGACATAATCCGTGAAAGCACCTACCTTCAGATAAATAGTTATCAGGTGACCAGCCTGCAGCACTTCATGATTTTGTAAGGCATCTGGGTTATCAGGCTCTGAAGTCTGATCAATTAAAGAAAAAAGCTTCTGCACCATGAATCTACAGAATTAAGTATAAATCAGTGAAAAGGTAAGAAGAAAGACTCCAAAATACAATGTAATCATGTTCATCCAAGCTCACATGAGAAGATTGAATTTGTCATGATTGTTGGTACCAAGGTGGACAAGAACGTAGTCATTTATAACAGCATCTCCAACCTAAATTTAGCAAGAATTTAGTAATGCTTAACAAATTAGA
Source organism: Tamarix austromongolica (assembly GCA_039764185.1). Taxonomy (NCBI): domain Eukaryota; kingdom Viridiplantae; phylum Streptophyta; class Magnoliopsida; order Caryophyllales; family Tamaricaceae; genus Tamarix; species Tamarix austromongolica. Next base: position 22,056,554 of record CM077809.1, on the reverse strand, counting down.
TGAATTCTTGAAAAGAAAGTAGCATCCACATTGCAATCTAGGCACAAAAACTTACAACTGAATAGCTTTCATTTGCTAGTCCATCCATAACAGGCTGGAAGTGCTCTCCTGCATATATCATGAGAAGACAGGGTGCAATAACCCACAATCAATAACTCCTAAATACATGAAATAAAGGGAAAAGTGGAAGTACAAATCAAATGATGAACAGACAAATACCAATATGCTCCAAACATTGATGATGAGTTAGAAGAGACATCTCATGTAATTCATCAAGAATAATTTTTGCTCTTTCACCTACAAGCTGTGTGCCAACAGCACCTTTGATCCCTTCATATTTCTCATTATATGAGCAAGTCAAAGCCACATAAAGTTCATGGTCAGTTGTTTCGACAAGGGCCTGTATCCAAACAAAAGGCTTAAATAACTATGACAACATAATTCACACAGATTGGGACAGAAGACAAGAGGTAAGAAAAATAACAGCACTTAAAAGCTAAACGGCTCACAGCTGGATAATTGTTACAGTGAAGCACAGCAGTTTGACATCTTTTTTATTGGGCATATTGAACTAGAGCTTCAATATAAAAAGAGATATCATATAATGTTTTTTTTTTTTTTGCATTTTAGGAAGCAATACTTCTCAATAGATCTACATATGTTCAACATATAAAAATATTCTCAACACCCAATGGTACAAGAAAATAAAACAATGATCAAATAATTAACTAAAATCTACGATTCACAATGATATCAGCTGGCGTCTATGCAAAGTGGTCCATAATACTAGCAATATCATTTATTTTGACACTAGCAAGCCATGCGATTGATTACCTTTTCTTCAATTCTCATCCAGGAGTTGTCTTGAAGGGGGTAAGCTAGCACACTTTAATATTAAATGGAAGACCGAGGATTAATTGAGTAGTACAGCTAATGAATGACTTGTGAACTACTGCATATGGCTACATTGTTTACACTACTCTTCAATTAGACCGTGTTTGGTTTTGAAAAAGCACAGAGGAAAAGAAAAAAATGGATGGAAAATATTTTATTACCGTTAGGATGCTAGGAAAAAATTGAGCAAAGAAAATATCAAGGAAATAAGTACAGAAAGTTATACTATCAAGTTTTCCACCCATACACCTAAGGAAAAATTGAAAATCGATAGGAAAATTATAGTTAGGACTGACCGACATTCATTTGGATGCTCGTCCACATTCAATTTCTTCTTTCTTATCCTGCAATCTTCAAAGTCAATCTTAATTACACTTACTTTCAATCTTCTCTAATTCATCTGTCAAGACCTCTCCACAATCTTGGCATGAGTTTTGGATTGATCGATCCTCAAGTTTGAACTCGAAGGAGCATGCCAGCAGACCTTTGTCGGCTATTCCACTTCGATTTGAAAAGGTAACATTCTAAATACCTAATTCACTTTTGTTCTGAATATATTTAGGAAAATACAATCTCATATACCTAATTTTCATTCGATTTGAGTTCAGGGTTTCATATCTTGAGGTCATATGTTGAGTTGGGGAATGCAGATAAAGTATTTGACGAAAGTTCAATGAGAGATTTGGTTACCTGAACTCTTTGATTTGGGTTTGACCTATTTTCTCTTCTTTAACTGAAGTTGCTAGCATTTTTTGACATTCATAATCTGTAAGATCCAAGGTGAGGATGAGCTTCTAGTTAAAGGTGGGCTAATGTCTTATGGGTGGGCATGTGGTGGGTGTTTGATGTATGTTTGTTATAGTGTGTGGCCCCTGAGAGGCCTCGGCTTGCATGCTTGCCAATGATTATTTTGATTGGTCAGACGAAAAAAACAAAAGGCAATACGGTCTTCTTTAGTTAAGGTATTGTTATTAGAACATAGCTTGATGTTTCTAATTGATTTATAAATATTGGGAAAAAGAATAATAGTACATAGGGAAGAAATGTTATCCGTATGAGTGGGCATGGTTGCAAGAGAGGATATATATTATTGATGGTAAAATAACCAACCAAGAAATTTGAACCCTTTATATATAACCATACCAAGCTCTCCATTCAGTGGAAGTGTAAGATTATGTGATGGTATATATAGTCTCTAATTCTCAATACATTATTCTTCATTTTTGGGATATAGTAAGATCATGATCCATGGTCATCTTTTATTCGCCTCCCTTCCAAATGGTTGCCCAGTTCTGAGGGAAATAAACAAAAAACACCTGGTTGCCATGCCAAAAACAAAGCACCAAACACATTGAATATAAGCCTTTTGCAATGAAACATATAAAAATTATTACCTACACACTAGTGAATAAGGCCAAAGCCTCTATAATCATCCCTTATATCTTCTTACCAAAGTGCATTCATAGCCGGAGGAGAAATCAGACGGTTAGTAAAATAAGGAGTAAAAAAATAGGACAATAATTTTGGGTAGCCACAAAAATAGACTTTCCTAAAGCTAGTTACTCAACGGGGGAGCTTGGAATATGTAGAATCCCAGCCTAAGAGGACTTCGGGTTTATGACAAAGCAGAGACAACAAAAATTTTAATTTTATGACAAACCAGTATGATCTGGTAGATATGAATTAATAAAGAGGGGAACGCAATTAGATTATCTTTCTCCTTCCCGTGGACAAAGAGATAGAGGAAGTTGTACTCCAATCCATATAGTCGCTCAACAAAAAAATTCAATACCTTTCTGGAGGCTTATTACATATGAAATCAGTTAATAAGGGCAGTTGCACAACAAGTTATATGCTTCAATCAAACAAGCAGAATTCTGGATCACTAAGAATGCAAGTAAAATAGACGAGCCTAACCAGCCTTTAATTCTAGCTTTGGTTGGAACATTCACTGGAATGATTAGGTTCTGTACTGGCTCTGTGTGTTGGATATATTTTGATGCTTTGATGCTCAATCCCCAGTTGACATAACTCAGGCTTTGAGCATGCTTCATCTAAGACCTGAATTCTCTGTTCTATTGAGAATTATGTGTAAATTGACCTTAATGTTAGAAACTACGTTTGACTAAATATATGTATGAATTTTTCCAAAAGTAAAGACGAAGTTGGTTTCCCTTGACATTCAGCAGTAAAGAAGATAAGAAACAGAAAAGTAGAAACTTTTCTATATATAAATTTACAAAATTTACATGATTCATCACCATTAGAGTGTTTGTAGATATTTTACAATGACAATTTTTTGTGAGGCATATACATCAACTCAGTCATGAAAGCAATACTTTAGTTGCATTTATAGGGTATGGTACTGGTAGATCATATTTCCATTGCTTATTTACTACCAAGCATGACTTTGCTTTTTATCAGTCCAAGTGCCACTCCACTCCCAACAACACAACCCATGTTTAGCCTGTCTCTTCTTTTTTTTTTTTTAGACTCCGAACACTGAGTTGATGAATCATCCTTCCATGAGCTTTGCTAGTTGTATATGCTCAATAGTTTCACATGTAACTGCCAGGTGTTTAGCTCAAACATGGACAAAGATACAATTGTCCTTGCAGCCAAAGGGGCTAGGCTAGAAAATCAGGATGCCATGCCATAGTAAGCATGCTAAGTGATCCAAAGGAGGTACAGAACACAAAATGCATCTATGCTTCAAACTGAGGCTTTCAGAGCTTGTTATTTGAATACAGTATTCTAACAAAATGATAACAACTGCCCTTTCATAAAAAACTTGTAGGCACATGCAAACATCAGCAAAATTATAAATTTATTAGGATGGTGTTCCTAAAATTAAAGTGTAGAACCAGCTTTTCATGATGATCAGACAAAACTGTGGATATTTGATTAGTAGGAGAAAGGGGTTGGTTACTTTTGTAATGAAATTATCCCTATATATTTAGGTAGGTTTTACAAGATGAATTGCACACAGACTTTTTCCTTTTATTATGTCCATGAGCTATATAGACATAATATAGCAAACTAAATCAGATGAAATAGACCTCATCTTCCTTTAGGATCAATTGCATTAGCTTGCACCATATCCTTAACTAGGTAGTGATCAACTGCTATCATCAAATTTAAGGAAGTGTTACATTTCAGTCAAGGTTGTCTCCCTCTGTAAATGTAAAATGCTTTTGTTGGTATGGCTCTAGCTTCATTGCTTTCTTTGATCTTGCTGGGTAGATTCAAGGGAGATGTTGTTTTACAAGGTTTGGCTAGAATTAATCAAGATTGGCTTCCAGGCGTTGGATGGTCTGCATGAGTTATGCTTTTGGGGACTTTTGGCCATGCTAGAGGATTGTAGGCCTCTTCTTTTAAATTTTGCTCCCCTTTTAGGTTGTACACTGAAATATTAAAAAATAAATTGTATTCTTGTAAAGCCTGTTGGTAGAACTCGATGTAAATTATTATACACATTGTGTGAATTTTTACTATTACTTCTTGGATTACAAAATTTGTTGGGATGGCTATTGCAAAATGAATTGGTTGGATTTTTTTTTTAATATGGACCACTAGTTCATCCATTGCATGTTATGGTTATTTAAAACAGTTTATTGTTGAATAATACAAAAAAATTTCAAGTAATAATAATAATAATATATGAAATGGTAGTCAACCAAATCACAATAATAATAATAATATATGATCAGCAACAACAACAATAATTATAATACAATATTGGTAAGTCTGATGAGTGATGACGTAACTACAACAATAATTACTATAAAACTAAAAACTAAAAACCAACATTAGAAAAAATGCAGTTATATTATAAATAAAAATCAAATAATAATTTAGCCAATAAGTAGATCTTTTGTAATAACTACTTAATAAAAAAAATAGTAGATCCAAACTTCTTTTCGGAAGAAAGCAGTCTCTAAAAAATAATTTTAAAGTATTATTATATAAAAAAATAAGTTATTACAGAGAAAAAGTAGAATCAAATAAGGTCTAACTTAGTTCGACTCATAGGTATTTATACATGATTTTACAAGGTTAGCTCCAAAATAATAGATTTCTGTCTTGGCTAATTACAGATGAAGTTAAGGTTAACTTGTAAAAAGTATACGAGTAATCTTTACATTATAAATAAACATACAAAACCAAACAGAAGAAACTAGTTTATTGGAAATTGTTTTCCATAAATTTCTTCCAACAACCAGATAGGAAAAAGAAAGCTTATTCTTCATATTTTCTCTGTTTTTTTCCTCTCTCTTTCCTCTTTACTCACTAGATTCTATGAATCAAATAAAGCCTTAGTGATGCTAGATATTATCTAATACATGGAAACTCATTGTGATTTTACAGTGAAAAAAAAAGAGGGGAGAGAGGGTCCCCAGGCAACTTTTAAACCTACTAGGAAATTATTAAACAAACTTTGTTGAGAATAACCAACGCGATAGTAACATCAAGCATGTAGTTGCACACAGAATGTTCCTTACATTGCAATATACTTTCATGTCAAATTTTATGAACTTTAATAACTTTTCGTATTCACTATTATACACAGCACCTCCATCCATGAATACCTTCAAAACATTATTATGAGTCAAACATTCTTCTCAAGATTTTGTATTTTTTTCCCAAATTTATCAATTTAATTCCCAATAGTTTTCTTATATAATTCTAAACATATCATATCCACCAATATTTCTGATCCTCGAGGGTTTTGATATATGTATCAACGTTGATAAATAATACTTAATGGTAACAACAGAATATGTTGATAAGGCCTCTCCACAATTCAAAGAATTTCATGATATGTCAATAGTGGTTACAAGTCTGGCAAACAAAGACATCAAAAATAGATAGTGAGTATTGAAGCAAATGCATTCAAAGTACATATTTTGAACTTGGGATCCTTTAATGGTAGTGAAACTTGAAGATAGACATTTCCATTGGGCAATAAGTCTCACATTTATGCCTCATCGCCAATATGCAACTACCTGAATCATTCAAGAGCATCAAATATTGTGAAAAAAATTAAAAAGAATAAGGTTGCCCATTTTCGGTTTCATATAGTTATTTCTAATCAGGGGGTAGTTGCTGCATTGGGCATCTAACCTTTGTATACTGACACAAGAAAGAACAATTCACAAAAGGCTACAAAATAGGCTACGCTACCAGAGAGTGGAAGCCGGCCTTCAGCAAATATTTTTCCTTTTAAATATTTACCTACACTCCTTTTGTACTGTATTAATAAAGGGCCACAAAAACCAAAACCCCCAAACCCCAATTTCACAAGTTTTCCCTAACATGCAATCTTTGCACTGGATTTGAAGCATCACAAATCAGCAAAATAATAATAATAATAATAGATACACAATTAAAAGCAAAAAGTATGCAGAAGAAAATTTAAGTGAGCTACTACTACAAAAGTTTTTCAAGTTTCAAAGACCAAATAGAAAGATGTCAGTATCAGAGGATATTAAACTACAGGATACATTACTCTACCTTCAGAACAACGCCTACGGGAAGCAAGAATTCCCTCCCTTCTATCCTACAAAAGTTCAGAAACAAATGTTATTTTAAGGTAACTGCAGTTGCACACTAAAACATAAACATTTTTTACGGAGGAAATATAATAACTCACCAAAACCCAAGTCTTGCACTTCCATTGTTGAGGTAATATAATTTGACTGTCACTGCAGATTGATCTTCTCTAACACATCTGGATTATAGATGATGCGGTATTATAATCAAGAAATACATACATCTTCATACTGTTAATCGGCACGGCAGCAAAAAGAAAACATATTTCATCTGGGAAAGGGAGGCCTAAAATGATTAAATAAAGCAGCAATTCCTGTTCCTATATGACATATGAGAAACTTCAATGTATCACGAGAAAATGTGTGAACAAAGTAACAAAAGATGTTTGAGATATTGAGAAGGAAAATAGAAATAGAAAAAAAAAATCCTCAGTACTACAAACATGAAAACAAATTGGAGTACATAGGTTTATAAGAAAAATGAAAAATGACGAAAAGTAGAAAAAACTCACCTCATTACAACTGCTTTGTCACTGTATCCTTCCCTTCGACCAGAAAATGAACTTCGTACCATGCTAGTTGGCTGAAGCCCCATAAAAATTCAGTTAGTAGAAAATGCTGTGGAAGGAGGCTTGTTAAAAAAGAAAAACTACCAGATATTCAAGAAAGAAGGATAGCTCTTTAATAGTGGACAAAACTCTCCATGATCAACAACAGATTGAAGGAAGCAACTACAGATGATTTGCTTTCCTATCACCACTATTCTACCTGCTTCTAGGGATATCATGAAGAAAAAAGTAAACACTTTTTGTAAAGTCAAAATACTCACTCACATGGTTTCTCTTAGGCATGATTAAAAGTCGAACAACTCTTTCAAGTCCATTCAAAATAAAGTATCTGTAAGAAAGAAAAATAAATAAGTTAGAACAAAAGATACTGTGAAAAGTTAATTAAAAAAGAAATAGCAATGTTGCCTTATATAACATGTTGATTACAAAGACTTGCCAAACCAAACAGTCCAGCCACCTATAACCACTCCCAAGGAAAGAAAGACGCCTGACAACAACTGCCAGCAGTAGAAAATGACACTTACCCACCCATTTCCACTGGTTCCTCCTTGCAGGAGACTAGCTTTTCAGAATCAGCATCCCTTAAGTGGCAAATCTTCGACTGTTGGAAGGGAAAGAAAGACGGTTAAATTGTTAAACACTAGGCATTAAACACACAGAGTGATCACATGCTGTGCACCACATCATTCAGCACCAAGACCAGAGCCAGTTTTCAACATAAACAAAAAAATTCCCTCTAACATTTTGTTCTTCCTCCTTAAGCATGACCCGCCTAAAAAGCAGCCCAAAACAGATTTTCAGAAATTTTGAAAAGCAGTTAAGACTTAAGAGTACACCATGTCCTGGAACAAACTCCTACAAAATGCAGCCATGTTAAGAAAGAAGAAGTAACGCCTTGAGTTGGACCAACAGTTCTCAATGGAGAGCAAGAAAACAAAGCTTTTCAGAAAGAACACAGAAATTGCAGCTTTACTAAACTATTTTTCTTTCCTACACCTACCACTATCTCATTCAGATACCATAACTTTTTCAGCAAGCTGGCTGTCGCCGATCTAACTCCAATAATACGGTTGCAAGAATAATAAGATAATAACGTTGTGACTTGAGAAGATGCCATTATAAGCATCAAAGTTGCCCCGTTCTATCTCCACATGCTACTAATGGTTACAAAAAACATCCGTTAAATTTCAAATATTGCACTTATAAAGAACATGACTACCCTTTCGGGTTGTATACCATAAATGAATGGTTTAAGAAGACAATTTAGCTACTATACACGGCTTTTATGAAAAGTTTAAATCCTTAATAAAGAGACACGGCCAAAAACACCAGCAGCCACTAGACAGCAGCTGGCCAGCTGCTTTCGCAGAACAAACTACATGCAAGCTATTAAATAATCATGATATAATCTAAATGTTTAAACTAATCACAAAATTAAATCTTGCTATTACAAATAAATAAATGAAATCCCCAAAAAGAATCCACTAACCTTTAACATAACAGGAAATTGTCCAAAGTTGAATTTTTCCCTTATAGGCATTCCATCATTATACTGAAAACAAACATTAGCATAGAACCTCCCACTATATGATATTTTTGCTTGCCGACACTGGCCAGAAAGAAAAGAAAAAAAAAACAAAAAAAAAATTAGACAATAAAAAGAGAACGGTGGTCATAGACGATCGAAACCCGAAAAAACTAAATAAAGATATCGTACTTCATATGGTAAGAGAGGCACAGGCCTGCCATTCTGCTCCTTCTGAGGTGGGAACAACTCGGGTTTATCAAAGAAGAGTAAGCAAACAAAGTAAAGGAAAATTATTCAAAAACAATACAAAATCAAGCATTTGCTCGGTTACTCTCCCATCAAATTTGTCAACTTGAATCAAATAATTCGTTCAATCATTTAAAATTCACAGTTAACATTAACATTAAAACAGACATTCAGAAAAATACCCAACTTTTGTATAAAAAGGATATTTCTAAGCTTGAGGTCAGTGGTGGGGTCACGAACTTCGACGGGTTTGATGCTATTCAGCATGGTCTCTAAACCTTTCTCAACAAAGTAATCATACGAGTCGATGTGTGGCTGAAATAGCTCCTTTAAAGCCTCGTGGTAGTGCTTCGACTTTGGATTTCGATTCATTTTCTTCTTTTTCTAAGAAATAAATAAATAAATTGCTGCAAAAGAATATTTCAACTGTTTGGGCTGCAAGCCAGTGAAGGAGGCTTCGGTTCGGCTAAGAGGAAGCAGCGGTCTTCGGCGTTGATTGATTCCGGTGAAAAAGAAGTAAAACGCGGGGACGCGAGAGGATAAAGTAATGAACCGGCGGCACACAGCGCTGATGGAGATGGAGCGCCGATTGAGCAGAGAGGCCTGTCGGGGGTAGAAAGAGTAAGGAAGCGAAGACTTTAAACGTTTACCGCTGGTCGTTTAAATGGGGTTTAGGGTTTAATCCTTTGACGGCGGGAACTGGAAACCACTGGATCCGGACCGTGCGGCTATAGCCTCTAGATCAATACTTACTTACACACAAGGTTGTGAGTTTGTGTCGTGACTTGTGAGATGAGACGAGTGAAACCGTGGTCCGTGGTTGCAGACTTGCAGCTGCACGCCGCCTCTCGGCTACGGTTATTTTCAATAAAATAATGTATTATTTGAATTTGAACATTATGAAAATATATCTAATTTGTTATAACACCATTATATATACTAATTTTTTTCCGGTGCGATGTACTAAGAAAATAATAAAAATCTAAAAATAAAAATCTTACTATATATAAAAAAAAAAACATGCAACATTATTTTTCCGTTCAGAGTAATAGATGTCAGTGGCAAATGTTAGATATTTAATTGGGCACATATCAATATATAATTGGGTGACAATTTTCACCTCAAATGTAGAACTTGTTATTTGTTCAGTCCAATTATATCACGTGGCGATAAAAGGGACAGTCGGGATTGTTAAACGTTCTAACCATTCGATCTTTAACACGTCATTAATCTGTATAGGTTACCAAATGTCGTTGTTTATAAATATAGTAACTAATATAACTCTTTACATCTGAATATTTGCTTTTTTCATTTTGAACGAGTATCATTGCAAAATTTTAAAGTACACCTTCCTTTAAATTCATGTATTTATTCATATATTTATATATAGTGAACTTTTTGATATTTTTTATTGAATTTGGATATATTGATAAGGAAGTTTAAATTGGAAGTTTTGACGAAATATGGATACTTTTACCGTCATTAATGTAGTATTTTTTATATATTAACGCAACTTTGATGTACCTAATATCCCAAGTTCATTAAAATCCAATTGTATATTTTCTTATAATTGTTATATTTGCAAATAACCGAGGAAAGATGTTAAATATTGGTATTTTTGCTAATAATGAATTTCTTTGTATATTTATGCAAAAGACATGTTCTGCATATTCAATAGCTAGAAGATGATAATGTTCACGGTTCTAAATAAAATAGATCATTCAAAAAATTATTGGTGTTTAAAGATAATACTGATAGGGATTTATGACAAGCCTTCATATGGCAGCAAAAATGAATCATATAGCCTAGATTGCATATTTCATGACTCCGAAGTAAGTTCGCAAACAAGTCAGTCTATTTATTCCTACTCTTTGTATTAGTGATATACAATTTACAATGTTTAAATATAACAAGATACAAGAGTGCATGCATCAATAAAAAAAATATCAGATTCAACAATATGAAGCAAAACTTATTGAAGGTCGACTTTAATATATAAAAAATCTTATAGTTGTTGTCAACCATATGAAAATGAAAACTACCACATTTAAATATGTCATCTATTTCAACAATCTCACACGGTGCAATTTATCAACAACTATAGAACTATTTCCAACACAATTGTTCAAGCTCACACCATTTGCAGAATTGGCATTGATGCAACAAACGTGTATGATTGGTGCCAATTTCTTGAATATTAATTATAAACACGTTTTTTCTTTATTTTATATACATATACTAACAATCGTATTGCAAATATTATTGGAAGAGTTTGCTTAGTACGTTCATTGAAATAGAATGAAGTGTTTGGACAAGTCACAAAAATATATGGATTTTGTTCCGAAGGATGACAAGTTAGATAGTGCACGATAATATAATATCTTCATTTATATACTATCATTATTTATCAAACTACACGTTAATAATTATACAAATTATAACTGGCAGAGGACAATAGAATGCACACTATGGGAAATTATGTGATGGAACTTGCGAATATGTTGGACATACAGATCCAACCCAACTTGTTATTATTCTACAATTCTGCTGAATTAGCAAATTTATTAGTAATTATTGCCTTATATATTTGTATCTTAAACTTATATAGCATTTTTATAGTTACAACATTCTTGATTACAGACCATGTCAGAATATCAAACACTTAAAATGTGACTAAATTGATTATTGATGCTACTATGGAGGATATTAAAGACTTCCAGAAAAGGTATGAACAGATTAATATCATTTTATTAATTTAGCATATTATCAAATACATAAATTCTTAATTTTTAACGAGTTCTATTCACAGTTAGAAGTAGAATCTTCACAAATTACAATTTCTTATCATTGGCAACAATCATCATCACAAACAATTACTAAAGAGCTTGCATGTGGAAAATCAATTCTAAAAAGTGTCGAGAAACTTTGAGAGAATGAGGTGTAGTTTATCTATATCTATATATATATAATAACAGAGTTGTCTGGCAGACAATATACAGATAAATTTTCCCGCCTAAACTATATCCATTATTACTAATCATAAATTACTACTGCCATATATTATTACTAATTATTGTTCTTGCTAATTAATAAGATTGAATAATTAATATAACTATTTATTAATATAATGTAACTATTCATCTTCTATGTGCATTAAATGTATTATAACTATTCATTTGCTGCACATATCTCAAATTATTTTTAATAAAGTATTAACTATATATTTTCTAATCAAATATTTTCTTAATTAATTATCAGAACATGTGCAGAAAACTATTCATTTCCTGCATATTAGTTGAATTGTCAGACTATTCATCTCTTGCATATTAATATATAAATAATTAATACACCAAAGTGCATATTCATTTGCTTCACATGCATATATCCATTAATACAATGCGACTATTTATCTCCTATGTGTAGCAAATGTATATAACTATATATTTGTTATACATATATCGAACAACTAAATTTAATAAAGTATTAATCAAATATTTTTTTAATTAATTACCTGAACATATGTAGTCAACTATTAATTTTCTGTGTATTAATTGAATTGTCAAACTATTCATATCCTACATATTAATATATAAATAATTGATAAATAATTAATACACCAAATAAAGTGCATAAACTAGTCGACCAACACATATGCATCTGCTGTCATTAATACAATACAACTAGCAAATACATATAACTAATTTTAATAAAGTATAATTTTTTTTTTTAAGGTTAGATCAACATCCATCAAATATGATGATGATGATGATGATGATAATAATAATTGTTTATAATAATAATTTTATTATTTATTATTAATAATATGACTATTATTATTAATATAACTATAATAATTATAACTATTAATATAATTAATTCTAATATAATTATTTATATAATTTTGATAATTACTATTATCATAATTTATAATATAATAATGATAATTATTATTATGATAATAATGAATATTAATATAATTGATTATTACTATCATGAATATTATCATGTTTAATACTATAATTATTATTAAAAAAACTAATAATAAAACGACAACATTGGTTATTATATAAAAATAAAGTTATTTGGCAGACAATGTACAGACAAATTTTTCCGCCTAAATTATACCTATTATTACTAATCATATATTATTACTGCCATATATTATTACTAATTAATAAGGTCAAATAAATGATGAAAGATTTATCAAACTATTCATCTCCTACGCTGCATAACAACAAAATGATATTCATCTTCTGCGACACATATTAATCAAGAATTTTCTTAATTAATTATCTAAAAATATACAACCAACTATTCATCTCATGCGTATTAATTGAGTTGTAAAACTACTAAATATATGAATGTAACTATTCATTTATTGCACATATGTCGAACAACACATATTAATTAAGTATTTTCTTAATTAATTACTTGAATATATGCAGTCAACTATTCATCTCCTGCATATTAATTGAATTGTCAAACTAATGAACATATGAATGCAACTATTCATCACATGCAAACAGTAATTCATATGACTATTCATCTTCTGTCATTAATACAGCACAACTATTTATCTCCTACATACAACAAATGCATATAACTATTTATCTGCTGCACATATGTCGAACAATACATATTGATCAAGTATTAATTAAGTAAATTATTAATTAATTACTTGAACATATACAACCAACTATTCATCTCCTACATATTAATTAAATTATTAAACTATTAATAATATATAAATAATTAATACACCACCCGTGCATTGCACGGGAAAATGTAACTAGTATATATAAAAACAGAGTTGTCTAACAGACAATATACAGACAAATTTTCCCGCCTAAACTATATCGATTATTACTAATAATAAATTACTACTGCCATATATGATTGCTAATTATTATTATTGCTAATTAATAAGATGGAATAATTAATATAACTATTTATTAATATAATGCAACTATTCATCTCCTATGTGCATTAAATGTATATAACTATTCATTTATTGCACATATGTCAAACAATTAATTTTAATAAAGTATTAACTATATATTTTCTAATCAAATATTTTCTTAATTAATTATCCGAACATATGCAGAAAACTATTCATTTCCTGCATATTAATTGAATTGTCAGACTATTCATCTTTTGCATATTAATATATAAATAATTAATACACCAAAGTGCATATTCATTTGCTTCACATGCATATATCCATTAATACAATGCGACTATTTATCTCCTATGTGTAGCAAATACATATAGCTATTCATTTGTTGTACATATGTCGAACAACTAATTTTAATAAATTATTAATCAAATATTTTTTAATTAATTACCTGAACATATAGAGTCAACTATTAATTTCTTGTGTATTAATTTAATTGTCAAACTATTCATATCCTATATATTAATAAATAAATAATTGATAAATAATTAATACACCAAATAAAGTGCATAAACCAGTTGACCAACACATATGCATTTGCTGCCATTAATATAATGCAACTAGCAAATACATATAACTAATTTTAATGAAGTGTTATTTTTTTTTCTTTTTTTTAATGTTAGATCAATATCAATCAAATATGATGATGATGATAATAATAATAATAATAATAATATTATTATTATTATTATTAATTTTATTATTTAGTATTAATAGTATGACTATTATTATTAATATAACTATAATAATTATAACTATTAATATAATTAATACTAATATAATTATTTATATAATTTTAATAATTACTATTGTCATAATTTATAATATAATAATGATAATTATTATTATGATAATAATGAATTTTAATATAATTGATTATTACTATTATGAATATTATCATGATTAATAATATAATTATTATTAAAAAAACTAATAATAGAACGACAACATTGGTTATTATATAAAAATAGAGTTGTTTGGCAGACAATATACAAATAATTTTTTCCGCCTAAACTATACCTATTATTACTAATCATATATTATCACTGCCATATATTATTACTAATTAATAAGGTCAAATAAATGATGAAATACTCCTGCGTATTAATTGATTTGTCAGACTATTCATCTCCTACGCTGCATAACAACAAAATAATATTCATCTCCTGCGTATTAATTGAGATATTCATCTATTGCACATATGTCGAACAACACATATTAATTAAAAAATTTCTTAATTAATTATCTAAAAATAAGCAGCCAACTATTCATCTCCTGTGTATTAATTGAGTTGTAAAACTACTGAATATATGAATGTAACCATTCATCTGCTGCACATATGTCGAACAATACATATTAATCAAGTAATTTATTAATTAATTACTTGAACATATGCAGTAAACTATTCATCTCCTGCATATTAATTGAATTGTCAAACTAATTAACATATTAATGCAACTATTCATCTCATAACAACAAATTCATATAACTATTCATCTTCTGTCATTAATACAGCACAAGTATTCATATCCTACATGCAATAAATGCATATAACTATTCATCTGCTGCACATATGTCGAACAATACATACTAATCAAGTATTAATTAAGTATTTTATTAATTAATTACTTGAATATATACAACCAACTATTTATCTTCTGCATATTAATTAAATTGTTAAACTATTCATCTTATAAAATAATATATAAATAATTAATATAACTAGTTTAATTAAATAAATTTGTGTTCTTTAATTTACATCATTATTAATCAGGTTAATTTTAGGTGGGCAAGTTTTGGATCAATGTTAGAGTTGCAGGTATAGAAATAGTCGGTGAATGGTTTTATGTAGCTTGCAAGACATGTTTGAAGAAGATGAATGTAGTTCAACAAAAATTCTACTGTGAGAAGTGTAAAAAAAACTAAAAAATGCAGTTTGAGGTGTAAGTTACAAATTAGAGTTGTTGATGGAATAGAGAACATCTCACTACTTCCGTGGGATAGAGAATGTACACAATTGATTGGGAAACCAACACATGAGCTTAGAGAGCTGAATTCAAAGGTTATTCTATAGTTAATATGTCTTACATAATTCATTCATTGTTTACATGGGTTATTCTTTTACTTTTGAATTATATAGGAAGAGGTTGAATTTTCCCACCTACCAAAAGATTTTGAAAAACAGATTGATCTAAAAGCTCTTTTTTTGGTCCAAGTGAGGGAAAATCAAATGGGAGTATATTCAGTTATTAAACTAAGTATAGATGAAGGTTAGGTTTGCAAATATTATGTACCAAGTTATTTTGACACTTAGGTTTACATTCATCGTTAACTTTTAATTTTAAACAAATTAACCATTATATAACCAATTGTTTTAAATCAAATTGTGTAACGATTTGTTAATATGTTAGGGCTCATACATGTTATCCAAACTAGACAATATAGTTGAGGAGCAGACACAATTCACAACAACAAAGATATAAGATCCTTGATTTATTTATGTTATAACATGTCAAATTTTTTATGTCTAAAAATGAGGAATCACAAACTGACGAAGTACACACACCAATTCATATTTCAACAAGTCATTCAGAGAGTACAGATAACGAGTTGGGAAAAAGTTCTATCAATGGGGATCATTGTACCACAACAACTAAGAATAAGAGATCAATAGTCAATGTGAGATTAGAAAAAGTGTAGAATTTCATTAGTTATTAAGAAATTGTTTATTGTCTTCTAGTTTCAAAATTAATATTGATATTTAATATTTTTTATTTGTGACGATGAACTAATATTTGGTTTAAAAACTAGGCAATTATTATGTTAGTATTATTGATGACATTAGGTAATGTAATAGTTTTATTTATTGGGAGAGTCATCAATGTAACAATCTATTATCATCTCGACTTTTATATATGTAGGCTACATTACCACTGTATGTAATGCCATTTTTTCTAATTGTTTAAAATGATTATCTAAGGTAGATAAAATAATGGGCACCTTAAAAATAATTAAATAAGGATAAGGAAATGAAACATTACAATAAGTTGTCTAATTTTTAGATAAAAAGTAACATACTCAGTAGCTGATGTGATATTTAATTAACATTAAAGAATACTTCTATAATATTTTGGAGGCTCGGGATGCATATTACCAACCAATCATCACAGGCAAATGCCTCTCGTACAATTAATTTATAAATGGTGATTTTGAACCAATTATTTTCTTTACAAAGTTTTTTTAACACTTACCTACTCTCTAAAGGGATCAAACATGAACAACCATCATTTTTGTTCAATAATCAATTTAAAATCATCCATTATAAAATTTTCACCCATAAATCATCATTGCCTCGTTATTATTCATTTGTCATTGTTGAAAGATCCCCTACCTTACCATCAAATAGACCATAACATAATTTATATTCAATCTCAATTATTTGTTCATCCTCGAATGATATTGATGATTAAGTCTGGGGCTTAAAACAATTGAAAACAACAATCAACAATTTACACTATGCTTTTTAGAAACATTAAAATAAAATAAAAATTTAACACTACATAAAAAGCACATGTGTATGATTGTTGACTCTTGTTAAATTTTATACCATGTCTATTTATCATCGCCTCTTCATTATGGTCATTATTGATGGAAGACATAAATCATTTTAGTTAATAACCAAGAATAATATTTTATTAACCTGGAAAGATTTAATCTTATAAAATTAACATAATTAGTATGTGGATTGGCTTAATTACTATCTACAAATATAAACATTTTCAAATGTGAAGGCTTACTGAAATTTCCCTCTTAAGTTCAATTCACATTTTTTCAGTGGTTATAAAGAGGCAACAACTTATATCTGACACTAGCTACAAGAGCAACAAAAATAAGTAGCACGATAGAATCTCTAACACATTTCTGACATGCGACATCTATAGTAAGTGTCACTTTATTACTTGTTTTATATTATATATATTTACAATTGAATTATATTCTCGTATTACTGTTTATTTCACTTGTCTAATATGAATTCATATCTCGCAGACAGAGAAAAGTATGTTTATAGGAGTAGAATATAAAGAAGTTAACAACATCAATGACACAATGACAGTTAGAGGAAATAAACCAAGACAATATATATCAACCGGTACTTCACTAACTTTATCAAAAAGCTATCATAGATGCTAATATTTATATTCAATTGATCGATCTTTATGATAGCAGTATTATAGTAAATTATCATCATCTGCAACTTTAGGCAGCATTAGTTATGATAAAGGTATGACTAAATATAACATATTATATTTGAACACACAATACACAAAATAGCAAGCAAGATCAAACAATGAGTACGTTAGAAAGAATGCCACTATAGTTTTTACCGTTATGAAGTTACGAATATATTGATGTACCTACATTAAAAAAAATACAGCTAACTACTAAGTCAATTATATCGATTATTGTAAGCCAAAAAAGTAATTATTCATTAAGTAGTGTCAAGTAAGAAAATTATCTACTAGAATAATATTCAAATGCAAATAATAAGCTATGTACCAACTTACTTGCATAAACATGAAATAATAATCTGAGCATATATAGCTAAACCACACGTGTTAAGCGATAAATTAAGTTGAAGTAAATATTAATCACACTAAACCACTTAATTAAATTATACTTACGATAAAACTAAAAATTGTATTATATGACACTACACTATAATAGCTCGAACAACTAAAAATCTATTTAAATTTTCGAATAGGCATTGATAGCAGCACATAATATATTTTTTTTGAAATAGAAAAACACGATCTCATGGCCAAGTCACGCATACATATATTGTGCAAAGTATTATAGATCTGACGTAATTAATCCATAAACTATATTACATAAATACGTAATTACATAATTTAAATCTTAAAATGATTACGAAATCATATAGAACAAAATAACATATTAGTGTTGAATTTTTATTATCTCTCTTATTACTTAGTGATGTACTACAATTAACAGATAAAACAATAGAGAGCATATAACCTTTTTGTGTACAAAAAAAACCTTTTTGAAAAAAACATATTGAATATCACAGACCAATAGATGATATGGTACTTAGGTTACTTAATTTCCTCTTAGATATGTGTGTTAACTTCCCAAAATAACATATTCTAAATAGATAACCATATGGGACTTAACATGATACGAAAGAAATGGAAAAAGATTTTGAATACCTAGATATATCACTTTTTTTTCTAGTTGACTTTCAATAAGACTTAAAAGCAATAGATATTCTGTGAGAGATTCGTGTGTGTGTGTGTGTGTGTGTGTGTATCAGAGTATCACAACAACAAAATTCAACATGTAAAACAAATATATTCAAGAGTATCAGACGTGAAAATGCCTAAAACATACAAAAACTTTGAGATATATATCTTTTACGTCTCTGTTTACTTTCACAATTGATTGAAAGTGACATATCAAAAAGATGAGATAAACATATCATATTGTTGATATGCAAATTTTTCCTAGATCTATGTGTGTTTTTTTTAGAAATACAACTCAAAACATTTCTGAAAGCAATAATAGATGGTAGCAAATGCCCATATTTGAAAAAAAAAATAACAGATTATACCAAAAGAAAAAATCAAAAAATAAGCATAAATTATTATCATCAAGAAATCTTTTCAGATATGGACAATAGCAGAATACCCATATTTGAAAATAATAATAACACATCATACAAAAAGAAAAAATCATGCAATAAAGAAAAATTTATTATAGAATAGAAAACTTTTCATATCTGAAAAATATTAGAAATTTGGTCAACTTTACTTAAATTTAATTTAGATCTATCTATTATCTTTTGAAAGCAACATATTTGTTGGGCTTTTATTTGTAAATATATTTTTCCTCTTGATAATAGCTTTATTGTTCCTCATAATTGGTATCTGTTGCTGAAGTATGGTGCACATTTGAATGTTGAGTGGTATAATCAATCTCATTCTATCAAGTATTTATTTAAATACGTCAACAAAGGACACGACCGTGTTACCGCCTATTTTTGTGAAAGTACAACAAATGACAAAATAGAAAAAAAAGGCTGATGGAGTTCAAATGTACTATGATTGTAGATATATATCATCATGTGAAGCGTCTTGGAGGCTATTCAAGTATGATATTCAATTCAGAGATTGTTTGGCTAAACGTTTAGGCTTTCATCTTCCAAATCAATAAAGTGTTATATTTTCTAACTATTATTCAATTGATGATATTGTTGATCATTTATCTATTAAGCAAAGCATGTTCTTAGCTTGGATGAAGGTAGATAAAGACTATCCCGAGACAAGGGATTTAACTTATTCTGAATTCCCTACAAAATTTATTTATGATAAGAATAATAGAGAGTGGTGACCAACAAAGAAGAGGTTCTCTATTGGTTGGATTTTCTATGTCTCTCTTGGAAGTGGTGAACTCTACTATTTAAGATGTCTTATAAATATTGTCCATGATCCTACAAGTTATGACGACATAAGATGCATTAACGGTGAACAATATTCATTATATCATGATGCTTGCTATGCCCCAGATTTCTTAGATGATGATAAAGAATACATTAATAGTATTATTGGGGCAAGTCATTGAGCTTTGACATCTTCCTTAAGAAAACTATTTGCCACATTATTGACATCTGAATCGCCCGTCTGGCTAGAAGTTGTTTGGAATCATTGTTGGATTTACATAATTGATGACATCTTATACAGACAACATTTATTGTTACAACATGATGATAAGTCACCTTACTTATATTTTTTTATATTATTCAGTTTTTCACATTGTTAATATACATATATATATATATATATATATATATATATTCAAACTTATTGAATTCATTTTCAGAACTTCATTTGGAAGATGATGAGATACAAAATTATAGCCTGGTAAAAGTTGAAAAGTTGTTACAAAACTTTGGAAGAACTGTAACACCCCCAAAATTCACTGCGGGAAAATTTTGTTTTAAATGAAATAATTAACGGAAGAAAAATAACAAAACTGTGAATTATGGGGATATTATCGCCACACTCAGTACCGGACCGGTTCGCTCCTACCGTTCCATAACCAAGTGCTAAGGCTAAAAATGATTATCATCAAACAAGAGCTAATACTTAAACAATAATTCATAAGGGAGTTAAATCGTTCACAATATAAAATTCAGAGTACGCGTAAAAAGGTTTACAAGCCAAAGGGCTACATAAATAAAGTTCTCAAAGAACATAAAGTATCGTACGATAGAACATAACTAAAATAAAGTGATACAGGGTAAAACAAAATGAAAAGGAGAGCTTAGCCACGTCACTCTCGGTCCCCAGGTCAAATCTAGGCTTAACTCTCAGCCCCACCCGATGCCTTGTAAGAGTCGTAGGCATCGAATATATCATCTTCCACCTACACAAACTTAGGTGGGTCCTCTGCTCGTGGGATTGAGTAGCACCCATGAAACGGGTGGTCAATACGCTACGTACTGAGTAAGGGAACTATGCAACTAAGGCCAAACATATAAAACATACAACATAGCATACATGGCATAATCACATAAGCAACATGTAGTAATACAAATAATGAAGGCCGGCTATGGTCCGGGTAGACTCATTCTTTAGATCTCTGGTAAATATAGTCGATTCACATCATAGTCTTTATCAATCCATGTGAGTGCGGGAACCCCACTATTATAGCTAGTGGACCAGTCATGCAGGAAAAAATGCGCCTCGCCACTATTATTCGCCGGTGGACGGTCATGCAGGGCAAAATGTTCTTGGCCACTATTATTCGCCAGTGGACTGGTTTGGCCCCAACTCACATGATGTTTCACTATAATTACTTTGTATATTTCTCATGTCTTATCATCATTATGTTTGGTTTGTTGAGCACGGAAACCCCCACTATTATAGCCAGTGGACCGGTCATGCAGGGCACCCCGGCTTCTGGCCACTATTATTCGCCGGTGGACTGGTCTGGGCCCGGTTCAACAATCTTTCTCCTTAAATGATTAGTATTTTATTTGTGTCTTATTTGATAAGCAATTGACCCTTGACATGCATATCACCAACCCTCTACTTCTACCCTCTCGAGAGGCCCCTTCCCATATCTTAGGACTCTTGCGCCCCTTATCACGCCCCGATATCCATTCTCCTTTACACTTACACATAATGAAAACCAACTCATAAGGGTGTGGGATAAGGCCCAACACCTCGTGACATCAAAATCCACCCACTATCACCCTTTAGGGTCTCCCTTGAAACCCTAATTGGACCTATGTGGCCCAACCTCCTCTTACTTTACTACCATTAATTCATTTATTGTCCATCACCTCACCTCATATAGATTTAACCCCAAATCATATCACTTTACTCATTGATTTCGCAGGTGATCAAAAACCCTAGTTGACCACTCCAAACCCTAGCTCATTTCTTCCCCCATGAGTAATCTCTCTACTTTTCACCTAACATTACTTACTTCCCATGGCACCCATACTCATCTCTAATATATTAAATTTCCACTTTTAACCCATTACTCCACTCTTCCTTAATTGTTCTTATTTCCATATTTTCCCTTGTATTAGGGTTTCCTCCCAAACCCTAATCAAGTCCCCTATACACCCTTACACTAACACACGTACTATTTTTCATCCAAATTTTCCAATCACTCCACAACTCTCCCCTTACCTTACTTATACCTTAAAAAAACTTTTATCACGTAAAGATCATTCCCTTGCAAACTCCATCCACCCCATGCAAACCCTAGAAATTTCCCATGTAAAGTTCACATCCCTCGTTTATTTTAATCATAATCTCCTTTTAATTTTCCCTCATGGATCATGAGATAATTAGGTCAATCTCATGTCCCCCCTTTGTCAGCTCACTTTACATTTTCTCCTTTTTTCATCCTTTCACGTTCATGTCCCCCACATCATATTATTAACATCATAGCATGCATTTCCTAGAGGGTCACGTCATAAAATATCATAAACACAATAGAACAATCATTATACACATGTCATAAGGAATTCATATAAGTATACCTCAACTCCAAGCTGCGCTACAAGTAATTAGTCATTAAAAACATAAAGTATACAACATGGCATAGCACATGGTACACAAGGCACATAAAACACACATAATTGTTCTTAGCCACATCCTTACCTAATACGACATCGGTCTTGGAGCACGTTCATATGCCTCCTCAAGGTTTTGACTTGATTCGCCTATAATAGGGAAAACTACGGATTAACTTCCCTCTAACCAAAATTAATATTCTTCCTACCTTACCCTTATCACAACTTACTATTAGGGCTAATAATAATAATACCTTTATAAGTAAAAGTAGGGTTATTATTCTTAAGGTATCTAATCATGCTACTACTAATCAAAAATAGGTCTTAATAGCTACAACAATTTAAAGTAATTATAATAATATTTATATTATTAATGGTCATAGTTTCAATGTCACTAATAATAGTAGTAGTGATAATAAGATTAATGA
This sequence comes from Tamarix austromongolica, assembly GCA_039764185.1. Taxonomy (NCBI): domain Eukaryota; kingdom Viridiplantae; phylum Streptophyta; class Magnoliopsida; order Caryophyllales; family Tamaricaceae; genus Tamarix; species Tamarix austromongolica. The sequence continues at coordinate 22,033,274 of CM077809.1, read as the reverse complement.
TATATGAAATATTAATAATAGTGACAAGGTAATAAAATAATAATAATAATAATAACGATGTTAAAATAATAATACTAAAGTTATAGGCCATTAATAATAATAATAATAGTTATAAATATTCCAAAGTTAGGTTAAATAATAATAATGATAAAGGTAATAACAACAACAACAACAACAACATTAAGAATAGTACTAATAATACTACTAAAAATAACTAACATTTGTATTAAAAGGGGTTAGGGGTTGGGGAGTTTAGAGGACCACCTAGGGATAGTGGTGGCATTGGCGGCGGCGATGGATGGCAGCGACGGGGCGGTTGTCTAAACTAGAGGTGGCATAATGGCAGGTTTTTAAGGTTGCGATTCCAAAAGGTCCGATGATGGCTTCCTTGGTGGTATTTATAGGCCGAAAATGGGGGAGAACAAAGAGAGGGGACATAGGAAGGTAGGGCAGGCACATAAGGCACGCCGACCAGCGATGGTAGGCCGACGCAGGTTTGCCATTGCAGGTCTACATTCGATCAAGGAGAAGAAAGGGGGGCGGGGGCAGGCACGCGCGAGGTGAGAGGGAGGTCGGTCGGTTGAGGAAGGATAGGCGAATGGCCAGGGAGAGAGGGAGAAGGTGGGTAGGCGGCGCGGGTGGCTAGTCGGTGCAGAAGGGGGGCTGTGAGTTATAGCGGGGCGCGAGGAAGAAGGGAAAGGGAAAGAGGGGCCAGACAGGTCCAGCTTAAGGGAGAAAGAAAAGAAAAGAAAAGGGAAGGGGTTGATAGGTTGGGGCGCCTGGTGAGGGAGGAAGAGCAGGCCGCGCGGGCTTGGGCGCGCCAAGGGAAGGGGGGAAGAGAGGCTGGGCCGTGCTGGGAAGCTGGCCCACGCCGGGGAGAAAAGGAAAAAAGAAAGAAGAAGGAGGGAGAGAAAAAAAAAAGAAAAGGGAAAAGAAAAAAAAAGGAAATTAGGGGGAAAGTAGATAAAATAACTTATGGGAAATAGGTTGTAGTATTTTTGGTAGATAATTTTTTTTAATAATTTAACTTAATATATTTTAATATATTGGTTTAAAAGGTGAATTTTAGAAAATATTGGTTTGAAACATTATTTAAATAAAATGAGTATGATAAAATAAAAAATTATTTATTTTAATTTATTAAATATTCACATCTAATTTTATATACTAGAAAATCCACAAAATAATTAAATTAAATGATTTTAAAAGGAAAATTCCTCAAAATAATTAAATTAAATAAGTTTAAAAACTAAGTTACCCCAAATAAAAGTGATTTATTAAATTATAGACTTTTAAAATTTTGGGGGATTACATCACTACCCGACAATACCATTCCCACCATTAGATTTTTTTTCAATGATTAGAAATGCATTGATATGGGAGGAAACGAGTTATGATCGATCAACTTTGTCTCAAGAACTCAATAAAAATATATCTGTAATGACCATTGAACAACCATATGTATATGACACCATCGTTGAGGCAAGAAGGTCAGATACATGTGGATTGTTCTTCCTATATGGGCATGGAGGTACATGCAAAATGTTTATATGGAGGACATTATCAGCTGCTATTATATGTAAAGGAGATATTGTGTTAAATGTCACATCAAGTGAAATATATTCTCTTTTATTACCAGGAGGAAGAATAGCTCATTCTCAGTTCATGATTCTTATAAATCCAAATGAAGATTCAACATGCGACATCGAACAAAGTAGTCCACTTGCAGATTTGATTATAAGATGTAAAGTTATAATATGGGATGAAGCTCCAATGATGCATAAATATTGCTTTGAAGATTTGGATAAAACCATAAAAGATATTTTATGCTTCAACAATCGGTTTAGTATTGACAAGCCATTTGGAGGGAAGACGGTTGTTCTTGGCAGTGATTTTAGACAAATATTACATGTGATTTAAAAGGACACTCAGCAATACATTGTTTACACAACTATCAACTCTTCATACTTATGGCGAGATTGTAAGGTTTTAAGATTGACAAAGAATATGAGGTTTTAAAATTTTAGCTTGGTCCATGAATGTACTGGGTTGAAGCAATTGTTTAACTGGATTGCAAGCTTTGGAGATGGAACATTTGGAGCTCCTAATGATGTTCATGCAACCATCAAATTTCCAAGTGATCTATTGATAAATTATTCAAATTATCCAATGCAACTATTGTGGAAATCACTTATCTAGAATTCACTAGTAATATCATTGATTATATTTATTTTGAGGGAAGATCCATCCTAGCACCAACTCTTGATATTGTAGACTCTATCAATGAACATATGTTGTCAATTAACTCCACTGAAGAGAAGACATATCTGAGTTCAGATACAACATGCATATCTGATTCAAATAACGATTTATTACAAGGCCTACACGTTGGAGAATTTCTAAATGGTCTAAAGTGTTCAGGTGTTCCCAATCATGTGTTGAATTTAAAGATTGGTACAAATGTTATGTTGTGAAGGAATATTGATCATTCAATTGGGTTATGAAATGGTATTAGGATGGTGATCACAAGGCTTGAAGCTCATGTCTTGAAAGCAAATATATTAGAAGGAAATAATTATGGTGAACGAGTATTGTTACTAAAAATGTCATTGACACCATCTGATCCAAGTTTGCCTTTCAAGTTCAATCGAAAACAATTTGCATTGATTGTATCGTATGCAATGACAATCAACTAAAGCCAATGACAATCACTTCATAATGTTGGTATTTTCTTTAAAAAACCTATATTTAGTGTAATACAACGTATGTTTAAATTTTAATTTTATTAAGCTTGATTATTTTATTAGCATAACTTGATGTAAACATTTAATTATTTTAATTTCGATTCCTTTTATGGATTTATCAATAATTTCGACTTCATATTTGAATTTACATTAATCATTATCGTTGCTGATCATTCTAGATAAATTTGTTTATGACCATGATTTTATTATATTCATATAATTTTAATTTTCGGTTAAAAATATATATTTTCGTTCTCTCTCGTATTTTGATTTTTAATTATTTAGAATCGTTTTTTATTATAACTTAATCATGTGATTACAACTTTATTTTAGAGTTATATTTCATTAACGAAATATATTATTTAATTTATAAAATTTCCATTTAAAATAGTCAATTTTATTTAATGATTTTATCTATAGAAAATATTTTTAACTTTAAAATTATTCTTTTTCGAAGTCCTTAAGATATTTGAAAAGTTTTAAATTAAAAATGAGTTTTGGAGCTTATTTATGGAATATTTTTCAAAATTAATTTTCTTCTGTTTTACCCTTTTTGTTTTGAGAAAGACCAATTTCGGAAATTATTTAAATTCGTCTCGATCTATTATAATTTGATTTAAATATTTTCTTATATACTTTTAAATATTTTTCGATGTCTTACAATGTATTTTCGTAGATAATATAAATCTCCGTACTCGTTGGTAATTTCTTTCAAATTTTGTTATATAGCTCTTATATTAATTTTATATCTTCAGATCCTTACAAAATGATTTTCGTTAAATGAGTTATAGATAAAATATTTCAATAATATTTTTAGATATTTAGTATTTTATTGGGTATTTGCATTTGTTGAGAAAAAATCGATTGGCCCCCATCTCTCCCTTCCATTTTCTCTTATTCTCTCTCTTTTTTTCTTTTCTCTTTCTTCATTCCCGTTGGGTTCCCTTACACCAAAACCCATCCCTCACCTCCTTCGTCCTTGAGCAGCGCCCAACCACCAGCCATGGGCCCCACGATTGGTCATTCTCTATCACAACTCCCTTTGCACAACGCTGCCACTCTACTACATGAATAACAACAGTCGGTGAGTGCAGTAACAACGAATAGCAGCTCTGACGCCATCGTCTAGTCACTAGCGACATTGCCCGACTACCGACGAGTGGTCTTTGCCCTTTGACGAAGTTCCACCGACCTCAAATTGCTCTGATTCGCTACATTCTATTCGAAAAACTTTCTCGTGGATTGACGAACTCTCGATAGCTCTCTCCCTCTCTCTCACTCAATTTGCTTAGCTAGATTCAGATTTAGGGACGCCACTACTTACCTTTACTTATGGCAGAATCTAAAATGTATGTCTGCTTGGAGTGGAAGGCGATGAGTATGCTTATCGATTATTTAATCATGTTAAGTGTATGCTATGTTCTGTGTGGTAATTGTATGTATGTATGAATTTATAACCTCAATGCAAACATGTGTTAGCATGACTCTTGAATATTGTATGTGTTTGAGTATATGAAGGGCTGGGTATGACTATGTGGTTAACATGTCCACCTAATTATGAAATATTGGGTGATTTTGGAGTATGTTCTAATGTGCTTAAATTATAATCGGTTTAGAAAACCGTATTCATGGTTGAGTATGGATTGAAATACCTTATGCTATATTTTTATGTCATGGAATTATTCGGCTCTAACGCCTCCTGAAATTATTCGGCCTTAGTACCACATGAATTTGATAGGCTTTAATGCCCCTGGAATCAATCAGCTTTAATGCCACTTGAATTTGTTTAACTTTAATGCCCCTGTAATCGATCAATTTTAATGACACTTGAATTGGTTCAGCTTTAATGCTCCTGGAATCGATCGACTTTAATGCCACTTAGATTGGTACGTCTTTAACGCCACTTGAACGGGAACAACTTTAATGCCGTTTGAAATTTATCGACTTTGATGCCACTTGGAATTGATATAATATTGAAAAATTATTGTATTAATGTAACACCCTAAAATTTACTATTTTAAAAAAAATGGAAGTAAATAAAATAAAACTTGTGAATTTCGAGAATGTTACCTCCGTGATTAGTACGAGCCCGTCCCACGGTTGTTCCCGTACTAACCACAAGGCTAAAAGGAATATAATAATCATCATAAATCAATCCCAATAAAGAATTCAAATAAACATTAAACCATTAAAATATATAAATCAGAGTGCGGAGTCAAAGTGTCATAATCCAGCGTACATAGTCAACGTTCCTTAAGAGGAAATAAGTTTACAAACGATGATAGTTAAGTCTAGGAAATTCAAAACAAAGTAGAAGGTCATAAAAGGGGAATTCGGCCATGCCACTCTCAATCCTCGTGCCAAGTCCATACTTAGCACTCAGCTCCGCCTGATGCCTCATGAACATCAAAGGCGTCGAAATAAGTATCACCAACCTGCACAAAGTTAGAGATGCCTTCTACTCGTGGAAATGAGCACTACCTGGGTGGTCAGTACGCTATGTACTGAATAAGGTAACCATGCACTAATGCCAATATGTAAAAGCACACAATCCAAGCATGATAATACAATAGCATACGATCACTTCAAATAAATAAATAAATAAAGGCCAAATTATAATCCGGATCAATTAATTATTTAATCTCTGATCGGTACTCATTTCACACTATGATTATTATCAATCCATATGAGTTCGGGAACCCCACTATTATAGCCGGTGGAACGGTCACTTATAGGGCAACATGCACCAAACCACTATTATAGTCGGTAGATCGGTTACTCATAGGGCGAAACACCCTAACCGCTATTATATGCTGGTGGATCGGTCTGGCCCCTAGTTGCATGGTGTTCCACTATAAGTCATTAGTATCTTCTATGTGTCTTAGCAAACTTAGGGTTTGGTTTATTGAGCTCGGGATCTACCACTATTATAGCCAATGGATCGGTCACTTATAGGACAACATGCACCTAACCACTATTATAGCTTGTGGATCGGTCACTTATAGGGCGAAATGCCCTAACCATTATAATATGCCCGTGGATTGGTTTGGGTCTGGCTCAATAATCTTCCACTTTACATGATTAATATCTTACAGTGTCTTATTTTGAAATTTCACCCTAGACATGCATGACTAACTCCCTCTACGCTTATCCTTCAAAAGGACCCGTCCTATAACAAGAGACTCATGCACCTCCCAATTTGTCCCAACATCCTTTCCTCCTTACCCTAACTCACACTAGAGACCTAACTCATAAGTGTATGAGTTAAGGCCCGCTACCATACACCTCCAAGTCCACTCACTACCTTACTCTAGGGTTTTTTCCAGAAACCCTAATTTAGGCTTATGTGGCCCATCTTTCTCCACCTCACACAACCCAAACTATTTTAACACTCCACACATCACAACCTTTAGATTCGACCCTCATCATCTCACTTTACTCACCAAGTACACGTGTGATGTAACACCCCCAAAATTCACTACTGAAATTTTTTGTTTTGTTAAAATAAATAGCAGAAGCAAAATACTAAATTATGAATTTCGGGAATATTACCGCCACACTTAGTACCAGACTAGTTCACTCATACCGTTCCAGTACCAAGTGCTAAGGCTAAAGAATAAAATATCAATTGCTAGAAATTCAAACCTTTATTAAATCAGAGTAGCGCAAGTAAGCATTTTATAAGAATAGCCACCAATGGTGGTTACAAGAATAAGAAATACATTTAAACCATAAAGTAAAAGCAAAGGAAGAACCCTAAAAGTCTGGATAATCCTTACGCTTTTTTCGTTGCCCACTTGAGCAGCACCTGAAAAGACCTGCAAGAGACACTACCTATTGAATAGGCAGGGGCCCCACGAATGGAACCTTTTAGTACTACGGTACTAAGTAACCCTTTAAAGTCACACTTAAAAGCAGGCCCATAACGTAACACATGAAACAAAGCTACATACATATATAACAAGATGTGTATATATAACATTCACATAATTAACAATCACATCAGATATCAATAGGTCATTATGAACAATCGATACTTTCGGGCCTTAAGCCACGTCATAGTGCAAAATCAATACATTCGGGCCTTAAGCCATTAGTCTATCATTATTCAATCAACTCTCGTATTTTAAATCTATGTGAGTGCGAGAACCCCACTATTATAGCCGGTGGATCGATCTCCAAGGCAAAATGATCCTAGCCACTATTATTCGCCGGTGGACCGATCTCGCCCCGACTCACATGGTGTTCCACTATAAGTGATTAGTATTTTTCCATAACTTTATTCACATACATGACTGATTTTATTGAGCTCGGGACCCCCACTATTATTGCTGGTGGATCGGAATATATATCAACATCATTCAGGGCAAAACGCTCTTGGGCCACTATTGTATCCGGTGGATCGGTACTCATAATCACTTGCCAGGGCATCACACTCCTGGGCCACTATTATATCGGGTGGATCGGTACTCATAATTACTTACCAGGGCAACACGCTCCTGGACCACTATTATAATCGGTGGATCGGTAATCAATATCATAATCCAATTGGGCCCGGCTCATAATCTTTCACTTTCATGATTAGTATTTTTCCTTTCTTTAATCAGCACAACAAATTCCATTTATTTGCCTCGGATGGGAGATCAAGAACCCGGGACACAAAGGTACACTGGTCGTACCGGTGCATACAAGCTACTCAGTACCCTTCAACCATGAACCCAGGGACGCAAAGGTACCCTAGTCGTACTGGTGCATAAAGCTACTCAGTACCCTACCAACAAGGACACCTAATCCATAAGTATGCATACCCCCTAAATAGGTCCGTAGAGCTAGATAGAGTAAGATATAGGGCCTAGCTGAGGCACAAAGGCACACCGGCAAATACCAGAATAATCGTGGGCTAAATCATGTCTTTAGGGTAGCGACCTCTAAAGAGCCACCATTCCCGATCTCGAGGTCTTTCACTTTTAAGTATTAGTGTATTAATTAAAGTGATCACAAAAAACACAATAATCATATACTTATTCACTTTCAATCGTTCTGATATCATTAGTCGTTTCTTATTCAGGTGGTTATCCAAGATAACACCGAGAAATCATTAAGGCCATCATAATCTCATATAATTCCGAATTAGGATTTGTTATCGTAATACTTACTAATTATCAAATACTCTTACCTTGCTAATCAGCGTTATTTGAGTCATATTATAAAATTCCACAATCACAATGACATGTTAGATGCAAATTATTCATTTGCTCCATACTTATATAATTGCTAACCCATCATTTCCTCACTTGACAAATTACCATATTACTCTTAAGGTTGCATAATTATCAAATTACCCCTTGCCAGGTTTATGTTACTAAGTTATCTCCTACGCTTTTTAGATCACCATTCACCCTTCATAATTGTTAACCTTAACACATTTCCCTTTTTTGTTGGTTAGATTACCAAATTGTCCTTCTCCTTTGTTATAATTACTAAATTGCCCTTGAGTCGGATAAATTACCAAATTACCCTCCTTCATTATCATGATTACTATTTTGCCCCCTTAGTTGGCTAAATAATTACCAATTTACCCTTTAGTCGGTTAAATTACCAAATTGCCCCTTTGGTTAGATAAATTACCAAATTTCCCTTATCCTTTATCATAATTACCATTTTACCCCTCTCAATTATTATAATTGCCATTTTACCCTTTTTAATTATTATAAATCCCAAATTATCCTTCTTCATAATTACAATTATTGTTTTACCTTTCTTCATAATTATAATTACCAATTTACCCTTCTCCATATTTATAATTATTAATTTACCCTTCTCCATATTTATAATTATTAATTTACCCTTCTCCATTCTTATAATTACTATATTGCCCTTCTCCATTATTGAAATTACAATAATGCCCTTTTATTGGTTAATTTACCAAATTACCCTTCTTTATTATCATAATTATCCAATTACCCTTTTATAATCATAATTTAATTACCAATTTATCCTTCGTCGTTATCATTATTACCAAGTTACACCGTACTCCCAAGTGTGTTATAAATATCCTTTTAATTTACAAAATTACTCTTCTACCCCTTACTTCCAAATTGCCATAATATCATTTTATTTATAAAATTACCACAATACCCTTTTACTTATAAAATTACCATAACACCCCTTTGTCTTTACAAATTACTATTTTACCCTTTTACATACGAAATTACCATTTTTATATTTCCTTACAAAATTACCATTTTTCCCTTCTTTTTCAAAATTACCATATTACCCTTTGCTCCCAAAATTACCACTTTACCCTTTTCTCCCAAAATTATCATAATACCCGTTTACTCATAAAATTTCATTTTCCCCTTTACTTCCAAACTTACCATAATACCCTTTACTTATAAAATTACAATTTTGCCATTTAATCATAAAATTAACATATTGCCCTTTTGCCTTCAAAATTAACACTTTACCCCCTTTATTACACCACTTCTATTAAATTGACATTACCACATGGAATAATAATATTAATACTCCATTAATAATATCCAACTCCACCAACCATTATATTTTAACTTAATACATAGTAGCACCCACACATATTAGGCCATACATAATCTAGCACAAGGAATATTACTAAATTTCCCCTAGGGCTAACAATAATATTATTCATGCATAAATGGTCACAATAACATAAAATAACAAGGATAGGTACTTATTGCTTCCATTAATAGCCAAACTCTTTCCTTAAGCAACATTTCCACACATAGCACATAAAGGGCATACTTTCCTTTTTTATTAAACAATACAAGCCAACATATAAATTATACTAACAACTATATATCAAACATAATCACATATTAAAAATCTTAATGTGTAAAGATACGTTTATCCATGCGTTTAAGTGGGGTTTAACAATTACCTTAATTTCCTGCAAAATTGAATCTTACCTGTATTCCAGTTAAAGATTAAAGCTTTGATTAGAAAAACCAATACCTAAGAATAATATCAATATTTATTAGAAATAAGAAAATCAAGATATAAGACTTTATAAATTTTACTTAAGGAAATAATTAATTTAAATATTATCATACCTTAAAGTTTTTAATAAAAATGGCCAATAAATGTAGGAACTCATGCTGCATATGCAGAATGAGCTGCATGCAAAAATAAAAGAAGAAAAGGCTCGAAGAGGGGGTGATGGAAGGTAAAATGGTCATTTTCGGATTGGGGTCTTTAGGCTAGAAAAGAAGATATATGGGGGAGGTTTCAAGGCAAGGGAATGGTGCAGGAGTGAAGAGGGGGTGTAGGTGGATGTTGGGGATGGGCTGTTGGTGGCCAAGGGCGGCGGTTATGGCGGCAGCGAGGTAGCGAAGATGGCTGTTGAGGTGGGTCGAGGTGGAGAGGATGAGAAGGAAGGGAATTAGAAGGGAAAAATGAGGGGGTTCAGGGGCTTGTTTCGGGAAAATAAGGTATGGGGGTGGTAGAGGAGGTTGCGGGGAGGATATTGGTGGTTTAGGTGGCGGTAGAGGTAGCTGGATGGCGGTGGAAGGAGGGGTTGTAGGTGGCCTGCCGATAAGGAAGAAAAGTGGGGAGGAAAAGAAGAGAGGGAGAAGGGAGGAAGTGCGGGGCTTGAGGGGGTGGCGTGAGGGTGCAGGGCTGTAGTAGGTGGTGACAGAAGGCAGCTCAGGGGGTCCAGTTCGGCGGTGGAGCAAAAAATAGGGGAAAATGGGAGAGGAATAAAATGAGAGTGAAGGGAGGATCAGGGGGTAAGGGCTTGAGAATATGGGGTAGAAAAAGGGTGGAGAGGAGAAGAAAAAGAAGAGGGAGAATAGAGGGGGCAGGTGGCTGATCGGGCGGCAATGTCTAGGGTGGCAGGGTGTCATAGGGTGGCAGGGAGAGGTTGATAAGGAGGGGGAAAGGGGAGCCATGCGGGACGGGGTGCATGGATGCCCGGTGCATGGCTGTCCAGTTCCAATTTGGTGAAAAAAATGGTGGCAATGCTTGTAGGATGCGGTGGTCGGCAGAATGCTCGGGGTGGCAGTCATGGCTGACGAAGACAAATCGGGCTGCTGGATCGAGGCATAGAGATCGAAGAAGAAAGAAAGAAGGGAGAGGGAGGGAGACCAGACCGGACCGGCGCAGGGAAAAGAAAAAGAGGAGTTGGGCCGGTCCAGGGTGAAGGGAAGAAAGAAAAAAGAAGAAGAGGGGGTTTGGGCTGGGTCAAGGTACGTGGGAGAGAGGAGAAGAAAGAGAGAAAGAGGGCAGATGGGCCATCAGCCCAGTCGCGCGGGGAAGAGGGGCAAGCCTGGCAGCTCGAGCCATGAAAAGAAAAAAGAAAAAGAAAGGAAGGAGGAAAAGGAGAAAAGGAGAAGGAAATGAAAAGGAAAGATAGGGAAAAGGGAAAATAGGAGAAAATAATTTAATTTAATTTAGAAAATAATGAGATATAATATTTTTGATAAATTATTTAATTTAAAATTTTAATTCAATATAAATTAATATATTGGTTCAAAAGGCTAATTTTAGTAAAATATTAGTTTGAAAAATTATTTAAATAAAATAATATGATAAAATAACAAAATATTTATTTTTAATTTATTAAAAACTCATATCCACATTTATATACTTGAAAATCCATATAATAATTAAATTAAATAATTTTAAAAGCTAATTTATTGCAAATAAAACTATTTATTAAATTATAAGTTTTCTAAAATTTTGGGGAATTACATGTGACCCCAAAACCCTAGGTAGCCACACCAAACCCTAATTGACCACATCAAATCCTAGTTGACCACACCAGACCCTAGCATCCTCATTTCCACATGTCACCCCTCCATTTCTCACCTTCCACTTCTTATTTTTCCATGCTAATTATGCTCATCCCTCACATGATAGCTTCCATCATCATCTTGTACTCCACTCACCCTCACTTATTTCTCCTTTTTACCACCTTCTCAAATTAGGGTTGTCTCCCAAATCCTAGCTCGGTCTCCTATGTACTATTATACTATCCCACGTACTATTTTTCACCAAAATCCTCCAAACACCCAAACAACTCTTTTGTTATCTTCCTTACACCCCAAGTCAACTTTTCAAACGTAAATTTTATCTCCATGTAGACTTTATACATCCCATGCAACCCTTCAAACTTTTTCATGCAAACCCCTAACCTCCTATGCAAACCCTAGATTCTTCGATGCAAAACCCTAGATTCCTCCATGTGAAACCCTAGATTCCTCCATGCAAAACTCTAGATTTGTCCATTTAGGGTCATGTAACATTTAGGTCAAATTCACATCCCTTTGTCAACTTACTTCCCCATTTTCCTTCTTCATCATTTCACCATATATCATCACATTATATAACCTAACATGCATGTCCTAAAGGGCCACATCATATCACATCATAATCACAACATAAATAGATTATACACATGCCATAAGATAACACATAAGCATACGCCAACTCCAAGCTACATTTCACATAAAATAGTTATAACAATAAGCATAACATACATAACACATCATGATACATGACATACAAGGCATATAAAACACATAACACACATAAGGCCTTAGCTACACCCTTACCTAATACGACATCGGTCTTGGAGCATACTCCTACGTCTCTTTAGGGTTTTGACTGGTCTCACCTATAAAAGGGAAAAGCTAAGGATTAGATTCCCTCCTACCAAAAGTACTAATATTTTCTATTTTATTCTAAGAGTAGGGTTATGGATAAAATAATAACCTAATAATAGTAACGCTAACAAATTACTAATTTTGCTAAGGATAAAAGTAATAATAGTAATATTGGAAAAGATGATAATATGAGGTTTGAAGATTTTGCCCTAGTAATAATAATAATAATAATAATAATAATAATAATAATCATCATCATCATAATGGCATAATTCGAAATAATATAAAATGAGGGCTCCAACCCTTCACCGAAATAATAATAATAATAATAATAATAATAATAATACTAATAACAATAATAAATAATAACAAATACAATAATAATAATACATAATAATAATAATAATAATAATAATAACAATAATAATAATGGGATTAATCGAAAATAATGTACAGTAGAGTTCCGATCCTACATTGAAATACTACTACTACTACTACTACTACTACTACTACTACTACTAACAACAACAACAACAACAACAACAACAACAATAATCGAAATAGTGACACAATAAGGTCTCAGCCCTATATAGTAACAATAATAACAACATTACTACTACTACTACTACTACTACTACTACTACTACTAATAATAATAATAATAATAATAATAATAATAATAATAATCGAATAATAGTAATATAATACAAATAAATAAATAAAGCTTAATTAATAAGGGTTTAAGGGTTGAGAGGGTTTAGGGTACAACCTTGGGTTGGTGGTGATTGGTGGCACTGGCAATTGTGCCCGGAAAAAAGGAAGAAAAGCGACATAGTTGAGTGCTAGGAATAGGAGAGGAAGAATGAGGGTGGGAGTTGGGTGGTAGAGGTTGCCTAGGTGAGGAGGGTTGGAATGAGGGTGGTGGTGCGGCCAAAGGTGGCGGTGCACGACAATAGTTGTGGTGGCCAAGAGTGGAGGAAAGGGAGAAAAAGAGGAGGAGAGGGAGGAAGGAAAAAAGGAGGGTAGGGGAAGGTAGATGAAGGTTTGTAGGGTAATTTGGGAGGTGTAGGACGTGGTGGTTGTGGCGGAAGAAGCGACAAATGGTGGTGCGAAGGGCGGCGGAGGTGGAAGTGTGGTTGATTGGGAAGGAGACTTTTCATGGCTGGAGTGGCTCGTGCATGGCAAATCGAGGGAGGAGGGAGGTGTAGTTGGGTAGAGGTTACCAAGTTATCCTAGGCTTATTAGGTCACCAATTACCCTTCATAATTATTACACTTAGCATATTTCCTATTTGGTTAGTTAGATTGCCAAATTGCCCTTCTCCTTTGTTATAATTACCAAATTGCCCTTCTTCATTATCATAATTACCAAATTACCCTTCTCCATTATTATAATTACCAAATTACCCTTTTTCATTATCAAAATTACCAAATTACCTTTTAGTTGGTTAAATTACCAAATTTCCCTTCTCCATAATCATAATTACCAAACTGCTATTCTCAATTATCAAAATTATCAAATTACCCTTTAATTGGTTAAATTTCCAAATTACCATTCTCTATTATCATAATTACTAATTTGACCTTCTCCATTATTATAATTACCAATTTACCATTCTTTCACACCAAATTACCATTTTACCCTTCTCTTTTATTAAATTATCATTTTACCTTCCTTTACACCAAATTACCATTTACCCTTATTTTTTATTAATTTATCATTTTACCCTTCTCTTTTCTTAAATAATCATTTTACCCTTCTCATTATCATAATTACCATATTACATTTTTCCATTATTATAGTTACCACTTTACCCTTTTACTTACAAAATTACCATTTTACCCTTTACTTCCAAAATTACCACAATACCATTTTACGCTTTTCGCTTGCAAATTACCATTTTGCCCTTTACTTTCAAAATTACCATTATACCATTTTTACTTCCAAATTACCATTTTACCATTTACTTCCAAAATTACTATTTTACCCTTTTCACTTACAAGTTACCATTTTACCCTTTTCACTTACAAATTTTCATTTTACCCTTTTTTCCAAAATTATCATTTTACTATTTTTACTTACAAATTACCATTTTGCCCTTTGCCTCCAAAATTACCATTTTGCCCCTTATTACACCACTTTTATTAAATTATCATCACTACATGAAATAGTAATATTAATATTCCATTCTCATTATCCAACTCCACCAACTATTATATTTTAATATAATACTGAGATACCCCAAAACCCTAATTTAGGGAATTATGGTGAAATAAGGAATTATTAAAAAAAATTAAGTAAATAAATTATTTTATTAAAATAAAAGGGGAATTAATTAAGGCAAATCAAGGACAAAATAATAAATAAATTATTTAAGAAAAATTTGGAAATTTACTAATTAACATGGAAGTTAAGGAAAATTTATCCAAAATAGCCAAATTAATATAAAAAGGAATTTAATTATTATTATAATAATAACTATAATTAATTTTAAATATTAAAAAAATATAATAATACCAAATACCCAAAATACCCCAACCGACCTATTTTCTTTCTTCCCTTTTTTCCATTTTCCATTTTCTTCTTTCTTTTCCCTTTTTTCCTTATTTATCTCCTTTCTCCTTTTCTTATTTTTTTCGTTCTCCTTCCCCGGTTTGGCCCAGCCCACGGCTAAAACTCTCTTCCCTTCCCCGTCTTGCGCGAACAGGCCTGCCCTAGTTTTCTATTTTTTTTCTTCGCCTGTTCTCCCCAGCCGGCCGATCCTTTCTTTTTCTTTTCTTTCCCTTGGACCATCCGGTCCACCCCGTCCCTATCTTCTTCTTCCTCACACGGACTGCACCCCGACCTACAACCCTACTCCTGCCAGCAGCCACCTGCTCCGTTTGGCCGTCCTTCCCTGCCGCCCCCTTTTTTTCTTTCCAATTTCAACCCAACCAATCCTTCCTCCCCCCACATGCCTGCCATTCCTTTTCCCCCCTCACCCGATCAAACATACCTTACAATTTCACAAGGCATGCACCGGCTGCCACCGCCGGTCGGCGACCTACCTCATTTGCCCCCGGTCTTCCTCTTCTTCCATCATCATTTCCCCCTCAAATTAGCTTATAAATACCCCCATAGGCAGCCATAATCGGGTCTTTATTTTCGCAGCCTAGAAACCTCCATTTTTGCGTCGTAGCCCAAATAGCTCCCTATTTCGTCACCGTTGACAATCGCCGCCACAAACGCCACCCATCAAAACCTTCCCTGCACTGCCCTCTACAGAAGCGAGCCACCCTCCTCCCTTATCTTTCCCTACATGAGCCACCTCGGTCGTGCAAAATCGCCATCCCGACCACCCCACTTCAACCTCTCGACACCCTTCGCCCCGCCTTCCATTGCAATCAACGCCTCCTCCACCCTCCAAAACGACCAGGGGACCTTCCCCTACCTTCCCATACCTCCATCTTTCCCTGCCTTTGTCTCCTTCTCCCTTCTCCACCTTCCACCACCTTCGACCACCGCACCGGTCACCTTGCGCTGCCACTTCTGGCTGCACCACCACTGTTATTCCACCCCTCTCCACCTGAAACACCTCCCACCACCTCAAACACCCGATCATTCCCTCTCCTCTATCATATACCCCCATCTCTCCACCTCTCTTCCTCCTCCACCCCAGCGCCGCCACCGGTTCCGCCACCAACCCTAGGTGGTATTCTAATTTTCCCAACCCTTAAACTCTTTTTCTATAAGTGTTAATGATTTTTAGTAATATTAATAGTATTACTATTATTATTATTATTATTATTATTATTATTACTAATGTTGTGTTATTATTATTATTGTTATGTTATCATTCTTATAATCTAACCTAACTTCATAAATAGTTATAACTATGGTACTATCATTTAAAAGGCTACAACTTTAGTATTAATATAGTTATCTTTACTAATACTACTACCACTACCACCACCATTATTATTATTATTATTATTATTATTGTTGTTGTTGTTGTTGTCGTCTTAGTCATACTATTAATACTAACTTGGCCATTATTACTTTTATTATTAGTGTAAATGTTGGGACTCTTATATTACTATTACTCTTTTCAATTATTATCCTTATTATGTTTAACATTATTATTATTATTACTATCATTAATAATATTATTAGTGTTATCATTTCTATCATTATTATTGTTGTTGTTCTATTATACTTGACCACATTATCACTAAGGCTGCTACTAATATGATTTCTAGGACCTTCATTAGTATTATTCTTAAGATGGGAACTAACAACAACAACAACAACAACAACAACAACAAATAATAATAATAATAATATTATTATTATTATCAACACTGCTATAAATATTTTTTTTCCCGATAAGTAAGAAGATTTATTACTATTGAAATGGAAAGTTACAACTAACTGTAGCAATCAATACAATCTAATAGCGACAACCACCTAGCATATTTAGCATACATACCATGGTGTACCATTCTCCTAGAGACATTCATAATAATAACTCTTATAATCGTAGAGTTTTGTCTAGCCTGATTATGAAACAATCTAAGATTCCTTTCATGCCAAATAGTAGCAATATAAGAAATAAACAAAGCCCCTCAGATATGTTTTTTGCTAGAGTTCTATTGAGATCTAGTGATTAAAGCTTTGACTTCTTGATCCCAGCCATTGATCCTATCACTTCTCCCTACAACCACCCTGATCTTTTGCCAAAACACGCAATAAATATTATTATTGCTAACTTGTCTTTTGTCAATATTTCATAACCACTAACTTATTATCATTACTAACATTATTAATATAAGAATTATTATGGTCACTACTTTTATATTACTTACGCCACTATTATTATTATTATTACTAGGGTTTGGGTTGATATTAGTATTATCACTTAAACTAATAATAATATTATTATCAGTAATACTGAAACTATTACCTCTAACACTATGAATATCACTATTACTACTTAAACATAAACCACAATGCCTATTAAGACTTATTTTGGTTAGTAGTAGCATGCGTAATTATTTTGAGAATAATAACCCTACATTTAATTATAAAACTACTATTATCATTATTAGCCTTAATAACAGAGTATAATAATGGTAGGGTCGAAATAATAGTAATCTTTGGTAAGAGGGAGATTAATCCATAGTGTTTCCCTCTTATAAGTAAATTAAGTCAAAACCCTAAGGAGACATAGGAGCGTGCTCCAAGCCTAGCGTCGTTTTAGGTAAGGATGTAGCTAAGGCCCATGTGTGTTGTGTGACTTATATGCCTTGGATGTTGTATATCATACTATGTCGTGTATCGTATGATTTTCATTAACTTGTCTTATGTGTAGCGCAGCTTGAATTTGAGGTATGTTTGTGTGTTTCCTTATGGCATGAGTATGATATGTATATATTGTGATATTGATGTGATATGATATGACCCTCTAGGACATGCATGCTAGGATGATTGATAATATGATATGGGAATGAACGGATAAAAAGAAAGAAAATGAGAAGTGAGTCACTAAGGGGGATATGAGGTTGACCAGACTACCTCATGATCCATGAGAGAAAAATAAAGAGGAGGAAATGACCAAAAATGAATGAGAGACAGGAACCATGCATGGGGATTCTAGGGTTCGCATGGGGACTTTGAGAGTTTGCATGGGGTGGATAAAACTTGCATGAGGATGATCTTTACATGAGAAAAGTTATTTTAGGGCGTAAATAAGCTAAGGGGAGAGTCGTGGAGAGATTGGAGACTTGGGACGAAAAATAATGCGTAGGTTGGTGTAAGGGTGTGTAAGGGACCCGATTAGGGTTTTGGGAGGAAGCACTAATCTAGAAAAAATGTGGAAGTAAACAATATTAAGGGAGAGTGAAGTACGAGTTAAGAGTGGGAATTTACTATATAAAGGGTGAGTATGGGTGCCATGGGAGAGAAGAGATATTGGGTGAAAAATAGAGAGGTTACTTGTGGGAGAAGAAAGGTACCAGGGTTTGAAGTAGCCAACTAGGGTTTTTCCAGTCATATGTGAAATCGAGAGGAGAAGAGGGTTTGAATCTAAACGAGGTAAGGTGTGGGGCGATAAATGAAATAATGGTATTGTAAGTAAGAAGAAGTTGGGCCACATTAGTCCAATTAGGGTTTTCAAGGGAAAACCCTAGAGGGTGATAGTGGATGGAGTTTGATGTCATGAGGTGTTGGGCCTTAACCCACACCCTTAGGAGTTGGTTTTCATTATGTGTAAGTGTAAGGGAAAAATGATATCGGGGTGTGATAGGAGGTGCAGGAGTCTCAAGATATGAGACAGGCCCTCTTGAGGGGATAGAAGTAGAGGGTTGTTGGCATACTTGTCAAGGGTAAAAGCTTTATCTAATAAGACACGAATAAGATACTAATCACCTAAAGAGTAAGATTGTTGAGTCGGGCCTAGATTGATCCACCGGCATAATAGTGGCCAAGTGTCGAGATGCCCTGGAGACCAATCCACCGGCATATAATAATGGTTAGGTGCGTTCTGCCTTATAAGTGACCGATTCACCGGCTATAATAGTGGGGGATCCCAAGCTCAACAAACCAAACATTAAGTTGCAATTGAATCATAAGAAAGATACTATGTAATTACAGTGTAACACTATGAGAGTCGGGGCCAGACTGATTCACCGGCATAATAGTGGCCAGGAGCGTTATGCCCCGGAGATCGATCCACTGGCAAAAATAGTGGTCAGGAGCGTTCATCCCTGTATGTTTCCGATCCACTGGCTATAATAGTGGGGTTCCGCACTCGCATGGATTGATAAAGATTATGGTGTGAAATGATTATATTTAGCAAATATCTAAAGAAGTCTAACTGGATCGTAGCCGGCCTTCATTCTCTGTGTTACTGTATACTATCTATATGACCATGTCATGTATGTTACGGTGTATGTTTTTGTATGTTTAGCCTTAGCACATGGTTACCTTACTTAGTATGTAGCGTACTAATCACCTGTTTCATGGGTGCTGCTCATTCCCACAAGCAGAAGACCCATATGAGTTTATGCAGGTAGGGGATGACGTCTTCGATGCCTATGACACTTATGAGGTATTGGGTGGGGCTGAGCGTTGAGCCTAGAACTGACCTGGGGATGTTTTGAAAAACTTTAGTCACTTACTCTTTGGTTTGAATTCTAAATCGCACTTTGATTTCTGTATGACTATGAGGGAGTCCTCTCATGGACTCCCATTGTTTTATTAATGACTTATGTTTGACATTATCTTGTTTAGCCTTAGCACTTAGTACTGAAACGGTAAGAGTGAACCGATCTAGTACTAAGTGTGGCGGTAATGCCCCTTGAATTTACGATTTTATTATTTCACTTCCGTTAAACCTTTTTCTTTAAACGAAATTTTTCAGTAATAAATTTTGGGGGTGTTACAAATACTCATTGGCACCCATATATATTATGCCACATTCTTGCACAAGACATGTTACTAAAATGCCCCTAGGGCTCACAATAATATTATTCATGCATTAATGGTCACAATAACATAACACATCATGAATAAGTACCTAACAATTTTTATTAATAACCAAATTCTTTCCTTAAGCAATATTTCCACACATAGCATATAAACTATCATACTTTCATTTTTATCAATCAACATAAGCAACAACACATAATATATTAAACAATATATATCATGCGAAATAACATATTAAAGCCCTAATATGCTAGCATATGTTTATCCTGTTTAAGTAGGGTTTAACGATTACCTTAATTTCCGCAAAATTAAACCTTACCGGTATTCAGGTTAAAGGTTCAAGCTTTGATTAGCAAAACCAATACTTAAAAATAATATCAATATTTATCACATTAGAAATAAGAAAACCAAAAGCATAATACTTTATAACACTTAATTAATGAAATACTTAACTTAAAATATTATTATACCTTAAAATCATTACCCAAAATAAACCAAGAAGTGTAGAAACTCATGTTGCTTATGTAGCATGAGTTGCATGCAAAATAAGAGGGGTATGGGGCTCAAAATGGCATGAAAAGGAGGAGGGAGTGGTGTTTTTGGGTTAGGGTTTTGGGGCTAGGAAAGGAGGTAGGTGGGGGAGGATTTAGGGCAAGGTAAGGGTGCAGGAGTGGAGAGGGGGTGTAGGTGGTGGTTGGGGATAGGTTGACAACGGCCAAGGGTGGCGGCATCGAGGCTGCAAAGTTGGTTGCCGAGGTGGAGGGGGCTGAGAAGGAAGGAAAAGGGAGGAGGAAAATTAAGGGATGCAAGTGTTAGTTTTGGTTAAAGGAGGTGTGGGAGTTGTAGGGAAGGTTGTAGGGAGTGGTTTGGTGGCTCAGGTGGTGGCAGAGGCGGCATGACGATAGCAGAAGGAGGAGGTGTAGGGTGGTTGCTGAGAAGGAAGAAAAATAAGAGGGGAGGAAGAAGGGGCTACAGGGTGGCTCGAGGGTGTTATGGTGGTGCAGGGGTGAGTTAGAGGGTGGCAGGGGGTGGTGTAGATGGCTGGTGCAGCGGTGGAAGCGGCGGAATGGGGCGGCGGTGCAAAACAGGGAGGGAGATGGAAGGAGAAGAAAGGGAGAGAAAGAAGATCGGGGAAGGGGAAGGTAGGCTCGAAAATGGTAGGGGAGAAGCTAATGAGGAGAAGACAAAGGAGAGGGAGAGAAAAGGAGGGGGTAAAGGCTCGGTAAGGTGGCGGCAAGGTGGTAGGAGTGTGGGAGTTGCAGGGAGAGGGAAGGGGAGAGGAAGGAAAAATGGAGGCATGGGAGAGGAGAGAGAGGGTTGATTGGGTCAATATGGGACATGAAAAAAACGGTGAAGAGAGAGGTAGGTAGGGAGGTAAGAGGGTTGCAGGTTGGACGGTTGGACATGGCGGAGGTGGTCTGGTATGGAGTCGAGGAAAGGAAGAAGAAGAAGAAAGGAAGGGGGTGCAGGCCGGGAGAAGGGAAAAAGAAGGGAGTGGGTCAGCCTGGTCGAGGAAGAAGGAAGGATAGATAAGAAATGGGGTATGGGTTGGGCGATGCAAGTGGAAGAAATAATGAAATAAAGGAAAAGGGAGCGGAGCTGAGGGAAAGAAAGGGGAAGGAGGGGAGAAAGGGAGAGATGGGCTAGAGCCCCAACGCGCAGGGGGGGGAGGCAGGCCATGGCCTAGCGGCCCGAAGGATGAAAAAGGAAAAAGAAAGGAGAAAAAGGAGAAAGAAAAAGGGAAAAAGGAAAGGGAAATGGGAAAAATAAAATAATTTAATTTATAAAATAATAAAATGTAATATTTTTGGGTAATAAACTTATTTAATAATTTAATTTAATATAATTTAATATTTGGGCATAAAAGGTTAATTTTAGAAAATATTAGTTTGGAAAATTATTTAAATAAAATGTGTATGATAAAATAATAAAATAATTACTTTAATTTATTCAATGTTCATATCCAATTTTATGTACTAAAAAATCCATAAAATAATTAAATTAAATAGATTTAAAAGCAAATTTATCCCAAATAAAATTTATTTATTAAATTATAGATTTTTAAAATTTTGGGGGATTACAACAACGACGGTGGTGGAAGTGGTGGTTTAGAGAAGGTGGTCTTTTAGGGATGGAAGAGATAGAGTGAGATGGTGGTTGTGGTGGTGGTAGACTGTCGGGGATGAGAGGGTTGTGGCGGCACAAGTGGTGGTGGTTGTGGTGGCCGAGGGTGGTGGAGAAGGAGGGAGGAAGGGAGAAGGGAAGGTAGGGGAGGTTCTGCTGGGTTGATTGGGTGGTAGGGGAAGTGGTGATTGCGGTAGAGGAGGCGGCGTACGATGGCAAGAGAGGCGGCGATGGGGTGCAAAGGGGCAGGTTGAGTAGCCAACTTTGCACTGTTAGAGTGGCTTGTTTAGGGGAATTCAAGGGCGGTGATTGGCTTGGTTTGGTGGAGGGTAATGCAGGGAAGGCTTTGGGTGGTGTTTTGGGTGGTAGTGTTGCACAACGGTGGCTAAGGCGGCGTCTAAAGTGGCGGTGATGCAGATACACAATAATTTCTAGGTAGAGTAAAGGTGGGAAATTGGGATTGGTAGAGAGGTATTTATAGGCCAAGGAAGGGAGAAGGAGATAAAGGGGAAAGATGACAAGGGGGAAGGTGTGGTATAGCTCGTCGGGCGACGGTGGCAGGCCAATACGAGTTTGCAAAGTTGTAGGGTGTAGGCGGTAAGGGGAGAGAAAGGTAAAGGGGAAGGGGCGCGTGGGGAAGGAGGTAGAGGGTAGGTTAGGGCTTGAAAGTGAAAGGAGAAGGATGGGGGGAGAGAGGGAAAGAGCATGCCGGTGGTACAATGGTAGGAGGGAGGATGGTGGCAGGTTGCAGGTGCAACCTACAGGTAGGGATGGCAATGGGTCGGGTCTGGACCGGGTCCAGCCATACCCAGACCTAGACCCGTTTATATTACCTAGACCCAGACCCGACCCAGTTCCGTCGGGTCTTAAAAGTTCAGACCCAAATCCAGATCCATCGGGTTTAGCGGGTAAACGGGTCCTAAATGGGTCAAATTATTTTTTTAAATAATTAATAATAAATGCTAATACAAATACATTTATGTTTTATATAACTTAATATGTATTTTTTTTAAAAAAATCATCTAAGTGAAAAAATAAATATGTTAAAATAGCTATATTAACTTTTCAAATAGTGTTTTAATGCTTGTAGTAGGGATATAAATGGGGCGGGTTTGGAGCGGGTATACCCATATCCGTATCTGATAAGAAAATCCGTACCCATACCCGAATCCATATCCGCTAACATATCCATATCCGTATCCGTTGGATATCCGTTACTCAACGGATTATCCGTTTACTTGTTAATGGATATTATCCGATGGATAAATCTATCACCCGACAGATAAATCCATTTAGAATTAAGCTAAATGATAATTCTAACTTTAATTTATACTATACTTATTTTAAAATTAAGGGTAAAAAGGTAATTATATGTCAAGTAAACAGGTACGAATATGGATACGGGTATGGTTACGGGTACGGGTATGGATATCCCATACCCGTATCCATACTAAAATTCGACAGGTATTTTTTTTCATCATCCATATCTGTATCCATATTCGTTTATCCATATCCGTTGGACAAAATCCGTCAGATTTTGGGTAAAATTTGCCCCTTTTATATCCCTAGCTTTTAGAATATAATGTTATACATATTGTTTATAAAGTAAGTATACAAAAATAAAATTTAAAAAAATGAAGGAGCTTCTATAAGATTAAGAAAATAATGACAAACATAATATTAGTATATATTTACACACACACACACACACACACACATATGTATATTAAACGGGTCTGGTGGGTCGGGTCTGGGTCTAGAACTGGACCCAGACCCAGACCCAGACCCTTTAAGGTATATGTGGACCTAGACCCGATCCTGACCCGTCGGGTCCAAAAAGCATGGACCCAAACCCGCTAAAAATGAGGCGGGTTTGGGTCGGGTCCGAGACCCATTGCCATCCCTACCTGCAGGCTGCAACACGAGGACTGGGAAAGGGGAGAGGAAGAAGAAGGGGGGTTGGGCCTGCCGGTTGGGGAAAAGAAAAGGAAAGAAAAGAAAGGGGGAGAACCGGCGACTGAGGGAGGAGAAAAAAAGAACGACGCGGGCTGGGCTGCGCAGAGAGAGAAGAGAGGAGGGGGGAGTTGGGCCACGTGGGGGAGACCCGATTCGGGGAAGGAAGAGGAGAAAAAAGAAAAAGGAGAAAGGAGGAAAAGAAGAAATAAAAAAGGAAAAAGGGAAATAGGTTAGTTGGGGTTTTTTGGATATTTTGGTATTTTTGAATATTTGAAAATAATAAAAATGAGTAAAATAATAATTAAATTTCTTTTTATATTAATTTAGAAAATTTAGGGTATATTTTCCTAAATTCTATTTTAATTAGTAAAATACCATAATCTTCCCTAATTAAATTCTTTATTATTCCCCTCCCTTTTTTGTCTTAATTACTCCCATTATTTTATTAAAATAATATATCTAATTAATTTCACTAATAAATACCTATTTTACCATAATTTTTTAAATTATGATTTTAGGGTATTACATCACTATCCCCTTAAAGAAATACTTCATCCCCAAAGTTACTTGCTAATTCCTAGGGGTAAGGAAAGAGATGTTCTAGGCGAATAAGGACAATACCAACATGAATAACTATACAACTACCCCCTTAAAGAAAAAGGTTTACTAAGGATTATCGTACCTGTAGCGAAAAGTTTAGGATATGCCTCGTGTATGTCCTTCTCAGCTTTCCAGGTGGCTTCTTTAGTTCCATATCAGCTCCAGAGAATCTTCACAAGGGGAACCGCACTCGTGCGAGTCTTCCATAGCTTGGTGTCAAGGATCCACGTAGGTCGCTCCTCATAGGTTAGGGAATCGTTAAACTCTATCTCGTTTGGCCGGATCACATGGGAGGGATCAACAACATACTTTCACAGCTATGATATGCGGAACACATTGTGGACTCGGGCCAATTCTGGAGGAAGGGCCACTCGATAAGCAACCTCACCTACACGTTTCAGGATCTCAAAGGG
This sequence comes from Tamarix austromongolica, assembly GCA_039764185.1. Lineage (NCBI taxonomy): Eukaryota > Viridiplantae > Streptophyta > Magnoliopsida > Caryophyllales > Tamaricaceae > Tamarix > Tamarix austromongolica. Next base: position 22,008,329 of record CM077809.1, on the reverse strand, counting down.
GTTGTTGTATCTTGGGCTTAGCTTGTTGTAATCCCCTGAATTTTTAAAAGTCTATATTTTAATAAATAAATTTTATTTGGAATAAATTAGCCTTTAAATCTATTTAATTTAATTATTTTATGGATTTGTGAGCATATAAAATTCTTATAAATATTTAATAAATTAAAATAAATATTTTGTTATTTTATTATACTCTTATTATTTAAATAATTTTTCAAACACTTATTTTTCTAAAATTATCCTTTTTAACCCTTATATTTTAATTATCTTAAATTAAATTATTAAATCAATTTATTACCCAAAATTATTCTATTTTATTATTTTATCAATTAAATTATTTATTCCATTTTCTCCTTTTCTTTTTCCTTCCCCCCTTTCCCCCCTTTCCCTTCTCTTTTTTCTTCTTTTTTCTCTTTTATTTCTTTTTCTTTTCTTTGGGCCGCTGCCGGCCTGCCCCTTCTCCTTGGCGCGCTGGGCCACTGGCCCAGTCTCCCGCTACCTTCTCCCGCGTGAACCGGCCGCCCCCTTTCCTTCTTCCTTCCTTCCTTGACCGGGCCAGCCCGCGTGAATTTCCTTCGGCCGCCTGTGGCACGCACCAGCACCCAGCCCCCCAACTCCCTTTCTTCTTCCCTTCTTCTTCTTCCTCTTTCCTCAGCGATAATCCCAGCCACCCTCCACCATTTTCGCCTCCCAACCCGCAACTCCCTCGCCCTCGTTAACCTCCCCTATCTCTCTCTCTCCCTCTCTTCATTTTCTCTGCCCATCCCGGTCCCACCATACCTGTCTCATTCTCCCTCTCACTACCATCCCCTTCCTCTCCCTCTCCCTGCAACTCCCATCCCCGAGCTTCCTATCCCCTCCTCTCTCTCCTTATTCTTTTTCTTCTCCCCTTCCTAATCCATTTGGGCATTTTTTTTAGCCCAAAATGCCTTCCCCCGATCCTCCCTTCTTTCCTTTCTTCTCCTCCCCTCTCTCCCCTGTTTTTGTTTCGCCGCCAATATCTGCCGATGACACCGCCTCAACCACCACCTACACCACCCCTTCCACCCTCTACCTCACCCCTGAACCATCACAACCCCCATTGATCCACCCCGCAGCCTCCTTCCTCCTTCCCTCTCCTTTTTCTCTTCTTATTCTCCCTTCTCGGCAGCCACCCTGCACCGCCACATTCCGCCGCCGTCCCGCCGCTTCCGCCGCCAATTGAGCCACCGTATTACTCCTTACAACCCCCTCTATCACCCCAATGCTCCTTTGGCCAAAAACACCACATGCATGCCTTGTTTTTCCCCTCCCTTTTTCCTTCCTCACCAGCCCCCATCTCGACACCCTCCTCGGCCGCCACCTTCACAACCTTGTTGCCGCCCTTAGCCACCTTCAACCCATCCCCGACCACCACCTACACCCCCTCTCCACTTCTGCACCATTCCCTTGCCCCAAATCTTTCCCCATCATGTCCTTTTCTTAGCCCCAAACCACCAACCCGAAAATGCCCATTTTCCCCTATTTCCACCACCTTTGAGCCCCCTCCTTTTCATTTCTTTGCATGTAGCTCATGCTGCATTAGTAGCATGAGTTTTTTCATTTCTTAATCTAATTGTTTAATAATTTTAAGGTATAATTATATTTTAAGTTAATTATTCTATTAATTGTTAAAGCCTTATATTTTGATTTCATAATTTCTAATGTAATAAGTCTTGAATTATTTTTAGGTATTGTTTTTGATAAACTAAGCTTGAACCTTTAACTGAAATACCGGTAAGGTTCATTTTTACGGGAATCGAGGTAATCGTTAAATCCCACTTAAACGCGTGAATTAATGTATGTTAGCACATTAGGCATTTTTAATGTATATTATGCTTGATATATGTTGTTTAATATATTATATATTGTTTCTTGTGTTGATTGATGAAAAATAAGTATGATAGATTATGTGCTATGTTTGGAGATATTGTTTAATGTAGGAGTTGGTTATTAATGGAAATGTTGAGTATTATCCATGTTGTATTATGCTATTGTGATCTTAAGCATGATTAATGTTTTGTGGGCCTTAGGGGTATTAGTAATTTGTTTTGTATAAGAATATGGCCTAATATATATATATATATATATATGGGTGCAAATAATTATAAGAGTTGTGAATGAGGTATTAAAGTTAATATTTTATGTAGTAATAATAATAATTTAATATAAGTGGAGTAATAAGGGGTAAGATGGTAAAATTGTAAGTAGAAGGATAAATTTGGTAATTTTGTAACAAGAGGGCGATTTGGTAATTTTATAATAAAAGTGTAAATTGGTAATTTTGTAATAAAAGGGCAACTTGGTAATTTTGTAATAAAAGGGCGATTTGGTAATTTTGTAATAAAAGGGAAAATTGGTAATATTGTAATAAAAGGGCAATTTGGTAATTTTGGAATAAAATGGCAATTTGGTAATTTTGTGATAAAAGGGCTATTTGGTAATTTTGTAATAAAATGGCAATTTAGTAATTTTGTAATAAAAGGGCAATTTGGTAATTTTGTAACAAAAGGGCAAATTGGTAATTTTGTAACAAAAGGGCAAATCAGTAAGTTTGTAATAAAAGGGCAATTTGGTAATTTTGTAATAAAGGGTAATTTGGTAATTTTGAAATAAAAGGGTAATTTGGTAATTTTATAACCAAAGGGCAAAATGGTGATTTTGTAAATAAGAGGAGTAAAAGTGGAAATTTGAAAGAAGTAACTTGGTAATTATAATAATTGAGAAGGGTAAAATAATAATTTAATAAAAGAGAAGGGTAAAATAATAATTTGATAATGGAGAAGGGTAAAATGGTAAATATGATAAATGTGAGGGGTAGTTTGGTAATTTAACCAACTAAAGAGGTGATTTGGTAATTAGGACAAGGAACGGGGGTAATTTGGTAATTTGACCAACTAAAGGGCACTTTATTAATTATAATAAAGGAAATGGGCAAATTGGTAATCTAACTAACCAAATGGGAATTATATTAAGTGCAATAATTACGAAGGGTGATTAGTGGCCTAACAAGTGTGGGAAATAGCTCGATAACCTAAACCGAGTAAGGGCGTGGCTAAGATCGAATGTGTGCTATATGTCCTACATGCCTTGGATGCCCTATATAATTTTTATGTCAAGTCCTACATGCTATTATTTTAATTGTTTCATGTGTGGCATGGCTTGGAACCGAGATGTGTTCATGTGTCCTCTTTTGGTATGTGATAATACGGATATGTCGTAAGTTATGACGTGATGTGGTGTGGCCTCTAGAACATGCATGTCAAGGGTAAAATACTTTCGAATAAGATACGTTTAAGACATTAATCACTTAAAGAGGAAGATGTTGAGCCGGACCCAGACCGGTCCACCGGCGAATAATAGTGGCAGAGTATGTTACCCTCGTGACCGGTCCATAGGCTAAAATAGTGGCAGGGCATGTGCCCTCGTGACCGTTCCATCGGCTATAATAGTAGGGGATTTCGTGCTCAACAAACCAAACGTAAAAGTAATAAGACATGGGGAAGATACTAATTACTTACAGTGGAATACCTTGTGAGTCGGAGTTAGACCGGTCCACCGACAAATAATAGTGGTAGGGTATGTTACCCTTGCGACCGTTCTACCGGCTAAAATAGTGGCAGGACATGTACCCTCACGACCGTTCCATCGGCTATAATAGTGGGGTTCCCGCACTCACACAGACATGTATAATCCGAGATGATTGATTAATGATGGACTAATGACCTTAAGGCCCGAAAAGTATCGATTGATAATTATGGCCCGTTGATATTGGTTGACTTGTGAAGTATGAGAATGTACAAAAGTGAATGTTAAGTATACACTACGTATATCTGATCGACTTGTTGGATGTGTGAATACATACGGATCTGAATATCATGTTTACACATATTGTTATGTGCGAATATAGTAGTATTTCTTGCGTGACATTACAGACCAATTTTTTAAGTGTGTATTTAAAGGGTTACTAAGTACCGTAGTACTGAAGGGTTCCATTCGTGGGGCCCCTGCCTATTCAATGGGCAGAACCCCTTGTAGGTTGTGTTCATTGCTTTCAAGTGGGCCTCGAGAAAGAGCGTAAGGAACTATCCGGAATTGTTAGGGTTTTAATATGTCTCTTGAAAATTCATAAATTCAATGTATTTATTGTTTTGTAACCACCGTTGGTGGATTTTACTCTGATAAATTGTTTACCGCACTACTCTAACTTATATATGCTTGAGTTTCTCGTAAATTGTGTTTTACTCTTTTAGCCTTAGTACTTGGTATTAGAACAGTAGGAGTGAACCGGTCTGGTACCAAGTGTGGCGGTAATACCCCAAAGTTCACGGTTTATTAATTTGCTTCCGCTAATTTCCTTTTAATTAACGAAATTTTTCAGTAGTGAATTTTGGTGGTGTTGCACTTGCCCTTTATACCAAATCTCTACACGCCCTTTGTGGAGGAAACCCTTAATAGCACTTTTTCCCCAGGCTCAAAATCGCTATTCCGGTGCTTCTAATTAGCATAATTCTTTTGCCTGCTCTGAGCCACTTTCATCCAATCTCGAATCTGATGGATCTGCCTAGTCATTTCCCCGATCATCTCGGGTCCCACTACCACTATCTTGCTAATGTTACTCTAGCACAAGGGAGTCCTACACTTTCACCTGTACAATGCCTCAAAGGGAGTCATCTATATACTGATATGGTAGCTGTTGTTGTATGAAACTTATATCAAATGCAGGCGCTCCTCCCAACAACTCTGGAAATCCAACACACATAACATCAACATATCCTCTAGGGTTTGTATGGTCAGCTCTGTTTGTCTGTTTATAGTAGGGTGGAAAGCTGTACTCATCTTTAAATTCGTCCCTAGGATTTCCTATAGCTTTCCCCAAAAACAAGAGATACAATGTCCCGTGGAACCCCATGTTGACTGACCACGTACTTCATGTAGGCACCTGCCGACTGATCCATACTCCACTTGGGCCTCATTGTAATAAAAACAGCTGACTTAGTCAATCTGTCCACAATGACCCAAATAGTGTCACAACTGCTCCGAGTCATTGGCAAACTGCTGACAAAGTCCATGGAGATAAAGTCTCACTTCCACCTCGACACTTCCAAGGGCTGGAGTAGCCCCGCAGGTCTTTGATGTTTGATCTTGAACTTCTGACATACAAGACATTGGAACACAAAATCAACTACTTTCCGCTTCATACGGGACCGCTAATACACTTTTCTGAGGTCCTTATACGACTTGTCCCCTCCTAGGTGAATTGAGTAAGGGGTCTCGTTACCCTCTTCCATGATACAACACTTCAACTCTAGACATCCCTGCGGTACACACCAGCATCCCTTGTAACAAAGGCTACCATCCTCATGAACTTTGAACCCTTCCGCCCAGCCTTCCTACAACTTCTGTCGGATTCTTTTGAGTTTGACATCTCCGGTCTGGCCAGCTTAGATCTCTTCAAAAATGGTGGGAGTGAATGTCAGGGTGTTTATGCAGACCTCGAGGTCGCCTTGCTGAATCAAATCAATCTTCAAGACTAACAACTCCTATATCACTCGGTTCGTAGCTACACAACAATTTGCAGAATGCGAGGTCTTCCTGCTTAGGGCATCCGCACCCATGTTGGCCTTACCCTCGTGGTAGGTCAACTCAATGTCGTAGCCCTTGACCAGCTCCAACCACCTCATTTGCCTCATGTTTAGCTCCTTCTGGGTGAATATGTACTTGAGGCTCTTGTGGTATGTGAAGAAGCTGCACTTTGCCCCATACAAGTAGTGCCTCCATATCTTTAGGATAAAAACCACTACGGCTGACTCTAGTTCGTGAGTAGGATAGTTCTATTCATGCCGCTTTAACTGACGAGAGGCATACACAACCACTCTACCGTTCTTCATCAGCACATAACCCAGTTAGTGTTTGGATGCATCATTGTAAACATCGAACCCTTTTGAACCCTCCAGTAGAGTTAGCACAGGCGTTGTGGTCAAACACCTCTTTAGTTCCTAGAAGGTTCCCTCAAAAGTCTCATCCCACTGGAATTTTGTAGTTTTCTTCAGGAGGTTGGTTAAAGGACGGGAAATCTTGGAGAAATTATGTACAAATCTTCTATAATACCCGACCAACCCTAGGAAACTCCAAACCTCTGCTATGCTCGCTGAAGGCTTACACTTTGTGTTTGCCACAATCTTGGTTGTGTCAACATCCACTCCCCTAACTGACACTATATTCCCTAGGAATACCACTTCCTAAAGCCAGAATCCACACTTGGAAAACTTTGCATACAAGCAATGCTATCTCAGCAGACTCAAGATAGTGTGGAGGTGCTGCTCATGCTCCCCATTTCCTCGGGAGTACACCAAGATGTCATCAATGAACACCACTATGAATTGGTCGAGGAAGGGTCTGAATATCCTCATCATCAGATCCATGAAGATAAAATCATAGTTTCCATACCGGGTTCGAAAGGCAGTCTTCATAATATTAGCAAATCCGATCCATAACTTATGGTACCCTGACCTTAAGCCGATTTTAGATAACACCGTGGCACCCCTCAACTGATCAAAGAGATCATCAATCCTCAGGAGCGAGTACCGATTCTTCACCATCATTTGATTTAACCCTTGGTAGTCGATGTAGTGATGGAGACTACCATCTTTTTTTGTCACAAACAAGACTGGTGCTCCCCGAGGGGACATACTCGGTCGGATGTACCTGTGCTCTAATAACTCCTCTATCTGGGCTTTTAAATCCATTAGCCTAACCGTCACTATCCAGTAGGGTGCCTTTATGACAAGTGCAGCTCCTGGCACTAGCTCAATTGTGAAGTCAACTTTCTGAATTAGGGGCATGTCCAATATTTCCTTTGGAAACACATCTGGAAATTCCTTGACCACCGGGATGCTTTTGAGTGCTGCTAGGTCTTTGTTCAGGTCCTGCACACTGCACAAGTATAAAGGATACCCTTTCTACAAAGCAATAGCTGATACCACCTTGGCAGTGGGCTTAGGCTGGCTCTTTCTATATAAAACCCTAGTTCCCTTCAGGCCTCACAAAATCACCCGCTCCTGTGTGCAATCGATAATGGTCCGATACCTCCCCAACATATCCATACCTAGAATCATGTCAAATTCCCGTAAATCCATCCCGATTAGGTCCACTAAGAAGTTTATCCCGCCTATGACTAAGGCCACATATGAGAATAACTAGGTACAATCCATCATATCACTTGAATGAAGCATTACAGAAAATGCTACACTAGTAGAGGGTGACTGCTTAGCCTTAGTAAGAAATGAAGCAGACACAAAGGATAAGGATGCACCCGAATCAAAGAGAACATGTACTGGTAGAGACAATATGGTGAATGTACCCATGACGATGTCTAGCTAGCGGTCAACCTCTGCCTGACTGGCCTCATCTTTGAGGGAAGGGTTTGGATCCCTGAGGCCTTCCCTTGGCCTCCCAAACTGGGGCACCGGCTAGATTAGGTGCTCGCTGGTGGAACTATAGGGGTGCGGTCTGGAGGTGCTACCGATATGCCTATTGTTAGGGAATCATGGTTTCCCTCTATTGGTACTACTGAGTTTAATACTACTGGGAACACGGTGGTCCTCGACACTCAAAAGCTCTGTGGCCTAACTTACCACAGTTCAGGCAGGTCACAAGTTTGCCTCCATAATCAATGCCCAGGTGACTCCAGCCACATCATCTGCAAGCGGGTCCCCTGGATGGTCCCTAACCTCTAACCTAATCCCTAGGCTGGTGTCTCATAGGTCCTCCCGCTTGCGACTGGGTCTTGCTCCCAGAATTTTAGCCCTCGAGTTTCCTCTTCCTGAGGATGGTGGCCTGCTCCTAGACCAGATTGGCGGCGATGCACGCATGTTAATAAAAGGTGGCCAGGTAGGTGAAGGCCACTGCTCCCATCATTTGACGGATACTGAAGTTTAGCCCCTACTCGAACTGGAACATCATTGTTGACTCATTGGCCGCAATCCCTAGGGCAAATCATAGCAGCTTAGTGAAGTGAGCATGATACTGGTGAGCCATCATGGTGCCCTAGGTGAGCTGCATGAAATCCCAGAGCTTGTTCCTCTTTAGGCTATCGAGGTAGAATCTAGAGTACAAAGCGGCCTTAAACACCTCTCAAGTCACCGGAGGACTGTCTCGAGCATAGTACTCCACCCGCCAAGTGTGTGCTACGCCTCTTAGGAAGAAAGTTGATATGGTGGGTTGCCGAGCTGGAGGACCATTGAGTCCCCTCACCAAAGTACATAGGAAGATAATGCCCAGTGACCCTATAGAGCTAGTACTCACCAGCGCCCTCGGACTGGTGGGGGTGTGGGGTCGGCACTGGATGGACTCCATAAAGGCCTCGAAGGCCTCCTCTAGGTGTCCTACTCGGTCGTTCATCATGGAAGGCTATTGCAAGAGAAAAGAGGGGTTAGAAGCGAACCTACTAGTTCGATGCAATTGATCACATACCATTTCCCTTTTCTAGGAAATCCCTAGTCTACCCTTTTCTTCCTCACTGTGTTATGGACTAAGAGTTCTTAAAATGAAGAGACCTTTTTAAGGTTTGAAAACACATCAAAATACAAAAAAACTTTGTTAATCAAAAATTTCTTTGAAAATAAGGCGTGGTTAACAGAACGAGCACTTTGATATCAACTTGTAATACTCCCAAAAATAAAAATTGAAAATTTTCATTTAATTAAAACATACACAAGCACGGGGGGTGCTACCGCGTGATCAACACAAACCTGCCCCCCCAGCCAGTCTCACACCAACCACAAGGCTAAGAATAATTTAACAAAATATTAAACACACTCAAGACAGAGATCCATAGAAGACCGAAATATTTATAAAGAGAGAATCAAAATGCGTGACTAAAAGTCATTACAACCGAAAAAGGCTACATAGCCAAAGCCCCTGAGGGGTTATATTAATACAACGCATTAAACCAAAAGAAGAATTAGGAAGAGTCCAGACTATATCACTCTTGGGCCCCATGCCAAGTCCCACAAAGGTTAACACTAAGCCCCATCTGATGCCTCAAATGTTTCATAGGCAGTGAATACGGCGTCTCCTACCTGCAATAACTCGGGAGGGACCTCTACTCCTGGGAATGAGCAACACCCATGAAATTAGTGATCAGTACGCCATGTACTGAGTAAGGTAATCATATAGCTAAGGCTTTACATGAAATACAGATAACACAAGCACGTAACTATACAGATAAACAATATATGAAATACAGATAGTATAAGCCGTGAATCAGTCCGGTTAAACTTAATTATTAGATATCTGGTTAATACTCCCATCTCACACCATACTCTTTATAAGTCCATGCGAGTACGGAAACCCCACTATTATAGCCAGTGAACCAGAAAACACACAAGGCACGATGCACCTAGCCGCTATTATTCGCTGGTGGAACAGTCTCTAGGGCACACGACACTTGGCCGCTATTATTTGCCCGTAGACTGATCTGACCCCTACTCTCATGGTGTTTCACTGTAAGTAGATAGTATATTTCCATGGTTTATCATCATTAGCTTAGGTTTGTTGAGTTCGGGATCCCCCACTATTATAGCCAGTAGATCAGAAAACACCCAGGGTTGAACGCATTGGCCACTATTATTTACCTGTGGAATAGTCTCCTGTGTACAATGCACCTAGCCACTATTATTAGCCTGTGGATTGGTCTGGGCCTGACTCAAAAATCTTTCTCTTTAATGGTTAGTATCTTATTCATGTATTATACAATAAATATTTCCACTCTAGACATGCATGTCCTTTGGACTACTCGCTCACACAACCTGTTTGCCCCTATTCTCCTGAAAGGAGCGTATCATATATTGGGACCTCTATGCCTCCTAGGACATCCAAACATCCTTTCCCCCTTTTTCTTACTTTCCATGAATACCCAACTCCTATGTATGTGCATTGAGGCCCACATTCCTATATCTCTGAGTCAACTCACTATCCCTCTCTAGGGTTTTCCCCAGGAAACCCTAATTTGGCCTATATGACCCAACCTTCCTTTATCTCACACAACCTATGTTTTCTTTGCCCCTATCTCATCGCCTCACCCGATTCATCCCCAAACATCCCACTTTACTTTCCATTTTGTACATGTGACCACGAAACCCTAGTTGGTCACCCCAAACCCTAGCACCTCTCTTTTCTCATATGTTATTCCTCCATCACTCTCACTTACCATCCCCTCTTCCACATGACACACATTCACCCTCCATGTGACATCCTTCCAATCTTACCCCATATTCCAATCCTCTCCATTATTTATCCCTTCCATAATCTCCTCCACTTAGGGTTTTCCTCCCAAACCCTAGCCAAGTTCCCCATGCACCCTTATACCAACCTACATATTATTTTTCACCGATGGACTCCAATCACCCAGACAACTCTTCCCTTACTTTACTTAACCCTCAAATCAACTTTTCTCATGTAAGGATCATTCCCATGCAAAGACTATCCATCCTATGCAAATCCTAGACTCCCCATGCGAGATTCATTTCACTCTCTTATTTTATTCATATTATCCTTTTATTTGTTCACCCATAAGTCGTGAGGTATTTAGGTCATTCTTACTTCCCTCTAGTCAACTCACTTCATTTACCCCTTTCATCTTTTCATCCCCACACCATATCTTTTAAAGTCTCATAGCATGCATGTCCTAAAGGGCCAAATCACATAAGCACCACAAAGCACATGTCACACTATCATATTATACATGCCATAAAGAGAACACATACACTTAGCTTAGCTTTGCATTGCGCTACAAGTAAATAGCCATAGTCACATAAGGTACACAATTATATCATCACACATAACATACAAGGCACATAATACACATATTAGCCACATCCTTACCTAAAACGACACCGAACTTGGAGCACGCTTCTAGTTTTTCTTAGGGGTCAGACTTGGTTCACTTATAAGAGGGAAAATACTATGGTTAACCTTCATCTTATTAACATTTTCATTATTTCCTAATTGCCTTTATTATAACATAGTGTTAGGGATAATAATAATAAAAGTAGCTTTAGTAGTAAAAATAAGGATATTATCCTTAAAATGGTTAATCATGCTATTATTAGCTAAAATAGTTTTAGGTAGTTATATTAGTCAATGACAAGATATTATTAACGATATTAACAATAATAATGATAATAAATTTAATAATAATGATGATGATGATGATGATGATACAAATAATAATAATAATAATAATAATAATAATAATGATGATGATGATGATGATGATGATGATGATGATAATGATGATAATGATAACAACAACAAAACAAAAACAATAATGATAATTATAACAACAACAACAAAAATAATAATAATAAGGTTAGAATAATAATTACACTAAATAAATTATACTTAAGGGCTAGGAAGGGTTAGGCCACAACCTATTGAGGGTGACAGCTAGGGGGCGGTGGCAATTGTAACACCCCAAAATTCACTACTTTTTTTTAAAGCGGAAGTAATTAAAATACTTAATTTAAAACCCGTCTGGGAATGTTACCACCACACTTAGTACTAGATCGGTTCTCTCTGACCGTTCCAATACCAAGTGCTAAGGCTAAAAGAAAAGAAATATCAATTATAAATCAATACAATCCAAATTCCAAATAAGCATTAAACGGTTGTAAAACAAAAGTCAGAGTACGCATAAAGAATTATTATTCAAATTAAAAAGAGAAATAGCTTACAATTGATAAAAGATCAACAAAAGGAAATAAAATCACATAAAGACTGAAATATGGCCACAACTCTCTCGAACTTCGAGCCAAACATGCTCAACTCTCAGTCCTGCCAGATATCTCACCCACCTGCATACTACTCGTGGGAATGAGCAACACCCATGAAAAGGGTGATCAATACGCTATGTACTGAATAAGGTGACCGAGCACTAAGGCCAACACATAAGCACATAATCCATGCAGAATAATAACAGGGCATAATCACCAATACAATAACATAAAGGCACATGAACGATCAGATGAAAGTGCCAAGGTCCAATATAGTTTAGATTAATTACTTCATTAATCTTTTATCGAAATCTTTTTACACTATGCTCTTTATCAAATCCATACGATTACAGGAACCCCACTATTTTAGCCGGTGGATCGGTCGCGAGGGTACATGCCCTACCATTATTTTAGCCGGTGGATCGGTCGCGAGGGTAACATACCCTGCCACTATTATATGCCGGTGGATCGGTCTGGCCCCTTCTCTTACGGTGTTCCACTGTAAGTAAATAATGTCTTTCCTATGTCTTAGCAACTGTAGGGTTTGATTTTGTTAAGCTTAGGATCCTCCATTATTATAGCCGGTGGATCGGTGTGGGCCCGACTCAACATCTTTCACTTTACGTGATTAATGTATTAAGTATCTTATTCAAAAGCTTTCACCCTGGACATGCATAAATCTTCACACATCAAAATCATAAAAGTCCACCATCATAATTACACTTTAATCACCACATACACATGATAACGCAAAAACCCTAATCAGCCACCACAGACCTCAATTAACCACAATAAACCATAGTTAACCACTCCAAACTCTATTTAACCATAGCAACCGTAATTAGCCACTCCACGCCTCAATTAATTATAACACACCACAATTATCCACTCCAACCCTAGTTAATCACAACAACCCAGAGGTCATTACTCCAAACCCTAATTCAGTCTCTTCCGTACCTTCATAATACTCCGCGTACTATTTTCCGTCCACAATATTTCAACACCCAAATAAAACTTACATTACCTTCCTTACATCCAAAATTAACTTTCCACACGTAAATTTCATACCCATGCAGACATTAATCTCCCCATGCAAACCTTCGAACCTTTTTCATGTAAACCCTAAAATTCCACGTGAAACCCTAAACTCAACCATGCAAACCCTAATACTCCCATTCAACCATCAATGCCACCATGTAAACCCTAATACCACCATACAACTATAAATACCACCATACAACCCTAATACCACCATACAAACCATAAATAACACCATGCAAACCCTAATACTACCATACAAACCATGATTCCGTCATACAAAACCCTAAATTCAATCCACACAAAACCAAAGATTCATCCTTACCTTAAAATTGATTAAATTCTCCCACATAAAATCATAAATTAGAATCTCCCAAGCAAAACCATAAATTGGATTCCCCCAAACAAATCATAAATTAGATTCTCCCAGTCAAATCATAAATTAGATTCTCCCATATAATATCATAAGTTACATTCTCCAAAATAACATCATAAATTAGATTCTCCCAAACAAACCATAAATTTGATTCTCCCATATAACATCATAAATTAGATTCTCCTAATTAACATCATAAATTAGATTCTCCCAAACACACCATAAATTCGATTCTCCCATATAACATCATAAATTAGATTCTCCCAATTAACATCATAAATTAGATTCTCCCATATAACATCATAAATTACATTCTCCCAAATAAAACCATATATTATATTCTCCTCATAAAATCATAAATTGTATTCTTCCACATGAACCATACATTAGATTATTCCTTATAAAACCATAAAATTGGGTCAACTCACTTCCCTTAGTCAACTTCTTTCCCCATCCTACTTTTTCATCCTTTCTCCCACACAAACCACATCGACATCCTCTCATGCATGTCTTACAGGGTCACAACACATATCGTCACATACACAAATAATACGCATGCCATACAAAAACATACTTCAACTTCACGTCATACCATATACGACATAATTAATAATCATAAACATAGAATACATAGCACATGAAGCACATAATGCATATAAGCACACAATGGCCTTAGTAAACCCTTACCTAAAACGACACCGGTCTTGAAGCACACTCCTATGCCTCCTTAGGGCTTTGACTGGTTTTACCTATTATGAGAGAAAAGCTAAAATTAGACTCCCTCCTATCAAAAATACTATTAATAACTAACTTAATATAAGACTAGGCTTTTGATAAAATAATGATAATAAAAATACCCAAAAATAATATCAATATTAATATTAACAAGAATAATAAAAATAGTAGCAATAATAAAAAGGCATTACTCAAAAATAAAGTGAAATAAGGGCTTTGGACCCTTTACCAAAATAATACTAAAAATATTATTTGTAAATTAAATAACCAAATTTAGAAATAATAATAATAATAATAATAATAATAATAATAAATTATAATATTATTAGTGATACTTTTATTAGTAGAAAATTAATATTAATAATACCAAAATTCTTAAAAATTACAAGGTGGTTTTCGAACCACCCCAACTTAATAATAATACCATTCAAAATTGTAATAATGATATTAAAGTTATATATACTTATAATATAAAGTTAATAAAGATGATAATAATAATAATATAATTAGAAAAAATTTTAAAATGTTAATAATATTAATAGAAAGTAATAGTGCGAGGCTTAATTAGAATTTTTGTTCTCTGCCCCTCCTTAAATAATTAAAACATTAATTAAATAGTTACACTAATGATAATAATATTAATAATATTATTAATAATAATGTTAAACATGTAATAATTTAATTAAATAAGTAAAGACCGAGATTAATAATATATCTTACTCAATAATACTCCCATACCTGTCAAAAAAATATAGAAATTAGGATACAGTCGATAACAATAATAATATTTATAATAATAATAATTATAGTTGAATTAACAATAAAATTTAAGCTAAAAATAGAATAATTATCAATAATTCAAAATTAAGTGTTTAAAAGGTTTAGGGTATCACCTTGAGTCGGAGGGTATAGATGGAACCGGTGGTGGTTCCCGGAGGTGGCTGGAAAATGTATCTAAGAGAGGTAAAAATGAAGAACAAGAGGGAAAGGGAAAGGAGAAAAATAAAATAAGCTTATGGTTCGGTGGAGGAGACTTAGAAGGAGATATTGGGTGGTTTATAGGGTGGCAGAAGTGGCGTATGTGGAGGCAGACGGTGGTTTAAGGTTTCGGGGTAAAAATTCTGGCGAGATGAGCAGCAAACTTTGCATGGTTATGGCAGCTCATTCAAGAAGAATTGAAGGATTTTAAGGGCTTAGTTAGCTAGAGGTAATTTCAAGGAAGAAATTGGGAGGCGCAGGTGGTGTTGAAGTTGGCTATCAGCGGCGGAATACGCGTCTGAAGTGACGGTGGCGGGCGGTTCTTACTTAGGGTTTCGAGAGTTAAGAAGTTTCAAAATCATCCACGACTGGGCTATTTATAGAGTTTAGATGGGTTATTAGGGTTTTGGAGGTCGGTAGGATGGGTTTGGGTGGCTGGTGTCAGAAATCGGCCGACGATTGCTTGGGTTGGGTCGAAGGTTCGCGAAGCAAGAGAGAGAGAATGAGCAAGATTTAAGGATAAATGATTATTCCAAGCTAATGTGCAAGTCGAGAGGAAGAAAAATAGGGGTGAATCGGCTGGTCAGAGTCCTCGTAGCCGGCACCGCCATTTTCGGGGGTGGGAGTTGCAGCAGCGTGGAGTCGTCGACGGAGGAGAGGGGAGGAAGAAGGAAGGAGGAGGGGGCTGGTCCGGTTCGCAGGGAAGAAAGAAAGAAAAAGGGAGGGAGACCAGGTGGTCGGCGCGGGTCGAAGGATAGTTAAACGCAACGCGGCGTTTTCATGAGGAACGACAAAGAATGCGGCGCAGCAAGGGCGGTAAAGGACGCCAGTCGCGAGGGTTAGCTCATTAAATAAAACGACGTGTTTTGGTGAAATTAGGCATAAAACGTGGCGTGGAGGAGTCAGGAGAAGGGGTCGCGCGGACTGGACCGAAGGAAGAAGAAGAGGACTGGGCCGCAGGCAGGCCCAGTCGGGGGAAAAGGGAAGGAAAAAGAAAAAGAAGAAAAGGAAGAAAAGGAAAGAAAAAAGGAAGAAGAAAAGGAAAAAGAAGAAGGGAAAAAGGAAAAATAATAATATTGGGTATTTAAATTAATTACAATATTTTATATATTTAAAAATAACAATATTTCAATAAAATAATGTTTAAATCCTATTTTAGTCTAAATTAGGATTTTTAAAAGATGTTCCATAAATTCCTTTTTACTTAGCAAGACACCCTAATTTTCTCCAATAAAATTATTTATAAAATTATTATTAATTTGAAAATATCTTCTCCTTCTTATTTTAAATAAAATAATTTATTTAATTAATTTTCAAAATAAAATGCTTAATTAGCTAAAATACCCAGATTCTCTTCTAATAAAAATACTTAAAAATTTATTCTTGATTTGCCCTAATTAATTCAATTTAAAAATAATAATTTATTTAAATAATTTTTTATAATAAATATCATTTAATGTAGTTTATAAAATTAGAAATTTTCGGGACATTTCAGCAATAGCGACGACGGCGGTGGAAGTGGTGGTTTAGAGAAGGTGGTCTTTTAGGGTTGGAAGAGAGAGAGAGAGTGAGATGGTGGTTGTGGTGGTGGTGGACTCTCAGGGATGAGAGGGTTGAAGTGGTGGTGGTGGCACAAAAAAGGTGGTGGCACAAGTGGTGGTGGTTGTGGTGGCCGAGGGTGGTGGAGAGCGAGGGAGGATGAAGGAGAGGGAGAAAGGGAGAAGGTCAGATAGGGGAGGTTCTGGTGGGTTGATTAGGTGGTAAGGGAGGTGGTAATTGGGACGGAGGAGGCGGTGCACGACGACGATGAGGTGTAAAGGGGCAAGTCGAGCAGCTAACTTTGCATGATCAGGGTGGCTTATGTAAGGGAATTTAGGGATGGTGAGTGGCTTAGTTTGGTGGAGGGTAATGTAGGGAAGGGTTTGGGTGGTGTTTCAGGCAACGGGATTGCACATTGGCGGCTGGGCGGTGTCTGAAGTGGCGGTGACATTAATATTCAAGAATTTCTGGGCAGAGCAAAGGAGGGCAATTGGGATCGATAGAGGGGTATTTATAGGCCGAGGAAGGGAGAATGAGACAAAGGAGGAAGAGAATAGGGAGGTAGGTGTGGTAGGGCTCGCCGGCCTGCCACTAGTCCGGTACGAGCCTGCAAAGTTGTAAGGTGCAGGCGGTAGGGGGAGAGAAAGGGAAAGGGGAAGGAGGTACGGGGTAGGTTGGGACTTGAAAGGAAAAGGAGAAGGACGGGGGAGAGATAGGGGAAGAGTAGGGCAGTGATACAGTGTTAGGAGGGAGGGCGGTGGTAGGTTGCAGGTGCGACTTGTAGAGCGAGGATGGGGAGAGGGGAGAGGAAGAAGAAGGGGGGTTGGATTGGTCGGGTGGGGAAAAGAAAAGGAAAGAAAAGAAAGAGGGAGAACTGTTGGGCGAGGGAGGAGAAAAAAAGAACGACGAGGGCTAGGCCACGTGGGGAGAGAAAAGAGGAGGGGGAGTTGGGCCACTTAGGGGAGGCCCAATTTGGGGAAGGAAGAGGAGAAAAAGAAAAAGGAGAAAGGAGAACAATAATAAATAAAATGGAAAAGGGGGAACAGGAAAAAAGAAAATAGGTTAGTTGAGGTTTACAGGATATTTTGGTATTTTTGAATATTTAAAAATAATAAAAATTAGTAAAATAATAATTAAATTCCTTTTTATATTAATTTAGAAAATTTAGGGTAAATTTTCCTAAATTCTATTTTAATTATCAAAATACCCTAATCTTCCATAATTAAATTCTTTATTATTTTCCTCCCTTTTGTCTTAATTACTCCCATTATTTTATTAAAATAATATATCTAATTAATTTCACTAATAAATTTCTATTTTACCATAATTTCCTAAATTAGGATTTTAGGGTATTACAAGTGACAAATCTAGCTATTATACTTTGTACATCTTCCACAAGTTTGGGCCAATAAAAATGCTCACTAAGTATATCCATAGTCTTGTTGATGCCGAAGTGTCCAGTAGTCCTCCTACATGTACTTCCCTTACAAGCAATTATCTAATGGAGCATTTGGGAATGCAAATCTTGTTACTCTTGAAAAGAAACCCTCTTGGATGACAAATGAGCCATTCTTCTTGTCTTGATCCTTGAAATTACAGCCAAAGTCTTTGTCTTCTTTGTAGATCTCCTGAATGCACCCGAACCCCAATAATATAGCTTCTAACAAAGAAAGCATACAATACCTCTTAGAGAGTGCATCTGATACTACATTTATTTTTCCACTTTTATATTTGGCTACAGAGGAAAAATATTGTAAGAATTCTACCCATCTCGCATGTCTTGGATTAAGCTTGTGTTGGTCATTGATATACTTCAATGACTCGTGATACATGTGTATTACGAACTATTGGGGTCGTAAGTAGTGGGAAAAATGATCTAGGGCTATTACCAAAGTGTAGAACTCTTTGTCATAGGTTCTATAATTCACCCTAGAGCCGTTGAGATTTTCATTAAAGAAGGTGATCGATTTCCCTTCTTGTAGTAAAACAACCCTAATGCCCACTCCACCAGCATCACACTCAACGGCAAATAATTTGTTGAAGTTGGGTAATGTTAGGATAAGTGATTCTCTTAACTTTCCATTGATCACCTCAAAGGCTTATTGTGTGGCCTTGTTCCACTTGAGATCTCCCTTCTTCATGCATTTGGTTATAGGGGCTAGTTGAAATCCCTAATAAACCTCCTATAAAATGAAGCCAAACCATAAAAAGATATCACTTGTGTAAGGCTTGATAGTGTATGCCACGTCTTGATTGCTTCCACTTTGGATTCATCCATGGTTATGCCATCTTTGAACATCAAAAAACCTAGAAATGTAACCCTATGTACAAAGAACTCACAAATTTCTAGCTTAGCATACAACTTGTGACCTCAAAATGCTAGAAATACAAGTTTAAGATGTTTTACATGTTCTTCCTTGGTAGAGCTATACACAAAGATGTTAGCGAAGATTCAAAGTAAACTACTATAAATTTGCTAATGAATAGCCTAAGTACCTCATTTATAAGTCTTGTGAAAGTACTAGGAGCATTTGACAAACCAAAGGGCATAACAATCCACTCATACAATCCTCCCTTGGTTTTGAATGTAATTTTCTACTCACCACCATCTTTCATTTTTATTTAATAGTATCTACTCTTTATATATATATTGGAAAACAAGCATGCACCATTTATACAATCAAGCATATCATCAAGTCTAGGTATAGGATACCTATACTAGATGGTAATGTTGTTGATATCTCTACTATCCACACACATTCTCATGGTACCATATTTATTTGGTTCAAGCAGGACAGGCACAACACAAGGGATAAAGGACTCCCTTATCAAACCCTTAGACAATAATCTGTCCACTTACCTTTGTAACTCCAAGGCCTCCTTAGGACTACACCTATAGGCTGTCTTATTAGGGAGTATAGCATCGGGTACAAAGTCAATTTGGTGCTCTATCCCTCTAATGGGGGTAATACATGGGGTAGGTCAATAGGGAATACATCATCAAACTATTCTAACAATACCCTAACCCTCATTTTAATACAATCCTTCCCCTCATTATCCACTAACAATAACAACAAGTAGATTTCCTTCCCTTTTACTATATCCTTATTTATACAATTTTCACCTATGAATAAAGACTTTTTACAACTCATATTGGTATGATTAGGCCCAGTAACTAAAGGGGTGAGTGCAATCTTATTCTTGGAAAACTTCAAGCAATAGGTGTTCTTCCTACCATCATGTAGGACACTCCTATCAAATTGCCATGGTCTCCCCAAAAGCAAATGACAAGCATTCATTGGCACTACATCACACACCACTTCATCTTGGTAGGTATTCCTAATGGAAAATGGCATCTTCACTTGCTTTTTTTACCCTCACTATGTTACCATCATCAAGCCATTGTATCTTATATGGTTTGTCTCATTTTGTAGTGGTGAGACCAATCTTCTCTACCAAAGTGTATGAAGCAACATTGACACAACTACCTTCATCCACAATAAGAGAACATATTTTTCTAAGTATGGTGCACTTGGTTTGAAAAATATTTTCTCTTTGGGATTCATCACATTTAACCTCCTTAATGTGCAACACCCTCCTAATCATCAAGGATTCTCCCACATCCAATGGTGCATGCTCTTCCTCCCCATTGAAGGCTGAGTAATCCTCCTCTTCCTCACTTTCTTCCTCTCGGTTGGCCTCCTCTAAATCCACCATGGTCATCACCCTCTTGTTGAGACACTCATTTTGGTAATTCCCTAAGCCTTGACACTTAAAATACCTCACACTTTTGGTTCGATTCTCAACCGCCATCCCTTTACCCTTCACATCTTTTGTCAAAGGTGTGGAAGGAGTTTTGAATGGTGGAGGAGTCTCCCTTGAGGTGATAAAACCCTTATTTGGACCTCCATACCTCACTAACATCTTCTATTGTTTATGTTTTTCGACCTTGATGGATAATGGTAAAGCTCGTCCAAAGTGTAAAACCTATGTATTTCCATCTTCTTATAGATATCATGTCTAAGTCCATTAAGGAACCGATACATGGTATACTCCTCTAGCTCATCCAAGATGAGCTCATATAGATATTTTCAAACTCCTAATGTAATCCTATACACTTAAAGATTCTTGCTTCAAAGAGGACATTTTATTGTATAAGTCTTGAGTGAGAGAAGGAGGAAAGAATATCTCATTCATCAACTTATTCATTTTCAACCAAGACTTACCTTTTAACTTTTTTTTTTCTCCTCTTATGAACCAAGTTATCCCACAACAATGAGGCATTAACTTTGAGATTAAGAACCATCACCTTAAAGGCTTTGGTGTCAGAATAGCCCTTAGCTTCAAACAATCTACTATACCTCAACTCGTACTCCAAAAATTCTTCATGATTGTGATTGCCTTCAAACTCTGGGATATTATCGGCTCTAACATCATGAAAATTATCCCTTTTTTTTATCCTACTCCTTATTTCTAGAGAAGAATCTCTAGAGGATGAATCTTCTCCACCTTCACTTTCAACATGCTCACCAACCCCATGATGGTCTAAAGTAGAGGGTAATTTTGTGTGTGTGTTTCGGTCCAAACTGGGAAGGATGGTCTCCAAGATATCAATCACTCTTCTCATATAATTTTGAAGAGAATAAATAGCTCGATCCATCCTTAAATTATTTGTATCCTAAAGGATCAAGCCTCTTGGTAAAGGGAGGTCTCCCATTGAAGAAAAAAGAAAATTTGAGAATGTGAAAGAAGATAAATTATTTTCAATTATGGGTGGGGAAATTGGGTTGTGGTTCGAATGGAATGGTGTTTGGTTCATAAATTTTTTGTGTGTGGGTTTAGGTTTAAAATAGGATGATGTAAGACAAAGAAAAAAGACCCAATTTTCTACAACCTAAGCTTAGATACCAATTTGATACATATGAGATCTAACTTGGGCCATGCTAGGAAGTGATGTCTATTTAAGATTAGATCAACCAAAAATTTAGAGCAGATTGGGAAGAGATTTAAGAAGTTGAAATTGATTCTTGGAACTCATTGAATCAATAATCACAATATCCACCTAAGGTTTAAACTCTTACGATAAATCTTAAAAGATTTTTGCTAAACTTCAAACTCTTGCACTAAAGTTGAAGATGAGAGACTCAATTTTTTAGAGAAAAATGAGCTGCTAAAAACAAGTTCATTTCTCTTTCATTATTTCATTAACACATATATGGATTTTAGGATTAAATTTTACAAATTATTCAACTAATACAAGTGATTTGAGTTAATACCAATAAAATAAACTACCTAATACACCACCTTATGTCACTCAGCTATGGGGTGTGTTCCGTGCTAATTTTGAATGGTAGTGTCCCTCTTTCACGTGTCCAACTCATACAGCTACCACCTGACTCATAAAGAAAGAGATAAGGATAATTTTAATATTGTAAAGGAAAAATAGAATTAAAGAATGTCTTCTAGCTTTCCTTGTTCTTCCAAAAAATCTACATTATTCTTCCTGAGTGCTGAAAAGGACTTGTCATGTAACTTGAAAGGGACTTGTGGTTTGTTTTGTGTGGCCATTGTAGGTGCAGATTAGGATGCATTTTTGGGGTATTTTTGGATCTAAAATAATAAAATAAAATGAGATAATATGGTTGGGAAATTTTTGGCTAAAAAGGTGGAGTTTTTATTATATGGAGGTGATAAAAGTTGACAAGGTTTGTATGACTAGTTTTCTTAGGAGTGATTAATTTGTCCAAGCGATGAGAGTTTTATGACTCTCAAACTTGAGAAAATTAAGGGTAAGAGTTTGATCATTCGATGAGGATGCTCCCACATCAGGAAATAATTAAATGGAAAGAAAAGAGTTTTTAGGTATTTCTTACTCAAGAAATGACTGAACTTCTTCAAAATTGTTAAGAACACGCATATGGGATTTTTCTAATTTATTTGCATCTAAGTCTCTAGTTATACTACTACCAATCCCTTTTACCTCTTAATAAAAGGAATACAATTTGGTATAGACATTCACATCATCATCACAATTTCTATTAAGGCGGTTAAACTTAGTATTTGCTTTATGCAAATATCTTGAACAAAAATGCATGCGTTATTTTGCTTTATACCCTTCTACAATAGAACCCTGTGGACGAACCATGTTACATATATAAGAATTCAAATTGTACAAATTCCTTTCCATTGGATACATCTAAAGAGAATGCATAGGTTAACATATCATAGCCTCGTAGGCCAAATGAACTAGCAAATGCAGCATCACATCAAAAAAAGACGGTGGGAAAATATTATCTAACTTACAAAGCTTTATTGGAATTTAGGCCTCAAGACTCCTCAAGTATTCCATCATCAAAAAACCCCCAAAAACCCCTTTGACGACCCTCATCAAAGCACCACCTCCACCATGTAACACCCCAGTTTTGACGAATTGAAAATTTTTGTTTTCAGAGTTAAGCGTAAAAGCTAAAATAATAAAATAATGGGTGTTATCACCACACTTAGTACAAGTACGGTTACTCTTACTATTCTCATACCAAGTACTAAGGCTAAAATCATTACCCCCCTTAAATTAATAGTATGATTACAAAATTAGAATAGAGAGAACATCAAATAAATATGGTGCTAAGCAAAATCAACATGAATGGTTTGCAAAACTCAAGAAAAGAAAAATACAAGAGAACATAAGCATCCAAAAACAACTATAATTAAAATAACAAAGGAGCATCCGATAGTCCTATGCTCTCAGATGAACCCCCAGATTCGACTAAGATCAAAAGCTAACCTACAAAGACCACTATCCATTGAATAGTCTTGGACACGTAAAAGGAACCCTTCAGTACAACGATACCGAGCAACACTTTATACTAAACCAAAATGGAAAATTAGCATAGATCAAATGCAAGGAATCAAAATATACATTATATAAAGCATCGACTGTACAGGCGTTAACTAACCATTCATATAATCACATTACTACCAATACATCATACCAACTATACTTGTTCGTCATGGAATAACTGTGACTCGCCAATGGAACATCCAAGTGATACTCTTGAGAGTATAATTAGAAACACATCAACCTCAAATGCAAGATAATAACCACATGCCATGTACCTCATCATTAGTTACGACAAATCTCATAGCACCGATAGGCTCACAAACACAGATCAACAAAATTCATAATATCACAGGTAGCATAAAGGCTGCTACTGAACCATAGGTAGGCATGAAGACTATTACTAAAACCATAGGTAAACACAAAACAACTACTGAAACCATAGGTAAGTATGAAGGCCACTACCAAAACCACATGTAGGCACAAATATTACTACCAACCAATCCAATACTCTAATAATAACCCGTCATTCATTTCCATTGCATTTACTCGAGGGGAGATCACATTGATCTTGGAGACACTAAGGTACTCCATTTATACCGATGCACTAGGCAGTCTAGTATCCTACCGACTATCAACTCAAGGATGCCCAAGTACTCTAGTTGCACTGGTACACAAAGGTAACACAGTACCCTACCAACAAGGACATGTAAGTCCGTAGAACAAATAAAGAAAGATGTAGGGTTTAGTTGGAGCACTAAGACACACTAGCAAAAATCCAGAATCAACTGTGGGCTAAACTATGTCTTTAGGGTTGCGACCCCTAAAGAGCCATCATTTCTAATCTCGAGGTCTTTCACTTTAAGTATTGGTATTTTATTAACTTGACCACGAAACTGCATGTAAATCACATAGATCCAATTTTCATAATTAATTATTTTTGCTTATTTCCAATTATCCGAGACAACCATAGTCAAGATCATTACCAAGGTAAATCATAAAAATATACTAAGACTCTCCTAAGCTCAGTTATTCACCCTTTTGGGCGTATTAGGCCACAAATGACCAAAATATCCCTTTATTCAAATTTACTACATTAACATCCTATTTAATTACTAAATCTATCTTATTTATCAAGTTGTCATGAAAATGCTAAATATAATAATTAAACATTCAGTTACATTACTAGATAAGCCAAATGACTTATTTATCCTCATTTCAGATTTTGCATATAAAATCCTAGCATGCTTATCTAATACATACATGATCACGTAGCCTCATTCTTACAACATACAATACACATTAGACATGTTGGTCACAGTAAAAATCATAATACAGGTAAAATGACCAAATTTCCCTTAAGGTTCACACCCATGATTAATATTCCACAATCAGGTTCAAGCATACTCAACACATTATTTTATACATACTTATCGTACCGAATATTTTATTGATATTAGAATCATATTAATCATACTTTCGTACCCATAATATTTTACATCAAATAACAAGCTTATCTTATCAATTTTCATGATAACAATAAAGAACACATAATTATCATATAACAAAATCACTTTGAACACATTTCATACACCAAACACCCTAACATAGTATCATGCAACATTATTACTTTAGTAAGGTTAACGATTACAATATAGTAACACACTTAACACAATTCATACATCAAAACCTTAATGTGTTATAATGCAATGTCTATCGTTTTAGTAGAGTATAACGATTACCTAAATTAAAACAAAAATTCAAAACTAGCAGTATCTTACTAAATACTACGGGATCCCGCTAATCAACTTTTGTACCTAAAAATAATACCAAAATACAAAAAAAATATTTTAACACACAAAATAATACTTACAATAATAAAATATTTATCTTTATGAAATTACCAATATTCTCTTACTTATTAATATTAGGTACCAAAATAATTTAACCAACCAAACAAAAATCACTATGCATATGCAGCATGAGCCATGTGCATGCGATGAGGGGGTTGCACGACTGGCTGGCTGAGTGAGGCAGGGGCGACAGTGGCAGCAAAGGTGGTTGGGGATGTTGGAAGGTGGGCTGGTGATAGTGGCGGTTGCTGGAAGTGAGAGTTACAGTGGAGGGTGGCAGTGGTAGTTGCTAGAGGTGTGGTTAAAGGGTGTAGGAGGATGGGAAGAGGTTGTGATAGGGGAGGAGATGATGGTGAATGGTGGTTGTGGTTGTTCTAGTAGTGCCAACGGTGATGGATAAGGTAGTGTAGGAAAGGAGGCTCGGTGGTTGACGGTGGAAGGTGGTAGCTGGAAGGGTGATGTTTGGGTGAGTTGATGGGGATGGATGACCAAGAAAATGGGGGTGGCAAGGCTATGAGGCATGAAATGCACACCTAGACTGAGACAAGCGAAGTTGCATGGGTAGGCTGTGCGAGCATGCATAGGCATGCAATAAGGAAAAAGGATGGTGCATGACAATGCGAGTGACTGTGCAATTGACAAAAACAATGCATAATGTGAGGAAAAGAAGGAGAAAATAGGCAGCAGTGGACTGCTACAGTTGGAGACAGTGAGGGGGATTGATGGGGTGGTTGTGGTAGTTGGTTTACCAAGCCATGGTAGTGATTGGGGTTGGTGGTGGTGCATTGATGGTTTTACTGGGTTTGGTTGATGAAATAGAGCAAGAAGAAGAATACGAGTGGTGATGGTGGTGCTTCGAGGTGTTTCTATTGAGTTGGTGCAGAGGGGGTGGCTGTTGGGTTGGTTGTGTAGGAAGGAAATGGTGGTGGTCGAGGGGTATGGCTCGGAGGCTGTGGTTGTGTGTGTATGTATATATGTACACAAAGAAGGGTGAGGCGATGTGTTGCATGAGAAGTGGAGGAAGACAGTGAAATGGTCGGGGCAGAAGAAATTTAGCACAACACAAAGAAGGTGTAGGATAAAAATAGATTTATTTTATTTTAATTTTAGGTTTAATTTGGATAAATTAGGATATGGGGTAAAAATAATTTGATCTAGGATAGGTTTAATATGAAAGAAAAAGGTAAAATAATTGGGGATAAATGTTTAGGAATTTATTTAGGTTACAGGGCAATGGTTATAAGTAAAATAATTAGGCTAAGTTTTAAGGGTTTGTTTTAAATAAAAAGGCTAAATAAGTGAAAGTAAAGGTTATGAAATTTTTGGGTGTTACACACCATCTGTGATCCACACCAAAACTCCCCCATAAACACCAACCAAACCAGCCATTCCTTACCCCCTCCTTTCAGGAAACACCACTGCAACCTTCCCTGTCTTCTCTCCCACTTGCTGCAACAAAGTCAACCATAACCCACCTCCAAGTTGCAATACTCCCCTCTGTTTCAACCTTCTTAGCTTCAACCAAAACTATCACACATCACCCTCCACCACTGCCCAAATTTGCCACATATTTCCCCTAGATTTGATAGTTTCCACTACACATCACCTTTACTCTTGTCTCTTTTTACCGAAGTCACCCTTTTCCTTGGCCCCCTTTATTATTTCTCTCCTTCTTCTTGTGGTGTAGCATTTTTTCCTTCTGTGTGTACCTTTACCCGATTATTTTCTAAACCCTATTTCCTAATTTAGTTTTAATTAATTTTAGTTAATATTATCTTATATTATATGCTAATATATGTGTGTGTTGATGTAAGGATTATGAAAAGGTTGAGTATGAGACTAAAATTGGATGAATCTTACTTTAATTCTTTTCTTGGATAAGAGGTAAATCATATCGTTCTACTAAGATGTGAAATCATGTGGCAACACATAAAAGTCATTATATGTTAGAGTATGATTTATTCATGAGTTTTGAAAGTTTATATGTATGTGTTACACATCGAAGTTTTACAAGATGTATGCAAGTGTGATGAATAGGTGTGAAACATGAAAGTACGATATTAAATAGCCATCATGTATTCGACGTATCATATACGCATGCGTAATCTATTGAATAATTAATGTATGCATGTCTAGGGTTTTGATAGAATGTGTAACCTTGTTAACTTAAGGCGTAATTTACATGATATGTTTTCCATGAATACCGTTGCATAGTAGCTAGGGTTGATACTATAAAATCATACCCACATGATTAGGGTTAGAATACGATAATTGTTATTCACACGATCTAGGTTTAGGAATGCCTCCTCACATGAACTGGGATGCTAATTGCTCTGTTAATTGCCGTAATATACTATACATATGTACGTACATACTGCTTGGAAAATTTACTATATGAATAACACATGATTAGGTTTTGTGGGCATAACTTACTAAATGCATGAAAAGTGGAAAATATATTCAGTTGCAAAACCTTAATGATTATCTATGTGTGAAATTGTTATTAAATATTGTGTGCTTATCATTTTCATAAAAAAATTGCACGTCATAATGATATGTGATTCACAATTTGGATAATAATGGTGGAATTTACATGAGTTGAATAGGTGTGATCGATGTAAGAGTTTTGAAAGGTTATATGTATGTGTTACACGTCGAAGTTTTACAAGATGTATGCAAGTGTGATGAATAGGTGTGAAAAAAAGAGTATAATATTAAATAGTCATAATGTATTCAACGTATCATATACACATGTGTAATCTGTTGAATAATTAACGTATGCATGTCTAGGGTTTTGATAGGACGTGTAACCTTGTTAATTTAAGACATAATTTACATGATATGTTTTCCATGAATATCGTTGCATATTAGATAGGGTTGATACTATAAAATCATGCCCACATGATTAGGGTTAGAATATGATAATTGTTATTCGCATGATCTAGGATTAGGAATGCATCCTCACATGAACTGGCATGTTAATTGCTTTGTTAATTGCCATAATATGCTATACTACATATACACGTACATACTACTTGGAAAATTTACTATGTGAAGAACACATGATTAGAGTTTGTGGGCGTAACTCACTAAATGCATGAAAAGTGGAAAATATATTCACGTGCAAAACCTTAAAGATTACCTACGTGTAAAATTGTTATTAATTATGTGTGTTTATCCTTTTCATAACAAATTGCACGTCATAATGATATGTGGTTCACAATTTGGATAATAATGGTGGAATTATGGTTTTGAAGGCATTTTGGCCATTTTCAACCTAATGTATATTTTGTGAATAATTAGATGTAGGATGAACTTAGAATTTTGATAGGTTGACTTTAACATAGACTAATGACCTTATGGGTTACCTTAATAATTGGAAATAAAGGTAAAATGGATAATCATGGAAATGGAAATAATTTTGTAATATGTGCTTTCTGTGGTCACCTTATAAAATACTAATACTTAAGGTGGAAGACCTCAAGTTTGGGAATGGTTGCTCTCGAGGGGTATTTACCCTAGAGATGAGGCAGGAGCTCTCAGTTTGTTTGGTTCATTAGTGTGTTGTTGTGCCCTAGTAAGGCCATAGTCTACCCTATAGGTTTCCTAGGTTAGGTGGGTATTGTGCTGACTTGTGCACCAGTATAACCAGATAATTGTTATACCTTTAGGTTGGATGGTTGGAGGGTACCGTGTTGCTTTGTATGCTGGTATGACTGGTGTACTTTTATATATCTGGATTATTATTGTAAACCCCTCGAGTAATTCAAATGGAAATACTTATTAAGTGAAAATATTAATGATTTGTTCTGGATTCCTATTTTGGTAGCTGTCATTGTGTGATATATGTTTTGGTATATAATTTTGTAGTTGCCCTAGCACCCTACCTTGATATTTGGAATTTATTTGGATGAGTGGATCCGATAGTTGCTTTAGCACCCTACCGTGTATTTGGAATTGATATGGATTATTGTTTTAGTAGTTGCCTTAATGCCCTACCTAGGTATTTGGGTTTCTTTTTTATTATACCGATTGTGGTTATTTTATAATCGTATGATTTTCATGATGTATCTATGCTATGTGTACCCTATGTAGCCTTATATGTTATTAGTACCATGGTACCAATGAGTTTTGTTAAAGGTCATATGGCTAGTCAATTGACAGTGTGTAAATTGTAAAAATATTTTGAGGGTTCGACCTGATGTCTCCTAGTAGAGGGTTGAGAGTTTTCACTATCTGGTACTTGCCCCGACATATTTTGATCCAGATATTCCTTTGACTCTTAAGTTCCTTACTATTCCTCATTTAGTCATATTCTAATATATTTTCCTGACTCTTTTATATTTACCATAATAAAGTAATTTGTAATTAAATCTTTATTTCGTTCTTACATTGTAAATGCTATTTATGTACAATAATATTTTAGCCTTAACACTATACTCAGTTTGAATTGGGGTAAATTGGGGTGAGGGTAAACATTAAAAATTAATCTAGGTGAAGGGAATGGCAGTGAATCATAGTGAATGTTTTAAAATATTATTTGGATGATATTAACCTAACTTAGGTGAATCAAGGTGAATGTTTTAAAAACCTCATTTAGATTGAGGTGAATTTATAAAATTTACTTATATTTTTTCATTCACTTTCGTTATCCCCTAAAATTTGAGGTTAACAAAAATAAGGTTAATCGGGTTGAACAGAGGTGAAACTTTAACCTCGATTCACCTAAATGAGGTTAGTAAAACCCGATTCCAAATGGGGTGAATTAATTGATTCACCTTCATTCACTCCAAACTAAACGCACCATTAGTATTATAATGATAGAAGATTCCATAATTATATTGAGTGTAGCGGTACACCCGATATCTTTAAGAAACTTTGGTAGTAAATTTTAGGGTGTTACAGTACCCTTCACATGAAGCAATTGAATTAAAGCTGAAATTTTAGATCCCTTAGAATCCTCATGAAAAGGTCATTGGAAGTCATTCAACAACCTATGTTTATCTAGTGCTTCAAATTTGGGTTATTCTTCATGGTTTAAGAATCTCATATTTCCCAAATTTGACTCAAGATTACGATAAGTAGGATACCTATCTTCTAAAAGTTATGCTATCTCGTTATCACTATCACCATAGTTATCTTCATTATCATTATGTTGAAGATCCATATTGATGTCAGAATGTTCTTCGTGTCCTTCTTTACTAGGATGAAACCATTGAGTATAACCTCTCATAATCCTAAAGGCCATTAAGTGTGCTTTCACAGTATCATGAGTTCTATAATCAGTGTTAACATAATTGACACACATGCATGTAATTATATTTCCATTGATTTTTTAAAATGCATAGTTTAATAATTCTTCAACCTCGGTAAAATATGTTAGATCATGAAAATGCTCATCAATAAGGCCAATCCATTCCTTATTGGTGCCATTTTTTAAAGGGAAAAGATGGCATATACATAACAACTAGGGAAAACATATCAACTAGATAAAACACCTACACAATCATTTTGAATAATAAATAATAAGGATTACAAAAATATAACAACAAACATCATTAATACAGTATTAATGAATGAAATAGAAAGCACAAAAGCACACCAATTACACCGTATGTTATTTCTTGTTAAAAAATAATGTCAATGTTGATCATCATCATATTCTTTATCTAATTTTATCAACTTCAATGATTATAAAATTCTTAAATGAATTAACACAACAAATAATCTAAGGACATCAAAAAGATATTATACAACAATATAAAGTAACGAAGAAAACATTTAGCCCCACCATCCATCAAATCCTAACACATATATAGTTTATGTGATGGTATTAGCATATATAATGTAAAATCATGTCCAAATAGCCAAATGAAACTAGGCACAAATCTACCTATATATAAAAACAAAGTCCTTTACTCCATTATTTTTCCACTCAAAAACATCACACTCGGTAAAGTAGAAATTTACAGTGGATAAGAAAACACATAATTCAGTGAAAAATGATAAAAAAAAAAGCTAATTATCAATTCATAATAAAGGAATGACATCAAGAGCAGAAAAGACAACGACAAGTGAGGATGCCAACTGTTGAAAAATTAAGCTTGATGGTAACAAAAATTGAAGTAGTGGGTAAGGGAAATTGAGTAGAAACCCAAATATTTAGGTGTACATTTTTTTCAATGAAAACATATAATTTTGTTTTAATTCATTTTTTGTTTGATTTATAGACTTATTTTGAATTATTTATTTTTTAAGCTAACAACTAATGTGGGTTAAGTTTGGAAATTACCTGGGTTTGCATTTTCTAGGTTTTTTGTTTTCAAATTTTAAGTAGATTTTTTTCCGAATCAATCTGCAACGATAATGGAGGGGGAGTGGTTCAAGTTTCTTTGTTTCCTCTTGAATATAACCTTTTATGAGCTCAATAGAAGATACACTATACATTGAATACAAAATTCCTTCTCAACAACAAGGATACACACGGTTGTGTGAAAACCATTCACCACTACACAAAAATTAAGTAAAATTGGTGAACTACAATTGTGAACCACAACACATGAGATAAGCTAGAATCGTGAACCACAACCGTGAACTCACAATCATGTGTCGACCACCAACTACAAGATAAATCAAGTTGTTATAGCTAAAATCTACCACCTCCCGAAGCAGTTGAGGTGAGAAAAAATGAGAAAAGAAAAAATACATCAGAAAATTAAGGACGTCGAGGTGAGAAATTGACCTAATTGAAGCTGCAGAAGGTCTACGATATGCCATTGTAGGCTTGTGAAGAAGCCCCCCCAGAGATGGAGTTGAGCCTTCGTTCTTCAGGGTCGTGGTGAAAGGTAGTAAAGTAAAAGGGTTGTGTTTTAGGGGAAATATTTATGTTGGTTCCTATGGCACAATAGGTGGGAAATATATCCTATGTGCATCAATTTATTTATTTTTTGGAATTTTGAGGAATTGAGAGGTTTGTGCTTGTATGTGGTTTTATTATTATTTAATTTTAAGCAATTGAGAGCTTTATATGTTTTTCCCTGTTTTATCTCACCCCTTTTTTTAGTATATGAGAAATTGAGAAGTTTGTATGTGTTTTTTCCCACTATCTTGCCTTTTTTTCCAGAGATTTGAATTTTTTTCACTATATATATATATATATATATATATATATATATATATGAGACTTAAATGTCTTTAATGAACAAACAAATTAATGATTAATAACTAGAAATTATACTAGTCACAATAGACATACCCATAACAATGAATTTTTATGACAATCATTAATAAATATATCAATAGCGACAAAAAAATGGTAGCTAAATTAGACATTAATGCACTAGTTTCATGTAGTAAGGATTTGTTGCAGCTGTTAGGAACCCAAATGGATAGAGGAAAAGGACCAACCAGTGGAAGAATCAAAGTAAATGGTATGCACTTGACCCACACGAAGTCCTTCTTGGCATAAATATTCCATAAAAGTTTGCCTATAGCAACAATCTTCCACACTTGTAAGTTGATAAGACCCAAACCACCCTCTTTCTTTGGAGTGCAAACTATTTCCCAAACAACTAAAGCTTTCCTTGACGAATCAATCTTCTTTGTCTATAAGAACTATGTACACATGTTTTCAATTTGTTGAATAAACTTGTGTGGGAGGATGAAAACCTAATACTAATACATATGCATATTGAAGATGACTGATTTTAATAGTTGAGTTATGTCGACATAAGAAAGGAGATGGGATTGACAACTGGATAGTTGTTGTGAGTCTAGAAGAGGAAATAGTAACTTCTAGGTAGGAGAAGGGGAAATTTCCTTTAAATTTAGAGATGTGAAGAATCTATGCTTTAACACTAAGGTCTACACCACCAAAGAAAATGATACACTTTTGGGGATGAATATCAATGCTATATCTCAAGGAGAAATATCCAACTACATCCAAAAGCCTTTGCATTGAGCTTAAATTGCCTCGAAAAAAATAAAATCATGTCATAGGCAAATACCAATTTAATGATCTTTAACTTCTTGCATCTTGAATGTCCATGAAATCTAGGGTCCCTCCATAAACACTTCAGAGCTCAAGTGAAATAATTAGCAAAAAAAAAAAAAAACAAGTATGGTGACAAAGGGTCTCCTTGACATAAACCTCTATTTCCTTTACAAGGAGGAGTTAGATTCCCATTGAGAAACAAAGAATATGAGATAGAAGAAACACCTACTAGGATTAACTTGACAATGTGAAAGGGAAATCCATAAGCATGAATAGTTTGTTGTAAAAAAATAGTGGATTAAATCATAAGCTTTTTTGATATCCAACTTCATCATGCCTTGAGGAGAAATATGTGTTTGGGTGTAATTTCTTGCTAGTTTTGAGGCTAAGAGGATATTATCTCCTATTTTTCTTCCTTTCCACAAAACTTGATTGAGCTATATATCAATGATATTTGGCATTACATATTGCAATATGGTGGTAAGAATTTTAGAGGTGATTTTATATATAACCCACAATAAGCAATATATCTATACTCACTAAACTTTGTAGCATTTTATTTCTTTAATACAAGGGTTAAGGAAGTGATATTGAGTTATATAGGCATCACATACGTAGCACCCCCAAAATTCACTGCTAAAAATTTTTATTTTATTAAAAGAATTAGTGGAAGTAAAATAACAAAACTGTAAATTTTTTGGATATTACCATCACAATTAGTACCAGATCGGTTCACTCATACCGTTCTAGTACCAAGTGCTAAGACTGAAATAATAAAATACAGATTGCTAGGAATTCAAACCATATTGAAATCAGAGTAGCTCAATAAACGATTTATAAGAATAGAATCCACCAACGGTGGTTACAAGAATACAAGTTACATTTAAACTAGGGTTAAAAGAAAGGGATGTAAAAATCTAAAATTCCGGATAATTCCTTATGCTCTTTCCCGTTGCCCACTTGAATAACACCTAGAATGGACCTGCAAGGGATACTACCCATTGAATAGGTAGGGGCCCACGAATGGAACCCTTCAGTACTATGGTACTAAGTAACCCTTTAAACTACACTGAAAAGCAGGCCCTCAATGCAACACATGATACAAAACTATATACATATATGATAAGATATGTATACACAACATTCACATACTTACATATCCATCAAATATTAATAGGTCAAAGTGTGAAATCAATACTTTTTGGCCTTAAGCCATTAGTCTATCATTATTCAATCATCTCTCGGATTATATCCATGTGAGTGCGGGAACCCTAACTATTATATTCGGTGGACCAGAATACATACAGGGAAAAATCTCCTGACCACTATTATTTCCGATGGATCAATCTCCAGGGCAGAAGGCTCTTGGCCAGTGGCCACTATTATCGCCGGTGGATCAGTCAGGCCTTGACTCACATGCTGTTCCACTATAAGTGATTAGTATTTTCCATGATTTATTTACATAAAATTTTGATTTATTGAGCTTGGGATCCCCCGCTATTATAGTCGGTAGACCGGAATACATATAAACATCATCCAGGACAAAATGTTCCTAGGCCACTATTATATCTAGTGGATCTATACTCATAAATATCTTTCAGGGCAACACGCTCCTAGGCCACTATTATATCCGATAGATCGGTACTCATGAACATCTTCTAAGGCAACATGCTCTTGGGCCACTATTATATTTGGTGGATTGGTACTCATAATCATAATTCAATTGGGCCTGGCTCATTAGTCTTTCACTTTCACAATTAGTGTTTTCCCTTTTAATCATCATATCAATTCCATTTATTTACCTCGGAGGAGAGATCAAGATCCCAGGACACAAAGGCACACCAGTCATATCGGTGCATAAAATCTACTTAGTACCCTTCAACTATCAACCCAGGGATGTAAAGGTACCACCGACAAGGAAACCTACTCCATAAGTATGCTTACCCCCTAAATAGGTCTGTAGAGCTAGATAGAGCAAGATGTAGGGCCTAGCTAGGGCATAAAGGCACACGAGCAAATACCAGAATAAATTGTGGGCTAAACCACGTCTTTAGGGTAGCGACCCCTAAAGAGCCACCATTTTCGATCTTGAGGTCTTTCACTTTAATTATTAGTGTCTTAATTAAGGTGATCACGAAAAATATAACAATCAGATACTTATTCACTTTCAATCGTTTTGATATCATTATGTACTCCTTATTTATACTATTATCCAAGATAACTTAGAGGAATCATTAAGGCCGTCATTATCTCATCCAATTCCAATTTAGGATTCGTTCTCGTGATACTTACCGGTTGTCAAATACCCTTATCTTGCTATTCAGTGTTATTTGAGTCTTATTATGAAACTTCGTTATCCCAACGACATATTAGATACGAGTTACTGATTTACCCCTTTCATCTCCATAAAATTACCGAATTACCCCTTTCTTGTATAATTATTAAGTCATCCCTTCTTTACTTACCAATTTACCATATTACCCTTCATGTTGCATAATTACCAATTTACCCCTTGCTCGGTTTAGGTTACCAAGTTATCTTCCACATTTATTAGATCATCAATCACCCTTCATAATTATTGCACTTGTCATATTTTCCATTTGGGTTGGTTAGGTTACCAAATTATCATTTTCTTTTATTATAATTACCAAACCGCCCTTCAATTGGTTAAATTACCAAATTGCCCTTCTACATCATCATAATTACTAATTTACCCTTATCTATTATCATAATTACCAAATTACCCATTTAGTTGGTTAAATTATCGAATTGTCCTTCTCCATTATCATAATTACCAAATTGCCCTTCTATTATTATAATTACCAATTTACCCTTCTCCATTATTATAATTACCAATTTACCCTTCTCCATTATTATAATTACTATTTTACCTTTCTCCATTTTTATAATTACCAACTTACCCTTCTCCATTATTATATTACCATTTTACCTTTCTCTATTGTTATAATTATCAATTTATCCTTCTCCATTATTATAATTACCATTTTATCCTTCTCCATTATTATAATTACCAACTTACCCTTCTCCATTTATTATATTACCAATTTACCCTTCTGTATTATTATAATTAACATTTTCCCTTTATTACACCACTTTTATTAAATTACCATCACTACATAAAATATTAATATTAATACTTCATTCTCATCATCCAATTCCACCAACTATTATTATTCAACTTAATACTCATTAGCACCCACACATATTAGGCCTCACTTTTACACAAGACATATTATTGAATTTCTTCTAGGGCTCGTAATAACAATATTTATGCATCAATGGTTACAATAAAATAACATAACATGGATAAGTACTTAATATTTTTAATAATAACACAACTCCTTCCTTAAGCATTATATCTACACATAACACAAAAACTAGCATGATTTCCTTTTTATCAACCAATACAAACAACTATATATATTATACTAAACAACATATATCATGCATAAAGATATATTAAAAACCCTAATGTGCTAGCATACGTTTATCCATACATTTAAGTGGGGTTTAACGATTACTTTATTTCCAGTAAAAATCGAACATTACCGGTATCCCTGTTAAATATTCAAGCTTTGATTAGCAAAACTAAAACCTAAAAATAATATCAATATGTATTATAGTAGAATTAGAAAAACCAAAAGTATAAGACTTTATCAAAACTTAATTAATGATACACCTAACTTAACTATTATTATACCTTAAAATTCATTAACCAAGTCAACCCAAAGGAATGCAGCAACTCACACTGTTCAGCATGAGCTGAATGCAAAACAAGGTTTAGAAGGGGTCGAAGGTGGTGGAAGAAAAGAAGGGAGGGGTGTTTTCAAGTTAGGATTTTGGGGCTAGGAAAGAGGGTAGGTGGGAGAGAGTTAGAGCAAGGGATGGGTGCAGGGGTGGAGAGGGGGTGTAGGTGGTGGTAGGGGATGGGTTATCGGCGACCAAGGGCGGCAGAGGCGGTAACAACGGGGCTACGAAGGAGGCTACAGAAGTGGCTGTGGCTGAAAAGGAAGGAAAAGGGAGGAGGAAAAGGAGGGGCTAAGGGTGTTTGTTTCAGCCAAAGGAGGTGAGGGGTGGTAGGGGAGGTTATAGGAAGTGGTTTGGTGGCTCGGGTGGCTGCAGAAGCGGCAGGAGGGTGGCGAAAGGAGGGGGTGTAGGGTGGCTGCAGAGAAGGGAGAAAAAGAAGAGGAGAGGAAGGAGGGGGCTATAGGGTGGCTCAAGGGGTGCTGCGGTGGTGTAGGGTAGGAGTAGAAGGTGGCAGGAGGCATTGTAGGTGGTTGGAGTGGCGGTGGCAGTGGCGGAGTGGGGTGGCGATGCAAAACAGAGGGAAGTGATGAAAGGAGAAGAAAGGGAGAGAAAGAGATCGGGAGAGGGAATGGGGCTAAAAAATGGACAAGGGAGAGGCTAGTGAGGAGAAGAAAAAGGAAAAGAGAAGAGGGGAGCAGGTGGCTTGGTTGGGACAACTGTAGGGTGGCAGGCGGCTACCGGGGTGTCAAGGAGAGGGAAGGAGAAAAAGGGGAAAGAAAGTGCATGCATGCTGGGGGTGCAAGGTAGGTTGGGTCTGAAATGGGGAAGAAAAGAACGGGGGTAGAGAGAGGAAGAGTGGCAGGGAGGCAGGTGGTTGTAGGGAGGTGGCAGCTGCAAGGCGTTCGAGGTGGTCAGGCATGGTGGAGGGAGAAAGGAAGAAGAAGGAGGAAGAGAAGGGGCAGGCTGGGTGAGGGAAAAAAAGAAGAAGTGGGTCGGCCCGGTCGGGGGGAGAAAGAGGAAAGAAAGGAAAGGTTGGGTTGGTCATGCAGAAGAAGGAAGGAAAAGAAAAGAAGGAGGTTGGGTTGCGTCGCGCAGGAGAGGAAAAAGGAGGGAAGTGGGCCGGCGCCTAGGCGCGAGGGGAGGGTGCAGGCCATGACTTGGCGGCCCGAAGGAAAGAAAAAGGAAAAAGAAAGAAAGGAGAAAAAGGATAAAGAAAAGGAAAAGGGGGGAAAATGAAAAGGAAAAATAGGGAAAAATAAGATAAAATAAATTATGGAATAATAGAATGTAATATTTTTGGTCTAAAAATAAATTTAATAATTTAATTTAATATATGGGTTTAAAAAGGTTAATTTTAGAAAATTATCGATTTGGAAAATTATTTAAACAAAATGAGTATGATAAAATAACAAAATATTTATTTTAATTTATTAAATATTCCTATCCAATTTTATATACTCAAATATTCATAAAATAATTAAATTAAATAAATTTAAAAGATAATTTATCCCAAATAAAAACTATTTATTAAATTATAGGTTTTTTAAATTTTGACGGATTGCAACATAGGTATCAAAAAACTCAATAATAGCAACAAACATATCATCTCCTATGATGTCCCATGTGTTTGGATATAGTTATTTGTTAATGACCCAAGTCAAAACATCTAACAACCTTTATAATATTGAAGGGCAATTATCTTAAATTTCATCATATGTGTTGAGATATTTATCCATAGATATAACTATTTTGTAAGGAATCACTTTATTTTAAAACACATATAGCTTTATATTAAGAAACAAACCAATGTTTTGAACCCAAACAAGACATATGTGAACCTATTTGTATTTAAAATAGCAATTTCAACCATATTTTTAGAAAATAGAAAGCAATATCAAATATATTATAAGCTTTTATTTTATAAATATGGATGGAATTCTATAATTACATAGCAAGTATTTGTTTGAAACTATTCAACGTAAGTACTTTATGAAAATAATCACCTTTTTATTTCTGATTTTTGGACTGAAAACTCCATACTTAATTATTGAAAACCTACTTATTTTTCATAAAAAAAAAGGATAATGGTTTGAATAACTTTGTATCAAATTATGTGTCTGCGACACTAAAAAAATATTGTGTTTGTGGACCCTTATGGGTGGTTCTCAACACCTATGTCCAACCCATAACGGGCCAAAGATTTACAACGGACTAAACAAGGAGATCCCCGGGAGGCGAAATACCTTTGGGTCCCCATTACAACCCACGAATATTCAAATTGCATTATAGTAAAGGATCCAAGTTGAACCCGTTACAGTCTCACAGACGGAAAAAAGCCGAAGATCAAAGTCCTTATCCCTTCGAATTATCATATCCCAATCAAAACAAAAACATTCGTTCTTCAACCCCTTCACCCCCTCCTTCATCAGCCTCTCTTCCCCTTTCTCCTTTTTCTGCTAAAATCTTGGGAGGTGTACATGGAGACAGTATCAGGAATTGGATTTTGTCTTCCATACATGAAGACACCAGCTCCTCAGAAGCATACGAGGAGCCAACGACTTATGGTCACAAGGTGTTCCATTGCAGTGGAGCAAGAGACAAAGAAGTCCAATGTCTCACTTGTCAGGATTGGCACCAGAGGAAGGTACCTTTTTTCGTTTCTTATGTATTAAGGGTTAGCTTCTCGTTCTGGGAATTTTGAACTTTTGATCTATCAATCAAATGGCTGATTGAGTTGACTTTATTGTTCTGTTTAAAATATTGTCGGGTGATGAAATTGCGAAGTTCTTAATTATAATATCGATGGCTTGGGAAATTGCAACATTTGGACTAGACGAAAAGTTCAGTTGCATATTTTTAGTGGCATTGTGGTCGGATTTGTGAAGTGCCGTTCTTTGTTCTGTCTCGGAATCTGACTCGAGTGGCATGTGCATGTCATGGACATGGTCATCCCGCATCAATCGATCTTGATGTGATGCCAGCAAATTTTAAATTACATATGTTACAGTCAGACTAGCTTTCTGGATGAATGGAGCTGATTACTTAAGCATATGTATGTATTTATTTTTACCGATTGCGTTTGCTTGTTTCAATCTAAGAA
Organism: Tamarix austromongolica; assembly: GCA_039764185.1. Lineage (NCBI taxonomy): Eukaryota > Viridiplantae > Streptophyta > Magnoliopsida > Caryophyllales > Tamaricaceae > Tamarix > Tamarix austromongolica. Next base: position 21,968,316 of record CM077809.1, on the reverse strand, counting down.
GTATATATATATTCGTTTTCACAACTGTTGCTTCCAATAGTAAATCTCGGGTGCAGGAAAGTATTACCAGTTGACGTTACCATCATTTCTACCTGTGAATAAAGTTTGCATTTGTAGTCGAACAGTTAGTTTACATTTTTAGTTGAACAGTTCGCTTAATATGCTGAAATCGATTTCATAAAACTAATTTCTCACGTGAACTGATAGTGATCAAGTTTGTTACAGCTGGAATTCAGAATCATAGAAACGCCGAAACAGATATTGAAAAAGTCATATTCGTAGCGACTTTGTATTTTTCAAGAATGAGCATATTTTGTAGAGGTGGGTAACCATATATTGGATTGTGCAGTTTAGTTCGTCCTATTGATGTGTCACTATCTTCCAGCGTTAAGGCTCCATTCTACTTGTCTGAATGTGCTAATATGATTTGATCAAATCTGAATAAAATTTACTATTATTGTTATAATGGCATTAAAAATAATAGTAATCTTCATTATTACTATTGTTATTATTTGTATGTATAACAATAATAATTATTATAATATTTATAAAAATTACTATTGTTACTATTACAAACATCATAATTATTATAATGATATGTATTATTGTAATTATAATAATAATAATAATTATCAAATTTGATTGATGCCGACTTGTTCTTATTTGATCTAAAAATAAGGTGAGGGGAACAAGGCCTAAATCTAGCAATTGCTTGGAGTGCTACAAACTCTCTCTCCTCTAATCATTCAACTTGTAATAGTTTTATAAGCCTTGTCGGTGAAGTATGACCTGTAATTGAATCTTACATGTAAAAGTTAGATGGTAGTTGATGGAATGTGTCGTGTGACTTGTTCCTAGTAGACTAGCAATTTGAAAAAAATAAGTACTTGGGTTGCCTTTCATGGGATTTCCTTGGAGTTTGGAACTGCAGAACAAATGATTTCTGTATTAATCCACTTCTCACTTTGTATTAGTCTCATCGCTTACCCTTCAACAGCGATTGCCTTTCCTTCCATGCACCCAATTGCATTGTGCTGTTTTTTGTGTTATGAGAAAATGATTACTTTCGTTTGAGTCCCAATTGGGCTAGACATTATTATTCATTTATTTATTGGGAGCCTATGAAAGTGAGAACAAAGTACGATATAGACAACCACAGTCACCATAAAATTGTTAACAATATCAGGAGTGGGGAAGGGGGGAATTATAGTTGAATCTGATCTATGGTACCCAAGAGTTAGCTTTAACCTCCAGGCTAAACGTCACCAGTGACCCATCACTTTATATGTTGTTGTAAGATGAATTTTGTAGCCTGAGTGTTTGACGATTCAGATTCTTATTTGCAAACATTTCAAAGTAAAATTGGAAATGTCTTCAAATAGAAGGAGCCTATAAAGGTGAATATGAAGTACTATATAAACGACCAAATCACCAAAAAGTTGTTACAATACTAGAAGTGGGGGAGGGGACTTAAAGTTGAGCCTGAAACCTGTGGTATCCAAAGTTAGCTTTACCTGCTGGACTAAAATTCACTGGTGAGTGGTGACCAATCAATTTATATTTTGTTGTATGACGAATTTTGTAAGTGCAATGTTTGATGATTCAGATTCTTAGTTGCAAACATTTCAAAGTGAAATAGGAAATGTCTTCACATAGGAGTTTTTCTGTATCAAATTTCTGAGCCCATTTTTTATACTTGCTCAATTTCCCTAAAGCAATCCCATCCCCTTCTGCTTCTATCATAGCTGTAGTCTGTTACAATAGTTGAGTTGAGAATTTCTTGCATTCATGAAGTCGTCATATCTTTTGTATAGTGGTTATCTTTCATTCTTGTATCTTCTTAAGTTATTCACTTGAATGTGTAGGACAGTCCACTAGCACTTGCTCAGGCTTATGAAACACGCGAGAAACTCATGGCCACTCATCCAGAATTGGCTGATGATGGGGCAATTCAGATTGTAATAATAAAGACAACAGGTGACAAAATTCTAACACAGCCTCTGGCAGACATAGGTGGGAAAGGCTTGTTCACAAAGGAGATAGACGAGGCACTCTTGAATAGTGATATTGATATTGCTGTCCACTCAATGAAAGATGTTCCCACCTATTTACCTGATAAAATTGTCTTACCTTGCAACCTTCCACGTGAGGATGTCCGGGATGCCTTTATTTCTTCTGGTGCAGCTTCCCTAGCTGAGCTTCCGGCCGGAAGTGTCGTTGGTACCGCGTCACTTAGACGAAAATCACAACTGCTACATCGATATCCATCACTTAGTGTAAGTTTGTGGCCTCTGGCCTATCATTTTGTTTTTCATTTTCTTGTCCTTTAAACTTTAAATATAAGGCCTGCAAGACTTTTTAAGATATCAGAAAGTTATTCACCTTGACAAATATTGGCAAATTTGGTTCCTCATGGAGGAAAGCTGGATGCATGTTTAAAGCTAAATGCTCCCTGTTTTGGAGTGCTGTTATGCTATAGACATGCTCAATTCATATTGCTTAACTTATCTATTTCCTTTTCTCATGCTATTTTCTTTAATTGCGGGAACTGGCGAGTTCATGCTTCTTGTGAACTTGTGACCCTCATTTCAATCTGTTGAAAACTTATTTGAGTGAATGTTCCAAATATTTAGCAAGCTTTTTTTGAACGTTCCAGCAAATAAACGAACTTATACATTTATATTGTTACCAACGAAGTAATACATTTATATTGTTACCAATGAAGTAATACATGCCTTTTGCTTTGTACTGCCTACATGCTTTAGTTTTTGTAAGCTGGCTGATTCATGTACAATGTGCCTTAACTAACATCCCAAAGGTTGTGTATAAGTATCATGGAGGTCAGTTTAAATATTTTATTTGTAACAAGTAAAGCATATTCTTAATTTTCTATAAGGTGGTTAGTGATTCGTGCAGACTTATACTTCAATGTGTTTGAACTAACATCTTTTCACAAATTTGCTACTGTTACTGCTCTTAACATCAACTTGGATGTTGACTTGCCCCTCCACTGAATCTCTTTAGTAGCAGGAGATTTTACTGCAAGTGGAGAAAGTCTTAGATCAGGAATGCCATGCTGAGTGATAGTTGAGCTGATCACTGGCATGATTCACTAAATGCAATGTTGCACAGACATTTCATTCATGCTGTTTACTAAATGCATTGACAAGCTTCTTGGGATGGCTCTTGTACATATATTTTTATCTCTTGAATGATATTAATGATTTTATCACATGGTTGTTCTAACTGATTTGATAGCAAGTAGCTAACCTGGTGGTTGATGTTGCTGTTATCACTTCGTGTGGGTCCATGTTCTGTTATAAAAGGTTAATGGTGGCTGACTTTTTTTAATCTCTTTGGTTTTATATCAACATGTAGGTTTTGGACAACTTTCGTGGCAATGTTCAGACACGTTTAAAAAAGCTTAATGAAGGCTTAGTCCAAGCAACATTGCTGGCATTAGCTGGACTCAAACGACTAAACATGACGGAAAATGTGACTTCTATTCTTTCGATTGATGAGATGCTTCCTGCTGTTGCTCAAGGTGCAATTGGTATTGCCTGTCGAAGTGATGATGAGAAAATGGTATGTTATTTAACTGAAGTTTCTTGAGTTGTCTAGCTGTATTGGCTGCGTGATTATTTTACTGTAGTTTCTCAAGCAATAAAACTACATTTGTGGGTGCGGTCACAGTATTAGGATGTTGCAAATGATATTTTATATGTTGCGGTTGTCGCAACGTGATTTTTTTATTTTTTATTTTCGCAATTGCGGTAATTAGGGTTATTGACAAACCGGTCGGCTCAATTCGTCTGTTTAAGAAAATGATTTAGACTCGAGCCTTATTTTTTATTAAACAAGCTGAGCTCGGGTAAAGTGAGGTTCGACTTGTATGTTTAGTTTGGTTCGTTCGTTTATAGGTTAGGCATGTATAGATTTTACTTCATAAACGAGCCAAATAGTTAAATGAGATTTTAAACAAGCTGAATAATTAAATGAGTTGATTTGGTTTGTTTAACTTCAAACGAGCAGAATAGTTAAACGAGCCAAGTCATGAATCGAATCTCAAATCATAATAAACGAGTTGATTTGGTTTGTTATTTTTTTTTAAAGTTTAACGAGCCGAGCTGAGCCAACTCGCAAACCTTATTGAATTGGGCTCATTTGACCCGTTTCAAACTCGAGTCAAAGCCAAGCCGGGGTGTATTAAGCTCATTAGCATCCCTATTAACGATAAATATGTGATTTTTCGAAATGGCCACGTTTGAAGAATTTTGGGTCGTGGTTGACCCTAAAATCGCAAAATTGTGGCCAATACGCAATTGCAGTACTGATATTTCATTGTAAGGTTTCTCTATTCACATTCTTAGCAAGTCTGGTTAGCATAAGATGGAGGTTTTTTTTGGGCTTAGTTGTATTTGTTTGCCAGCTATCACAGTATCACCTATATGCAACATACACAGGAAGTCTAAAGGGAAAAACCTAAAAGTGAAATAAAGAAAGAAGAAAATAAATACTGTGCTATTCCGTTGTTAAGGAATATTTTTGTGAGCTGATTTGAGGAGTTAGAGTTTTTTGCAGTCTAGAAAAAATTGTGATGGCAATTTTAATGGTAGTTTCCAAGAATCAATTCCACACTAGAGTTGTTGGGGAAAGTAAGAACCTGCAGCAATGATTTTCCCTTTTTAGTTAGCACAAGGTACCTAATTGGAATTGCTTGAAAGATGGAACCCACAGCCCTGGGCCTGTACTGACTTAGGAGTTGTGGTATGTTCTTGATTATTTAGTCCTTGATTAGTGTTCTTCGGTTCAGTGGCTGAGCCTAGTTCTGGAGTCTTTGATTGAATTCGACCCCGAAAATGATTATTTGTCTTTCCTTTGATACGGGTTGAATGCTTATGACCTGTGTTGAAATAATTGAGTTAATTAGGAGGATTTGAGAAAAGAGTAGTGTAGAGTATTGAAGTAGAAGAGAGGGAGACGGGTCAGGAGGCCAGCAGCCAGCTAGGAGGAGGAGAGAGCATACAATTAAATAGCAGTCTTGCTATAGCGTAGCGGCCGCTATTTAGCAGTTTTTGGGTCAACCGTGACGCGAAATTACCGATACGGTACGGTTTTAAAATTTCACATTTATCGGCTGATAAATCGGAAAATATCACCAATAAATTGGGATAAATCGGCGACTTATTGAGAATTCTTACATCTACTGAAAAAAGCATGCATGATAATTTTTTTATTCATTTACTTTATATATCTTGGACCAAGTTACTATTGAATTATAATAAAGTATTACCATTTATTATCTTCACATTTACTATTAAATAATATGTTTTTTTTTTCATTCTAAGGTAAATTTAGGGTTAATAGGAAAATTTAGCATATAATGACTCACTTTAATACTTCTAATATAATGTAAAACACTAGTTTATTGAATATTTATATTCAAATGATCAATAAATAATAATTAGAGTATATGGTGAAATAAAAATAAAAATTCACGCTGCGACAACCACGACACATAATTTATCGTTTGCGACGCTTCGATACCATGACGGTAACACTGCGACCGCAATTTAATTGCCTGGGAGAGAGTGCACGAGAGATAGGGATAGGGGATCATAGAATTAACAGATTCGTTAATTCCCCAAAGCTTAATTTCTCATTAATGATATGCTCATATTTATACTCAACACAAACTTTGGGGCCTTATCCATTTCACATTCTATTAATCTAAACTTTCCTAATCTTAAAAGATATTCAATCTTAAACAAAATCAGCTATAATGTTAATAATATCTATCTAAATAATAAAAGATACTTCAATCTTAAAAGATGCAAGGTTATTACTAAATAATGCTATTTAGCTATTATGGAAATAAGTTAACTAAGCAGCAGTTGGTTTTTATGCCCTTTTATGAGGGGAAGTGTGACAAGTTGACATTGTTAGTGGTAGGGATGGACACCATGGTTAGGTTTAGGGTTTAGGCTTGTTTTGTGCAGTGATAATTGGCTTTGGGACTGTTAATGGTCTCTTTATTAAGGATACACACTTTTGCTCCAATTTCCAGTTTGTGCATTGAAAAATGTCTATACGTTTTCCTTTTGGTCAACTTTGAACTAACGAAAGGGAAAAAGCTCAAGCTACAATTATCAATTGCCTTGGGAGTATATCATCACAAAAGAAAAAGAAGAAAAAAGCGACCGCCATCATAGTGTTCTGTCCAAGGTGGAGGTTATGGAAACGCAGAAGGCGACCTAGCCCTCAACAGTCAACACTCAACTTTACGACCATCGGAGGTCCATCTTTAATGGAAAAATCTTCACCAATTAGGAAATCAACGCAACCTGTGTCGCAAGAAGATAGTGGTAGCATTATGGTAAGTTGCGAAAGAGTGGCGAGTTTCTCTAGTACACCCAACGATGGTATCCCCAAACCCTAAGGCTTTGATTTAGGTCGATCCGATTGTGGTTGTGAAGGAATCTGCACGTGTTGTTACGATTGTGCTTGTGGAAGATGCTGCAAGGGTCGCGACCTAGCTGGAAGAAGATGACTACCCATAATAGGCATCCGGAGCAGGGTCTTAACCTCAAGTATATTGCTCTGATTATAGTGGAAGGAAAGGCTAAAGACAAAGATCGAGAGAAGGGCAAGGCAATGGGCAAATACTTTTGTTGGTTATGTTTCAAGACCTAGGCCTACCTATGTGTAAATGTAGAGATATGTGAGTCTTCAATGGAGTTTCCTTGATATGAAACTAGAGATCCAAAGTCACAAGAAGGATATTTTATCATCTGCTTCACTATTGAGGACATGATGAATAGAGTCCTCAAGAAACTGTACTGGACCTTTGGTACTTGACCTATGCTTCTTCACAAATGGATTTCTAAAATAAGGTTTGATTTGTAAAATAAGGTTTGATTTGGCACTACTACCTCTTTGGATTCTTTTGCTCGGTTTGCCTTACATCTTTGGCCGGATGATTCATTGAGTCGATTGGGTAACTTGCTAGGCCGACCTATATGTGTAGACGCTATTACTACATCTAGAGTATAAGTGTTTTACCTGAGGCTCCTCATTGAGATAGATGTTAGTAAACCATTGTTAGATACTATTGAATGCCTTCTACTAAATGGTGATACTTATCAACAACATGTCACTTTTTGTGTGCTCTATAATTCTATAGGTCATGATATAGGCCATTGCCCTAAGATAAAACATGTCGCTCAACCCACCAAGCACTAGGCAGGTGTGGGTGCAAAAATAAGCAGATCGGGTTGTTAAAATACAGAAGGTTGGTTCTACCCTTAAGCAGATTGGAGCTAACCTTGATGTTCCTTTATTGGTCAAAGGAAAGGAGAAGTTGGATGAAGTTGTTGTACCAATCTGACAAGGCGTTAACGTTTCAAAATCCTTGTCAAAGGTTGGGCATTTGATTCCTAGGACGACCTCTTGATTCAACATAAATATTGTAGCATGGAATATCTGAGGACTTGACGAAGTCCTCAAGCAAAATGAGGTGAATTGTTTTGTAAAGAAACATCATATATGTATTCTAGATTGTTAGAGACTAGAGTTAAAGTAGATAAGGTGCAAAAAGTGGTGGAAAGGATTAATTTCAAGTGGCAACTGATAGGAAACTATGAATACCATGTAAATGGACGAGTCTGGATACTATGGAACACTACTAAATACAATGTGACAGTGATTACCAAATGTGACTAGGAGATATACGTCAAGTTTGAGAATAGAGGTGACGATGCTAGCTTTTATATGACCATGATTTATGCTAAAGATTATGCTGGTCAAAGGAGATCTCTGTGGCAGTGGTTGCTCAACTTGAATTTTCAGAGGCACCATGGCTGATGCTTGGCAATTTCAATATTATTTTACACAACAGAAAAGGTTGGGGGAGGTATTGATGACCAAGGCATGGAGGAGTTTGCTCCGTGTCTTCAATAGTGTGGTACGAGTGACTTTAGATATTTTGTAGACTTGTTTACTTGTATAAGCAGCCAAGGTATGGATACAAGAATATGGGGTACATTAGATAGAGGTTTGGTAAATTGTGAGTGGTTGAGTATGTTTCCCACCGCACATGCCAACTTTCTTTTTGGTTGTATATCCAACCATGCTGCTGGAATTGTTGATATGGGAAGGAGTGCAAGCAGTGGTCCTAAACCATTCTACTTCTATAACTATTGGGTTATGAAGCTAAGTTTCATGCAGATTGTCTAGGAGGCATGGAAGTTAAATGTGCCAGTTAGTTATAGCTATAAGTTGCTTAGAAGATTACGCACTTGAAGAAAGCTATGAATTAGTTTAATCAAACCCAATGTGGTCATGTAACTTATAAAAGAGAAGATGGACACAGGTGGTGGATGGAGGCGAAGGAGACACCGATGAGAGCCCCTCTAAATGTTATGCAAATCAATCAAGAGAAAGACGCAACTAGGACATGGGCTCGAAGAGCTCAAGAAGAGGAGTGTTTCTACTAAGAGAAAGCCCATATAGACTTCATCAAACTTGGCAACTTTAGCATCAAATATTTTTTTGCTAACGTCAAAGGCAAACATGCTCAAAACGATGTCCATACTTTTATAGAAGATGAGGGTAGTGTCTTCACGATTAGATCAAAATTGTACAAGTTCTATCAGAGGCTATTAGGGACATGTTCTGTTCAACTCAGGCACAATGATGGTTCTTTATGCTGACAAAGAACTTTCTCCATCCTTGTTGAAAGACATCACAGTTTCTCAAGTAAAGTCAACTTTGTTCTATATGGGGGAGCTTAAGAGTCCAGACCTTGACTGATCCGTTCTTCTTTAAACGAGCATGTCACGTGATTGGGGAGGATATTGTACACGATGTCAAGGAGTTTAGGCATACAAAAAGCTTATTGAAGCAAATCAACAACACTACCATTACTTTAATTCTTAAGGTACCAAATGCAACTAGAGTAGAAGAGTTTCTCCCCATTGCATGTTGTAACATATTTTACAAAGTCTTTTCAAAAGTACTTACTAACAACATGCAAACAGTGATTCATGAAGTATTTGATGCCTTTCAGGCTGCCTTTGTTAAGGGATAAATGTTGAATGACAATGTATTGATGGCCTATAAGTTGATCAAGCACTATCAAAGACGGAACATAGGGCCCTGAATGATGTTGAAGATTGATATTCAGAAGGCCTTTGAAAGTATTGAATGGATCTTCATAGAGCATATACTGTGGGAATATGGCTTTCCTTGTCACTATGTTCATCTGATCATGGAATATATTGCCTCAGTTAGAATATCTCTAAAGGTGAATAGAGTGTTGACACCGCCTTTCTGTAGTAAAGGAGGTTTGTGATAAGGAGATCCCATATCTCCTTACCTATTTGTCCTATGTATGGAGTATCCATACCAAAGTTTACAACAACTTTGGAATGCTGAAGGTTTTGAAGGTCATTCAAGTGTATCAAGATGCATATTACTTTCCTATGTTTTGCAAACGATCTCCTTAATATAGGCAGCACAACCTCTGTTGCTATGATTCATAACAAACTATTGGAGTTCGGAGTGTCTGGGTTTGAAAGCTAACCCATGGGGTGTCAACCGGTATTAAACAATAGATTTTACATCATTTGAGATGTGAAAACATTACCGACCTTTACTTAATAAATTGTTGGCAAGTATGAAAAGTTGTATTGCTAGATATTTAAGCTATTGGCCAACTAGAGCTTATTCGGTCTATATTGGGCGGGACAAAAATTTTGGGTGCAAATTTTCCTTCTCCTTAAAGCAATGATGTAGCAAGTTGAAAGGATATGCACAATGTTTGAAAAGGCGCGCCTCAAGATTGCCTAAGGTGCTAAGGCATAAGGGTTTGGGTTTTTTTTCATCCTAGGTGAGATGATATTGGAAAGGCGCACTAAGGCATGTGCCTTACCGAAAATTAGCTACTTTTAGGTTTTATTTTCATTAAAAAAAATCTACAATCAATTAGGAAGGAAAGGGAGGGTGGGAAAAAGGTTATAGGAATATCAATAGACATAATTTGAATGGGAAAGGAAACAAATGTATTTATTGTAGAGAAATAAACTCTGATAAGCTATTTTGGGACTTCATTTTTAAAAACACAATAACTAAATCTCATATTGGGAATGAAAGGGAGAGGAAAAAAGGGTAGTGGGAAGACCAAATTTGAAGAGAAGAATACTATATATTTTGGGAAGAGCAAAAGCAGTATTAAGCCGGTAATATTGGTGTCTTACTTCACCTAGGCGCCTTGCGCCTAAGCTTTAGGACCCTTATCGCCTAGGTGTGCCTTAGGCCTTTTCAAACACTGGCTATGCAGTATTTTCTTTTGGACATGTATAGGAGAGAAGGGCAACAAAGCCTTGATTTCCTTGGAAAAAGATTTGCTTGCTGAAAGAAGAAAGGGGTTTAGGCCTTCGAGATCTGTCCAATTGGAATTTAGCAGCAATGGGAAGGTACTTATGGCAACTGATCCACCACAAAGAATCTTTATGGATTTGATGGGTACACAGAGTAGGTTTATCTTCATTGGACTTCTTTGATAGCTTATTCTCCCAAAGCTCACCATTTCTGGTTGTTCAGAACTATTATGAGTTTACGAGATGAGCTACTACCATATATACAGGTGAAAGGATGTGAGAAATATGGAAAATATCATATATGAGAGGTGTATGAGCTGTTGAGATCAAGATCAGAAATACAGACATGGAGACACTTGTTTTGGAGCCATGCAGGGTTGCCGAGACAAAAATTTGTCATGCCAATGTCTTGTCATCAGGTCATCCTAACTAAGGAGAAGCTCTTTGGAAGGCATGTGGTTGAAAATGCTAGATGCAATAGCTTTGATTTTGCTGTGGAAGATCAAGACCATGTGACTGCTACTTGTCCTGTAGCCCAGACTTGCTAGTTTATGGTTCCCAACTGGCTGAAGTTTGTCTTTAAGCTCCATAGCTGGCAACAACTCGTACACTGGCTGATAGGTGTGACAGGGAGAAGACAAGGACGTGTTGTGCTGCACATAGTTGCAACAGGGTTGATATATAGACTGGAAGAATTGAAACCTTACAGTTTTTCAATATACAACCATTCTACCTAAAATCTTAGTCAAGGCCTCAAGGGGCTTGTAGAGGAGACCTTTTTGTGTGTATAGAGGACAGAGCTAGCTTTAGGAGGAGGTATAAGGGTTGTTTGGAAAAATTAGATAGATTACCATCATAAGTTTGTACTGATGAGTAATCAGTTTTGATGTACATATTTCTCTTGATATTAATAAAATTCATTATTAATTACCAAACAAGAAAATAAGAAAAGAAAAGGTGAAAGGGGCCTAGAGAGCTCTGTTACATCTGTTGCAGTTTATTTTTGATGATGAATCAACTGATCATGTATTCTCGAATGAAGAAGACCTTGTGATCAGGCTAGAGGTATATTGAATCTTTGATACAGGAAGTTGGTATTTGTACTTATGTCAATACTCCAATTTTTGTAAGTTTATGTCTGAGGATTTTTAGTTTGAATTAGTGTGTAATGCTATTTTTATGGTGTGAAAGAATGAGTGCATGTAGATTGAAAATTCAGCGAGTCACCATCGAACTTCACTTTGTTGCATTCACATCGACATGTAATCGTTGGCATAATAATGCTGCCCTTGTGTTTGGGAGTTTATTTTCATGTCCTCTTTCTGACCAAGGTCATTTATCATGAAAAAATTGCTTTCCAAAGCCACTAGAGTTGTTCATAGCAGAGGAGATAGTGTGACATGCATGCTTGCCCTGAAATTCAGGTTCAGTGTTTCACAGTTCTTTTTCTAGTTCAGTCGTTTTATTCTATTGCTCTGCTTTTGTACCCCCAGGCAAATTACTTGGCTTCACTAAATCATGAAGAAACCAGATTAGCAGTTGCTTGTGAGAGAGCTTTCCTGGAAACCTTGGATGGGTCATGCCGCACCCCTATTGCAGGGTATGCTTCCAAAGACGAAGATGGGAATTGCTTGTTCAGAGGATTGGTCGCTGCGACTGATGGGACTAAAGGTCAGCAACCATACGAAGCTGAAACATTAGCGCTACAATTCTGCTAATATATCAGCTTCTGAATTTTGATGGTTGGTTTATTTATTTATTAATATTTTATGCAGTTATAGAGACATCTAGGAAAGGCTTATTTGCCTTGGAAGATATGGTTGCGATGGGAAAGGATGCTGGACAGGAACTTCTTACACGAGCGGGTCCAGGATTTTTTGATCCTAGATAAATAGGTCATTTTTAGGGTAAGATTGTACCAAAGCTGTTGTTTTTGAGTGTTGAATTTATTTATTTTTTTAGATTTTTGAATCGTAGATCCGTGATCCACCAACGTTGTAACCTTGGAGTTAGGATAAATTTGTGGGGCTTTTGTAACGCCGGATTAATTTTATTTTTCGCCAGTCATATGAGAGGGAAATTTCATGGTTCATCATCAAATTCCTAGAGTAAATCAGCAAGTCCAGTTTTGTTCTTTGTTTTGTTGTTTTTCAATTTTTAATGCAATTACCTCTGAGATCCAGTGGATTTTGTTTTTCCTGATATCAAGAGCTATTATCATTTTCAAGTATGATGGATTTGAGGCACACTTATTTGAAGGTGGCGGGTAGTCTTCATTTCCAAAGAGCCTGGGCATCCTTTGTGCTTCTTTCAGAAATAACTCGCTGCTAAATATGATGTGTACGCCTTGACAATCCATTGAAGACGAGATTTATACCAACCTTTTGTGGTCTTTGAAGATGCCGGTTACTTGCACCGTTCTAATTCTAAATTATCAGCAGCGCTGACCACAACTATCCTTTTCAGAAGGAAAAAATAAAAATAAAAAATTAAAAAAACTGGTTTCTGCGTGTTGGGTATTGTTTTCGATTTCCAAATAATTGTTTTCCACAAAACTAAAATCAGTTCATATAAAAACAAATAAACCAATCAAATTAAAAGAAGACTTCCCAGCCATACAAATAAACTCATACTACGTCTTTAATACCTCCCTTTCACCACCAGTTTCACTACAGATAGAGAAGATAATGTCACTCTCTCTATCTTGCGGTGTGCCAAAGCCATGTTCATCATCATCGTGCTCAAACACTTCACCTAATGATTACACCACCAGGATGATACTTCATCCGCCTTCCATTACACGGTTTCAAAGCCAACGACGGTCGTGTTCGGCGGCAGCGAGGTGTGAGCTGAACCAATCTGATTCATCATCGTCGGCGGCAGCAGGAGGAGAAGCTGCAGGAAGGAGTCTTTCATCAAAGAAGCTGGAGATAGGGTCGCCGGTTATTGTAATTGAAGCTCCGACGATGATAAAGACCGCTGCCTCTGTTCCTTGTCTTAGGGTCAATGATGGTTTAGTTAAACCTGGGGATGTTGGAAGGTAAAATTTTAGGTCTAGTTGGTCTCTCTCTCTATATCTAATATGACTCACTGATCTGTTTAAACTACATTTTTTTGTTCCTCTTTTCAAAGCATTGCCTCACAGGTCCCAGATTTAATGTTGCCTTGCACGATGTAGATTGATGTGCGCATTGGTTGTGTTCCAGGATAGTATCGAGAAAACCAAAGGATGTATGGGCTGTACGGTTGAGTGTTGGAACGTATCTTATTGATGGCAAGTATTTCAAGCCTCTCGATCTCCACGAATGAACGACTTTTATCTTCATAAATTGTAATGATACAAGGTTTTTTTTAACGGCTTTCTATTTAGTTTTAGTACTTGTTTAGTCCCTCTAATTTTATATATTTTGTATAATCAATATAAAATTAAATATTTTTTTGGACAAATACTCATTTTAAATTTTAATTTGTTCTAAAATAGATATTTCATTAATAATATATTTATTATGATATAAACAACACAATAATAAAATATAAAATACATACCACATACGATATGACGATAAATATTATCATTCATCGGCAAGATAGGACACCACTTCCCAATTCCATACAAACTAAGGAAGATTGATAATAGCGAGCATCATCAGTAAATAATAGTCTTTGTATATCACTCGGACAACCTCATTTGAAATTTCCAAATCAACTTGGAACCAAGTAAATCGATGAAGCTAGAATTGTCTTAAAATTCAAATTAACTTAGATTTCAAAATACTTTTAGTTTGGATCAACAGTTATTTATTTATTTATAGGGTTGAATTTGGTTCTTGGTCATTCAATGTTAAGGTTCTTATCGTGTTTATTTGATTTGAAGCTGTAGTTTTTGAGATAAGCCATACTTAAATTTTAAGTTGTAATAGGTTTTTTTACATCGCTCAAATTTATACTTAAATTTAGCACAATTTATATATAAATTTATTTTCTCATATATCTTCATGCTTATTCGATTTAAGGATCTTTTGATTTTTACTATAATTTTAACATAAAGTAGTTACGACTAAAATCTTAGAAACATAATTCAGTACCAAATTTTTTAATTGGATAGACATTTTTAAAACTATTTACACTGCGCCAAATATAGACTTCATGTTAACATACAATGATACTACATCATTGAGGAATACATTTCTGTTTTTTTTTTTGTGCTCTATGTTAGAACCAACATTGAATCAATCAATGTCACACATTCATTGTGATGCATCTTTGTGACCACTTTCTTCATGAGATTAATTTTATACAAATTGTTAGCATTATGGATGTTATAAAAGGGGGGAAAACACAAATTATACAATTTTCTATTGTTCATTACTCAAAAAGCGAGGATCGGTTCCTCTCAATTTCAGCAAATCTACTAAGCCATGTAACTCTATTATGCGGTACCACGAAGAAGACAGGAATCTGTTATACCCTAACAAAGAAAATACTAAGTTCGGGGCCACCATTCCCATCAGGATTTACCATATAATATGTCTCAGAATCCTTAGATCCCACAACCCGCTCGAAGTATGCACGCATGTATGTTAGTTCACCATCCGAAAGATCGTTCCCATCACTCGGGAGCACGCCGGCACCCATTGAAACCGCATGCAAGAGTTGCATTACGCTCAAGTCATCGTCCGTCGGCTCCCTCTTAATACCATAACCTATCTTCCTTCCATTACAATACATTGTCCAAATTGGCTCCTCAATAAGTTTGGTCTTCTCTGAGGGGTGTTTCTCACACTCCAATGCTATCCTCACAAGCCCTAATCCCATATCCTGCAGGAGTTTCCCTGTAGGTATAGCAAGCTCAAGCAAAAGCATAGGAAGACACCTAGGATTTTCTTGGAAGGCAAGATTAATCCTAGCCTTACGGTACCCAAAAAGGGTGCCGGTAACTCGGGTTCCACCGTGGACATCACTAAGCTTGCCTCCATTGAGGGACATAGGGATGCGGCAAGTTGGAGTAATGATAGGGAATGATCTAAAAGCGGATCGGACACGCCTTATGATCTTGTTTTTTGATGGATGGTGGTTTCTCTTATCTGATGCTTGTTGGAGGGCTACTTGGCGAGTTGGAGACCTTGCATCATTGTTGATTACTGGACTAATGCGTGATTGCGGCGGCAGCGGAGGTGGTGGGGGGGAACGCTGCGGTGATGCTAGTGGGGAGGATTGCCGGTGCTGGCCCGGCATGGCTTTTATTCTGTGGGGTGCTGGGGGGTTAGCTTGGCAAGATGGGTGGATGGTAAGCTAACGAGTATTGAGGGACAAAATACTGGATGGAATGGTGAGAAAGGGGAATTGCAAAAGAGTAGGCTCTGTGTTGAGGTGGTGTTGCTGTATATGAAGAGAGAGTTGTGGGTTGCACGTTGGCATTATCAGGACGTGAAGGAATAATTTAGGCGATACAGAGAGAGGAGAAAGATTGAATAGTGACTGTTTATAAGTCGGTAAGCATAGGCGTGTCAGAAAAATTTGTAAACACATACAATGATTGCGTCCCATAGCTGCAGCTAGGTTCAGGTTTATATCTTCGAACACGGGATTATGAAAAGCATCAGTAAATCGCAAGACGCATGCCGCATGGCTCATTCAGAGCTAATTAAAATTTAACCCCCAAAACGGAAAAAGTTACAGTATCTCAGGAGGCAGAATCTCAACAGCTCAAGTCAAACTCCAACACCTCCCGCATACAATCCGCACGTTGAGACGGCAACAAAAATCCACGAAAACAAGTTCCCTATGTGCTTCCCACTCATTCAGACTATTTTTATCCAAACAAATGCCCTCCATTTCTTCATCTGTAGCTGAAACTTCAAAATGTTGACTAAGCAAGGCAACATTTTGCCCCATAAGGACATAATTGGTATATGCAATGATATAAAGGGGAGCGGGGGAAGGTTGATGCATATAGCCAAACGTAGCCCAACATTTATTCATAATGGTTGAAACTGAAACTCGGATAGAGACGTAGTCAGATGCTACAGAGACAAAGTTACATCAGCATCCCTAGCCATAACACCACAGTTGAAACTAATGTACACAGCAAATGCAATCCTAATACATTCACATTGGCCCAAAGCCCTTTACAACACTACCAAACCAGTGGTATACACACTACGCATAGCCGCAAGTATTATACAGATTGGTGCAGTAGCTTTCTACAGAAGAACTAGGCACAACAAACCATCAAATAAGGCTCCCATTTCAGCAAACCTTCTTTCAGAAGCATTTCCGGTGAACAATGGAAGGTCCGGTTTCATCATACTCTGCCTTGGATATATGCTGATTCTGAGGAAACACGACCTTTGCAAGTATTGCACCTCCGATCCATGCTGAATAGTTTGCCATGTTCTCTGGCATATACTCTGGAGCCTGTAAGATATAGGTAGGGATCAACAAGATCTTATCAGACACTGTATAACACCAAAGGACCCTATCTAATGGTAGATAAACTCAGTTTCACCAGAATATGACAAGCTAGATCATTTCAAAGAATAAACGGCTAACGACCGGAAAACAGAAAATCTGAATTAATTATCCCGTGCTCTGAAAACAGAAAACAGAAGACCTTTCTCCTTCAACTTTTGAATGGTACTACTTGAAGATTTGAAGCAGCTAGAAGCCAACTCAGCATCCTATAATCTTTACAGTAGATAGATATCCTAGAGCTGATCCAGCGCAATTTTGTCCTCCTTTACAGGGTCAGAAATAGCGTCCTGCATGATACCTGCTTGTCTTAGATGTCGCCCACTGGCAGTAAAGAATGCTACTGAGCTCTGTTTGGTAAAAGTGCCGAAATGGTTCCATGTATATTGACATTTTTTAAGCATGTACTTTGACAAAAAAATTATTTGTTAAAGCACTTAATTGTAACAAAAGGTAAGGATAGTTTTAAACTTCTACATAAGGTGATGGCTCACATCAGCTAAACTGAATGATTAACAAACATTATTCTGGCCATAGAAGTAGGACTAAGTTGCCAAAGATCCGGTAGTTTAACAACAAATTAGGAGTACAAGTATTAGTTTAATTCCAACTTCCAAGCATGTAAGAGGGTCGCTCAAGACTATTCCATCAAACTTGATCCAAACGGCAGCAATGATAACACCTTGACTGTGATATGTCCATCTTAGAAACAATTTTGGCTTCCAGATCAAACACGAGACTGTAGTGAGGAATTCTATGGGAACTAGCCTTTTAAATAGGTTTACACTTGGAAGCAACGGTTGTAAGATGAGCTGAGAATAGTGGGCAAATTCCAGCTAGGTGCTGTGACTAATCGATGTAGCAGGCAACGATTGGGGTCCAAGCCAAACGCTGATGTCAGGTAACTCACTCTTCAAGTTTGCCAAAGCACCTATCAAAATCACAAATCCAACCTCAATCTTCTGGTTCATCGCCTGAATGTCCTCATCGCCAACCATCTCAAGACTACCAATATTGATTTAATGAAAATGTACGTGGTGCGACAGTTACCAGCAAAGGTAATCGGTAATAGGATACCAAGATTGTCAGTGTTCTTAATACTATTTGTCCGACAGAAAACAGGTATAAAATCCAGCATGAAACAATTCAAAAATTATCTCCATCAAAATGACAGGAAAAACCAATTAAACAGGCCAATATGTCTAGAACTGGTTGAACCGGTTCAATCAAAACACTACTGTCGCTTAGTTTGTCATTACACTAAAATTGTACTCTGAAAAATGAAAGCATAACTACTGTCTGCAGTCTTCTCCCTGCTCTCTTCTTCATCCTTCGAGCTTCTCCCTTTTCTCTTCTTCATCCTTCTTGCTTTCTCCTTATTTATAATCATTGCTTTGTCCAGCCAACCTTCATAGTTTGACCTATACCAGATTCTCTCATAGTCACAGGCAGATGTTCTTTAGTCATTGGGTTCATGATTCGCTCAACCATCAGCAGCCTTCTGATTGAATTCCAGTCAATTTGCTCCCAATGTTGTCCTTGTCGGCACGTTTTAATTCAAGTTTGTGGAAGTTAAAAATGTAGCGAAAGATTTTGCAGAGATGAGAGGATGACAAATTGAAGAGGACTGGGAAGAAAGCTAATGATAAAAGCACGTGGGATATCCCGTCTCACCTTCGCTGATATACCTGGGAGGTAGCAATGAATCTCACCTGTATCTCACAATCCTTTGCTCCCTCAATTACATCATTAGTCTAATAGATTTCCAATGAGGTAGGGTACTTCTTTCTACTTTTTTGTTTCCTTTTCTTTGGCGGCATTTTCTTAAGTAATTTTTTAACTTTGGCAGGGCAATGTCCTGAGTTTGTCTGTTGGATCGGTACTATAGATTAAGAAATATTATTTTTTATTTTCTTAATATATGAATTAAATAGGACAATAGGAAAAAATCTCAAAAGTCAAAAACAGGTTGATCTGTGGTCAAACCAACCAAACTGCTTTTCAGTCTCAACCGAGTCGATTTTCAGGTTGGTTATAAAAATACTGAAGACAATGATAGGATCATTGGACAAGCCAAGCATGACACAGAATAGTAATTAGGGAATGTGGGAATATCCTTTCTCGATAGGACATTATAAAGACAATTAGGACAATGACCAGGAACTGGAATGCAGAACAGGTAGGGATGAACTGTGGAAATGACAATTCTTAAAATATTAGGAAATAGTAATGTTAGAAAATGCTGAAAAATATTTTATACATCCCCCCCATCATATCGATTGGTCTACAAATAATATCATAGCTCATATACACATCCAAAGATATAGAAAATATATTTCGTTTGAAATCATTTTAAAACCCAGGTCTAACCCAGGTCCTTAACTAAGATTACACCCCAAACCCTAAAGCATCTCAAAAATACAGCAGGCTAGCAGCTCCTCACCAGCGTCTCCCTCACACAATTTATTTAGGGTTTTTGCAAGTCTTTTGGTTTCCAAACATTTTGGAAACCAAAAACAGCACTCAAGTTGTGTTTCCATGTAACCTAATTTTTTTAATGATGGGAGAGTTGAGCAGCAAATAGTCATGATTGTTGCTAGGTAACTGAAGCAAAGCAGTTGTTAGGTCAGGGAGAGTTCGTAGCCATTTCAGCTGAAGTCAACTTTGAGTGTCATTGGCACAAGCGAGAGGTCCCTTGGTGTTGCGAATGGCTAATGAGGCGTGTGGCTGGATAGGATGGTGGACTAGTTTTGTGGTGTTGTGGTCATCAGTTGGTTGTCATAGTTAATGTGGTGATTGTTTGGGTGGTCTGGGTTTGGGAGGATGTTTTGTGTCGTGATTCAAGCCCTAGCCAATTAGGGTTAGGGTGTGGATATTCGTGCTGATTTTTTTGTAGATTGAGATGGCAGAACAAATTTGATCTCTGATACCACGCTAATGCAATGTTACTTTCTAGTCTTGCGGATTTATCAAACAAAACCCAAGGTTTCATACAAAATCTCACTTAAGCAAACACTCAATTTTTATCAAAAAAATCACACCAAATAAATAAGCCTAATGGCCAAAGGACTACAAAATAGATACATCAATCCTAAATTCCTAACAAAATAAAATTGTATCCTTTATAAGATCTTTAACATATATCCTAAGAAGATAACTGTTCTTAAATACAAATATACTATACCCTAATAAAAAGTAAATTCTAAAACCTACTACTTCCACTAAACTTAACCCCAATAAAAAGAAGCATATCCTTTTGGACTTTCCAATAGATTCATAATGAGAACTCGGACTCTAGAATGCATCATTCACTTAAAATTTTATTTTCTTATTTACATTCAATTGTTGGGGTGGAGGAGCAGACTCCAAGAATAGTGGTGCCAAATGGTAGTCCGAAAAAGTAATCAAGCGAATTTAATACCTTCACTAATGAGGGGCGAATTGCAGATGAGCACAAGTTAGCCTCCTTCTGGAACCTATCTTCAAAGCCTGTTCAAAAAGAAAAATCAAGCAAGTGCATACTTTAATAAAAGCAGGCAATAAAGCTACACAAGTGTGACTTTTTAAAAGTGACAAAATTTCAGAAGGAAAAATATATATCTCACTTCAAGTTCCTTATTCTAAAAATACTGCACTAAAAAATATATTATGGGCATGCACAATTAACCATGACAACTATAGTTACATAACTTAATTGAAACAACAAGGAGTTTGGAGTAGGGGTGCTCAATGGGTTGGGTAAACTATGACTTATATAACCCAACCAATGAAAATAAGCTTATGGTTTAGATGGGTTGGGTTAGTATGAGTTAACCTATGACCAGCATTGCTAGGGTCTGCCCCAAACTTTGCCCAAACCCACCCAATCTCGACTCCCATCCTCCGGGCTCAACTCAGGCCATCCTACCCAGATTCAACTTCCAACTCTTTTGACCAAACCCTGAATTGTTCTACTTGATTTTACCTACTTTGCTCTACCCTCCCCACGCAAGCCTGACCCCACTTTGCCCAGGCCTACTCAGGCCCATCAAAGTTGGCTTCACCTCTCCCAGACTTTGCCAACCTAACTTTGTTAGAACCTGACCCCACTTTGCTCTAACCTGCCCACGCAACCCTGACCCCACTTTGCCCAGGCCTACTCAGGCCCATCAAAGTTGGCTTCACCTCGACTTTGCCAACCTAACTTTGTTAGAACCTGATAGGCTTCTTATCAAGATCACATATGTTAGAAGGGGCAAAAAGGGCAATCAGGGAATTACCTAAGCTAGGAATGGGGGCAGCAGCAAGGGATTATTATTGTAATAGGGTGGTAACAGAATTCTGGTGGGATTTCGGCAGGATGTGCTGAGTCATGAGTTAGTTATTTTTCTTTGCTATCTTCAGCTATTAAAAAGAGAGAGGAAAAGGGGGGATATCAATTGATGAGAACATTGTAAGGGGAGGCTCCCAGGTCCTCAAATTCCTGGCACTATCACTTAAGTATACACCCTCTCTTCATCCTCTCGAACTTTCTCTGAATCATTTGATTTTCTTTTGTGCCATAATCAGCCCTTAGGCGATCGCTGCTCTGATACCAATATTGTTAGAATCAATAGATCATAGGAGTTGGAAAGAAAATCAAATGATTCAGAGAAAGTTCGAGAGGATGAAGAGAGGGTATATATATTGCTCAAAAACTTAAGCGATAGTGCTAGGAATTCGAGGACCTAGGAGCCTCCCCTTACAATGTTCTCATCAATCGATATCCCCCCTTTTCCTCTCTCCTATCTCTCCTTTTAATATCTGAAAATAGCAAAGAAAAATAACTAACTCATGACTCAGCCTATGACTCAGCACATCCAGTCGAAATCCCACCAGAATTCTGTTATCACCCTATTACAATAATAATCCGTTGCTGCTGCCCCCATTCCTAGCTTAGGTACTCCCCTGATTGCCCCCTTTGCCCCTTCTAACATATGTGAACTTGATAAGAGGCCTATCAGAACCTCACCCCCCTCACCTATCTAACTCCATCCTAGCCCACCCTATTTTGACCCCACCCATCCTGAATCACCCGACTCCTCCCAAATTGGTCAAGGCTTTTGGTGGTGTGATGGTGGTGGTGATGTTGAGATGGTGTGTATTAAAAAGTGTCCGAGGTGGAAATAGTGGTAAATCAATAAAAGATAAAAGAAAAAAAAGGGTCATGGCAGTGGTGTTGAGGATGTGGAGGCATTGGTGGTCAATCAAATTACAAACAGAGTGATGGCAACAACTACAGTGGTGGGTTTGAGGTGGTGGAAGGGGTGCTGATAGGTTGGTTTGTATATTTATTAACCCATGGTGTACCCATGTAACCCGTGGGTTATGATAGGTTGGACTAAAAATTATTAATCATTTGCTACAACCCGTCATGGGTTATACAATGGGTTGCATGGGCTATATGGGTTAAGCCATTATGAGTTGGTTAAGTCATGGTCACCCATTTAAACACCCCTAATTTGACGCAACTTGGATCAAGCCCACGATGTTTGAATGACTTCACAGAGGTATGAACTACAAAGACTAGGATAAAAATCCTAAAGAACTCCTAGAGGTCAACTCATAAAAGAATAACATAAAGAACACTAAAATAACCAAGGTGCTTAGTGGATAGTATTAGGAATGTACAAGTTGCAGATTGCAAATCGTTCTGGACTTAGCAAGAGATGAGTCAATATGTCATGTCCTTCTTACATGATCTCTAGGATTGATGCAACCATCACTAAATAAACAAGAAAACCAAATCTAGCAATTTCGCTATATGCCTTGCTAAGGACATCATTCCGTATCCATAGCATTTATAACATTCTCCGCAATTTTCCCTAAACACTGAGATGAATAACAAATATTAACCGACAGAGTCCTCAAAGTAGAGGCTTACTATTTCCATCTAGACCATCCTTGTTTTTTTGCTACACATCAAGTCACTCATCATATGATATTGTTACAATAGAAAACCATCCCTTGGAATCAAATAACAAAGTAGATAATCAACTTTTGATTTATAAATATATATACATATATATGTAACTTAATAAAAAATTAAGCATTTAATTTGCCTTAGGTAGGGGACTTTAAAGAAAGGCTTAATAGCGAAAACATAGGGTATACAAGTTATTGGCCAATACAATTATACATCAAGCAATGGTTTTAACATAGAAATAGATTTTTTTTTCCTTCTTTTCACTGGGTTTCTATAAAGCACATAATTAGCAGTGACCAACATGACCAGAGGATTTTGATCTGCATTCATGTTGGAAGATATAATCAGCACATCACCTGTTCTGGAGTCTCTCATCCTAACATCTACCATATCGCCAGTCATAAATGATAGTTCTAGAACTTCATAATGTCATCCATGTAATAACAACTAACACACAACACATTGCTTTGTGCCACTTTACTAGTCCTATAACTAGAGGTGGCAAAAGGGTCATATGGTCGGATTAAAATAGGGTTGTTATGTAATCAGGTAGCAGTTGGGAGTCTTTCGAGTTCAGATCCAATTTGAATAACCCTGATTCGTGTATTAGGTTGGATCATTTCGAATATCAAGTCAGATCCAGGTCTAACACATCGGATTTCTTTGTGTTCAGGTTCAAATATACAGACTCCAAATTAAATCACATGTAAATCAGATGGATTTGGATATCTAAAATCCAAATTATATCGGGTTTAGGCCAACTTAATTTAATTTCGAATTTTTAATGACATTTATTGTTATCAATTTAATATAATTAATATATTAAATTTTGTAATTTATTATTATTATTATCATAGTAATTTTTATCATAATATATTCAATGATATAACAAATTGTTATCATAAAATATGTAATGAAAATAATAAATTATTATCATCATCATTAGTATTATTATTATAGTTATTACTATAAATACAATTATAAATATTATTATATACATAATTATAAATGATCGATATAATAATTATAACTATCATGTTTATTATTATTATTATTATTGTTCTTGTCATTATTATTATCATCATCTTTAAAAATATAATAATCATTATTATTAGTAGAAATCATGCAATAAAACCATGGTTGTGGTTGCGGGGTCGCAGTATCAGAGTGTCGCAGAGTGATTCTTTTCTTTTTTTCACAATAAATTTTAGCAAAGATCGGTTGATAACTGATGTATCGCCCATAAATATGTGAAATTCTAAAACCATCGCGTATCACCAATTTTGCATATTGACTGGCCCAAAATTGAATAAATATTGACCAACATTGCATATCGGGACCGACATTTAATTGTGTGGTAGAAATACAAATATAAATTTTTACTATTGTTATTATAATAATATGTATTATAACTATTATATTAACAACTATAATTTTTATGTTTATAATAATTATAACTATAATAATAATAACAATAATAATAGAAATTTCTATGATCTAATCAGATTGATATTAATATGATATAAAAATAAAGTGAGCAGAACATTGTCCTATTAGTTAGTTTCATTTCTTGTTATATGAGTTGCATATATATAATTAAATATTAGTCCTAAATCTTGATCCGCAATATCAGATTTTAGGTCAATCAATATGCGAAATTGGCAATATACACGATTTTAGAATTTCACATGTTTATCGGTTATATGCCAATATTTTACCAATATTTTTCAATATTTATTGTGAAAAAAATTACATTGCAATAATCACGACAAATAAAATATTATTTGTGACACTCAGATACCGCAATCGCAATTGCAATTGCAGTTTTATTGCTTGGTTGCATATTTTTGTTTACTTAAAATTTTATTAATAGGATAGTTTATTGATGTCTATATAAGATAAATTGCTACCTTCGTAGATCGAATTTGACTTTCATTTAGATCAAATTTGAAATTATGTCCAAGTATAGTTTAGGTTTGAGTCGGGTCATTTTGGGTTAGGTAAGTTCGAGTTGGCTCATTATCGGGTGTCTATTAGGGTATGGGTTGGGGTCGAGGTTAGATTATTTCGATTTGGGTAATTTCGGATACGAGTCACTATCGGGTTAACTAAATTCAAGTTGGGTTCGAATTAATTTTGATTGTTTCGAGATGAGATCAAAATTAATTTTTCAAGTCCAAATTGGGTTTCAAGTCAGGTTATTCGAATCGAACTAACTTTGCCTAATCTACTAATAAACTGTCAAAACTAGGGTGAGATACGGCTAAGAATGGTTAAAGCTAACACAAGGGTTGTAAATGAGTTAAGCTCATACAATTAAATATTGGTCCTGATACATAATTTCAACTGATAATACTCAAATTTTGGGTTAGTCAATATCTGAAATTGACAGTATACAACGGTTTTAGAATTTCACGCATTTGTAAGCTATATATCAGTGATCAACCGATATATGTTGATATTTAAAAATATTTGTTGTGAAAAAAATAAAAAATCACGCAGCAACAACCGCGGCATATAAAACATTATACATGATACCCTAATACCTCACCACAATCACGACAACGGTTTTATTAATTGGCCGAACTAGCTCGATTCAGCTTGTTCATTTAATTAAATGAACCAAATTTGAAACTCACTATTGAGATAGTTTATTAAATGAGTCAAACTTGAGCCTAAAAAAGAGGGGTTTGACTCGATTTGTTAAAAGCTCGGCTTAACACATTAAAAGCTTGGCTCAGCTCGTTCGCTTAATTAAATGAGCCAAGCCCGAGCATTATTTTAGCCTCGTTTATCAAATAAATCGAGCCAGAACCTCAAGGTGTTTGGCTCGGCTTGGATACAACCCTAGTTGCCAATCAATCTTATAAGAAATTATTCATTTTAAGAAGAGACTAGGGTATAGTTGGTTAAAGCCTCAACAAGATATTAGTACTACCAAAATCCTCAAATACTATAGAAAAAGGTTGTATGCTTCACCCTCCTTGATTATAGAAAATACTATCTGCTGGTTCTGAGGAATTGACGGGGAGAGAAATTGTTAATTTTGTTACAGTTATTGACACATCTGAAATCATAGAGTATCTTATCCTTTTTGTTATTGTTATCGTCTAAGCAATAAAAATTCTATATATAGACTCCCATTTCAGTATATAATAAAATAATTTTATTTTAAAAAAAATTAGATGAAAAAATAAATTTGAACTTTAAAGTTTAGACTCACCAGGCATGGAGGATGTGGCACCGCAGAGCACAGTGCTCTCCAGAAGCTGACGGTGATTCTCAGATGATACGGTAGATATGCTGTGTACAAGCTGCTCGACAATACCATGTTCCTCTAAACCCAATATAGATGGTTGGAATAGGGCTTCTCCAATGGTATATCTTTCCTTTCCAATATTTATGACCTAGGCAGAGGGATGGATTTTAAAATAGAAATAATTTTGAGATGAAATCACACTATATAATTATTTGGAGGAACAAAAGTGAGCAGAGAGACCTAACTCATAACATTCCATGAAGCACTTCCTCTCTCTCTCTCTTCCCCCACCACCACCGCCTTGCAGTCTCGGCCTCTCTTAGTTTGAATTTCAATATATCTATAGTTGTTGGATCTATGGCTATAAATGAAGTCTGAACCAAGAGCAATAGATGCAATGATCCAAGGGAGATCACTATACCAACACTAGCTTCCCAACCCCCCTTCTTCCAAAGAAGCACATGAAGAATTAGTATACGGGAGCATAATTTGAATAAACTCAATCAGGAAATATGATACAGCTACTTATGATAACCCCAGTTGCAGAGCTGATAGTCCTTGCAAACTAAAGGACATATTTCATGAATAAAAATAAGTTTGGGGCATATGAAGCCCAAATAGCTCAAAACAGGAATTTAGGGCCATCAAATAAATACAGGGATAAAGAATAGAGCCTCTAAAAAACAAAACAAACACGCACACACAAATACAAACCAAAAGAGGAAGAAAAAGAAGAAGAAAGCCCTATTTTAGATAATCATGATATTAAAACAAAAGGAAAGGGAAATTTTCACTAGTTCCTGCAAAAAGTAGTGAAAATCTTCGCAAAAGAAAATGCAAAAATCAATTAACAAAAGAAGAATGGATGTCTAGGCCGAAGAACCAAGGAGTGATAGATGTCAGAAAGACATTAGGCCCAGTTCAGTAAACAAAGTGCTGAAATAATTTTTTTTTTATTTGTTTGAAAACACTTTACAATAAATTGTATAAAAGGTCACAAAAGTTTCAAACTTCTCCAAAAAGTGACAATGGACATCAGCTGACATTAATTAACACTATGGAAATATCTAGTTACCAAACAGAGCCTTCATTGCCACCATTTGCAACTTTATACTAATCAGGGTGATTTTCCGCCAAACTAAAAGATAATAGAACTCCATGAACCTGAATGGAGAAGAAATCTAGAAGCTCAATTGTTCTGTTTTCCTTTACGGTCCAAGAAACCTATATCTTAGGTTAAAAAGCCTTGAAGAATTGGCAGATAACACATCATCAACAAGCAAAAATGGTAAATTTTGATAAGCAGGTAATATGTTAATTTTTTCAATCCTGATGACTTATTATACATCTGTTAGGATAATTACAACAGGGCTTTGCTCCTCAGATTATGAACCCCAAAACAATAACACTACTAAATGCCTGAAAAGAGAGTCAGGCAACGGCAGAAGGCAATAGTAATTTCCCTGAAAACTCAGAACTATATCAAACTATGGCATCCTGCAACAACTATCTCATGAGTTCGCCATGTCAAGGGCATAACTGTCAGGAGGGAAGAAAATATAAAAGCATAAGAGAAAGCATCCAGAACCAGCACCTGTCCATCAGGAAGAACGTGTTGTTCTTTTCGGCAATCATTCAGGACCTTCTGATAAGCAATTTCATCTTCTGCACAACATGAGTACTTTTCCTTTATCCTCTCAAAATCCGACATTTTGAGATTATTTTGTGGATTTGATTTGCCAAGTTCACGAGAGAGTAACTTGGTCAAATCACAGCCGCCAACTCCAAACCTCCTTGAAGCAATGTGGTGAATGGCTCCTTCGACCACTGGTGCAATATCTGGTCAAGTGCCCACAGAGAGAAAAAGAGGGGGTCATCAAGGGAAATGCAAAGGTAGCATTCAAGAAAAAAAATTAGCAGAATAGACACATAAGAAAGGATAGATACAAATAAATTGTAGACCACAATTATGCGAGATGCTAAAAGAAAAAAATCTCCATATTTTAACTAGACGTATGCATAAAATAAACAGAAAAGTTCTGTGGCATTTCCCCACATGTTGCTTGGTGAAAAAAGGAACACATTTCATAAAATCCATAGGAGGCCTATATAAATTAGCGACATAAAAGAATCTGGAACAGAAAACTACCCATAAACATTTGATCCACCAAAGACAATCGTTACAAGAAAAGTCTGTATAAGGCAAGTCCATTGTACATGCAAACTGATCCTGATGAATGTACTAAGGAATAAGGAGTTACATTTCCAGGAATGGCCCAACAGTGCCTTTCTTTAAAATCATCCCAACGATGAATACCAGCCTTCCACCCAGTTATTTCATTTTTCCTTTGTATTTATTATCCCTTAGGCTCTAGCTCTTACTGTTACCTCAAAATACCTTGCTTGAAGTCACTAGATTCCAAAAAGAGAGGTCTTTCAGACGGCACCTTGCCATACATATTTTCATTATAAGACTTATGTAGTTTTTGCTTGTTGTGGCAAATACAGTAAATTCAATACACTGATTGATTTTAGTAATTCAAGGACATTTCTGGGAAAGAAGGGAGCACTAGCAAGCAAGGTGATCATCCAACATGGGAAATCATTTATGGAAACAGCAGTACTGTGATCCTCCGGCTTAAAAAAATGTACCTATCTTCCCATGACCAATATCAACGGTGCAGCCAGAAATACGTCCCACAGCATACAGAGATAAAACTGCTTGATCTGATGCATAAAAGCCAGAAGCATTGAACCTTTCAAACATTAATTGCACCAACTGTTCTCTCAAGACCTGCATTAAAAAAGGCATATCTTAGAGCTTACATAACAAATAATGATTGAAGAACAAAGCATGATTGGCTGTTGGTTACTAGTATATGCAGAGACCTATAACCTTTTGTATGGGCCGTCAAATTGATAAGAACGAGGATAAAAGAGAAATAGAAAAATGAGGCAAACAAGGAAAGGCACAAGCTTCAGATTGGAGCTAGAGAAATTATCAGAGCAATCCAGATCACAAAACTCAGCAGAATGCTGATGATTAGTAGGTTGTTTGGATTTACTTATTAAAAGTACTTATCTATGCTAAAAAAATTCTAAAATAAGTAGTTATCATGGATAATTAATTTTGATAAGTAACTCCAAACATGGACTAGGTCACACTACATCATGAGCTCAAGAAAGAAGATAGGGACATTAATCAGGTATAAGTAAACTGAGTTAACTTGAGGAGTTAAACACAATCAAAGGGACAAAAATCGTCACCAGATGGAACAAATCTACATTACATTGATGATCATGCATGGGATCCTCATGTGCAGAACCAGGGCAGCAATGTGCTGACTGCAAAAATGACGGTCATAAAATCTTCCAAATACTGAAATTTCAAGGCATTAATCACTGTAGACTATAACATTTGCAGTGGTTAGAAGTAAAGAAGTTGCCCTGCAACCAGGCAATAAAATCGGAGTCGCAAACGATAAATTATATATTACAGTCGTTGTGGGGTAAATTTTTATTTTTATTTTACTATATACTTTAATTATTGTTTATTGATCATTTGAATATAAGTATTCAATAAACTAATGTTTTATATTATACTAGAAATATTTAAGTGAGTCATTATATGCTAAATTGTCCTAACAACCCTAAATTTATCTAGGAATAAATAAAAGCATGTTATTTAGTAGGAAATATAAAGGGAAAAAATAAAAATACTTTACTATTGTTTAATAGTAACTTTGTTCAAAAATTATCATACACGTTTTTTTTCAATATATTTAAGAATTTTCAATAAATTAGCGATTTATCACCGATATTTTCCAATCTACCAATGATGCCGAATTATCGGTCAATAAACTTGAAATTTTAAAACCATAGCACATCAATAATTTCACGTCGTGGCTGACCCAAAAACCGCTATTTAATTGTATTCCTCCTACAACAACAAGCTCTCCTAATTTCACTGTTCATGGCATCTAAGGGTATAAGGGCATGTCTCCTTCATGTTACAAATATGATCAACAAATAATAAGGGTGTTCACAGATCAAATATCCAATGTTTTGGATATTTGATGATCGGATATCCCATAAAAAGTTTCGAATATTTAAAAGATTGTATATCTGAAAAAAAGCTTTAGATATCCGACACTTTGAATATTTGAAATTTCAGATCGAATAATAAATAATCCGTCGAATATCCAAAACTTTCAACTAGGTCACAATTGAGAAATATTGGATAAAAAATTATTCAACAGAAAAAGAAAAAAATTGATCCAATTTGAACAAATATAATATAACGATTTGATTTGAGTATTAAATTACATTATATTCGATTAGTAATTTCAAATTTGGCATAATAATTAAATATTTAATCAAAATAACAATTAAAAAGTATAAAATTTACTTACAATAAACACTCATTTCAAATTATACACACATACATGATTATATAAAATAAAATTTTATGAAAAAATAAATAGTGGTTAGAGTGTATATGTATATAATTTATTGGATCGAATATTATTTGTATTTGTCGAATCGGATATTCAATTTATTTGATCTTTTATTTATCAGATTGGATATTTGATTTGAAAAAAATATAGATCGGTTATTTAATATTTCGAATAAGATCAATTCGGATATCGGTTCAAATCATTAGATATCGAATAACATGAACAACCCTAACAAATATTAGATGAAGAGAACGAGCCCCTAGTCTAGAGCTTTCCCAATAGCATTCACTAACAATTTCTATAACTTCATTGACAAGCATTCAAAAAATGGAAATACTAAAGGTCGCTACAAGAGACATCATTAGTCAACCTTGGGATTTGAAAGAGGGTCGGCGAACAAAATATGTCCTTCGTTGCCAATATCCCACCCAAGGCATGTATAAAACACATGGTGTAGCAAATCTTCCATGGCATCCCAATCTCTAATGAAACCACGAACTATAGGATCAACATTGGTATCCTCAACTGATGAAATATCAGAAATTGATCCGTCTTCCGGAACTCTTTTCATCTGGCTAGGAATAACCTGAGCCAAAAATAAGCATGTTAAAATTATTGGCAAATCCAATTTCATAACTGTTGACCGGACATATTCCAGAAGATAAGGTAGAAGTGGAATGGTAGCTTGAATAAAAGCACATAATGAAGATCATGGAAGAGTTTGATCTAGTTTTATGAGCTCAAAAGAAAATTCAACCATCATCTATAGCCCCGAATAACTTTCCCATGCAAGGCAAACAAAACAAGTAAAATGAAATAGTGACAAATCTTCCAATTCACTAGCTTACCAAAAATAGACCAACTAGCACCAATTGCTTAATTCAGGCAATCAAAGTAGATGGGTAGTATCCATTACCTTCCTATATACCATTTCTAGCTTTTCATTAGAAACTAGATTAATGATGCAATAAGGTAAACCTATACCTATCTATGAGCTTGAAATTATCATATTAAGTGTAATTATGTCATTTAAATACCTAGTAGAAATAGAAAACACAACACCCATTGTCCAGGATCATAAGAACTAGAGAGGGTGGGATATACAAAGAGAGGCTGCAAGTGATTGGCTGAGAACCATGGTTAAGATTGTTATTAACACAGAAAGACCACGCATTCAACTGACTGTTCAAAGCACAGACATCATATAGTGAAAACTGGAGCGCTGAAAGGAATAATAATTTCTGTCTGATTCCTCCTAGGATAAGACAACCATCCCTTTAAGATAAAATACATCAATATGAAAATTGCCACAAATACAGCCTTGCCACAGGAAAAGTAACTTCTCGTCCAACAACAATTGTCACATCTACTTCAGTGAATACTGAATAGCCATAAAAGTAGATCCAAGTATCTGATACAAAGGAAATAAATAAACAGGCGCTCTATAATATTATGAGAGTATGTACAACAAGAGAAGAAGAAAAAAAATTCCAGTCATTTACCATAACATAGAGCAATTGTGACCTGCGTCGTGCTGGTAGCTGCTGTCATTAGTATAACTATTATTTTTTGCTATTTATTATGTAATATACTATTATTACCGCCACCACCACTACTAAAATCATCAGCATGGCATGGATTACTGTTATTATCATTTTCATTTATTATCTAGCTAAAAGAACTTGTACCTATAATTATCATACTACGTTATTTCATTTTACACTCACAAATACATTCCCTTAAAAAAAATTATGGGTTTATTGGAAACAATCCACTATTAGTACTAACACAAGCTAATTGATGTGAGCTGGTGCATATCTAGACCATCCAACACTGCTTGCTATTAGTAATAGTTGTTTGTGTACGGCGCAAGTATAAACCATCATTCCTTCAGTATTCACCACTCACTTCGAACAAAATCATTTCATCCCTCGTCCACGGACATCATAATGGAGACCAACTCAGTTTCTGAGCTAAAAATACTAAGTAGACCAGCTTATAGGATACCTCTCCAGGTAATCACACTAAAATGCCTAACTTCTATACTCCATGAAAGAAACAACCCTGGCCTTGTCCCACCTCGTCCCCTTCCGCACCAACTATCAGCACCCAGCCGCCCACAGACCGAAAAGAAAACATTTATGAAGTCATTCTTTCACGGTAAATCACACATGCACCTCCCCCACTAAATGACATCAACTTCAACTTAGTTTTTCTTGTTCTTCGGCATGAAAAATCAAGCAAACCATTTAGCCCATGTTTGTAATCCATGATAATTACTTATTTTATAAACCTTTTAGCCTAAAAGCTTTCCAAAAATAAGTAGTTATACTTATGATAAGTAGCTCCTAACAAGGTCTTCAGCGGAAATAAAGCAGCAACTTATTTTGACAGCGTAAGCATTAAACAAAGGCAGTTTGCTTCAAGGAGCATGAACTGAAACTATACCTGCTTTATACTTCGGGAAATGAAAGGAATAAGTGCAAATTTTATGTATAAGTTAAGGGTAAAAAAAAGGAGAGAAGGGGATATGGAGCTACCAAAGCAGGATTTTGGTCAGGAATAGCGAAACCAGCCTTAAGAAACTTGGAGCCTGGGTCAACGACAACAGCCTCCATAACTAGCAAATAAAGCTTTTCTGGAGTTCCAAATTTTGAGTAGCAGTGCTATCTAGAACAGAGAGGGGTTTCTCGTGCTTCCCCCTGCGCACTCACTCGTTCTGTCGCCGTGTCCGCGGGTGAGAAGAGAGAGGTGGAGGGGGGGGGGGGGTGACAAAGGCATTTAAAAACCCTCGAAACGGTGAGTTTATTTGAAGTGACGACTCCCTCCCCTTGGTGAAATATAATATAACATAAGATGAAATGAAATCGTTTTTTATGCTATATTACGAATAACTAATAAGTAGAGAAAATAAGATTTTGAGTGCCTAGCCGCCCGAAACTGGTCATGAAGCTTTTATTTAAGGAACTTCGGCCATAGCTACAAGCCTACAACAGCAATAGTAGGATGGAGTATATTTTCCCAAAGTAGTTCCTCCATACAAGAGTCAAAGTTTGTAATTATATAAACAAGATTATTATACTCTCCCGATGTATGCATCTAGATAATAAGACATTCTCACTTTCTACTTCCACGATTATTATACTCTCCCGATGTATGCATCTAGGTAATAAGACATTCTCACTTTCTACTTCCACACTTGATCAAGTAGCCAAAATGGATTTTAAGTTGATTGTTTAGTTTTATCCTCTTAATTAAGACTAAGCAATCGAATTCGATAAAGCATCTACCCACTTGTCAATTCCAAGTTTTGTCTAAAATCAACAACATTGCAACGCCTTTTGCCTCCTCAACTCTCCACAAGCCATATAAACGCCTTTTGTAAGTCACCTAACTTTCCTATTGCTTTATCTCCATACCATTACTATGTCGTAGCCCTCGTTTGAATCTTTGTCCATATCTATATTCATTTTAACACCTTCATTGATTGGTGGTTGCCATTGAATTTTCTCCCCAATATTGGGTTGAATTACTTTATTTTCCTAGAATGTCTTAAGGAGTTTGTTAATACAATCAAACACCCTTCTCAATTCCACTTCACGATCACCAAAACACCATTCATTTCAGCATCACCAAACTGCCCATCCAAAGGAAAGGAATCTTACTTTTATAGGATTCATCTTCGCAATTTAGACCAACCAATCCTTCACCTCTTGTGAAATGCTCCAAAAATATTTATTTTAAGAAATATAATTAAATAAGGATTTATTAGAGAATTAATTTAATTAATTATTTTATTTCGAATGGGAAGGATTTACTTAGGATAAATTATTAAAGAATTTATAAATATTTTTTTATAAAGGAAAAATTGGGATTTTTGCTAATTAAAAAGGAATTTAGGAAAAGTCTTTTAAAATTACCTCTAAAATTACCCTTGTACCCCTTACTTGCAATATTACTATAATGTCATTTTCTTATAAAATTACCATTTTACCCTTTACTTATAAAATTACCATTTTGTTATTTACTTATAAAATTACTATATTACCCTTTACTTATAAAATTACCATTTTACCTTTTACTTATAAAATTACCATAATACCCTTTTACTTATAAAATTATTGTTTTGTCCTTTACTTTCAAAATTACCATTTTTATTCTTTACCTCCAAATTTACCATTTCATCATTTATTTCTAAAATTATCGTTTTACCTGTTGCTTCTAAAATTACTATTTATCCTTTACTTACGAAGTTACCATTTTATCTTGTACTTATAAAATTACTATTTTACCCCTTTACCTCCAACATTACCATAATACCCTTAACTTCCAAAATTACCATAATACCCTTAGCTCCAAAATTTCCATTTTCCCCTTTACATTCAAGATTACCATAGTTACCCCTTTACTTACAAATTACAATTTTATCCTTTCACTTATAAAATCATCATTTTACCCTTTTCTTCCAAAATTACCATCTTGCTCCCTTAATACACCACTTTTATTAAATTAACATCACTACATGAAATAGTAATATTAATACTCCATTCACATTATCCAACTCCCCCAACTATTATATTTTAATATAATACTTATTAGCACCCATACATATTAAGCCACATTCTTGCACAAAACATATAATTAAAATGCCCCCTAGAGCTCACAATAATATTATTCAAGTATAAATGGTCATAATAACATAATATAACATGGATAAGTACTTAACACTTTTATTAATAGCCAAACTCTTTCCTTAGACAACATTTCCACACGTAGCACATAAAATAGCATACTTTCCTTTTTATTAATCAATACAAGCAAATATATAAATTATACTAACAAACATATATCAAACATAATAACATATTAAAAATCCTAATGTGTTAACATACGTTTATTCATGAGTTTAAGTGGGGTTTAACGATTACCTTAATTCCCGCAAAAATCAAACCTTACCGGTATCCCCGTTAAAGATTCAATCTTTAAATAACAAAATAAACACCTAAAAATAATGTCAATAATTATTATATTAGAAGTAGGAAATTAAAAGGATAAAACTTTATAAAAACTTAATTAATAACACACTTTATTAAATATTAATATACCTCAATAATTAAACAAATTAATTCCCAAAACAATGTGGAACTCACGCTGCATGAACAGCGTGAGCCACATGCAGGCTATATGGGGGAAAAAGGGTCGAAGGTAGGGAGGTAGAAGGGAGGGGTGGTCATTTCCGGGTTGAGGCTTTAGAGCTAGAAAGAGGGAAGGTGGGGGAGGATTGGAGGTAGGGGAAGGGTGCAGGAGTAAAGAGGGGGTGTAAGTGATGGTCAGGGACAAGTTATTGGCGGCCGAGGGCGGCGGAGATGGCAGCGGCGAGGCAGCAAAGGGGGTTGTTGTGGTGGGCGTGGCTGAGAAGGAAGGAAAAGGGAGAAGGAAAATGAAGGGGTGAGGGGGCTTGTTTTGGCCAAAGGAGGTATGGGGTGGTAGAGGAAGTTGTAGGGAGTGGCTTGGTGGCTTGGGTGGTGGAATAGGCGGTGGGATGACAACGGAAGGAGGCGGTGCAGGGTGCCCACCGAGAAGGGAGGAAAAAGAAGAGAAAGAGAGGAGGGGAGGAAGAAGGGGACTACGGGGTGGCTCGAGGGGGTGGTGTGATGGTGCAGGAGGGTGGCGGTGTGCGGTGGTGTAAGCGGCGGAGGGCGGCGGTGGTGCAATAATAGGGGAAAGATGATGAAAGGAGAAGAAAATGGAGAGAAGGAGTCAGGAAAGGATGGGGCTCAAAAATAGGGTAGGAGAGAGGCTGGAGAGGTGAAGAAAAAGAAGAGGGAGAAGAGAGGGGGAAGGTGGCCGGTCAGTGGCAAGTCGTAGGGTGGCAGGGAGGTGTCGCATGGCAGGGAGGGGGAAGGAAAGAAGAGGGAAAAGAAAAGGGCATGCGGGGCTGGGGTGTAGGGTTGGTTTGGGTCCAAAAAGGGAAGAAAGGGACGGGGGAGAGAGAGGGAGTAGCAGGGAGGCTAGTGGTGGTCGGGCATGGCAGTTGCAAGTGGTAGTAGGCATGCTCGAGCATGTTAAAAGGAGGTGCGTTGGTCGGGCATGGAAGAAGAAAGAAATGAAGGGGGAGCAACAGGTTGGCATAGAGGAGAAAGGAGCGGGTCGGTCCAGTTCGGTCCAAGGGATAAGGAAGGAAAAGAAAAGAGTGTTGGGTCAGGCGACACTGCATGGGAGAAGAAGAGAAGGGAAAGGGAGCTAAGGAAAGGGGAAGGAGGGGAGAAGGGAGAGAAATAAGTCAGTGGCCCAATGTGCAGAGAAGAGGCTAGCCTGGTGCGGGTGGCCCGAGGGGAGAAAAAGGAAAAAAAAGGAAGAAAGAAAAGGAGAAAAAGGAGAAAGAAAAGAAAAAAATGGAGAAAAGGAAAATAGGGAAATTTATAATAATTTAATTTATAAAATAATAGAGTGTATTATTTTTTGGGTAATAAATTAATTTAATAATTTAATTTAATTTAATTTAATATATGGGTTTAAAAAGGATAATTTAAGTAAAATATTAATTTAGAAAATTATTTAAATGAAATTAGTATGATAAAATAATAAAATATTTATTTTAATTCATTAAATATTCCTATCTAATTTTATATACTCAAAAATCCATAAAATAAATAAATTAAATAATTAAAAAAAACTAATTCATCCCAAATAAAGGTTATTTATTAAATTATAGGTTTTTTAAATTTTGGGGGATTACATTGGGATCACTTAAACAACTTATTTGAATAAAACTTCATTACCCAACCTCATAACAAATTATTCTTCCAACTGGAGAGCTTTTGTGTAACATTGTGTTACCAATAAACCCTAATTAAGAGCATAACTACAACTTGATATGCTATGTGAATCTGATAGTAGCAATTATATGCGGATACTATACGTTAGATGTGTTAATTATAAGTGTTTGGATTGGGGTAGTCGATGGATTAAGCAAACTAAGTTAAAATGGAAGGTTAAGATTTTTTTTATGACTGGCAATTGATCGAGGCCTTAAAGCCGGACAACCACGCGTCGAGGCAGGAATGGGTAGCGCTTAGGAGTTAGGTCAACAACTAAAATTATTTTTGGTGAGATTATGGTTCTTTTTTTTTTTGCCCTTCCTTCATCCTTGTAGGTCTTCTCCTGACCTTTCCTCACCTTGAAATTAGATTATTGATTGTTCCCTTTCCTTCTCCTAAGATCTTGACTATTATCACCTCATTTCATCTCTCAACCACTCCATTACACCTTCTACTTACACTAAACCTTTCATTTAAGTATTGAGGAAGCAAGTTTAGGTCAAATTCTCTCTCTCTCTCTCTCTCTCTCTCTCTTCCTTGCTAAATTTTGACCATCACCTTCCATCTTTGGGCCTTCTCTTTCTCGGTTCATTCACTATTCAACCTTTGTTACATTTTTCTCTCCCATATCTCATCTCTCTCTTGAAGGTTGCATGAGTGTTGAAAGCTCCCCATTTGTTCTTCTAGTTACAAAAACCAATATCTTCCTCTCCTTTGCACCTTTTATTGTTGTTTTTTCAACCTATAATCCTTTATCTAGCTCTATTATATTTTTATTGAGTATACGGGTGTTAGATTTAGGAAAAAGTTGAAGAGGTTTCCATCATTATTCTATCCTCTTGTTGCACCACCCATAGCTTAGGTATGGCTATATTTTCTTTTGATTTTTTATTATTGTTGTTATCTTATTATTTTATTATAATAGTTTCTAACGATTTTTTTGGATTGTAATATCTTTAAGAAGAAGGAATAATAGTTGTGAGCTAGGGCTTATGGTGTTTATTGTTCTTATTTTTGTCATTTTGCTTAGAAAATAGGCATCCCATGTGCTCCCACTAAATATGCAGAAATCATGTGTTAGCATATTTAAGGTTTCAATTATGTTTGAGTGTGATTTTATGCTTGCTTGTCATTTAATGGAATAAATGCATGTACCATGCTAGATTGCATTTTTCTTCAAGTCTTTGAGCCATGAGTCGATGTATAAGAGCATGCTAGATTTATGCATTTTAAATATATACATAATAGCATGCAAGAATAATGTTAAATGTTGAATACTAATTATGCATATGTTGTGGGGGTGATTTGGCTAGGAGAATAATTATCCTAATTGATACCTCATTTGTTATTTTTTAGCTTACTATTAGATTTATCACATGTTTTAATTAAAGTTTGATTCATGATATGTTGAGGTTTGAGCATGTATATGCACATAAATAAATGACTTGTGTTTTGCATGCTCTAAGTATATTTTTGTCTTTTCACATAAAATTTATATTTTTCTAGCATGTATGCCTAGTACGGATTCATGAGAAGTATGTGAAATATGGTATGCCATTATTAGGGTTTTATATACTAAATGGCTTAAGTGTGTTTTTAGGGATAAAATGGTAATCTTATCCTAATTTCATTTAGCTATGCCATAAACTTAGTTTGAATCTAATAACATTTGGTAATATAGTGGGAATTTAATGGGCACATAAGCTTTAAGGACATTTTGATCATTTGTGACTTTTTATGCCTAAGTGTTTGATAGTCGGACCTATACTAACATTAGTGGATTCCTAGGTTGACCTTATAAGTGTTGACTTTAACTTTTGTTTGGATCATTGACCTTATGATTAACTTGAGTAATTGTAAGTAAAGAAAAAATTGGTAAGTATGGAATTGAAATTATTTTGTCTTGTATAATATTTTATGATCACCTTATTAATATATTAATATTTAAAATTAAATATCTCAAGATAAAAAATGATGGCTCTTTAGGAGTAGCTACATTAAAGATAAGTTTTAAATCTTGTTTTTTTTATATATTTTGTTGGATGACTTACTGCCCTAATTAGTCCATATATCTTACTTTATTAAGTTCTTTGGATTTCTTAGAGTATATGTATACTTATGGATTATGTGTCCTTTTTGGTAGGACCGTGTTTCTTTCGTGTGCTAGTGCAACCAGGGTACCTTAATGTCCTTGGGATGATACTCAGTAGAATAATGTGCTACATTCATGTGTCGATATGATTAGAGCACCTTAGTGTATCCAAGTTAATATGATACCCCTTAAAGTAAAGTAAATAATTAGAAAGTAATATTTTCCTATTAGCCTTTAATATGAATTGGATTATTAGTTCGGTAGTTACCTTGTGCCCTATCCATGGTATTTGGATTGTTGGTTTGGTAGTTGCCTTTATGCCCTACCCAAGGTATTTGGTATTTGTTGATATGGTTGGTTGGTAGTTGCCTCAGTGTAATAGCCTAATGTTTATGGGATGTGGGTGATTGTTTTGGAAATGGTTAAGTCTAGTTTGGTGCTTTCCCTTGTGGGAAACTTTTGGCATGAATTAGGCTAGTGGTTTATATAATATGATTAAGTGAAATGGTATGATGAGTGTGTAGTTCTAGTGATGTTTTTCCCCAACATGCTTAATTTTATATCATTATCATATGTATTTTTCAAGCATTTATCCCATGATTCTCTCGTGGTAACCTTCTATGTGCTCCATGTGACATTTGCATATCTAGTGTTGTGTAGTGGGTTACTCGTTACTTTCATACTAATGGGTTTCATTATATAAACCCTTACCTATTAAGTCGAAAAGGACCTTAGAAGATTGTTTTGAGGGTTTTGCTTGATGGATAGTGTTTGGAGTTGAGAGTTAGGCCTATCTAGTGTTCACCATGACATCTTTTGATCTGAATATTCCTTGGAATCTTATGTCTCTTTTTCTATTT
Source organism: Tamarix austromongolica (assembly GCA_039764185.1). Lineage (NCBI taxonomy): Eukaryota > Viridiplantae > Streptophyta > Magnoliopsida > Caryophyllales > Tamaricaceae > Tamarix > Tamarix austromongolica. Next base: position 21,928,033 of record CM077809.1, on the reverse strand, counting down.
ATTTTCTTTAATGGTTGTAGCATGTTTTTCAATCTTTTGTTTTATCATAATAATCTAACCGCTCAATATAATATCTTATCTTATTGTTATTCATAATTCAAGTGTAGTAAAGTTTTAGTCTCATCACTTAGTGTGAGAATAGTAGAGAAAACTGAATTTATACTAAGTATGGTGATAACACCTAATATTTTTAATATTTTAATTTTAAAATATTTTTTAAAACAATAAAAATGGGGATGTTATATTTTGCATGACCCAATATTTTATCACACTAAATATCTAATTTTTGTATTGCCTTATCAAGGTGGGAAAACTCAAATAACAACTATATCATTCCACGTTAGAGACACCAAGAAATTGTTGTATCTTTACAAGATTGTTTTGAGGGTTTTACTTGATAGATAGTGTTTGGAGTTGAGAGTTAAGATTATCTGATGTTCACTCTAGCATCTTTTGATATGAATACTCCCTAGACTCTTATATCTCCTTTTGTATTTATTTTTCTTTAATGGTTGTAACATTTGTTAAATATTTTATTTTATCATAACAATATAATCTTGAAATATAATATCTTATTTGGTTCTTGTAATTGTTGTTCATAATTCAAGCATAGTAAAGTTTTAGTCTTGGCACTTAGTGTAAAAATAGTAGAGAAATTTGGACTTATACTAAGTATGGTGATAACACCTCATATTTTTAATGTGTTAGCTTTCACAAATAACTCTTTTAAATAATTTTTTAAGCGCTAAAAATGGGGATGTAATATTTTGCATGACCCAATCTTTTATCATGCTGAATATCTGATTTTTGTATTGCCTTATCAAGGTGGGAAAACCCAGATAACAACTATAGCACTCCATGTCTGAGACACTGAGAAATTTTTGTATCTTTACAATATTGTTTTGAGGGTTTTGGTTGATGGACAGTGTTTGGGGTTGAGAGTTAGGACTCTCTAGTATTTACTCTGGCATCTTTTGATTTGAATACTCCTTAGACACTTATATTTCTTTTTTTATTTATTTTCTTTAATGGTTGTACCATTGGTTAAATATTTTATTCTATCTAATCTTGCAATATAATATCTTATATGATTCTTGTGATTATTGTTCATAATTCAAGCGCAGTAGTTTTAGTCTCCGCACTTAGTGTAAGAATAGTAGAGAAAATTAGACTTATACTAAGGATGGTGATAACACCTTGCATTTTTAATGTTCTAACTTCCACAAATAACTCTTTTAAATAATTTTTTAAGAACTAAAAATGGGAATGTTATATTTTGCATGACCTAATCTTTTATCACATTGAATATCTGATTTTTGTATTGCCTTATCAAGGTGCAAAAACCTAGATAACAACTATAGCACTCCATGTCCAAGACACCAAGAAACTAGTGTATCTTCTCTCTTCTCTACACCGGCACACTTGGGATAAAAACAAGTTATACTTTTGAAGGTTGACATGTTAACCTAAAGCGATAAAATAAGCATCTAATAACACTTCCCATTTGGATGCCTCTTCCATAGTTGCCTTGGTAAAAAAACTATAGTATTAGTCACAAAGAATAATTTATTACAATTAATGAGAATAATGGATTATCAAACCTAGGATTTAATGTTATTAAAGCATATGAATAAGATATTTAGGACACTATACCTAACACTCAGACCCTACATTAACCATAATTCATTACTTGGTGTGCTTTTAGAATTGATGGCCGACTCCATACATCAAAATAAGTTAGTTTGAGTGTCTATTTTTATCAACTCACATACATCCTACAAAATCTTCGTAAGATATTACCCATCCTTTAACTACTACAATTCATATGCATCCATAAATTTTTTTTAGGAGGTCACCCATCATTGAACTACCATAAGATAAGCATGCTTAACTATAGAGCTTTCCAATGATAATCTTCCTAGAAAGAATATGCATCACGCTAATATTGATAGTTATATCAATCATTTTAAGCCCCTACCATCTACCACATATCATGTGATATTACACTCTTGATGTACATCTAATATTTACAATCGATCTCATGATATCTGTTATTCTCCCCAAAACTACTACATATTTTACATTTATGCCTGAAGATGTAACTAGACCAGTATTATATATCCACATATGCAAATTTCTCTTATCCATCAATATTTGATAATCCCACTTAAGAGTATACATTTAAAATACTACCCGACAAGAAACTTTTGCGGGATAAAACCAAGGTTAAAGAGAATAGTACAATTTTGTCTACGTCAACTTAGCATATATCATTCATAAATTACATTATGCGTGACTTATTTCTATGTACATGTTCTAATATTTGCAATTAAACCTCCTAACAAGGGATCAAAAACCCATATTTTATTTAAATACACGTGTCACCAAATTTGCTTTAAATGAGATCACTTCCTTTATCACCTTATTATAACTAATCAATCCAACACCTTTGAATGTAAACTTCACATCCATATAAAATCACACTCAATTTAGTGGATACATTTGAAATTATTTCATTTATTCCAACTCATCCAATAACTTAATGACATATCATAATGAGTCAAGAACTATTTACACATTAATCAATTATCATTTGCAACTATTAAGCAAAGATATCACCAATGTCCACCTTATATTATCTTATACTAGTGTAATAATAGTTTTTTGATATTTTATTTGCTATCAAAATCTTTTATCAGATTCTATTCTTATAGACATATTGAGCCATTCAATAATCTTATTGAATCTAGTGGTAATAGTATACCCTTTCAAGGATCATAATTATCCTTTTTAGGGGGGATTAACTCTTTGGACCCAAATAATATACTTTATGCATACTTGCATTATACCTGCCACTAACTTGTTAAGAGTCACTATAAGGATTTCTGAGAGTTATAAAATTAGTCAAGACATTTGGATTCATAGTTTACTAGCAAATAAATGTATTTGGTAACTAAGCTAATAGCAAGAATGAGTATGGAGTGTATTTTGATTATTCTTAGGTCCATATCTCATGGAAAAATTCTTCTATGTGTTTGCTTTCTTTCCATTTATAACAATCTCTTGTTTTATCCTCATGTCAGACTAACTAACATTTATAGCCTTCTTCGTGACTTACTTTCATATATATGGAGGAGTGCATACACATATATGGATCATCCAAACTTTAAGGTAAGCATCAAATTTATTTCAAGATATACGAACTTAAGAGATAATATGATTGGTACGAACCAAAATAAAACCTTTGTGTGCACATTGGCATATCACTTTTAGATCTCATTAATAAGGGCATTATCAATCAAATGCTTATTTGATGGCTTTACCTAGTCTTTATGATTATAATTCAAGGTAATGATACATCATTATTATCCTAAATGGATAACTATCCACTCACTAACTGTGTTTATCTTTACAAATGTAACAATATTAGTTGCCAAATGTAATGCGTAACCTTCTATTGATGTATCATTATATACCATGTTATATTTAGGTGACCAACATATTTTTATGTTTATTTTATCAAGGACATAAGAAATTTTGTATATACTTACATTATGTTGGTTTTATTGTAAATTTGTGAAGATCAAAGCCACTCATATTAGATCATTATCAAAAAAGATTTCTAGAATCTATAGTGGGAATTTATGTGAATCTCCTAATAACTTTTATCATGGATTCACATAAATGATTTCATTTGTCATGCCATAAAATAAATATTTATTGTCAAATAACTTTTGGTTAGTGACATTTTTACTTGTTCTCATGTACCAAATGTGCACTTTGCATATTTTCTCTTAGGCTTACTTTTAGCCACTCTCGATGATACTCATGTTATCAAATACTAGTAAATTAGTGTGTTGTACATATTTGACATTTTATCATTTTAAGGAATGCAATTAAGGATTTCAAAAGGCTTGATAAATTAATAATGTCGCATATAGTGTCTATGTTGGTTGTTGCTAATTGTAGACTCATAGAACATTTCATCTTTAAATTAGATTGTGTAATGGAATTTCAATCGAAAAAATTCAATCTTCTCAAAAATAGGAATGTATATGGGATGTAAAGTTATATGTATTAGATATCAATTTACTTATCAAATGGGAAACATTAGACTTCAGTCATAAAAAATATTTTTTGGATGGGAAGATTTAGGCTTCAACTATCAACCTCCTATTCTCCAATACTGAATGAAGCAAATGAGGTTATCATAAATACTCAAACCAATGCAGTGACAAAAAAGATTTGACCATAGTAGGTTTTAATTGCTATCAATGGTGAAGTAGGTGGGTAGTCTCATGATGCAAACCCCACAACCTTACTTCCCCACTTAACTCTATTTTGAATTATGCCCACGAATTGCCTACTAATATGTATTTTTAATTTATGTGCATGGATTATTGGGACTAACACAACGAGGAGCTGGAACAAAGCATATTACTAACACAACAGAGAGTTGGAACAAAGGATAAAGATATTTCTTTATCTTTTTTGTGTATTAAAAAAGTTTTTTGTAATTAGTTAATGCTATTTTTTTTGCATGTGTGTGTATCAATATATGATTATTAAATCATTTTTATAAAAAAAACTTGTTGATATTAGGTTGGGTTTGGAGGCATTCAACCAATCCTCTTGTGCATTGTACTTAGAGAGGTATAATTGATGTGTGTAGGAATATGTACCTATGGTTTGGATGGTATTATGGTTCGGTTAAGGTTGTAAAAGGAATATGGTAATTTGAAAGTGATGAAAATATGATGATGATGATTTGAAAAAGAAGAGATAATGGTGATAATGTTCGAAGGATGAAGGTTTACACAACTTGGTTTCGTGGGTTAGGGTTAGGGTTTACGATTAGGGTTTAATGGTGTTATGAATATTATGATGTTAAACGATTGAAAAGATGATGATTAGATTATGAATTTAATATGTTGAGGATGATCATTTGATAATAATAATATTCTTAGCTTAGGTTTGGAAATAGATAAAATCAAATAAGAAAAATAGGTTTAAGATGAGTGTTGAAGATGATGTCGATGGCGTTGAATATGGCAATTAGGGTTTAGAATGGCGTGGGTTTGTGGAGGGTTTGAAGGATAGAACTTAATATCTAATTCACATAGAAAAATAGATTAAGGATTTTAATAATAATCACTCACACAGAATTGATTAATATTGAGAAGAACTTACACGGAATTTAATTAAGCAAAGCTTGCAATTTCATCAATTTTCGTCTCTCTTTGTGTCGTGTACTCCTATGGTTTTTATAACCATTGGACCTCCTTAATATTAAAAAATAATCCTCCTAAAAATTTGATAAGAATCAACACAAAAAGCATTAGCGTGCTCCCTACTCTAAACACACTCAAAAGATAGAATAAGATAATCCTAAAATATAGAATTAAGCTACTTTTTACTAATTCAACTTTCTTATATTTTTAACAATTATCAACGTGATAATACTCCATATTGTACTCCAAATTGTTGATTAAAGTATCCTCATGCAGATACCACATTCATCCCTTCCATGCAACACATTTTTACCCTTCATGCATGCCATGCACACTCCTCTATCGTTAGTGACTTGTTTTGTAAGTTTCGTCCATAACTAACAATGTAGTCATTCGTCTGCCTTCAAATTTGTAGAGGATCCTCTCTAAATAGAGGATAATAGGTTCCATAGTAATAAATGCTAGGTCTTGACCATTTGCTCCTGCATCAATAATATAATTGCATCCCTATTTACCTAAATGATATCATAATGATTTGAAGGAAAATTCTCACCACTTGCTAGGCTAGACCATAAAAGGAGCTAGGAAAAAATTGCATCCCAACTTGTTCCCCCATCGTTGTGTGTGGTATCATTTTGAAAAGGAGAGACCCTTAAGGATCCCCCATTTATCTTAACCCATTTTCTTATCTCTCTAGTGGAGTCTTACCCTTCATCTTTCTTATTTTATGTCTCTAGATTTTTGACCATTTTTAGCATCTTTAATTTATCTCTCTTTTTATGGAGTCTAACTCCCATCTTTTTCATATTTGAGGCTGTTGGTTATTCCCTTTTCTATTTACCTCATTTATATACCCTTATTTTTCTTTTATTTCCATCATACACCAACACTTGAGTTGCCACCCTTTATTTTTGCTTGGTTGTGATTGAGATTCCCTCTTCCTTGTTCCACCTTGTGTTTTCCTCTCCATTTGTTTTCTTGATATTCTACTGATGAACACATATTTTTATATATTTTATGTTATCGTAATTTAGTTTTTGGTCATTTATTAAAATAATATTGGAGTTTATTTAAATTATTTATAATTATGTTATTAAATGATAATAATCCCATGTTTTTAATTTATTTCTAGCAAAAATAATATTTCTAGTGATTTTTGACAACTTGTCATATTTTGGCCATAACTTTCGTATACAAACTTAGATTTAGGTAATTTAAAATTTTGTCAACTACAACTATTATTTCTATACATTTTTGCTAAATCTGGTCATAATATGGTAAAAAATGGACTCACAATTATAGATAAAATTATTTTATATAGTAAAAGTTTGTTAGAAAATATTAAGGGATATTTTTACTAAATCTTCTTCTTGTTATGCATGGAATTTCTAGTAGCTTCACTAGTCAATGTCAAATAATGATTTAATGCAATACAAGGAAAGACAAAAAAGGGGAATGATGCAAAAAAACAAAAGAAAGAAAAAGATAAAGGAACTCTCAGATGGCTATAAAATTGAAGAAAATATATGGGTGGCGATGAACAAAATCTATCCATTACATGTATATATAAATGCCAGACAATTTAACATTGCCACATAATGGAGTAGAAGAATAAAAAAGTGATAGTTTTGATTTTTTTATCCTCTCTCCTCTACCCCATAACTTAGTTAGGATGCTATTAAATTTAATTTTAGCATTCGTATAAATAGATGGAATGATCATAGCAAACATAAAAGTTCGCAATCTTTGGTGAAGTAACTGACTAGTTAGAGAAATCACTACAAGTGCATTTCAACTGAAAAATTATTATATATACTCTAAAATTTTGTCTTTTTTATGTGGTTCTTTACTTAACTTTTGATGCTTGTGACTTATATTAAATTTTAATTTGCCATATTTTATTAAGTTTTGAGTTTTATTATGCATTATTGTTTCATATTATGATTAATTGAAGCTTGTGATATGTAAACCATATATGTGATTCATGTTTAAATTCTTATTCTTTATAAGAGACTTGATCAATTTTATATCTAGGATTAAGTGCTATGGCTATATGGTTGATTCTAATGGTTTAGTAATTAACCTGAATAAATAACAATTAATTTAGTTTAGAGTCTTTGCAAATAACTTAACTAGATCAAAATATAATTTATTATAGTCAATTTAAAAATGTTTTTATTTTTTAATTTGGCTATGGTTGATGCGTTTCTTTAGAGCTTAATGTAATTAGTTTAGCCCTAGGATAATTGAATAAACTAAGATTAATTTATAGAGGTTGATTAGTATTATAAAAACATGGGAGTTAGCTAAATTAGATGGCGTTAGAAACCAGAATAGTTAGCGTGTTAATTCTCTACTGTTAAACTATCATATTTGATTATTTGTATATTTGTTTGCTTAATGAAATTAGCTTATGCAAATTTAATATAGAGGTTGGTATAAAGAAGGGCAAGGTATGTATATGTTATTACTTTGGTTATTAATTATTTTGACTTTTCATTTAGAATCTGTTTGGTTCATGGAAAATTAAGTGGAAAGGAAAATGTAGAGGAAAGAAAATTGAAGGAAAGAAAATGAAAGAAATTAATTTTCTTTCCTTTGTTTGGTTGCTGGAGAAAATTTTGTGGAAAATTGAATTCTTGGAAAATATTATTAGTGTTTGGTATATAGAAAGAAAATTCTAAGAAAAGTTAAATATTATTATACATTTAATGTTATTAGAAATATTATATTGATATATAAAAAATTACATAAAATTTCTAAAAATTTTATAAAATCTCCATAAAATCAATACTAATTCCAATTTTTTTTATAGAACTATTCTAAAATATTATATGAATAACTTACAATAATTTTCAAAAAAAACTAAAAAAATCTGTATACAAATCCCGTGAATATTTTTCCCCCTCTATATCTATAATTATGTTTATTTATCCATATCCGTTTATATATCCATCGGATAAAACTTATTGGATTTTGATTAAAACACATCAAATTTAAAATGAAATTTATTTAATGTTAGAATTATATGGTTAGATTATTAAAATTAAATTATGTATTCACTTTTTAGCCTTAGAAAATATATGTCAAATTATATAAATAAGAATAAAAATATAATTTCATATCGGATAAAACCCATTGAATTTCCAGTAAAATTCATCAAGTTTAAAATAAAATTCCAATAATGTTAGAATTATATACTTAGATTATTAAAATTTAATTATATCTGTTATCCAAACTCGATAACAAAACATATATCTATATCCGTATCCAAATTCGGTGGATTTTTTTTCTCCTCCATATCCATAATTATGTCTATTCATCCATATTCGTTTATATATCCATCGGATAAAACATATTAGATTTTTGTTAAAACCCATCAAATTTAAAATAAAATGTATTTAATGTTAGAATTATATGCTTAGATTATTAAAATTTAATTATGTCTTTACTTTTAGCCTTAGAAAATATATGTCAAATTATATAAATAAGAATAAAAATATAATTTTATATCGAATAAATAAATCCAAATATGAATACAGTCATACAGATATAAAATCGGATAAAAATTTAAGAATTTATTATCTGTATCCATATTGAAATCTAATAGATATTTTTTTATATTTATATTCGTATCTAATAAATAATTAAATTTGGTTATACAATAAACCCTCCACTTACACTTAACAACAAAGCTTCGTATCTGTTATACAATGTTAATTAATATAAATATGACAATATATGCCTGCACAGCCTGTACAGTGCATCATGTAATGTAAGGCTATACATAACTTGATCATGATAATTCACCATCGATGATATGCTATGATATCCAACAAATCAAAGAACAAAAAGAAACAAAAACACAGCTAGAAAGTTGCATAGCAAACACCCTCTAAATTTGCATAAGATAAATTATGAGTACATAACAGATTGGACACATACACTATATACAAATGGATAAGGAAGGGGTAACTTCCAGCAACCTGGACACATACAAACTGGACACATACACTATCCTAGTTCTAAGTCCTTTCATCCTTCTGTTTCAATTTTATATAGAGAGATTGCTACTTCCAGCAACCTTCACACACATCCCACCACATTGCTAAGCAGATCCTGCACATTCAGGCATAACTTACATTCTTTATGCAAAATACAACAGAACAGTTTCACATTCAGAAATCTAATTGGTTATTAATAAACAGCTACAGGGCTAGAGATCCAAGATTGCAAGCGATGATGGGATAAGAACCAAAACATCCAAGAAAGGAATCGGTTTTGTCTGATTATACAATTTCCTTCGTTCTTCTATTCCATTTTACAGATGAAGATAGTGAACTCTGAAAGCCTTAACACAAAAAACAACCTACTCGTAAATTCAAACACATTCATTAGTTTATGTTAATTCTTCATTGAAGCGGCAGAGAAACATCTCCGCATTCAGAACCCCAATTATCTATTCTTAAATGCTAGATTGAACTAACAGGTACATCTACTATCTTTCTATATAAGATATCTCACGTAACAAGCCTGGCCAGCTTAATAACACGATACAAGTAGGGCTAACCCTTAGCAAGTAAAGATCATGAAATATGCGAGAACATAAAAATAGATACACAGAGCTCAAATGCCACGGCCATAAACCAATTTTACACTAGACGGTGTAGCCAAGCAAACAATCATATATGCAATAAACATGACGAGAGGAAAACCTTGGAATTATTACATTGGCTGATCAGAGGGGCACAAAGACAGGACAAGGAGGCATCTTGCAGATAGTCACAACAAGCATGGTCTGTAAGCTTTTGGTGAATAGAAATGCTATAATTTTCAAGCATCATACTTACTTACCTATAGTTATGGTTAGAGATATTATAAAGGAACTTTTTGTTATAATACACTCTAGTGCCCACTTTAGGACATAAGGGCACACAAATAATTCATTCATTGGTATTAAATAGGCATCTTGATTGATTAGGATCCTTTGGATACATAGACAATTTTGATGTACATATTCATTCACTGGTATTAAATAATTCTTTATTAATTACTAAGAAAAAATATATAAGGGTACACAAACCCCAAAGGAAAGATCAAGATGCATATTTGTGTGATGATAACACAAGACATAACTTACCATATAAGTTGCTGATATTTGTTGGGGCTTTTAACTCACTCACATTAACATATTGGACATCAATTGTAAATGTGCATGCACAATAGAAGGTCAGAGCCTTCACACTGGGTATTGGATTTTTCTTAGGTTAAACCACAGTGCTTTGCTAATATTTTGCTGCTCCATCCTGAGTTTCTAGAGCAGAGCCCTTCCATGATAAAGCAATGGAGAAAGGAAAACTCTCATTAAAAACTATTTTATTTTATTTTTGGGTAGAGGTGGAGGGGGGACAGGGGTACTCACTACATATTTTTTCTCCGAACAATGAAATGAAAAGGCCACTGGTTCCTTCCCCCCTCAAAGTCTGTCTGTATGTTTTTCTATCTATCAGAGAATATAACAACTGGATAGGTCATATCACACCCTTTTTGACAAACAAAGTTGTTAATTTGCCGACTTTAATAACCTGTAGAACCAAAATTGAAGTTCAATCTTCTCATTTTTACTACTACAAGTTACACAAAACAACTAGCTTAATGGAGACATATAAATATAAGTTAGAAAAAAAGGGAAAACCAGGCCCAAAGTCAAAACTAAAAGCAAAGCATAAAGAAAACAGGGGAGGAGATGATGAGAAAGAAAACTTCACAGCCCTCACCATATCCAGGTTCTCAGATATTGACTTCACTTATCCTAATTCTACTACCCCAACATCAGTCGGAACAAGAACAACAATTTGAATCCCAGCAGACTTCACAAGGAATGATCGGACACGGTAATAGGAGTTTGATTTCAACAAACCAGGTATCCAGACATGTTTACCTGAGGCATGACACTTCCCAGGACCACCTTCACCGCAAGGAAATGAAAAGTACATGGAGACAAGGAAAAACATCTCCATGTCGGTAACTCTGTCCAATTCAGCAGCCATGTAACCATCATCATCATCAGAACCACTAAACAATGCATTTAATTTCTGAAGCACCCTTTTCGAAAGACTCTGCTGACCTTCATCTTGAAGCCCGAAGTTAAGAATTTGGGTTGCTTCGAACTCTTCCCCTTCCTTGGCTTCCCTTTACATTGAGTACTAACAACTAACAACTACTGACCAGACCACCACCCTCCCCACCACCACCACTCAACGGATTCCCTGCCTGTCATCCCAGCCCCACCACCGCTGTAAAATCAAACCAAAATAATAACGAATAAATGAAAGTCGTAACAATATCAACTAGAATTACAATTAACAAACCGTAAGTTAGGGGAAGGAAGGGAAAAATTAAAAAAGACAAAAGAAGAAGAAGAAGAAGATAATTCATCACTAAAAATAGTAAAATTAGCTTAGCCTAAGAGAGAGTACACGCAAGATGTAGAAAAAAATTAACAAAAAAAAAAAACACATGTATTTTTCTGGTTCATCTTCCCTTTACGTTCCCATTTACCTCAATTTGACCATCAGCTTCTTCATCCATCACCTCCAATTCCTCTACCAATGGCCCCAGATCGATCTCAAGACTCCTCAGCAGAAGAAACCAATTTTCTACATAAAATCATATGCATAGGAGCAAAGATCTCGGACTCACCACCACTAGCCAGAAAATCCGCCGTCTTAAATAACATCTCATGGACATCCACCGTTCCTTTCGGCACAATCTCTATCGCGGCCAACACGGTCACCACGACATGGTTTCTCCGATAAGCTATCCTTCCCATCTTCAACCATCTCGGTCGTCCACTTTTTTTTAGGTAAAGTTGATGGAGAAAGAGTGAGAAGGAAGTTGTTGATGGAGGTTGAGGTTGGTCGGTCGACGGAGGTGGTGCAGAAGTTCAGGTTCGTCGGTCGATGGAGGAGGAGCGAGTTTGGCTGGAAAAAAATCTCTCCCATTTTCCTTTCTTTCCTCGTATAAAGATTAGGAAAATAGGTTAGTATATCTTTCCCTTTTATTTTTCTTCCTATTTTCTTTCTATCTAATTTTCTAAGTAACCAAACATGTTAAAAATATTTTCCATCAAATTTTTTTTCCTTTCCTTATTTTTTTCCAAGAATCAAACAGACTGTTAGTATTTAGATTATTTATCTTAAAGATTAGCTTGATGATGACAGTATTTTAGTTATTAATTTAGTTGTTATTTTAATTCTACTATTTTGTTTTTTGTCTGTTAACCCCTCCTCAAATCCATGTAAATATTGTGAATAACTTATATGTGAGTGTATCTAGTTTTGTTTTGATTTTCATTTGTTTATTTTTTTTCTTTCTATAATTAGATTGTTCGATTCTTTTACTTAATAAGTTAATTTTTTCTATAGGCTTGGAGTCCCATTGAGGATTCATTGTTCGGGTTTGAACTTGGCTATTGTTTGGGGTCCCCTTCCCTGAACTTGTCCCAAATATTTTTTAATATAACTATAAATAAAATTTTTTATATAGAATATAAATTAAAATTATATTATAAAACAAATAGGATTGGATATTGGGGATGGATTCTAGTTTTGGGTATTGGGTTAGACTTTAAAGTTGAGGAATAATTCAGGGATGGGGAATAAATTAAGGATTGGGTTGGGATTTCTTAATAAGAAAAAAGCAGGGGTCAAGGCATGCTTGGAGATTATTTTGCTTAACAGGTTTGAATATGGGGTCCCTGACCTCGACCAACCCTATTACCTTCCCTACTTCTTGTGGGAACAATCATTTATTTCCTCATTCTATATTTTTTAAAATTATTATTTAGGTTAAGAATATGTTTAATATGACAATGGTGACAATACACTATCATTAGGTATTGTTTATCTTCACACGATATTTTCTTTTGCTTTCAAGCTTGATTCCTCTTTTACGTTTGCACTCGAAAGATGATTTGAGTAAGTATGATTTGGTTTATTTGTTGTCAATCACAGTTCATTTACGTTTAAGCAAATACATTAGTTCTCTAAACTCATTTGTCAACAATTATACTTGTTAATTATTAGTCATCTGGTCAGAATAAGACCAATCCACCGGTTAGTCCCAAACTTGTTGGCTGGTTATGCTAACCTAAAACTTTGTGCTAAATGTTATGAAACCATTGGTTAGTCCCATTGGATTTGTGGATTGGATAGCTAGTTCTTGAGATTATTTTGTGATATTTTGAGGGTTACCCTTAAGAGTTAACCATATATTTGACCACCTTTAACCTTTATCATTAATCATTAGTAATTAAACTAAGAACATAATTTAAAATGAAATTTTGTGATTTATGTCTTCAATTTCACTAGGGGCTTATGTAGGCCTTTTAGGATATTTTGGTTATCCACGTTTAATGGTTTGACCGTACACCTAGAGATTTGACCTTTTTCTCAATGATGGAATAGTTGGATGAATAAATGGTTAAAAAAATGGAATTCTAATGGCATATGCCTCTATGTAAAGTTGTTAAGAATTATGAGTGCAATATAATCTTACATGCTTAAAGTAAATAACACAGACTAATAGGATGTCCATAAGTTCACCTTATTTAAACCTTAGAGATTATACATAAACTTTAACTAATTGTTAAATGAATAACATGGATTAGGCTGACCCCTAATTGACCACCATTTGGACATTAACCTTGCTTTTATAAAGTTTACTTAGTCTTATCCCTAATTATGACAACGATATGACTAAGTGTTGGAATCCTAATTAACTGTCTAAATTACAAGATTTAGTTACATGAAGTTACATTAAATAGAATACATGGGTTAATTATGAGTTACAAATGGCCTAAGTAAATTCATGACTTGTGTTCCCCATCAGATGCAATGGATTTTTTTGTTGTTGTTTGTGCTATGCCATAAATTCCATCATGATGAGAATTTTGTAAAGTGATTGAATTGTTAGATTTCATGTCCTAAATGTTCTTGTCAAATAAGATATTAATTACTTTTAGGAAAATCATTTGTTTGAGCCTATGTTTCTCCAACTCTAGGAGTTGCAAACCTGGGGTAGGTCGTGTATCACATTCACTTATAGGAAAGGGAACCTACATTGGTTTTGGTACCTCTTCTACGCCCTTATGCACCACCGATATACTTAGAGGTGTTGACACTTAAGGGTTATGATACCTAGTGATTCAATGAGATTGTCACTGCCTCGACTGATGACCAAGAGCAGTAAACAATGATATTTGCATTCGTATGGTTACTATGATAACCACCAATTTTATTAGGCTACCATGAATCAATTCCATGGTGGAAGGGCATAGTGAGTTCACACAAAATTCTTACATGAATGTAAATTATGTGGTCATGAATCTAAAGAGATAATAAATAGATTAGATTATAGAGATGCCTTAGGTGGATTTGAGTTCCTCCTAAGGTTTAATAACTATATATAGCCTTGGGTTGTAAACCTAAAACTTTCCTTACCTCTTATGTTACTTGTTTTGTGCACTCTTGTTATACCTTATGTTTTTGGTTTTATCTCCTTAGCCTTCTGTCTAGCACAATATGGATGATGAAATATCTATTTTATGTTAGATATGGTGGTGACAATAAGTTTGTTTTAGGTTATTTTTGTATTTTACTTTTGTAATTGTTTTAACAAAAAAAAAATTAGTGGTAAAAAATGGGGGTGTTACATACTGCGACGAACCTAGCTTTGTTTGAGGAGCAAATGGCCATGTGTAGGTCTACGCGGATGACCAATGATAGGTGTGGTAACATACCCATTTTTTAACTTAAAACTTGTTATTTTGGAATAAGATTTGCAAAAGCAAGATAGTAAACATAGGGTGTTACTGCCACATCCAGCGTAGAGAAGATACAACTAATGCCTAACTTATATTGAGTGCAAGGCTAAAAATAACATTATACCTCAAGGATTAGGTGTAGTTGACACCTAACCCAAGATTGGTACAAGGCTTACTAAATAATGGATCATAGTGCAATAAAACTCTTCAAAATAGAGAGATCCAAAAATATGCACGTCACTTTAAAATAATAGTTACACAACCGACATAACCAAAATGCAATAAGAAAGATAGGAGTTTACATAGTTGATGAAACATAAATTATTCCCTTATAAAGGTAAAAGAGATTAGACACCAATATTGTCTAGCTCTTCAATACATTAACTTTGTCCCAAAGCAATAGTTGTGTAAAAACCCACAACAAGCTAGCTAAACCTATAAATCAACACCATGTGCTTATTGAGTAGGCATTGATCATGAAACAAAAGCATCAATGCACAATGTACTAAGTAATATCTACATATTACACATTAGCATTATTCACACAAAACATAGTATGGAGCATAATACAGTAACAACCTAGCATTAGGCGACAATAACAATATTAGACACATAAGACGTCATGTGTAATATAGGCATGTGTCATAGGATGTAACACATGCAATCACATGTAATCTCAATCAATGGTGTATGTTAACAATGTTACAACTATCCAAAATATAATGTATTAGTAATAGCTTATATCAAATGGGGACACACATGACCTACTACTCCTGGTCAATAGCCATGATAGTTCATAATAATGAAACACATTAGATTGATAGTTCAACAAAAAAACAACAATGTTAGCCCTTTTAGGTTAGATTATTTAAGTATTGAGAGATTACACCTGACATAAGCTAATGCAACTCAAGAATCATAAATCTTAAGTGTGTATAATACCCCGAGGCTCTTGCAGGCTACCTAATAGAGTAGAGGATGTATTGTACCAATTAGGGTCCCTTGTCTGAAGGTGAAATGCATGGATACTACTGTTGCAAACCGTGTCCGAATCTTGGAGACCAATATCCTTAGACTATGTTTAACTAATGTCATTAGACCAATGTCCTTAGATCAGATAAAATAATAATAATAATAATAATAATAATTATTATTATTATTTATAATAATTATATAAAATAATATTTATGATAAAAATTTAATTTTAATCATTACTAATTATTATTATTATCATTATTATGATTGCAATTATCAACATTACTACTATAAATATTAATATTAATAATACTAACAATTTTTTTATAATTATTCTTATACATTTTAATGGATTATTTGAATAATTATTAAAAAATAATAATTGTAATTATTAATTTTTTAATAATAATTTTTAATATAATTCTCATTATTAATAATATAACTATTAGAATAATAATTATTAATATCATTAATACATTTAATAATAATAATGTTATCAATATAATTACTATTATAACGATTATAATCAATCATTTATATTTTATTATAATAATAATTATCATAATCATAATCATAATTATAAATATTAATGTACTTTTACTTATAACAATTATTATAATTATTAATATAATTGAATATTATAATAATTATAAATATAAAAATAGTAATTATCAGTATTATTAATTTACGTATGATATTAAATATTAATGTAATTATTAATTATATTATTAATATTAATATATTAATTTTTATTCTCATCAGCACAAATTAGATCAAATAAAATCAAATATGTATAGTTTCTCAAAGACTAGTGTTTGTTGACTCTGTACGAAGTTAACTCGTATAAAAGACCAACATCGGTAAAGTATGTCTAGAGCTATAGTTCCAAGACCAATGTTTGTAGGCCATGTCCAAAGCTAATAGGTATAGTTTCCTAGAGACCATGGCATAGATTGTGTCTAAAGCTAACTCATTTGATATCAATGGGTTCTACAATGCAATCCCATAACAGTCAATACAATGTTTATAGATAACACCAAACTTAGGTAATGCTTCGTATATCACATATCATTGGTGTTTTTAAGATAACACCAAACTCATGTCGCATATCACAAAAGGTGTTTATAAATGACACTAAACTTTTACATTATGTAGGTGTTCATTGATAATGCTAAACCTACTCATCAATGGTGTTTAAGGATTACACCTACCATATCAGGCATATAGTCCACAAGCTTGACATATATTCCACTACTATGTATTCCAAGGGATCTTATAAGAATCAATATATAGATAAAAGCTTTGAATGCTAGATTATAAACCAATAGCCTCAAGGTAAAGTCAATCTTAATCTTTTAATATTTTTCCAACTAACCCAATTTCCAAGTCCACTCTAAAAGAGTCAAAGGTAAGGCTTTAACCAAGGCAAACTTATGATCAACATAAGTATTAAATATCAACTTAGCTAATTATGCACTTATTTGGTCATTGGACTGATCTTAAAACAACTTAAATCCCTTAATGGGATTTATGTGTCCAACACTAAGATAAGGTAAAAAGCCATTTTTAAAGCTAAGAGGACCGATTAGCAATACTTTTAGGCATATTAACATAGACCAACACAAAACAATGTTATATATGACTTTTGAAATATTTACTATTTATAATTAAAGCTAATAGTCAATAGTAAAAGTAAAAGTCAATGGCTAAAGGTTAAAGTCAACAATAAGTTATTCACCTTCATCAACATATTTAAAGCTTTTACCAGTCCTTTTACCCTTAATAAAACATGATTCAGTTTACTTTAACCGTACATATGGTAATTATTGGGTGATTGATAAAGAGCAGGGTTGCACGGGGACGGGGAAACGGGGACGGAACGAAACGTGGAAACGCCATTTTTTTAAAATTTAGGAAACAGGGATGTTAGGAAACATTAAAAAAATATATATATAAATATATATTTAAAAAAAATAGATTAAACTTATTAAAATTAAGAGAGAAAAATAAAGAATTTCTAAAATCAATTCTTATATTAGTTAATTTTAATTATTAATAATTATTTTTTAATAAAAAATAATTAAATAATATTTTTTAATAAAAATATTAATTAAATATATTTTAAAATAAATTTTAATCTGAAAAGAAGCTCCCAAATATGTCCCTACTAGCAATCACTTGTCTCCATATGGACCATGCACGTATACATGTTTATGCTGCAATGCATCACAGTTCGATGCTACAGGGACAATAATTATATTATATATAATTTCATACAGCTAGCTAGCTGATACGTTGGACCATCGTGTTATCTTTATTAGCTTGGCTAGACCGGCGTGTGGGGCTGACTATACTTGTACGTCTAGCAGACAGCAGTCGTTCCCACGTTTCCTTCCCTCGTTTCCGTCCCCGAACGTTTTCGAGACGCGAAACGTGGGTAGAGTAACGTTTCTGTGCATCACTGATAAAGAGCACTGCGAAAACTTTGATTATGTTAAAAACACTTTAAATATATTCCTAAATCATTATACTAAATAGACTCAAATCATTTACTTATAAAACATACGAAACATGCTCACTTATAAACTTTATTCACTTATAAAACATACTAAGCATGCTCAAATCATGGCAAGTTATATATCAAAATTCATCTACAAACTCCAAGTATTGACATGGTAACCCTAAAATTAATTAAAAAGATAAATATCTCAAATAGATTCTCAAAAAAACATAGCTATGCACAACATAGCCAGAATATTGCCTTTAACATGCTCAAACTTCCACTTGATTAAACAAAGCCTAAACATGCTCAACTGCTCATATCTTATATATCATAGTTGAAGTAAAACAAATATAAATGGATCAAAAAGGTAAATAAAAAACCAGAATATCACACCAAAAATCAAAAAGGTCAAGCCTCATATGAAATTTCTAGAATTTGATAGATCTAAAACCATGCGTGGTTTTGGACAGTTTTATTTTTGCATACTTATGATTTTGAAAATCATATATTTTTTTATAAAATATAAATCCTAATATTTTTTTTATCTCATCTAGATCATAACTTGGATCAAAGTAATATATTTTATTACATGGAACTATATTAATTTCAGTGGCCTCCAAACATCACAATTTCATGATTTTTACACAATTCTTGTACCAAAGCTCCAAGACATCAATATACAATTATTTCCATGCTTTTATCATCAAAATATCATGCTTCACATATGTATAAGCATAAAAAAATAAGAATACATATTAAATCCAATATACATGATACGGGAGATAACATGCTTAAGCGAAGTAATAAGGTCTTACTTGAACCAGATGATAGCAAGGGAAGAGTAAGAAGAAATATCAAGTGTAACATTTCTTAACATTTCTTTGAATAACACTCTTGATATCGTATAAACCGAGAGAAAAAATTAAAATCAATAGTATAAAAGCAAAGCAAAAGAGAAGAGATCAAATGAAAGGGAAATAATTAATAGAATCTTAAAGTTTGGAAGAGATTGAAACTTCAACCATGGAGGGGCTTGGGAGCATGACCATGAAATGGAGGAGGGAAGAAGAAAAAAATCATGCTCATTTAATAATAGGATATTTACACCAAACGAGATAAGTATAATAGATTAAGGGGAATGAATATAATGATTAGCAAATCTTAGATATTTGTTTACAAGATAAAATTTAAGTGGTGGAGGTTATAAGTGAGGGAGGTGAAATGTGGGGGAGGTCGGTGCATACATATCAATAGGATAATGGTGCGACCGTAGCCGGCACGCAATTTAAACCCTCTTGTTGTCACTTGTAGTACTGGTAAATAGGGTATCGTTCTAGGCCGGGGATTGAGAGGGCTCACCTCTATCTAATTAGCTTAAACTATAAATAAAATAAAAACACTAAATAACCTAAAATAAATAAATAAGAAAAATACTAATGGGGGTTTATCAATAATAATAAAAAAAATAAAATAAAGTAATAATGAAAATAATGGAAATTAATGGGAAACTAGCAGATAGGAGAAATATGTTAGGGAAATAAAAATCCACCACTAGATTAGGTTGAAAATATAATATTTATTTCTAAGTCATCTTTTAATCGTGAGAAAGAGATCGACCAAGTTGCACACCAAAAGCAGGTCTATACACCTTATATTATTTCCCTTAATTAAATTAATACGACAAAGCGCCAATATTAACCCTATTAAATACTAGCAGTATAGCAGCAACAAGTGGCTCCTATATTTAACTAGATTTAATGCATTAAGTGTAAGTGGAAGGCTGTCAATCTAAGTACCCAGACTAGTACAAAAAGCATGTCTAGCTGTATTTCCTTTTCTTGACCCACACGTATCGAAACGTTTTACCACTTCGGTTAGAATCACAAAACGATTAGGTGAATTGTTATTTAACCTAGCTGCAATTTATACATATAAATTCTAGTATATTTAGATGGCCACCTAGCAGGCAATTAATCCTACATACTGTCACTTATGAGGTACCAGAACAAGGCATGCACCAAATAAACTATACTTGACAGAATCATACATATAAACGATAGCAATTAATATAGAGTCAAGAAACAATCTCATGAAACAAAGAAAATGAAATTATAATTCAAATCCTAATCCGGGGTTTCAAATTATTCCCTAAAAATAAATAATCAGCCAACCATAATTAAAGAATCAATTACACAGAAATATATATCTAAAATATAAATTAAAAATAAGAGAAATAAATAACCGGAATTAATTTTAAATAAAAGATCAAGAATTTATTCAGATAAAAATTAATTTTATCTGAAATAAATTCTACCGGTATTAATTTCTTCCTATTTTTCTTCCTTTCATTGCTTGAATTTCCGTGCCTTGCTTCTTTTCCTTTTTCTTTTCTCGGCTAGCTGACGACGGCTGCTCCGTCTTCCGTGCCTGGTCCGCACGCTGCCCCTCTGTCGCTCGCCCGTCTCTGTGTCTCACGTCCGAGCCTGAGAAGGCTTTGCCTTCTCTCGGCTCCACCGCCCCACACTGCTATCTGCCGCTCTCCTCTCTGTCGCACGCTGCTATTTATTAACTTTTTTGTGCCTTTGCCACGTCAGCCCTACAGCTGGCTTTCCTTCGTTCTTTCGTTGAATCCGTGCGCTGCGTTTGGTTTATTATGCTACAGACCTTCGGGCCTTCGGCCTTCGGCCGTTGGTCCAAAGGTTTTTTTTTTTCAATACAAAACCTGTAAATAAAATTCAATAAATATTAATAAATAATATTTAATTCTAAATTTACTTAAATTATATCATTTTAGCTCAAATAATAAAATTTATGCAATTTTTACCACTTAAGCATAAAACAATAATTATTCCCCTATATTAGTTAAATAAACTACCAAAAACTAAGATTATAAGGGTATAAAATGTGTCAAAATATGAACTCATCACACCCCCACACTTAGCTTCTTGCTTGTCCTCAAGCAAGTTATTACTCTAAATAAATAAAATTAAATTAACTAGCCACTTTCGTAGGTCTCACGATTACACTTAGCATGTGCAACAAGCCCTTTAAACCCCTAGGTCACCCATCGAGGACGAGTAAGGTCTCGTGAGGGTTTCGCAGATGATATACCCACAAAATCACACACAAATAAAATAAAATAAAAAATAATCAAACTACACCTAATACCCTTAACCATTTTTGTCTCAGAATCTTTTACTTTCAAATGTCAAGATTAGCAATAAATCAAGATTCAGCATTGGGAGATTTAAAGGATCAATTTCAACATATGGTTCACACATAAACATGACAGGTATGAACAGATCAATATTATGGATGAAAATCTACCACGCCTTAGTTACATCAAGATTCATCCTCACTATGGATACCCTCTATTTTTTTCTCTTAGATTCATGGCTACCAATGCATAAAAACACTCATGTATGTGAGCTAAGATGATAAAAATAATAAACGACTCACATATATAAACAAAGAAGGCTCATGTTCTTGTGGATAAAACCTCATGAAAGATACCAAATATTTGCCAAATGGACTGAACCATATGCTTAACTCTTGTGACTAATCTCCAACTGATCAAAGGCTGCTCATCTCAAGAATCAAATAAGACTTACTTATTGGTTGTAACGGGGTTTAAGGTAAAGAAGGGTATGGAGTATTTTAGGAGTGTGGTGCTAAAAAGATCAAGAGCTAGTGGAATCTAATAGGTAGATGAAATATAAGCTTAATTCCACATCATCGATAATTGATACATATCTCCAACTTAACACCAAAATAGAATATGAATAGAAATTTCTCAACATAATCTCCATAACTCCCTCTCTTCCTTATATCCAACATTTTTTTTTGACAATTTTCTTTTTTTTTTCTTTTCATTCAAATTTTTTTCCTCCACCAAACATAACCAATCCCTTTTCTTAGCATGCATATATTTCTTTCACACACACATTCACAACCACTTTTTATATCCATAATGATTTGATTTCCTTCCACTAGCTTTAAGCAATGGTAAAGATATTAAGGCCCGAAGGTTGTTGAATGTGGGTAATAACAAAAAATGTATGTTCCATGTATAGGCTCAAAAGGGTTTCTATAGGATGTGCATCATGGATACACAAATTAGGTTAAGCTATTTGGTCATGTGATGGATAATTCCTAAGCTGCCTTTATCATTTTCTCAATCAGAGCATGTTTTGACTATAAGCTTTGACTAGCACAAGAGTAAGTTCTAGTAATCTCTATAGTCCATTACAAGATCTATGGCAAATAATTTGATCAAAGCAATTAAACATATATGAGGTTTACAAAGAAAATTTTGAAGCCAAGAAAAATAGATGATTTTGTCTATATTCTCTCAGAAAAAAGAAGGTACGTATGGTTCAAAAGCTCACTGAGGAATGTGATGAATCTCAACATGCCATGTCGGTGATTAGACAATCATACATATTCTTTCTCCATTCAAATTTAGACACGTAGATATGTGTTCCCTATATCGAAATTAACACAAAAAATCTCCACTTGCCTTATCTCGATTTCATGATCCTCTGTTCATTAGATTTCAAAGATATATTCCTCATTAACTAATTAAGGGTTCCTACGACTCTAAAAACACTAAACATTCTAAAAAAATCTAAAAAAAACTAAACACTCTAAAAAAATCGAAACAATTTTTTTTTGACACGTACATAAAACAAATGCACCCCCACACTTAAATCACACATTGTCCTCAATGTGTAAACAACTAAAGAAACATGTAATTTAAAGTATGGAGATAAAAACTAAATAAATATATAACTAAAGGATAGAAAAACTCCCTTATCACATTGGGTTGCCTCCCAAGTAGCGCTTTTTTTTTATGTCTTCAGCCTGACATGATCTCGGTTTACTCGTTCAAGGTGGATACGTCCACTTGAGAGCTGCTTCACCAAATCCTTCCTTGTGATGATCATCTTTATCCTGCAAGGAAGAAAAAGACAAAATGTTAGATTTAATGAAAGATTTGATCCAGCAAGAACGTAACTTACCTAGTATGGAATTTAAGCTCGTGTGTAAAGAGAGAATGTTTTGCCCAATGTCCATGTACGGTAATCTCTCTATCGAAGGAACATATTTTCCCATCTTAAAATCTTTAAACACATCCTTCCAACATAACCTCTCCTTTGGAGCATCACGCTTTTTATTAAATGTATCCAAGGTGATTTGATTACTCTCTTCACTCTTGGATCCATACAACCTGCTAAAAGAGGGAAAACAAGGAGTGTGGTTAGCATATATAAAATCAAAGGTGATCAAAGGCTTACCTTGTATCTCATGGTCATCTCCAAGCAAAAGTGGGGAATAAATGTTCAAAGATGGTATATGGTAGGTGAAAGTAATAGTCTTGTCATCCATATACTTCTCTTTGTTCACTTGATCCTCATTTTGATGAGATTCTTCTTCTACTTTTATAAGCTCTTCTTCCACTTGATCTTGATCTTTCTCTTCAATGTTTTTCATGGAAACCTCCTCAACTAACTCATCCTCACATTCAGATATGGCATCATCATACTCATAACTCTCACTTGAATTTGGAATTGAAGTACTAGAGAGCTCTTCTTGTGCTTGTAATTGATTCATCATGTTGACCATATCACCCATTTTCTCCTCTATCACTGACACCCTTTCATTTTGTCTAACCTGACTTTGCATCAGTTGATTTAGGCTTTCTGCCAACTGGTTTTGATCATTTATCAGTTCTTCAAGAAGTTTATCCATTTTTTCTGAACTTGAGAGTTCCGAAACTGGAGAAAATTCTTGTTGAGGATATTGATATTATTTTGAAGCTTCATATTCACGCGTGTAAGGGTTTTGATATGGCACTTGATACTGATCATTCATCTCCCATCCAAAGTTGGGTTGATGCCTCATTTCCGAATAGTATGTGCTTGTATAGGGATCATGTCCTTGAAAACCATTGAAAGATTGAGCACCAGATTGTGTCCATCCTCCTCCTCTCATAGCTTGTTCATGGTAAGCATATGGATTACCTTGTGTATGACACACTCCACTTATATTCATAATTCCAGTAGTTTCAGCTGCCTGCAAAACAAGAGTGGAGAATAGGTGAAGTCTATCATCAAAATTGCTTAAACTTACCTCATTTACTCTTGAATTAAGATTAATGCCATGTTGTCCATAACCCAAGGATCCTCTCATAGCCACCTGAAAACACTACCGTTTTTTATCAACTAAACTAAATAAAGGATCTTTTTTCGATTTACTGGCCATGATGAAAGGTGGAAAAGGTTAAGAACAAAACACACCAAAAAACCTAAGAAAATCTAAAACAAAACTAAAAGAAAAGAAAAAAAAATACAAAAACACTAAAAATAAAAACACACTAAAAACACACTAGCAAAATAAAGGTGAAGTTACCAATCCCCGGCAACGGCGCCAAAAATTGGTGCGACCGTAGCCGGCACGCAATTTAAACCCTCTTGTTGTCACTTGTAGTACTGGTAAATAGGGTATCGTTCTAGGCCGGGGATTGAGAGGGCTCACCTCTATCTAATTAGCTTAAACTATAAATAAAATAAAAACACTAAATAACCTAAAATAAATAAATAAGAAAAATACTAATGGGGGTTTATCAATAATAATAAAAAAATAAAATAAAGTAATAATGAAAATAATGGAAATTAATGGGAAACTAGCAGATAGGAGAAATATGTTAGGGAAATAAAAATCCACCACTAGATTAGGTTGAAAATATAATATTTATTTCTAAGTCATCTTTTAATCGTGAGAAAGAGATCGACCAAGTTGCACACCAAAAGCAGGTCTATACACCTTATATTATTTCCCTTAATTAAATTAATACGACAAAGCGCCAATATTAACCCTATTAAATACTAGCAGTATAGCAGCAACAAGCGGCTCCTATATTTAACTAGATTTAATGCATTAAGTGTAAGTGGAAGGCTGTCAATCTAAGTACCCAGACTAGTACAAAAAGCATGTCTAGCTGTATTTCCTTTTCTTGACCCACACGTATCGAAACGTTTTACCACTTCGGTTAGAATCACAAAACGATTAGGTGAATTGTTATCTAACCTAGCTGCAATTTATACATATAAATTCTAGTATATTTAGATGGCCACCTAGCAAGCAATTAATCCTACATACTGTCACTTATGAGGTACCAGAACAAGGCATGCACCAAATAAACTATACTTGACAGAATCATACATATAAACGATAGCAATTAATATAGAGTCAAGAAACAATCTCATGAAACAAAGAAAATGAAATTATAATTCAAATCCTAATCCGGGGTTTCAAATTATTCCCTAAAAATAAATAATCAGCCAACCATAATTAAAGAATCAATTACACAGAAATATATATCTAAAATATAAATTAAAAATAAGAGAAATAAATAACCGGAATTAATTTTAAATAAAAGATCAAGAATTTATTCAGATAAAAATTAATTTTATCTGAAATAAATTCTACCGGTATTAATTTCTTCCTATTTTTCTTCCTTTCGTTGCTTGAATTTCCGTGCCTTGCTTCTTTTCCTTTTTCTTTTCTCGGCTAGCTGACGACGGCTGCTCCGTCTTCCGTGCCTGGTCCGCACGCTGCCCCTCTGTCGCTCGCCCGTCTCTGTGTCTCACGTCCGAGCCTGAGAAGGCTTTGCCTTCTCTCGGCTCCACCGCCCCACACTGCTATCTGCCGCTCTCCTCTCTGTCGCACGCTGCTATTTATTAACTTTTTTGTGCCTTTGCCACGTCAGCCCTACAACTGGCTTTCCTTCGTTCTTTCGTTGAATCTGTGCGCTGCGTTTGGTTTATTATGCTACAGACCTTCGGGCCTTCGGCCTTCGGCCGTTGGTCCAAAGGTTTTTTTTTTTCAATACAAAACCTGTAAATAAAATTCAATAAATATTAATAAATAATATTTAATTCTAAATTTACTTAAATTATATCATTTTAGCTCAAATAATAAAATTTATGCAATTTTTACCACTTAAGCATAAAACAATAATTATTCCCCTATATTAGTTAAATAAACTACCAAAAACTAAGATTATAAGGGTATAAAATGTGTCAAAATATGAACTCATCACATAAGAATGAGGGACATAACATGTAAAGGGGGATATAAAGATGAGTAAAAATAAGCTAAGTTAATAGAAGGGAAGGAATAGTGGTTAGGTGAGAAGAATGCAGTGATTAGAGAATATATGTAATGATTAGAAAAATATTCTCATGTCTCAATACCATGTCAAAGGGGATGTTTGGCACATATATTTATTAAAATTATAATTCAATATTGTGATTTTACATTCCTTGATCAAAAAATTACAAAATCTACAAGTAATTGAATAGTTATAGTATCTTACGATGATACAATAAAATATAACGATTCTAGAATAGAATCTTATAGTCCTAGGTAAAACTCTACAATTCTATATCATAACAATAATTTTTATCAATGTATCTCCAAATATATTCCCTTTCTCATTCCATAGATATTTCTTTTTTAATTCTTTGATTTTTGACCCTATATTATTTTGCAACATACCTTGGAAATAAGCCGAATCAAAAAAATTATGATTGAGGTACCACTAAGATAATAATGTCGATTGTTGAAGTAATATATTGAAAAAAAATTAATATCCATTTAAATGGAAAGGTGAATATATTAATTTTTACATAACTATTAGATATTAAATTATATTAAATTCAAAATTTTTATTTATTTTTATTTTTTTATGGTCATGTTAGCTTCATAATACAAATAAGTCTTTGTTTTTGGTGTACACATGGTTCATATGGTAGCATAACCTGTTTGTATTTAACCAAGACTTTTTTTCCCTTTTTACCTTGATTCATCAATATTTTAAAAGCCAACATAAAAATTTTTTGGGTCTTATTTACTTAAATAATAGAAAATATTGTTATTTCATTGTTGCTTCATTATCATCTATTTTCTTCATTTTTTATGTGTTTTTAAGTGTAACAATATTGTATATGATGAACACAATGAATTGTATATTACCTTTACCCATAATTTCATTATAATTTTCACTTTTCAAATAGCATTTTATTTTTGAGTTTGGTAACTTGAAAGTTCGTGATATGTAATTATATGTTACCTTTACCCATAATTTATTTTCAATTACCTTTACCTATATAGTTCCTGATATATACAATGACTTCAAAAATTTATGCTACTTGTAAGCTGCTACAACTCAATTAATGACCATATGAGACTTTAATAATGTAATTTTTGTATTATTTTTACTTAAAATATGTTATTTATAGCATAAAAGTATACAAGATTCATATTTTCATTGTTTTTTAAAGGATCTTATAATCCTGTGATTCAATATCGAGCCTCCAAATCAATTCTAGGTAGAATATCAATTCTAACAATCTTATTAGTACACACACATAACATTGGAAAAGAGAGAACATGGTGTAGGTGAGAAGTAAAGGGGAGGTGTATGTGTAATACTCCCAAATTAGTGGCGGATAGTAGAAGTTTAAAAAAATTGATAGGTTTACCTATATCAGCAAGGTATAAATTCTTTTCGAGAAACCTATTCTTATACAACTTCATAGTTAAGGGTGTTTAACTTGTAGTAATTTAAAGATGGGTAACCTCATAGAAAGTATCTTGAGTTTCAAGTTAGTTGATAAAATACACACTTGAAAATATTCATGTTGATCAATGGGGATAATAATAAATCCTAAGAGTACTCTAGAGTAATTACCTATGACCCTAGTGAGGTTGGGGTGTTACAGTATAAGTCAAGTGTTAGTTAAGGAGAGGCGATTGAATGAAGATGATGTGCTAACGATTAGAAATCATTACGTAGAATATTTTCATGAAATCTCATGCTAGCAGGGAATGAACAACTCGTGCCATTTCTAGGTTAAAATGGATGTCTATTATTAATCCTTATCACACATAAATAACTTGGATTGAATCTCACAAATGTTAGATAGGATTCGGATGGAGAAATGTAGGTTTTGGTAGATAATTATGCCTAAAATTAGCAAATGAATATGAAAATAATAAAAATAAAAGTAATTGATTTATTTATAACTCAAGAACGTAAAAATACAATAATCATTGATTTTTTGTAAATTATAGATTCTTTAAAAGTTCATTTCAAGGCACAAAATGTGAATTAAAACTAACTATAATACAAATGGTGTTTTTCTTTGTCTGTAAAAACCTCAATTTATCATTTTAAAAATGACCAGAAGACTTAGAAAAAGTTAATAAATTTAAATATGGATTAATTAGAAAGGTTATCAAAAATTGGCTAAAAATTTTCACAAGAATCAATATCATAATAAAGAACAATAAAGTGAGAACAAAATGCTTAAAAAACATGACAAGATTCTGTAAGGATGTAATAATGTGTAAATGAGATAGTTTTATATTTAAATCATAAAGATATTGAACATGATAGGGTTTCAAAAAGTAAGGTATTACATGTGATTATAGACTTTGAGGCCCAATAGTGAGGCTCATCCAGAGTGGTTTCTTATGTCGGGATCCTTTTTGTTATTTCAGATATGTCCTGCTAGGCTACTCCCTCATTTTCCTTGCATTATATACTAGATACACTTGAGTTGTATAAATTTATCTAATAGTTTTATGGCATTCTTGTTGATTACTCTATCTCTTTAAAATTTTAAATTGGTTACATTTTAGCTTTACAACAAGATCTTGTTTAAGTGATGGATACTTAACTAGAGTTAGTTTTGGTGGTGATAACCCTAATGTTTTTTTTAGCTTATGTAATCAAACCTTTTAAAACAAAATTATTTGGTAGTGAAAATTAGATGTGTTACATATCCTCTAATACTTCTTGCTACAAGCCATGTCCTACAAGTTGACCTACACTTGAAGGGGAATCTAATGAAGTTATTGGATCCATTCGAAGAGACTTGGTTGAATAATTGGATCAAAATAATACACATAGGTCATATAGAGAGGTAGAATGGATCATAAGATGAAATTAAGGGAATTGTGAGAAGTTTAAAGAAAGCATGTGCCATGAAAATTATGAGGGAATACCTTAGCTTTATTAGGTTGTTTATTAAATTTCCCAGTTAGTAATTATTTAATGTTTTATCAATCATTAAATAGCTTATTATAAGAGTAGTTAACTTTAGATATGATTCTATCTTTTAAAGTGTATTTTTATCTTCTGTGTCGCGTGAATTTGATTCATTTTGTTTGGATTTTATTTTATTTATCTTCTATATGGTGTGAAATATTAAGATGAATTATGTTTAAATACCTTCATGTAATCATGTTGGTTTGGCGTGAGTTGAATGAGAATTAAAAGTTGAATCTTCAATTAAATTCTATGTCAATTCTTCTCTACTTTTGTTAGTTTTGTGTGAGTGAAAAATTTAGAAATCCTCAATGTTTTTCCTTTGTAGAATAGAATAGAGTTATATCCTAAATTTACACAATAAAATTCCTCACCACAACCACATTGATTCCCCCATTCACATAAAATCATAACACTACCATCTTCTTCAACCTTTGTTTGAAACCCTAACCATATCATCTTGCAACATCCATTAATCCAATTATTAATCCACTATATAACCCTCTAATTAATAATTAATCTCATCAATTAAACCCCGATTAATTCCCTCTATAATTTTTTTCAATCATTCACATAAAAATGAAACCTAAAACCCTAACCATAAGTTGTATTTTTATCATTATTTTTCCATCCTTTTGGTTTGTTTTCTTGGTGGATTATTCATAATTGCTCTATTTTGGTTGTGTGGGTTTTCCCACACATCAAAGTGGTATAAAAGCTTTGGTTCTACCCACCATAACATACGTTAACAAGGATAATGCTTAAAGGTAATTTTTTTGTGTAATTCTATCGAGAATTCATCAAGAATTTATAAAGATTATCAATATTCAATCAATAACCTTCCATACTTGAAGATATTTATCAAAAATTGAAGGAGAATGATCATTTGATATCGAAGAGCCATAGAGGGCAAATGAAAGCAAGCATGGATAAGGAAGAAAGTTTTGAAGTTTTTATACATTAACTTCAACAGCTCATCTCCCAAATTGCCAAAACAATAAAAAAAAAGAAAAAGAAAAAAAGATACTCATCAAGTTACTCAAGTTAAATTGTATAAGTTACAAGAGGATCTATCGGTTCATGTTGGAGCATGTAATCAAAGAGGAACAACTTGAAAATTGTATAAGTTACTTTTATTTTGATTAAATTTCTATTAATTAGCTTATGATAAGCTAAATTAGTTATCAATTTATGTATATATATGTTGTATGAGTGATTTGGAGTAGTTAATTGCAATATATGAGGTTGATTTGTGAAAATTGGATTTTTGGCCCGGTTATGTCTGGGTTTATCAAATTCATCTGATTAAGATATTTTGGATAAATTGATTATGCAATATACTTTGAAATGTACTTAATTTCATGTTGGAATTTTCAATTTGGGAAAATTGTGTGAAATCTACTAGAATTGAATCTTTTAGGTCAAAACATTTGCAGATTTAAATTGGATTAAGTAATTGAGTTATTTTATTAAATTGATTATACAATATGTTTTAGAATATGTTTAATTTCAATTCTAAACATTTAATTTAAGTATTTGAATGAGATTTGACCAGATATGTAGTTCGAGCTAAAAAACCCTAATTATGTAAAATTTGGTACTTCCGTTATTGTTTTTAATCAATTGAGTATACAATATGTTATAAACTAGGCCTAATTACATTATAAACGTTCAATTTAAATAAATTAATAAAATTTGAACAGATTGCATTCCTTATTTTTGAAATAAAATTTATGAAATTGGTTGTTTGTATGATCGTTTCTTCTGAAATTGGTTTTATAGAACCGTTTAAAATGATGTTAATTGCATTCTAAAACCTTCAATTTGGATTAATTGATTTTAATTGTTCGAATTTGTATTTTGGGCTTTAAAACCCTAATTTTTTATAATAGATTTATGGAATTTAGTTGTGTTTGATTTTTTCACATATTAATCAATTAGTTTTAGATTTAAAACCAATGAAATTAAGTTTTTTAACTTATTGTTTGGATCAATTTTTTTGAAATTGTGTGGTTTAATGTTTTGAGTGGTAAACCCTATTTTTATAAGTGGTTTATGATAAAATTTACTTATTTTCTATTATTATATGTTTGGATTAATTTTCTATAATTTAGCCTTATGATTTTCAAAGGTGATATAGGAAGGTGTGTTAGTGGATCCCGAAGCTAACGTTTTTCCTCCTTGTGCGAGGGTAGCTTGGAGGCTAATTAAACCTCCTAAAATCCTAGTTAATAGAATCATATGTGTTAATGTATTTTATTCTATATTTTGGTTTGCTAAGAACATGATAGGGCTTGTTAATAAGGCGTGTAGTTTATATGACTAAGCCATATGGCTATCTTATGATATGCTATCATGTAGCTCTTATATGAATCATGATTTTTTGTATAGTTGTATTTTATAAAGTTGTTGTGCTATGTAGTATGTATAAATGTATCATGATCTATTTTTTTGATATCATGTTTGTTAATGCAAATGTAAGTGGTTGAATAACTCAATTAGTAATCATATGTGATGGTTATTAATAACGTTTATGATTGTGCTATATATGATGGAATGTGTGGTCATGGAACTAAAGTATGAATAAATCAAGTGATAAGTGAAAGGAATGAATTATTGGAATTGTGCTATTGGTCACATTTGTGGTCATAGCTGGTGGTTTTAGTCCACCTATGGAAATTGTGTTATAGGTCATATTAGTGGTCATAGCTGGTGGTTGTATATAGCTCACCTTGAGTAACCTTGAGATGGCCTCCGAGGTAGGAATGTGCAGTGGAAGCCTTCCCTGTGATTTTGTTTGTGTTGCACCGGTAGCATGACAGTGAGGCCCTTCTCTCTACTCTATAGGTAACCTACCGACCCTATAAAGGGTATCGATACTTAAAGGTTAGGGTGTCCTAAGTGGTTGTGTAGGCCATAGTTGCAGAGCTATAGGTCACAATGTTTGACATAGCCGCAGAGCTATAGGTGGCGTGTTGTTGTGGGTTACTTGGTGGTTGTGTCCTGAGAGTGAATAATATTATATGTTGGACATGGATATGGATAATATTATGTTTTGGATGTGATAAATACTATATTTTGGAAATGAATAAATGAAATGAGTGGAATAAGTAGAACATGTGAATTATGATAGTGTATATAAGGAAATGGTTAATATTATGATTTAAAATGTGTGATGTAATATCTTTTGATAGAATTAATCAATAAGTAGTTGTATGCATTAAAGTGTAATGATTTTATGGAAATTAATGAATGATGTAAATGGAATTAAATAGAGTGAGTGGTGGTATACAATCTTCTGTTCATGACATAATTATACTGCAACAATATGTTCTTTCGTGGATTCATGCTAAATTAAGATTGTATGTTTTTCTATGGGATAGGCATGGATATTGGGTCATGTTTTCCTACTACTCTTGTTAGCCAACATATGTTGTTCTTATATATTTTCCATGATCTTATATGAGAGCATGTCTTTTATGTTTTATCAATTATGACAATTATATGAATCTATGTGTGTATGCTATTGCTATGAGTTTTCTTGTTTACCCAGTACGTCATTGTACTGATACCATGCTTGTTTAGATGTCTATGTGCAGGTACTTTGAATTGAGTTTGATGTGATTATTTGTTTGGGATGAGAGTTAGAGCTACTAGAGTTTTTTCACTCGAAGACTCTTGTAATTATTTGTAAATATCTTGGAATTTAAGTTGTTGTATTAAAAATTTAATTTGGTGCTATAAATTACCATTTATAGATATTTTTTATTTTTTGATTAAGACTTTGGAATCCGGGTTTATCTCACAGATTTTTTGCTGACATGATTATGCATGGTTTTTCACTAAATTTATTAGCGAGTATTTTGATTTCATTTCTATTTTAGGATTTGTTAAATAGGTTTTTTAGCTTTGCACCTATTAGGAGATAGACGGTAGACATCTGTCTTATGGTAGGTGTGGCGGTAGTACTCTACAATTCTTATGTTTACTTCCAAATTATATCATTTTAAACTAAATTTTTCAAGAGTGAAAATGGGGTTGTTACACACAATCTTTCATTTTAATAATTTTTTTATTAAACATCACAACTAACATAATCCGTATAAATACAACCAAGAGTAATGTATAAAGACGACCATCGAACCACTAAACAAAACCCATTAATAACCAATCAATAATTTACTTCCATTTTATTTATTCAAAGGGATACAAGAAACAACTCAAAGATGTATAAAGTAATCTGGCCATACTAGCATACAAAGACAACATAGTACCCTCCAACTATATAATTTAGATACGTATAAAGTACATCGGTCATCCTAACTCACTAATTGCATTACAATAACCTCCAACCATATTATCTAAAGATGTATAAAGTACATCGATCATATTAGTGCACTAATGGTAGCATAATAGCCTCCAAACTAGGCCACTTAATTTTTAAGTATGGATGCCACTTATAGGAGTTGTAGGTAACCCGTAAAGTAGACTAGGCTTTATTGGGATACTAAGGTACACCAGTGAAACCAATCCAACATCTCTAGGGTATATAATCTTAAAGAGTAAACCATTCCTAAACTCGAAGTCTTCTACTTTAAATATTAATATTCAATTTGATGATTACAAATATCACATAATACATAAATAATTCTAATTTTCTTACTTAATAATTTTTCCTTATTTTAAACTATTCAAGTAAACCTTAAGGTCAATGTTTAACCTAAAGTGAAAGACAATAATAAGGTCAGTATAATTAATTCGGTAAGGTCATCCTATGATCAAGTATTCACACTTAGGTGAATTAGGTCATGAATGACCAAATCGTCATTGAAATCCAAATTATCACGATATTATATATTTTAAAATAAAATTTTCTTTTAATTAAAATTTTTTTATGAGAAGGCTAAAATATGATAATTTAAAACATTTTAGTACGCAAGTAAATTACAAAATGTGACAAATGAATATCCCCCACATGATCAATCATATAAAACCCTAACGTACATATCTAATTCATTATAAATCATATACCTTCATAGGGTGTATGTATTGGTATAAAATAAACATGTTACACTTAAAGGACAAGGATTAAAATTGCATAGTATCTCTATATAATACTTCTAATTAATATCAATACAATGCACTTAAATATATATATAGTCTTTTAGAAGTTGGTAACATAACTTGATTAATAGAATTAGATTTATGGTAGCTGTATTTAGACCGGCTTGAAAAGTATCATTGCATCCTAAATTGAGAAATTAAACAATTTAATGAATTGAGTCAATTGACTAAGTAATTTACTATTGATAAATTGATAATATAATTTTATAACAAACTAATTCTTATGTTGACTAAGAAGTTAAACAATTCAATCCATTAACAAACTAATTAGTAAATATGGGCTTACTAAATTAATTAGGGAATTAGGGTTTCTACTTTATGCTTTCTATAAACTAAGAAATCTAATTGGTTAATAAAATAATTAGATATAGATGAATCATTTACTAATAATGTATCACTAATAGATCAACTAATAAAAGAATAAAAAAAATATTACCTAAGAAACTGACCCGTCCATGCCATGTGTGATGGGCCATAAGTATGAGGAGGGGCGACAACGTCCATTGCATACATGCAATAGCCAACACTGAGAAACAACAACCAGCGGAGGAAGATTAGAGAACGAGAAATGTTGGTATCCTTCCATCGAAAGACATAAAACAATAGTGGATGTCTGAGAGAAGGAAGTTAAAGAAGAAGGACGAAGTTGACGAGGAAGGCATGAATGAAGGTAGTAGTAGCATCATCGTTGATGGAGTGTGGCACAACAACAATCTCTAGTGAGGCCTTCCAAGAAGGAGGTTGAAGAAGATGGACAAAGTCAAAGAGAGCAAGACCAATTGAGTGAAATGGGAAGGTAGCTTGGTGGTTGTGTGTCAAGGACGAGGAGAGAAGATTATGGGTGGGTGAGAATTGCAAAAAATACAATGACATCGTTTTTATTAATATAAAAAAAATCATAAAAAAAGTCAAACAAGGGATTCAAGCACAAGTCCTTGTAGTCAAAGAAAATGGGACACTGACTAACCCAATCATTGCTTCATCTTGAACTTTAGTTATGTTGTCATTCATATATAATATATATTTAATTCCTCGAAAAAAATATAACTATTTTCCCACTTCTAGGGCTCTCAGGTATCTCGGGACACCATGCAAAAGCCCTGACTCTGCTGCTATCCTTAGGGCATACAAATAATAATAATAATAATAGTGTGAAAATAAGCCTAAACATGCTCAATCTATCATGTTATACCTATACATCATGCAAAATTATTCCATGGCATTAAACCTATTCTATTATGCTTTTATACATATAATATTATAGACAATTAAACATGCTCCGTGATATATAATTTCATATTAGCACTATTAGGAAAATAAATACAACATAACACAATATGCTTAGGGTAAAAATTGCAACTTAACACACCAAAACCCTAATATACTGTGATTTTTATATTTTAGGAGGGCATATGTGTAGCGCCCTGATTTTTACTACTAAAAAATTTAGTTTTATAGTGGAAGCATATAAGTAAAATATTAGGGGTTACCATCGTAATTGACATAAGTCTGGTTTACTCAACCATCCTCTCATCAATCACAAGGCTAAAACATTATATTAACATAAGGAGATTAGAAACGCAAGAAACATTTATAATACAATAATGAGTTTGGAGTTTAAATTTGAGTTAAATACACAAAAATACAAAAGAAGGGATACCATGGATAAAGAGTCTAAAAATGTATCTGATTAAATGCATCTATCAGATAACATTACTCTTCATCCAACCCCTAATACAAATGAAGTCACTCATCCCCACATAAAGCATCATAGGAAACATAATTATCTAGAGGATCTTTTGAGACCTTCACATAAGAATCGGGGTCTCCTACTCGTGGTAATGAGTAACACCCATAAAAGGGCGGTC
Source organism: Tamarix austromongolica (assembly GCA_039764185.1). Taxonomy (NCBI): domain Eukaryota; kingdom Viridiplantae; phylum Streptophyta; class Magnoliopsida; order Caryophyllales; family Tamaricaceae; genus Tamarix; species Tamarix austromongolica. The sequence continues at coordinate 21,891,387 of CM077809.1, read as the reverse complement.
AGTATGCTACGTACTGAGTAAGAAAACAATACTATCGAAAAAGGTATGCAAATAGCACATAATTTCATAACAGATTATAAGTATGCAAGCATATAATTGAAATATCTCAAAAGACAAATAATGATCTAGGTCTCTTATTAGATATAATCCATTTTTATTTTTTTATACACGTTGACTGTAGGAATCCCACTAAACGGTCTGAAGCACCTTCTTAGGGACAACACACTTGAGCCATTATTATGATCCGGTAGAATGGATCTAAAAACATTACATTCTCCGGACAAAATGCTCCTGAGCTACTATTCTCCCTAGTGGAATGGGACATATATATATATATATATATATATATATATATATATATATATATATATATATATATATATATATATATATATAAACAACACCTTGGTCCTGACTCACTTATTCTTCTGCTTTAAATCATTAGTATTTTTTTCATAGGTTATACTTTCATTTCATGATGAGTAGGAACCCTATTATTTTTAATCCGATGGAACAGATTGAAATACCTTATTGGGGCAAAATGCTCCCAAGACACTATTCTTTCTGATGGAATAACTATTTAAAACATCACCTTCTCGGGGCAAAATGCTCCCTAGCCACTATTCTTTTCGATGGAATGGTATATATATATATATATATATATATATATATATATATATATAAATATCATCTTATCCCTACTCATGTGATCTTTCACTTTAAGTAATTAGTATCTTATTCAAGATAAATTCTCAAGCATTGAACGCATTAAGGTAGGTAGACACATAACTCAGGTCACAGTCTTTAAATCTTTTCAAACCCTAATTACGCACCCTTTAGCATTCATTCTCCTATATTGATTATTCCACTACAAACTATATTATTTCATCCTCAAATCTCATCATTACTATCACCCATAATGCACGGTCTAGCACCCACATCGTTCACATATGTACATTAATAATCTTATCCAAGGTATTATTCATAGAATTACTAAAAAACATCTATATAATGCAAATCCATAACTATAGAGTCAGATTCATCTAAATGACTTTTTAAAGATTAACCCTCACCTAGCCCTAATTTCATAAGTAGTTATAACTTATCCCATAAGATTCTCCTAATTACCAAGTCCAATAAACAACCTCATAAGGCCAACCATTAGCAACATATTTAGAGTTCAAATAACCTCTAAAATTTTACCCATAGAATGATAACATCATCGTTATAAGTTATTTTGCCTCAATTAACCATTATTTCATTGAAGGACCCCAAACAAACACTTATACTTACAATAATTTCTCATAATAATAATATTATTATATTTTAATCCACCTAACACATAAAATACCAAAATTACCTTATTATCCTATAACGGCCAAAATATCCTTAAGAACAACAATAGCCCTTATTTTATACATTCTTGTACCTTCCATACACATTATTTTTCAAATCTACTAATCATCATCACACCTCATAAAAATACTTATGCCCACCTATCAAAGCCTATTTAGCCCATATTTCATGCCATAGAATAATTTTCCACAAATATGTCATTATCACAACAAAGTTATAATGGTAAATCTTATCCATTCTTACTTTATTTCAATAACATAATATCCATAATATCACAATATCATTACAAAAAATCACGATCGACATATATTAAAACATATAATACTATAACAAGAAAACACACATAGCCATACAAGCACATAACATAAAAACCCTAAACATCAAATAGTATCATTACCAACTAGGACACTGGGCTCTCAGCACGTAAATCTTAGACTTCCTCATATGAGATTATCGAAATACCACATACGAAAAATAATAAAAACCACTGTTAGGCTCGTAGAGTATAACTAAAGGAGAAATTAGGATAAAAAGTTTAAAAATGAAAAAAATCATAGTCAAATGGAATATTGAGTTGTGTGGATGTGTAGTAAAATGTGTGGTGGAGCTATGGTAAAAATTTGGTGGTGTTTGGACAAGGTTTGGGGGTGAAAATAGGGGTTCTCGATTGAAATAGGGTGACTACACAACTGTGCTAGAGGCTGTGCACACCCAGACTGAGAGGAAGAATTGTGTACAACCATGTAGTGCAAAGTGGCACGACTTTGCTCAATTATTGGGCAAACAGGTCGCAAGTTGAACAGATACATAAGGTGTGCGTTTGGGCCATGCGCGGTCATGCAAGGGTACACGAGTAGCCTGTGCTAGGTTGCATGGGCGTGCGGTAGGAAATTTTAGTGTTGCACGGTCATGCTTGAGGCTGTGTATTTTGTAAAAATGTGACGAGCATGAGAAAGAAGAAGGAAAAAGAGGCGTTGGTCGACAATAATGACCGGCGACGGTGCCAAGGATGGTTGGGGTAACCTTGGTGGTCACTCCACCAGTCAATGAACTGTGTGTGGTGGTGCACGGTGGTGGAAATGGTGGTGCACAAGCAAAAAAGGGACAAAATAGGAGGAAGAAGGAGAAGAAAAGAGAAGGAAGAAAGGAAGAGGAAGAGGGGGGAGCTCAGGTAGAATTTTGGACATAAAATTGACATAGTGGATGCCAAAAAAAGGTAATAAGGGAGAGTGTGGTATATATATATACATGTGTGCATGGGTGGTGCAAAATATAAAGAAAGGAAAATCAGGGGAGGCGTGCAACGAGTGATGGTGCAGGTTGGGCATGAGGGCTGGTGTAGGGAAATGATGGTTGAGTTTTGGGAAAAAATGGCAGGTGATGGGGATGGTTGTGAGCGTGTATTGTGTAAGGATAAGAAGAAGAGTGGAAGGGTGCACTTATGGTGGTGCAGATTGGTAGGGATAAGATAAGCAGAAGGAGAAGAAGAAAGAAAAAGAAGAAAGGAAGTAGGGTGATGGGTGATGGATGGCTACAGAAAGATGATGAATGATGAAGCAAGTTGTAGCAAATCAATTGTTGCAGCTTAGGTTGATGTGAGAAAGATAATAAAGAAAAGAAAAGGATAAAGATAAAAGGCTGGGGGATTAGTTTAGGTGATTTTGGATTAGCCAAAAATAGTTAGAATTAGTGGAAATTTTTAGTGAGTTTGAGTTTTGATTTACAAAATACAATTTATCCAAGTTAAGGTTCCGAATTTGGTTAAATTTTTTATGTTTAAAAAATTGGGTTAAGGATAAAACAAGGTTTCTCAAGATTAGAATCAAATTAAGGTGCTAATAATGCAGAATTAGGCTAAATAAATTATCAGGGTATTACAATATAGGTTACCTTAATTCTAACAAAATAGCAAAAATACAAGCAAATTGACATCAATCCCTAGCCTCCACTAATCATCTTATACATTGATCACCAGGAAATATAGAAATAAAAGGGTTAGGAAAATTAGGAGGGATAAGTAAAGAAAGAAAGGAACGATAGAAAAGGAAAACCAAGGTGTTTTGTAGTTGACGGGAATTGTGTGATACCTTTATGTAGCAAATGGGGAGTTGCATGAGACCTTAATGTAGAAAAAGGGGAACTACATTGGGCGTTGATGAAGCATGGGGAAATCTATATGCAGTGCTCATGTTGCTAATATGGTGTAGTGTGAAAGACAGACAAAGATGATGGTTAGGTGTATGTGGCTACTTTTCTGCAAGTTTTTTTTGAGGTTTGGATATTATAATGGGGGGACCAACATGTAATTAATGCTACTAAAACCAGGAGGCATTAGGGTTTCACATTGTAAGGGTGGAATTGTGCATAATGCTCATGTTGGAGGTGTATTCCAATGTAAGGAGCTCACATTGTTGGTGGTGGGTGGCCCAAGAAACTTACATTAAAGGTGTTGTGGCTCATGAATGGTGGATGTTATAGAGGTGGTGGTTGTGTGAGGTTTGGTGGTGTAGGTGGTGGTTGTGTGTAAGAAATGGAGGGTGTTGGGTGGGGTAAGTTTGGAAAATACATAAAAACAAGGGGGAGGGAAATGAGAGAGGTGGGATATGTGTTTGGGTTGGAATGAAAGAGAAAAAAAAATAAAGGAATAAAGGGAAGTACATGATGTTACGTATAGGTGGGAATACATGAAGGAGGGTTGATTGTAGAGAAAATGGAGACGTTAGAGAGTGGTTGTGCATGAGACAGAGGATAGAGCGAGGGGTGGTGTGAGAAGATAGATAGAGTTTTAGTTTAGGTTTAGGTTTAGGTTTAGTTCAATTAGGTTGGGGTTTCTAGTTAGAAAATTTAAATTAAAATAAATAAATAATTGATTAATTAAGGGTAAAGAAAAAAGAAAAATAATTATAATGAAATATTTAATAAATTATGTGGGTTACGATTTAAGGGTTAACAAAAATAATTAAGATAAAGTTTAGGGTTAAGTTTCAAATAAAATGCTAAACATCCAAAAATAAATGTTACAAAATTTTAGGGTGTTATAGTTATGGTGTTGAAGCTCCTTTAAGAGTCGAGGTTATTGATGAGAATAAAGTTGGAAGATAATGTTACGACTGTAAATGCTCTGGGATTATGCTAGAGATAATCCTACTCGAAAGGCTTTAACTTTGAGGGAGATTGCTAGCATGGAGCCTTGTGAGGATGTTGAAGATGAGAGGGAGCCATTTAGTGATGATGTAGAGAGTACTTATGGAGTAGAAGTGAAATAGTTCATGGTTTTGCAAAGAATCCTAAAAATGAAATGAAGAGTATTATAATCACCGATGTGACAAGATTTTCAATATTAAGTGCAAATTTGGTAATAACATATGCCAGGTGATTGTTGATTGTGGGTCATGCACAGATGTAGATAGTGAATACATGGTGGTTAAGTTACATCTATCCACTATAAATCATCCTAAGCCTTATACGCTTCAATAGCTTTGGAAGGAAAAAGGAGTGAAGGTGCAATTATAAGTACTAATATCATTCAAAGTTGATAACTATATGGATGATGTTATTTATGATGTGTTATCAATGGATGATTCTCCCCTTTATATATGCCTATTTCTATGGATTCTTTATGTATATTGTTAGATTTTATGTTAGATTTGTGGATACTACGTCCTTTGGCATTTTATTTTGTAGGTGCATGAAATGGATGCAAATAAGGATAATATGCGGCAATAAGAAGGCTTTGATTGAAAAGTGAAGAATCTTGCCTTCGATTTAATATGAATTTGGAAAAGTGCAAGAACAAAAGTTATAGATCTTCTTCTCATCTTTCCATCACATTCAAGATCACCTTATTTTAACTCCATACAACGAAGTTATGATCCAACACGACCATGTAGGTTTTCCACATGACTACTTAGTCTCCGGCCCTAACACAACCTAATCGTGTTGACCAACACAGTCGTGTTGGGTATTAGATTTTGTTTTCTTAGGGCAATTTTAAAGGATTGAATAGTTTCATTGAGTGGTGGATTTTGCTAGACCTAAGATGGGACAAATAAAAGGATATTTTGGGAGGCTATCTTTCATTCCAATTGCTCTCTATCTATTTTTATTCCTCTCTTTTGTATTAATCTCTCTTGGATGCAAAAACACATTAGATTTAATTTTGAAGCTTTGTAATCATTCAGATTCAGATCAACTCTTCGTATCTTCAACATCCTAGTTCTATCTTCTAATCTATTGCTCTTTTTATTTGATCAATGCCTAACTTCTCTATTGTGTCTATTGATTTAGTTATGAGTGATTAGATTTCTTGTTTAGGATTAGATCTAGTCTAAATTTTTGATTATGATATATTAGTTTAATTTTTGTTTCGATTGCTTGAATTATTGATTTCAATTGTTAAGTTCTTCACTTATGGCTGAATTTTTTGATCACCAATTTGACTAAATATATGTTTTAATCTAAAAACTAAAAGGTAAAGATTAATAAATGAAAATATAAGAATCGAACAAGAGAATGAAACCACAAAAGTAGGCTAGAATCTCTTGAATATTTAATTGATCTAGCATAGAACGTAATGGATCTAGTTTGATTTAATACCATGAAAATAGGTTATTAGGTACAAATTTTAGACCTTGAAAGAGGTTATTAGTTAATTTAGGCTATTTCTCCCTCTCAGATTTAGATAATTTTTTGGCAATTAAATTAATTATTCATTAATTATCAATTTATGATGACAATCCAGTCGCAGGCCTTTAATTAGATTTGTATTATCTTTAGAATTACTATTTAATTTTATTTTGTTAGACATTTTCTACTCCCTAAATTTTATTTATCCAGATTGTCATAGATGGTGAAGATTAAGTAATTAATAATGAAGTCCTTGTGGGATACGACATTGACATGCTACAATGAATCCTTGTGTTTGTAGATTTGGCTCATTAAAGACCATTGTAATTTTACAGGCATGTTACTCATAATGGTTTCCTTAATGAGTACGTGATTTGCAAGGATGACAAGAAGTACAAGTTGAAGCCATTATCTCAAGATGCACCTAAAGAAGGAGGGTCTTAGACTTTAATTTCCAAAGAAATTCAGTAAGGAGAATCCCACTAATACAAATGATAGGCTAGGAATGTTTTTAAATAAGGTTTGTAATGGCATTCCAAGAAGGCCATCAAATAAGAAGCCATTCAAGATGGGTTTGAAGATGTTTAAGACAAAGCATGAGAGTTTGAGGGAAACTTCTTCTGAATAAAGGGAGAATGATGAAGAGGCATATCTCACAGGTTGTCCTAAACTTGAAGGAGAATTTAATTAATTCATTAGACCCATTATAAATAATTTAATCAGAATAATACACATGTACCAAATAAGGAGGTAGCATGGATCACAAGAGGACATGGTAAAAATGATGAGAAGTTTAATGAAATCATGTGCCATTCACATGATGAAGGAATCCCTATGATCTATTATTCCAGTTATTAAGAGTCATAATTAGTTATTATTTTGTTTCTTAGTCATTAATTATCTTATTTGATGAGTATTTAAGATTAGATGCGACTCTACCTTTTAGAGTACAATTTTTATCTTTCACGTAGCTTTATGTGTGGCATGGATTTTATTATTTTTGTTTGGATATTATTTCAGTTTTTTAGTTTATATATGATGTGGAAGATTCAAATAAAATTATGCTTAAATAATTTCATGTAATCTTATTGATTTGACATAAGTTGAATGAGAATTAAAAGTTGAACCTTCAATTAAATTGTGTGCAAGTTCTTCTCTACTTTTGTTAACTTCTTGTGATTGGAAAATTTAGAAATCCTCTCTCTCTCTCTCTCTCTCTCTCTATATATATATATATATATATATATATATATATATATTATTTTCTCTTATAAAATAGAGTTCTATCCCAAAGTTACAAAATTACATTTATCACTGTATCAAATTTGATCCCCCCACACTCTCACACAAAATCATAATATTAACATCATCTTCAACTTTTGTTTGAAACCCTAACCATAGCATCTTGAAACATCCATTAACCATTGATTATTAAGCCATGATTTTAGCCTTTAATTAAGCATTTATCTCATCAATTAAAATGTAATTAAACCCCTATAGAACTGTTCCCAATCATCCACACAAAATTGGACCCTAAAACCCTAAGTTGAATTTTTATCATTTTTTTCCATATTTTTGGTTTGATTTCTTGGTGGACTATACTCAATTGCTCTATATTTTTTACGTGGGCTTCTTCTCCGTATCACTTCCAAATTTTATTTATTGATACATCTGAGTTGTACAACTTTATCTTATGGTTTTATGTCATTCTCATTGATGCTTCTATGTCATTACAATTTTGTGTTATTTATATTTTTTCCTTTCAACAATGTCTTGTATAAGTAGTTTTGTGTCAGCAGTATCCCTAATATTTTGTTTTAGCTTCCAAAATTAAAAATTTTAACACAATTTCCTCGATCAATAAAAATTAGGGGTCTTATACATAGTTAACTCAATCTAAGTTCATTGTTTTCTCTTGATCTATCTCCATTCCTTTAACACTATCATTTGTATTTTTGTTGTCACTACACACCGACATTGTTGGTTTTGGCCAATAACGATGAAATAAAGTCATTAATTAAGCTATATTACATGCGAAAGTAATGTATCTCACCTAAACATTTAATTTTCTATTTTATAGAAAACTCAAATATATTTGTATTGCTATCTGATGTTCAATCTCTTATAGAGTTCACGCATAAGAAAATATCAAAATAAAAAACATTTTAGTTTCTCAATGTAAAAATATGAACTTTTCTACTAAAACTTTATAATATTTTTACAGTTGTCTCACAATGTGTGGGTCATACATGTAAAATTTATTTATATGGGACTTATATTTTGTACGATATTTGTAAAAAAGTAATAAAGGTTTTGATTGTAAGTATAAAATTGCTCTTCTAGATAATGTGATCAAATTAACAAGATTTGGTTTGAGTGTGATTGAATAAATTTTAGATGGACAACTAGATTTTCTGCAATTGTAATTTATTTTTGGATATTAAATTGGATAAATTAGAATTTTTTGTAGACAAAATAGATAATTTTAATAGATTTGGATTTGATTGAGGCCAAAATCTTTGGTTGGTTATCAAACGGTGGTTTAGTGAACAATCTAAAGTTATGATGTGCTGGAACAACTTAATTGATGATGAGTGACACAAGAAATTTCCAATCTATCTTTTTATGATGGTGTTGAATTGATTAATAATTTGCAATTGGTTTGATGTAAAATTTTGATTGTGATTCATATGTAAATTGATTAATTGTTTCTTATATAAAACAATAGATAAAAGTGTCTCTATACCTTAATTTAATTCCATTCATAATGTGTCCAAATCATTATAAGGCATTCTTTGTTCTTCAGATTTGCTACCTTTTTCTGTCATAAAAAAATAGAAATAAATAATATGTTTCTATATCTTAAACATTAAACTTATTTTTAATAGAAAACCATCATCATAAAAAATCATCATCTCATATCATACTTTTTTCGAAATAAATTATGACACCTTCCCCCTAAGTTAGCTAGGGAATTTTGTATACATTAAATTTTGGTTTATTATCATCATAATCATAACTAAGACGGGCAAATTTAAAAAGAAGAGAAACCAAAGTATGATGGATTCAAATTCAATGACTAAATTTGTAACACCCCCAAAATTCATTGCTGAAAACTTTCATTTAATTAAAAGAAAATTAGCGGAAGCAAATTAATAAATTGTGAACTTTGGAGATATTACCGCCACACTTAGTACTAGACCGGTTCACTCTTACCGTTCCAGTACCAAGTGCTAAGGCTAAAAGAGTAAAACACAATTTACGAGAAATTCAAACATATTTAAATCAAAGTAGCGCAAGTAAACATTTTATAAGAGTATAATCCACCGGTGGTGGTTACAAAACAATAAATACATAGAAACTGCGAATTTAAACGAGATGGAGTAAAATCCTAATAGTTTCGGATAGCTCCTTACGCTCAATCCCGATGGCCCACTTGAGTAACACCGAATACGACCTGCAAGGAGTACTGTCCATTGAATAGGCTGGGCCCCCATGAATGGAACCCTTCAGTACTACGGTACTGAGTAACCCTTTAAAAACACACTTAAAAGTAGGCACACAATGTAACACATGATATGCTACTATATCCATACATAACGATAGGTGTAAACATAATATTCAGATCCATACATTCACATATTCAACAAGTTAATCAGATATTAATGGTGTATGCATAACATTCACTTTCGTCCATTCGCATACTTAATAAGTCAACCAAATATTAACAGGCCATAATGAATAATCAGTACTTTTAGGGCCTTAAGTCCATTAGTCCATCATTAATCAATCATCTCGGATTATAAATATCCATGCGAGTGTGGGAAACCCACTATTATAGCTAGTGGATCAGTCACTTATAAGGTAGAACACACCTAACCACTATTATATGCTGGCGGATCAGTCTCCAGGGAAAAAGGCTCCTGACCACTATTATATCGGTAGATCGGTTTGGCCCCGACTCTCATGGTATTCTACTGTAACTACTTAGTATCTTTTACGTGTCTTAACAAATTAGGGTTTGGTTTACCGAGCTTGGGATCCCCCACTATTATTGTCGTTGGACTGGTCACTTGCGGGACGATGTCCACACCATTATTATTCGCCGGTGGATCGGTCATTTATAGGGTAAAAACCCTAACCACTATTCCTAACCGGTGGATCGGCTGGACCCGGCTCCATAATCTTTCACTTTACATGATTAGTGTTTTACGATATCTTATTCAACAAATTCCGCCCTAGACATGCATGGCTAAATCCAGCTATATTTATCCTCCTAAAAGGGCATGCCCCATATCTTGAGACTCGACACCTCCTAACTCGCCCCGACATCCTTCCCTTAATCCACTTACTCACACTAGGAACCTGACTCCTAAGTGTGTGGGTCAAGCCCACTCACAGCCTTACCCTAGGGTTTCTCCAAAACCATAATCCTGACCATCCTTCTCTACCTTACATAATCCAGACTATTTCAACACTCCATGCGTCACGACCCTTATATCCAACCCTCATTTTCTACCCCACTCGTTCTCGTTTATTTTTATTATTTTCTTTTTCTTTTTCTACCTTCTCAATTTAGGGTTTCCTCCTAAACCCTAGTTTGATCTCCTGCACACGTTTATACTGTCCCACGTACTATTTTTCACCCAAAGCCCCTAGACATCCAAACGACACTTCTATTACTTTCCTCACGTCCCAAGGCAACTTTCCATATGTAAAGTTTGCCTCCATGCGGACTCTAACCATCCCATGCAAGCCCTAGTTCCTCCCATACCTACATTAGCCAACTTACTTCCCCTTGGTTATCTTTCTCTCCCATTTCTCTTTTTCATGCCTCCATCCCACATTACCACATTAATTATCCTAGTATGCATGTCTTAAAGGACCACATCACATCACATCATAACTTACAGCATAACCATATTATCACATACCAAAAGAGGACACATGAACACATCTTGGTTCCAAGCACGCCACACATGAAACAGTTAAGATAATAGCATAGAGAACACGACATATAAATTATATAGGGCATCCAAGGCATGTAGGACACCTAGCACATATTCAGCCTTAGCTACATCTTTTCTCGATTTAGGTTATTGAACTATCTCCCACACTTTTTAGGCCACGAATCACCATTTGTAATCGTTATACTTAATATATTTTCCATTTGGTTGGTTAGATTACCAATTTGCCCTTTTCCTTTATTATAATTAAAAAATTGCCCTTTAGTTGGTCAAATTACCAAATTACCCCTTTAGTTGATTAAATTACCAAATTGCCCTTCACATTTATCATATTTACCATTTTACCCTTCTCTATTATTAAATTATCATTTTACCCTTCTCAATTATTTTAATTACCAAGCTACTCATTTCCAATTTCCATTTTACCCCCTTTTTTTAACAAAATTACCATTTTACCCATTTACTTTCAAATTTCCCATTTTACCCCTTAACTTCCAAAAATTACCATAACACCCTTTTACTTATAAAATTACCATTTTATCCTTAATTACGAAATTACCATTTTACCTCTTTTAATTTCCAAATTACCATTTCGCCCTTTAATCACAAAATTACCATTTGCCCTTTAATTACTATTTTACCCTTTATTCACAATATTACCATTTTGCCCCTTTAATTACGTAATTACCATTTACCTCCTTACTTCCAAAATTACCAAGTTGCCCCTTTTCATTTACAATTTATCACTTTACCCTTTCTACTTCCAAAATTTCCATTTTATCCATTAATTCCAAAATTACCCTTTTTCGCTTTACTTACAAAATTACCACCTTGCCCTTGCCTCCAAAATTACCACAATACCCTTTTTAATTTAAAGTTGCCATTTTGCCCCTTAGTACACCACTTATATTAAATTGTTATTATTACTACATAAAATATTAATATTAACACCTCATCCACAACTCTTATAATTAATGTAATACTTATTAGCACCTATATATATATTAGGCCATATTCTTGTACAAGATACATTGCTAAAATCCCCTAAGGCTCACAAAATATTAACCATGCATTAAAGACCACAATAGCATAAAACAACATGGATAATACTTAACATTTTCATTAACAACTAAACTCTTACTCTACACAATATTTCCATACAACCTAACATGCTTCCTTTCATCCAACATCACAAGAAACTACACATATGATATTAAACAATATAGATTAAGCATAATAACATAATAAAAATCCTAATGTGCTAATATACATTAATCCATACATTTAAGTGGGATTTAACGGTTACCTCGATTCCCGCAAAAACGAACCTTATCGGTATTCCAATTTAAGGTTCAAGCTTTGATTATCAAAACCAATACCTAAAAATAATATCAAGAATTATTACATTATAAATAATAAAAACAAAAGTATAAAACTTTATAATTCTTAATTACTCAAATAATTGAATTAAATATTATTATACCTTAAAAATTATTACCCAAATTAATCAAGAAAGGCAGCAGCTCATGCTGCTCATGTAGCATGAGTTGCATGCAAGGAAATGAGGAGGAAGGCTCGAAGGTGGCAAGAATGGGAGGGGGGAGTGGTGTTTCCGGGTTGGAGTTTTGGGGCTAAGAAAAAGGGCATGTGGGTGAAGATTTAAGGCAAGGAAAGGGTGAAGAGGTGGAGAGGGGGTGTAGCTGGTGGTCGGGGATGGGTTGAAGGCGGTGGAGATGGCGGCAGCGAAGCCGCGAAAGGAGGCTGCCGAGGGGGAGGTCGAGATGGGGGCTGGTGAGGAAGGAAAAGGGGAAGGGAAAACGAAGGCCTTTGGGTGGTGGTTTCGGCCAAATGAGGGTTGGGGTGGTTGAGTGGGTTGTAGGGATTAATATGGTGGCTCAGACGGTGGTAGAAGCGGCGGGAAGGCGGCATATCGGGGCGGTATAGGGTGGTTGCCGAGAAGGGATGGAAAGAAGAGAAAAAGAAGAGAAGAGGAAGAAAAAGGCTGCGGGGTGGCTCGAGGGGTGCTGTGATCTGTCGGGGGTAAGGTAGAGGGTGGCAAGAGATGGTGCAGGTGGCTGTTGAGGCAGCAAAAACGGCGAAGCGGCGGCGGCGAATCAAAATAGGGAGGGTGAGGGAAGGAGGAGAAAGGGAGAGAAAGAGGCTCGGGCAAGGCATATGGGGCTCACAAAATGGCTGAATGGGACAAGAAGGAAAGAAGAAAAAGAAGAAGGCGAGAGAGGAGGGGATAGGTAGGCTCGAGGATAGTGGTAGGGTGGTAGAGGAATGGCGATTGCAGGGAGAGGGAGAAGGAAGGCATGGCAGGGCATAGGGGAAGGGAGAAATGGTGGGGCTGGGGTGGGTAGAGAAATGGCGGGAGAGAGAAAGAGAGAGAGTTAGGGAGGTCAACGAGGAGAGGGGGTTGCAGGTTGGGTGGCAATGATGGCGGGTTGACGAGATTCTTGTCGTGGAAATAGGAAGAAGAAAGAAAGAAGAAGAAGAAAGGGGAGGGGGACTGGGTGTGATGGGCGGTCGAAGGAAAAAGAAAAGGGTCGGCTCGGTCGAGGAAGAAAGGAAGGAAGGAAGGGAGGTAGGCTGGCTCGCGCGGGAGAAGGAAGAAAGGAGCCGAGTCGGGGAAAGGAAAAGGAAATGAGGGAGGAGGGGGAGAGACGGGCCGGCGGCCCAAGCGTAGGGGAAAAGGGCAGGCCAGCCGGCTGGCAGCCCAAAGAGGAAGAAACAGAAAGAAAAGAGAAAAAGAAGAAAAATGAGAAGGAAAAAGGGAAAAAGGAAAAAGAAAAGGAAAGAATGGTATTAAATAAAATAATTTAATTTATAAAATAATACGATATAATATTTGTGGGCAATAAATTAATTTAATAATTTAATTTAATATAATTAAAATATAAGGGTTAAAAAGGATAATTTTAGTAAAATAAGGGTTTGAAAATTTATTTAAATAATAAGAGAGTGATAAAATAACAAAATACTCATTTTAATTTATTAAATATTTATATCCAATCTTATATATTCAAAAATCTATAAAATAATTAAATTAAATAGATTTAAAGGATAATTTATACCAAATAAAATTTATTTATTAAATTACAAGCTTTTGAAAATTTCTGGGGATTACAAAATTATCAAAAATAAAAGCGAATTGAGTAAATTAAGATAAAGGTAAAAGTAGAGCGAGTAAGGTTTTTCTCTCACATTATTTGAAGATAAAATTACTAAACATATGACAATAAAAAACATTATGAAATTAATGATAATATATGTAATCCCCCAAAAATTTCAAAAACCTATATTTTAATAAATAACTTTATTTGAAATAAAATTAGCTTTTAAAATTATTTATTTTTATTTTTTATGGATTTTGGAGTATGTCAATTTGAATAAGAGTATTTAATAAAATAAAATTAAATATTTTACTATTTATCATATTATTTTATTTAAATAAATTTTCAAACTAGTATTTTACTATAATTATCCTTTTTAAGCCCATATATTTAATTATATTAAATTAAACTATTAAATAAAATTATTATCAAAAGTATTACATCCTAATATTTTATACATTTAATTATTTTGAATTCTTCCATTTTTCCCACTTTCCTTTTTCCTACCTTTTATTTTCTTTCTCCTTTCCCTTATTTCTTTTTTTTCCTTCTTCCTGGCTTTGGGCTGCCGCACCCAGACCTGCCCTTCCCCTCCCCCATGCATGCTTGGGCCAAGCCCGTTCTTCCCCAGCCCCTCTTGCTCCCATGCACGCCCACCCAGTAAGCCCGCCGTCCCTCTTTTATTTTTCCTGGACCGGCCAGCTCTCTTCTTTCCTGCGCCGGTCCGACTACCCACTCGCACCTCCCCCTTCCTTTCTCTCTTCTTCCACGCCCGACCACCATCTCTGCCATGGTCGAGCACGCCGCCGCCTGTAACTGCCATGCCCGGCCACCACCGACCTCCCTGCCCTCTCTCTTCCTCTCTCCCCCGTCATTTTCTTTCCCAATTCGAACCAAATCGTCCCTGCACCACAGCCCGCGTACCCCTCTTGCTTCCCTCTTCTCCCCTTCTCTTTCCCTTGCCAACCGACCACCACCTGCCACCCTTTGTCCTCTCGCCGACCGGCCACTGCCCCTCTCTTCTCCCTCTTCTTTTTCTTCATCTCTCCAGCCTTCTTTTCCCCCATTTTTCGAGCCTCATCTCTTCCTCTCGAGCCTCTTCTCTCTTTTCTCCTCCTCCATCCTTTTTCCCCGGTTTTTGATCACCGCCGCCCACCGCCACTTCCAACCACCAAAACCAACCCCCGCGCCGCCTCCTACCACCACCCCTTACTGCCCTGCACCATCACGCCACCCCTCGAGCCCCCTGCACTTCCCCTCTTCTCCACCCCTTCCTTTTTCTCCCCATTTTCCCCCTTACCGCCGAGCCACCTGCAACCGCCACTTTCGCCGCCGTTCGACCACCTCTGCCGCCACCCAACCCACCTTTTGACACCCTACAACCCCCTCTACCACCGCCATGCCTTAGTTGGCCGAAAACAGCCCTTGAACCCCTCCATTTTTCCCTCTCCTTTTCCTTCCTTCACAACCCCTCCAGCTCGACCCTTCTCGGCAGCCAACTTCGCCGCCCTATGCCGCTATGAAACCACCCTTAGCCTCCACCTACACCCCTCTTCACTTCTGCACCATTCCCTTGCCTTGAAACCTCCCCCATCCACCTTCTTTTCTAGCCTAAAGACCCTAACCCAAAAATAACAAATTTTGCTTCCTTCACCCCCTTCGAACCCTTTCACCTCTCATTTCTACATGAGACTCACTCTGCTCATGCAGCGTGAGCTCCCCCTTGTTTTGGATTTTAATTGGAAATTTTTTGAGGTATATTAATAATTAATTAAAGTGTTTTATTAACAAATAAATTTTTATAAAGTTTTATCCTTTTTAATTTCTTATTTCTAACATAATAATGGTTGATATTATTTTAGGTGTTGAGTTGCTTATTAAAGCTTGAATCTTTAACTGGGGTACCAGTAAGATTTAATATTTTGCGGGATTAAGGTAACCGTTAATCCTCTCTTAAATACATGAAAAAACGTATGCTAGCACATTAGGGATTTAACATGATTTTATGCATGGTTTGTGCGCTTAGCATGATATATATATATATATGGTTGCTTATATTGCTTGATAAAAAGGAAAAGTATGATAACCTTTGTGCCATGTGTAGGAATGATAATTAAGGAAGAAGTTTGATTATTGATGGAAATATTAAATGCTTGTTTATGATGTATTATGTTGCTAATGCATGAGTAATATTATTGTTTACGGGTATTTTAGTAATTATGCTTATGAAGTATGTGATCTAATGTATGTAGTTGCTAATGAGTATTATGTTGAATAATGACATGTTGGTGGACTCAGATGATAAGAATGAAGTACTAATATCATTATTTTATGTAGTGTTAGTAAATTCATAAAAATGGTGAATAAAAGGGGTTGAGTGGAAATTTTATAAGTGAAAAGAGTATTTTGGTAATTTTGTAAGCAAAAAGGGTATTTTGGTAATTTTGTAAGCAAAAAGGGTATTTTGGTAATTTCAAAAGAAAGGGGTGGAATGATAATTTTATAAGTAAATGGATAAAATTGTAAGTTGTGAGAAAGAAGGGTATTATGGTAATTTTGAGGTAAAAGAATAATATGGTAATTTTATGATTAAATGGTCAAATGATAATTTTATAAGTAAAGGGGTATTATAGTAATTTTTGGAGAAAAGGGTAAAGTGGTAATTTTGGAGTCAACGGGCAATATAGTAATTTTATAAGTAAGTGGTAAGAATGGTAATTGTGGAAGTAGTGGTAAAATAGTAATTTTGGATGAAGGAGGGCATTATGGTAATTTTTCAAGTAAAAGGGTATTATGGCAATTTTGGAGGTAGAGGGGCAAAATCGTAATTTCATAAGTAAGTGGTAATATGGTAACTGTATAAGTGAATGGCGAAAGGATAATTTATAAGTAAGGGGTAATATGGTAATTTTGGAAAAGAAGGGCAAAATGGTAATTTTGTAAGGAAAGATAAAAATGGTAATTTTGGATGTAAAAGGGTAAGATAGTAAATTGTAAAGAAAAAGGGGTGTTATGGTAATTTTATAAGTAAAAGGGGTATGGTGGTAAATTTCATAAATACAAGGATATTATGGTAATTTGAAAGTAAGGGGTAAAAGGGTAATTTTGTAAATAAAAGGATATTAGGGTAAACTTGGGAGTAAGGGGTAACTTGGTAATTATGATAAGGACGAAAGATAATTTAGTAATTAAATTATGATTGTAGAAGGGCAATTGGATAAGTATGATACTAGAGAAGGGTAATTCGGTAAATTAACCAATTAAAGGGCATTATGGTAATTTTAATAATGGAGAAGGGTAATATAGTAATTATTAATATAGAGAAGGGTAAAATTTGTAATTATAATTATGAAGAAGGGTAAATTAGTAATTATGATTATAAAGAAGGGTAATTTGGGATTTATGATAATTAAAAAGGGTAAAATGGCAATTAAAATGATTTGAGAGGGGTAAAATGGTAATTATGATAAAGGAGAAGGAAAATTTGGTAATTTATCCAACTAAAGGGGAAATTTGGTAATTTAGCCTATTAAAGGGTAAACTGATAATTATTTAACCAACTAAAGGGGCAAAATTGTAATCATGATAATGAAGGAGGGTAATTTAGTACTTTATCCAACTCAAGGGCAATTTAGTAATTATAACAAAGGAGAAGGGCGATTTGGTAATCTAACCAACCAAATGGGAAATATGATAAGTGTAGCAATTATGAGGGGTGAATGGTGATCTAAAAAGTGTAGGAGATAATTTGGTAACCTAAATTGGACAAGGGGTAATTTGGTAATTATGTAAACTAAGGGGTAATATAGTAAATTGTCAAGTAAGGAAGGAATACTTAGCAATTATATAAGTAAAGGGCAAATGAATAATTTGTACCTCACATGTCTTTGGGATTGTGGACCTTTATAATATGATTAAATAATGCTGATTAGCCAAGTAAGAGTATCTGATGATTAGTATGGCCTTGATGGTTTCTCTGTGACATCCTGGATAATCCTCTGAATAAGAAATGACTAATGATATCGGAACGATTGAAAGTGAATAAGTATCGGATTATTGTGCTTTTCGTGATCACTTTAATTAAGACACTATTACTTAAAGTGAAAGACCTCGAGATCGGGAATGGTGACTCCTTAGGGGTCGCTACCCTAAGGACGTGGTTTAGTCCATGATTATTCTGGTATTTGTTGGTGTGCCTTTGTGCCCCAACCAGGCCCTATATCTTACTCTTTCTAGCTCTACGGACCTAGTTAGGGGGTATGCATACTTATAGATTAGGTGTCCTTGTCGGTAGGGTACTGAGTTAGCTTTATGCACCAGTACGACCAGGGTACCTTTGCGTCCTTGGGTTCGTGGTTGAAGGGTACTGAGTAGCTGATATGCACCGGTATGACCGATGTACCTTTGTGTCCCGGGTTATTGATCTCCCGTTCGAGGCAAATAAATATGATTGATGTGCTGATTAAAGAAAGGAAAGATACTATTATTGAAAGTGGAATATTAATGAGCCAAGCTTAGATGATTATGATATTGAGTATCGGTCCACTGGTTATAATAGTGGCTAGGAGCGTTGTGCCCTGGATGATGATTCTATATATATTCCGGTCCACCGGCAATAATAGTGGGGGTCCCAAGCTCAATAAAACCAGTATTGTATGTGAATAAAGTTATGAAAAAATACTAATCACTTATAGTGGAACACCATGTGAGTCGGGGCCAGACCGGTCCACCGTTAAATAATAGTGGTCAGAGGTGTTTTGCCCTGTATGTTTATCTTCCGGTCCACTGGCAATAATAGTGGTCAGAGGCGTTCTGCCCTGAGTGTATACCTTCCAGTCCACCGACTAAATTAGTGGGGTTCTCGCACTCACATGGATATAAAATATGATATTGATTGAATAATGATGGAGTAATGGCTTAAGGCCCGAATGTATTGATTTTACCCTATGATATGGCTTAAGGCCCAAAAGTATCGGTCGTGAATTATAACCTGTTTTATGTGTGATTGTTATGTATGCACCTCAGTTTACCTATGTATATAGTTGCACTATATGTTGCATTGCGGGTCTGTCTTTAAGTGTGATATTAAGAGGTTACTCAGTACCGTAGTACTGAAGGGATTCCCTTTTGGGCCCCCTGCCTATTCAATGGACAGTGCCCTTGCAGGTCTTTTCAGGTGCTACTCAAGTGGGCTATGGGAAAGAGAGTAAGGAGTCATCCGGTATCGTTAGGATTTCCTTTCTCTCTTTTAAACTCCTAGTTTTAATGCTGTTTAAGTAACTATCCTTGGTAGATGTTATTCTTGTAAACGATTTGATGCGCTACTCTGATTTGTGTGTGTTGAATTTCTTTCAAGCTGTATTTCATTTTCTTAGCCTTAGCACTTGGTACTGGAACGGTATGAGTGAACCGGTCTGGTACTAAGTGTGGCGGTAATACTCCCAAAGTTCACGTTTTATTAATTTGCTTCCGCTATTTTCCTTTTAATTATCGAAAATTTTCAGTAGTGAATTTTGGGGGTGTTACAATATAATAATAGTAATAATAAATAATAATTATGACAATAGTAATAGTGAAATACTTATGATAACTTATCAAATTTTTTAAATTGCATTGTATTTAGTTTGCTCAAATTGAAATAAGAAAATAAAATTAAGATGAAGAGAATGAGCCTAACTTAAAATTTGGCTCCAAAATATTGGATAGTGATATGTATGTCATATTTTTGGAAAGTGAAAGTCAACCATGCGAGGATCAACCATCATAGGCAGTTATTGGCATTATACATGTTAAATTTTTTTTTTCTAGTGTAAAACTTTATTGAGTTTTTTAAAAAATATATTATTATATTATAATTCATGAAGCATATAATATATCTCAATAAAATTGGTTCGTTAAAATTGCTATATTCCATCGGTAAATTATTTATTGATTCCCTTAGGACAAAATCTCATTCAATTACCATTGCATTTTTTCACCTAATATTCAAAGTACAATATCTTTTGAATATTTTGTAGAGATACAATAATAATTTTAATTTATTTATACTTTAATAACATATTGTTAGAATTTTATTATACAGAGCATAATGTTTTATATCAAACTCTTTGTAAAGCTAACTTTGGACTAATTTCAATCATTCGAGTGTATTTTCAAGTATATTGGGGATCTTTAGTTATTTTTTATTCTTAAGTATTTTTTTTTATTTCGATCATTTACTGTTGTCTAATGTTCGGAGACTAAGATTTTGGTATTAAAGATCTTAGATTCAACTCCTTTATCCAATATGTATTGATTTATTTTATCAATTGTTTGACTTGTGTGCACACTCTAAATTTTAGGCATCTTCCATGATGCTTTGCTTTGAAGAGTTCAATGTCTTAAAGTTCATGCCTTTGATCAGTGTTGGGATTCAAGTGCCATGCATAAGCTAAAAAGTCTCAAAAGGTGAACAATGGAAATAAGGTATTCATAGTTTTATATTGTCCGGTGGTGTTGGCAAACAGAAGTAACTCGTGTTGAACAATATAGGCCTTGTTCAAGGTTGATTTCATACGCTCTGTTTTGGGCTTGTCTTTCTCCATAAGATTTTTCCTTAGGTTGGCTTAACTATTTTTTTGATAGTTTTAGGGTATTCTTAGCCTATGGAAATACTATATTTTAATGCTTATGTGCTTGGCATTCGAAGCTAGGTCCAGGTTAATCTAAATCCCTAGTGGAGGTCCTTTATGGGGTGCAAAACTCTCTCAAGAGTATTGTTGCATTCCTAATAACTCAACCTAAACATCCTATACCACTTATTCAAATGCACTTAGATATAAAGGCTATATTTTATAACACTAGATAACCAAGGTAAGAAACAAGAATTAAAGGAAATAATTCTTGTGTGCCAGATCTAAAGGTTTGATCTAGGAAAATATTAATTAAGACTATAGTTTTTAATTGAGTCGATTATTAAAATAATATTTTTAATTAATTTCTGGCAAGAAAAAAAATATGAGATGAGCTTTTTAAATTTTAATTTGTAAAAAAAACCCTCATAAAGATAAAACTTTTACAATTATATTTGGTTTCTTGATTTTCTAGCACTTTTGCGTAGAAACTCCTATCTTGGTTAATCGCCAATACTTTGTATGGATAAATATCTCCCTTGTTTACTGCACCTTGCTATTATATCCTAAACAATTTGTGTAGGAAGGTAATAGTCATTCTCTCCGGCTGGATTCTTGAACGTGCATGTGTCCAAAACTAAAGTTCAATTATAATACATTGCGTTCCAATACAACTTAGCACTTCGTTTTCACACATTTTTAATATTGATCATCATTAAGGATGCAACTGAAATAGCAAAGAGACTAGCATAAGCGACTAACAACCACACAATAATCCTAATCAAAACTTAAAGGTTTCGTCTCTTAAAAGGTAGTTTCCTCAATGGTAAAAATTCCTAGTGAGTAGTTCCTCTGCAGGCTTGAGGTCAATTGAGCATTTGAAGGGACTTCTCAGGAACTGCATTTTGTTAAGCCTTTGAAGTAGCTTGGCCGGGAGGGAAATGTAGTACAGATCATCAAGCACATGAGTATGTGTGGACTGGCTATTAATGTATGATAAAAAGGAAATACCTATGGATTATGCATATCAAGTGTTAGAGGAAATGGTTAAAAGACGTATAGATTTGCGGTATGCCAAATTTGATGGATGTCGTGGGAGGGTTTGTTGAAGGCAATGGCAAAATGAAGTCTTTGCCTTCTACTATATCCCACATCGGTGGGAGAGTTTGTTTTGATGCAATTTATAATCCTTCTTTTCCAATGTTGTATTTGAGTTAAAAGGTTGGGCTAGGTTTTGTTGTTGGACCTGGGCTAATCCATGGACCACACATGCTCGCGCCCACCGCCACCTGTCCGATTCGGGCTGGGTGTGGGTGTGGGTCTTGATCCAAGCGGGCCCAATTATCTTATTTCTTTCGCTGAACATTTTTTTTGGTTTCAATTTAACTGACTTCGTCTTCTTGTTTCTGAATTTTTTTAGAACACTAAACGTAGGGGCGAAACGGCGTGAGAATTGCACCACAGTTCGGCCGGCATATCGCTTCAGGGCAACGATTTCTATCACGACACAACAATCCGTCAAACTGATAAGTTTTCATTTCATTCTTTTATTCTGTGTTTTGATACTTCACTCGTTTTTAAGGTATGAAGCGATAGTACTGTGAAGTATACGTGTTACAATTATTTTCTTCCCTGCTTTACAATCTCGAATTCTGGGTATTAGTGTGGCATCATTGTGCTTCCGAGTTAGTTATTCCAATTGCTACTAAGGTTTGAATTTGGATATAAGATTTCTATTTATTTTTGTTTGGAAGGTTATCTGTTATTCTTCGCTCCTGTTATACACTGCTACTTGGTTTAGTGTATTGTTCTGTTGATTGATATATTGAGTCAGAGCTAAGTTGATCTGCTATATTTGAAGCACACCAATTGTTTGACAAATTGCATCAACTGAATTCTGTGTTTAATTCAATTCAGTGACAAATTGCTGCCTTTCAGTTCAGTGGTTTAGCCTTAAATTCATTTTCTACAGTGCAGATTAGTTTTGCCTTGAATCTTATTCTTTTCGTGCTAGTTTCTGCTACTGGATCTGTTTTGGTATTCTCGGTGATACAATGCTACAGTGCTTCGACACTATAGTGCTCAGTACCGTAGTGCCCAAATTTGCTTTAGTCAATTAGTATTGTTGGGTGGGATTATTTTGTTCAAGTGCTACAGTACCATCGCCGCTACAGTACATAGTTGGATACTATTAATTTATCGTGATTATTGGTACTGTCATTTTCAATCTAATATGGCTACTAGTATTCCCAGAGTGATTCCGGACATGTCGAAAGTTGAGTCGTTGGACGGTTCTAATTACCGAAAATGGTCTCAAAGGATGCTGATTTTATTTGAGGCTCTTGAAGTTGATTATGTGTTGGTGAGTGATCCATCTACTCAGAAGGATACCGATACTGCACTTGCTACTCCAACTACCACTCTTGCTCCTGCTGCTGCTAAGAAAGGTGATGAAGCTGCTAAGGAAAAATATGACAGAGATAATAAGACGATTCGAGGTCACTTACTATCACACATGAACAATAAGCTATATGATATGTTCTTTGGCGTTGAATCCTCAAAGAAATTTTGGGATACTCTGAAGAACAAGTATGGTTCAGATGAATCCGGAAGAAAGAAGTATGATGTTGGAAATTTGATGAGGTTTCAGATGGTTGAGGACAGCTGGTGATGAATCAGGTCCATGATTTCGAGCTCTTGGTTGCTGAGGTCCTGGGAGAAGGGATGAACATATGTGAGACATTCTAGGCCAATATGCTGATAGAGAAATTTCCACCATCCTGGAATGATTTCAAGAACCATTTGAAGCATAAGAAGAGGGATTTGACACTGCCGGAGTTGATCAGTCATATGAGGACAGCAAAAGCAATCCGTCTGAAGGACAAACTCATCTCTCATGCTTCTAGGTCAGTCACTGCAAATGTGGTTGAGTCTGCTCTTAAGGACAAGTCTAAGGGTAAGGAGAAGGTACCCCAAAAGAAAGGTCAATAGAAGAACCAGTCAAATTTTAAGAAGGGCGACAAGATTCATAAGAAGAAGGTGACATGCTATGTCTGTAGGAAGACCGACCACAAGGCTTATCAATGCTACAAGAGGTAAGGTCAGCATAACCAGAACCAGACTTAGAAAGCTGCTGGATAGGCAAATGTTGCTGAGACTGAGGAGGTTATTGCTGTTGTGGTAGTGGAAGCAAATCTTGTTGACAACACGACATATTAGATTTTGGATACCGGGGCTTCTAAGCACTTGTGCGCTAATAGAGATCTCTTCAACTAGTTTAAGGATGCAGCTGATGGAGAGCACACCTTCATGGGGAATTCTACTACTACTGGAGTATTGGGCAAAGGAAAGATTCTTTTGAAACTTACCTCTGGAAAATCTTTGTTGTTAAGTGATGTCTTGTATGTCCCCTCCCTCCGTAGGACCTTAGTTTCGGGTAGCTTACTTAATAGAGTCGGACTGAGGCTGATAAGGTCGTGTTGACCAGAAATGGGGACTTTGTGGGTAAGGGGTACTTGTCTGATGGACTGTTTGTTTTGAATGTTGTTTCTGCTCCTATTAATGAAATTGGTTTTACTTTTTCTTATATTACTAAGTCTGTATCCTTGTGGAAAATGTGGCTTCCATAGATAAACTAAAATGAGTGAATTTGATTAATGTGTTGGATACTAATGATTATGAGAAGTGTCCTGTTTGTGTGGAAGCCAAGTATGCTAAAAGTCCTTTTAAACCAGTCACCGTGAGATCAACAGAATTACTTGAATTAATTCATTCAGACTTAGCAGATTTTAAGAACACCGAGAGTAGAGGAGGAAAACAATATTATGTGACATTTATTGATGATTATTCGAGATATACTAAAGTTTTCTTCCTTAGGTATAAAGATGAGACTGAAAGCATGTTCTTAAGATATAAGGCAGAAGTAGAAAACCAACTCGATCGAAAGATTAAGAGGCTTAGGTCTGATAGGGGTGGCAGATATGGAACTAGTTTTCTAAATGACTTTTGTTAGAGTCATGGTATTATACATGAAACTAGTGACCCTTATTCTCCTCAACAAAATGGCATAGCTGAAAGAAAGAATAGAACACTTAAAGAAATGATGAATGCTATGCTTCTGAGCTCGGGTATGTCTGACCATATATGGGGGGAAGCTGTCTTACCTGCCTTTTATGTGTTAAACAGATTCCCTCATAAGAAACTAGATAAACACCCTATGAATTATAGAAAGGTTTTGAACCTAACTTGAAAATTTTAAAAGTGTGGGGGTGTCTAGCTAAGGTTAGCTTACCGGACTTTAGGATAACAAATGTAGGAACACAGACTTTTGATTGTGCATTTATTTGTTATGATCAAAATAGTGTTGCATATAGATTCTTATGTTTAAGTGATAACTAAATTTGTGAATCTAGAAATGCAGAATTCTTTGAAAATGTGTTCCCAATGAGGAAAAATACATGTAATATTACTAGTTCTTCTAATACTTCTTCTGCGCCTTTGTCTATGCCGTTTTCATCTGATAATGTGAATGGTAATGTGCATGAACCTAGGAGAAGTAAAAGGTGAAGAATAGAAACTAGCTTTGGCCTCGATTTTGTTATAGCATTCCTAGTTGAGAGTGATAATCTTGATAAAATTGATTTGGACTTTGTGTCTGCTTATTTGATTGAGGATGATCCTAAAACGTATAGGGAAGCCGTAACATCCATTGATGTTAGTTTCTGGAAAGAGGCTATTAATAATGAATTAGATTCTATAAAGGCAAATCACACATGGGACTTAGTGGATTTACCTAGAGGATCTAAACTAATTAGATGCAAATGGGTTTTCAGAAAGAAAATGAGAACTGATGGAACCATTGATAAGTTTAAGGCACGATTGGTAGTTGTAGGCTATAAGCAAAAGAAAGTTGTTGATTTTTTCGATACTTATTCTCCTGTGACTAAGATTGCCACTATTCGTTCTTTGGTTGCCTTAGCTGCTATCCATGGACTTGTAGTCCATCAAATGGATGTTAAAACTGCATCTTTAAATGGTGACCTTAAAGAAGAAATTTATGTGGAGCAGCCTGAGAGCTATGTGGTTGAGGGTAAGGAGAACAAAGTGTGTAGATTGATAAAATCATTATATGGCCTTAAACAAGCTTCTAAACAATGGTATGAAAAATTTGACCAGACTTTAGTAAGAGATGGTTATGTAGTGAATGCTTCTGATTCATGTGTTTACTCCAAGATGTTTGGTCATGAGTGTGTGATTATATGTCTATATGTTGATGACATGTTGATTCTTGACACTAATGTGGCTGTGGTCAGCGAGACCAAATCATTTTTGTCTTCTCATTTTGATATGAAAGATTTGGGAGAAGCTGATGTGATTCTTGGTGTTAAAATGAGAAAAAAATGATAATAGTTTTTCTTTGTGTCAGTCACATTATATTGAGAAAATTTTGAAAAAGTTTGATTGCCTTGATGATATGCATGTGAAAACTCCCTATGACCCTAGCATGAATTTGAAAAAGAATAAAGGATCTAGTGTTTCACAAGCTGAATATGCTAAAATCATAGGAAGTGTGATGTTCCTCATGAACGACACTTCATCATTTACTTAGATACCTTAAGGGTACTAAGGATTGGTGTTTGCATTTTAGTAAATATCTTGCAGTGTTAGAAGGATTTACAGATGCGAACTAGGTTACTGATAATGATGAGGTCAGTTCCACTAGTGGTTACGTATTTACTTTGGGTGGAGGAGCTATCTCGTGGAAGTCTGCAAAGCAGACTTGTATAGCTCGGTCTACTATGGAGTCTGAATTTATTGCCCTTAAGCTTGCTAGTCAAGAGGCTGAATGGTTGAGGAACCTGTTGGCAGATGTGCCTTTGTGGAGGAAACCTTGTGTGCCGGTTTCCTTACACTGTGATTCACAGGTAGCTATTAGTGTTGCCAAGAACAGTGTATATAATGGTAAGAGGAGACACATCCGTGTGAGACATAGTTCTGTGAGACACCTGTTGAGTAACGGTGTGATCTCCTTAGAGTTTGTCAAATTAGAGAGAAATCTAACAGACCCTCTTACGAAGGGTCTAATGAGGAGAGTTATCCTCGAATCGTCGAGGGGGATGGGGCTTAAGCCTTTGAGTTGAGGAAAGTATGGTGGATACCACTCGTGGTCAAACGAAGCCATATGATTACCCTATTGCACTACATGCCCATCCCTATAGCTTGTGGTAGTGCTATGTGGATAGGATGAGCTTAGACTCTTAATGAGTTCATAACCCCTATTCTTGGGTGGTCCTTGTGAGACAAACTTGACGAATTCACCGCTTGATATATTTAAGGTTGAGCATTCTTTTGCTCTTAATGAATCCATAGCCTTACATGGTGGTGCTTGCGAGACACACTTGATGGATTCACTTAGGTGAGTGTGAAGGTGGGCCGCCTTCTATGAAAGACTTAGGCTGTCTTTCTAGAGCACTCTGATAAGTGTGACTTTTACATCTTATTCCTAAGGTTTATAAGAGTTTTTACCTTTAATTTCAGTCAGAATTCTCCCTTTTTGTTCTTGTTACTGCCTTTGTGTTGTGAAAATTTGCAGGGTCTCAAGCAACAAAAATAATCATGAAGGATGAAGAACAAGAATAACCTTAAAGGGAGAAGAAAGGAGAAAAAAAGGAGCAAAGAGGAGCAAAAGTTAAAGTGGAAAAAGAAAGAATGCATATTTAAAGTATATGGGCCTGAAAGAAGTGAAATTTAGACCAAGAAAAGGTCTGAATTTGGAGAAGATTTCAACATCAAAGTTTTAGATATTTTTAATAGCTTTCCAACGCATCCAAAATCAGCTTAATCGGAGTTAAGATGAAAAAGTTATGGTCAAAATACGAATCATGGTCAAAGCTGACACGGGAAGCCCATCGTTACGGAAACCCTAGAGATCCACGAGGCGGTAGTGTAAAAAACTCTTATTCTAATAGCTCGAGGCAGCCTCCACTCCCTCTCTTTTCTCTCTTCTCTATCCTCTTCCCCAATTCATCAAGATCTCTCTTGTAAATTAGAGACGGAGATTCAAGAAGTTAATTTTTGCAAGAATTTGTGAACATCAAGGGTATTATCTAATGATATTTTCTTTATCTATGGAATCTCTTATTGTTTTTAATATTCTTGCTATGAATTTGATGGGCTAGATCTTGTGCTAAGGTGAAGGGAAATTTTCCCCGATCCTAATGTGTTGAATTATTGCATCCTTTTTTATTCAATTCATAATGTATGTGTTGTGTTATTGATTGATTGTCGAATTTTTGAACCACGGCCGGGTTCTGATTTTCGGTGTGGGAAATACCGGTGAGATCGAGAGATAATCCAGTATTAGACCCAATAGCACAATGGGAGATTAAATTGTAGGTCGAGAGACGATCGATTTGACCTCTTCAACAATAAAGGAGGAAACTTTATAGACTTTAATGCATTACATTCTATTAGACTCTAAGCTAGAGATAGTTAGGGCCATAGATATGTAATAGGGTGGTTGTGGCTTGAGAAAGCACAACACTTTCTATCCTTGTTGGCATGATTGATTATGATTGTTGAATTATTTTGTGATGTGATCTTCAATTACATGTGAGGATCGGGGGCGATGAACCGGAACCTTAGCTCTTCTATTTATTTGAGTGACTTGAGTGCTATTTTCCTTTCTTTTTAGCTTATTTAGTTATTTTAGCTTACAATTTATTATTTCATATCATCTCGTAGTTTAGACATAGTTATGTTCTATCATTGTCCTAGTGATCATTCACCAATCCTTGTGGAATCGACCTTGACTACTACTCTGACCCCATGCACTTGCGGGTAGGAACGTGTCAAGTTTTTGGCGCCGTTGCCGGGGATTGGCAGCGAGTGACATTAGGACTCAAAGAATTTATTGTGATCTAGACATTTATTTTTTTTTTATCTTTTTACATTCTTTTTGTTGTGGTTGACTAATCTTGGGTGTAAGAGTTCTTGATTTAGTGCAGGTGCATTAGTGCATGAACCGCGCTAGTGGAGGTGATCTAGTGCCACTTGATCTCGAGATTGAGAAGACCATCTCACATTTACGCAGGTCACACACCACAAATATTGAAATGGAAACCAATACTCCACCCCATGATGGACAAATCCCACCACAAGAGCACATCTTACTCCAAGAACAAGCTCCTATCCAAGAGCAAGCTCCCATTCCTAGGTCACTTCGGGACTATGCTACACCAAGCCTTGATGGCTCAACCTCAAGCATATGAAGACCGGCAGTACAAGCTAATAATTTTGAGATCAAGCCTGCCATTATCCAGATGCTACAAACATCAGTTCAATTTGGAGGTAACCTTATTGAAGATCCCCACTCCCATATTGCTAACTTTGTAGAAATCTGTGACACTTTTAAGCTAAATGGTGTTTCTAATGATGCAATTAGGCTTAGATTGTTCCCTTTTTCGTTACGTGATAAGGCTAAGAGTTGGTTACACTCATTAGCCCCAGGGTCTATTACTACTTGGGACGATTTGATGAAGTCTTTCCTTTCTAGATATTTTCCACCATCAAAAACTGCAAAATTACGAAATGACATCACTACCTTTATGCAAAATGACCTTGAATCGCTTTATGATGCATGGGAAAGGTTTAAGGATTTGCTTAGGAAGTGTCCACATCATGGCCTGCCTATGTGGCTTCAAATGCAAACTTTTTATAATGGTATCTCTGCTACTAACCGTTCTATGATAGATGCAGCTGCAGGAGGTACCATTATGAACAAGACTCCAGAGCAGGTTTATGAGTTCATTGAGGAGCTAGCTTCGAATTCCCATCAATGGCACTCCGAACGTGCCCCGATACAAAGGAATCCAGGAATTCACTCTTTAGATTCCATCACGACATTAGAGGCTAAGATTGATTTGCTTGCTAAAAAATTTGACAAAATTGGTAGTACTTCTTGTATGCAGGTACAAGCTAATGCACCTATGTGTGAGTTATGTGCTGGATCACACTTAAGCAAAGAATGTCAAGTTGGGAATCCCTTCCAACAATCTTATGATCAAGTGAACTACATGGGAAATAGTTATGGGAGACCGAACAATCCCTACTCCAATGTGTACAATCCTGGATGGAAAAACCATCCAAACTTTAGTTGGAGAAATGAAGTTCCTACAAAGCCTCCGGGATTCACACAACAACAACCAACACCTCCAGCTCCTTTACCGCCCCAACAACCTCAATCTTCTTCCCTTGAAGAGATGATGTCCAAGTTCATCACTCGCACCGAGAGCACCCTTCAAAAACATGATGCTCAAATTCAAGCTCATCTTCAGAAACAAGAAGCCCGCCTCCAAAATCAGGATGCATCCATCAAGAACCTAGAGGCACAGATTGGACAACTTGCTAATGCCATTTCAGCGAGAGCACCTAACACTTTGCCTAGTAATACAATCATCAACCCCAAAGAGCAAATTAATGCAATAGCCTTGAGGAGTGGGAAACCACTACTTGAACCATACCCTCAAGAACCCAAGGAAGATAAAGAAAAAGCTCCTGAAGAGAAAGTGCCTGAATCACAACCTGAGACAATCCACACTTCACCTCAAGAGGTAAATGCATATGTTCCTCCTCCTCCGTTTCCAGGTAGGATTGTACAACGCAAGTTAGATGCTCAATTTGTAAAATTTCTTGATATACTTAAGAAAGTGCACATTAACTTGCCGTTGCTTGACATTGTGAGACAGATGCCCAGTTATGGGAAGTTTCTAAAGGACATAATCACTCACAAGAGGAAACTGGATGATTTTGAAACAGTAAGTTTGAATGAGGAATGCTCTGCAATCTTGCAGAACAAACTTCCTCCTAAGCTTAAGGATCCAGGAAGTTTCACTATCCCATGTGTAATTGGGGATTTAAAATTCGAGAAGGTATTATGTGATCTTGGTGCTAGCATTAATTTGATGCCCTTCTCTGTTTTCAAGCGTCTAGGTCTAGGGGAACCAAAACCCACCAATATGTCCCTTCAGTTGGCTGATCGATCTATCAAATATCCGAGGGGAATTATTGAAGATGTTTTAGTTAAAGTGGAAAAATTTATCTTCCCTGTTGACTTTGTTGTGCTAGATATGGAGGAAGACCACAAAGTTCCCCTAATTCTTGGTAGGCCTTTCTTAGCAACAGGACGTACTCTTATAGATGTCCAAGAGGGTAAGCTCATTCTTCGTTTCCAAGGCGAAGAAGTCACTTTTAATGTATTTAAGAGCATGAAATACCCCTTAGATGATAACACTTGCTATTGTATTGATATCTTAGATAATGTAATTGATGATTGTTTTCAAGCAAGTGTTGTGCAGGATCCCCTGGAAAGGTGTTTGGTTCAACAAAGAGAGTGGGAGAATGAAGAGAAAGAAGAAGAGGTTGTCCGGTACTTGAATGCACATCCACCATATGGTCGTCACACTATGGTCCCCTTACAAGGGCTAGAGAGGGCCCAGATTCCAAAATTGAAGTCATCTATTGAGGAACCTCCCACACTAGAGCTTAAGCCACTACCTCAGCATTTGAAATATGCATTTCTTGGTCATAATGATACACTTCCCATCATTATTTCTTCATCTTTGACTAATTTGCAGGAAGAAAAATTGATGAGAGTGCTTAAGGAACGACAGAAGGCTTTCGGATGGACCATTGCTGATATTAGAGGGATTAGCCCTTCCATGTGCATGCACAAAATTCTCATGGAAGACAACCACAAGAAAGTGATCCAACCTCAAAGGCGATTGAACCCAACAATGCAAGAGGTGGTGAAGAAGGAGGTAATTAAGCTATTAGATGCAGGTATGATCTATCCAATCTCTGATAGCTCTTGGGTTAGTCCTGTCCAAGTGGTTCCCAAGAAAGGGGGAATCACGGTAGTCAAGAATGATAATAACGAATTGGTGCCTACTAGAACTGTTACAGGTTGGCGTGTCTGCATTGATTTTAGAAAGTTGAATGATGCCACTAGAAAAGACCACTTCCCCCTTCCCTTCATTGACCAAATGCTTGAACACTTGGCGGGGCATGACTATTATTGCTTTCTTGATGGGTATTCTGGTTATATGCAAATACCTATTTCCCCTGAGGACCAAGAGAAGACAACCTTTACTTGTCCTTATGGCACCTTCGCATATAGACGGATGCCATTTGGTCTTTGTAATGCCCCCGCCACTTTTCAAAGATGTATGATGGCTTTATTTCATGATATGATTGAAAAATTTATGGAAATTTTTATGGATGATTTTTCGGTTTTTGGGTCGTCATTTGATGCATGCTTAAATAATCTTGAACTTGTTCTTAAGCGTTGTGAGGATACAAATTTGGTTTTAAATTGGGAAAAGTGTCATTTAATGGTCCAGGAAGGAATAGTTTTAGGGCATAAGATTTCATGCAAAGGGATAGAGGTAGACAAAGCTAAAATTGAAGTCATTGAGAAATTGCCACCCCCCACATGTGTTAAAGATATACGTAGTTTCCTTGGTCATGCAGGTTTCTATAGACGCTTCATTAAAGATTTTTCAAAAATTTCAAAGCCTCTTTGTGATCTGTTGGCTAAAGATGTGCCCTTTCACTTTTCTGATGCATGTCTGGCTGCCTTTAACACTTTAAAGGCAAAACTGGTAGATGCTCCGATTATTGTTACTCCTGACTGGAATTTACCTTTCGAGATTATATGTGATGCTAGTGATGTTGCTATAGGAGCAGTCTTGGGGCAGCGTAAGGAAAAAAAATTTCATACTATCTATTATGCTAGCAAGACTTTGAATTCTGCACAAATGAATTATGCAACAACGGAAAAAGAATTGCTAGCTGTGGTTTTCTCCTTTGACAAGTTCCGTTCTTATCTATTGCTTAACAAGGTCATTGTCTATACTGACCATGCGGCCTTGAAGTATCTTTTTAGTAAGCAGGATGCAAAGCCCAGAATCATTCGGTGGATTTTATTGTTGCAAGAGTTCGACTTGGAAATCAGGGATAGGAAGGGAAGTGAGAATCAAGTAGCTGATCATCTTTCTCGTTTACCCTCTACCTACGTGATTAATCAGGAAGCTACACCTATTCAAGATGCATTTCCCGATGAAACACTCTACGCTATTACAAATTATCCTTGGTATGCTGATATTGCAAACTATCTTGTAAGTGGAATCTTACCCAATGATCTTTTCTTTCATCAAAGGAAGAAGTTCTTACATGATCTGAGGTATTACTTTTGGGATGATCCTTACCTATATAGGATTTGTGCTGATCATGTCATTAGAAGATGCATCCCTGAGCATGAAATGCATTCTATACTATCTCATTGTCATAGTAAAGAGTGTGGTGGCCATTTTGGCCCCACCAAAACTGCTGCAAAAGTCTTGCAATGTGGATTCTATTGGCCTACCTTATTTCATGATGCATACTCCTTTGCTAAGACTTGTGATAGGTGTCAAAGAATGGGAAATATTTCTAGAAAACAAGAGATGCCCCTCACAAACATTCTTGTAGTGGAGTTATTTGATGTTTGGGGAATCGATTTTATGGGACCATTTCCTAAGTCTATGGTGAATGAATATATTCTTGTGGCAGTTGATTATGTATCTAAGTGGGTAGAGGCTATAGCCACTCCCACAAATGATGCAAAAGTCGTCACTAAATTTTTGAAAAAGAATATCTTTTCAAGGTTTGGGACACCTAAGACTATCATTAGTGATGGGGGTTCTCATTTTTGCAATAGAGCATTTAATGCTCTTTTGAGTAAGTATGGAGTTAACCATAAGGTTTCTACCCCATACCATCCTCAAACTAGCGGCCAAGTGGAGGTGTCAAACCGTGAGCTTAAGAGAATTCTTGAGAAAACGGTTAGCTCTTCTAGAACGGATTGGTCCTTGAAACTTGACGATGCTCTACGGGCTTACCGAACAGCTTTTAAAACTCCTATTGGAATGTCCCCTTATAATCTAGTTTTTGGAAAATCTTGTCATCTCCCTGTAGAACTTGAGCATAAATCATTTTGGGCTACCCGTCTCCTTAACTTTGATATGCAAGCTGCAGGTGAGAAGAGGCTCCTTCAATTGAATGAACTCGATGAATTCCGGCTTAAGGCATATGAGAGTGCTAGGCTATACAAAGAGCGCACGAAAAGGATTCATGATCAACGCATCACCAAACGAGCATTTGAAGTGGGGCAACAAGTGCTTCTATTTAATTCTCGTTTGCGATTGTTCCCTGGAAAGCTTAGATCCCGATGGTCAGGACCATTCACAATCAGACAAGTATTTCCATCCGGAGCAGTCGAAATCTCTAGCCTCGATAAAGAGCCATTCAAAGTGAATGGGCAAAGGTTGAAGGTGTATGAAGGTGGTGAGGTTGCAGCCCTCAAAACCACCATTCTTCTGGATGATCCTAAGTGAAGTGAGAAAGTCAAGCTAATGACTATAAACAAGCGCTTCTTGGGAGGCAACCCAATATTTTTTTTATTCTATTTAATTTTTTTATTTTTCTTATTTTGGTTTTCTTGGTTTGTTTGCTCTTTGTTTCCTTATGGATTTTTTTTTCCTCTTTTCTTTTGTGCTTCTTATTTCACATTGAGGACAATGTGATACATAAGCATGGGGGAGAAGATGGCCTATCCTTGTCATTTGGTTAGTATTCTATTCTTCCCTATTTTATTTTGATGAGTGTTGCTATCTTTTTCCTTGGTCATTTCTTTCAGATTTTTATCTAAAAAAAAAAATCAAAACAAATAAAGAAAAGAAAAGGAAATGACCCTTCATTTATAATATTAAAGAGTGTGTTTTGTCTTGCAATGGCATGAGTGTTTAGTTTGGTGTGATAAGACCCTTTAAATCATCTTTTGAAAATGGATTTCTATGTGCTTAAATGTTTTGGTTGCATTGTTATGAGAAAAGTATAATTGTGTTTGAGAACTTTAGGGTTATATATGCCTTAACATTCTTGTGGTATTGTAGTTTGACTTATGCTGATTTACTCTTTGCCAAAAGGTGTTAGATTTAGAGAATTTTGGACCTAGTGAGACTTTGAGCCTTTAGACTGATACATCACTACAGTCTCTTATTTTTTCTTTTGTGTGTGTCTCCCACCATGACTTGGGAAACTAGAACTTGTAATGGTTTTCTTCAAAGCCACATATGACTTAGACGTGCATTAAAATGATAGAGGCACTTGTTTTTTTTGTCATAACCTACATTAGCCAAATAGCCTGACCTTCACATTTTATCCTTTGCTAACCCTGTTGTGCTTATGGCCATTTTCTTGATCTAAACACACATGTAACCCAATTTCCTTTATCCCTCCCTAAGTCTAGAATCAATGGTTGTTGCGCAATTTCAAAAAAAAAGAAGAAGAGAAAGTTGGGAGTATGATGTAATCTAAGCATGAGGGAGGTGTGAAAGAGTAAATGGTTGTGTATGATGAAGAGCAAATCGATATATCTCTCTCAAAAAAAAAAAAAAAGGAGAAGAAGAAGAAGAATCAATAAGAAGTTTTGGGTGCTTGTGTTTCGTGATGAAAAGTTGGGATGGTAAAATATATGTTATTAAAAAAAATATCTCATTGGTACTAGACTTTTAAATCTACTTCCAAAAAAAAAAAAATCCGTCCTAACCTTTTAACCTATGGCCCCATTACAACCCTAATAAGACCTCTTGATTGTTGTGTGTTCTAAGTCTTTCTAGTGGTGGAGAATCGAAAAGCATTCCAAGCATATGGATGATCTTGATCATGAGTGAGAGGACTAGAGCAGAACCTTCAAATAAAATAAAACACATGAGAGGTGTGTCCACAAGACCTAAAGTGAGAATTCTAATTTGAAACTTTGAGGGAAGAGTGAGTTGGTATATGGCTGCCTACTGTCCACAATTGGATGTCCTTTGTTGCATGGCATGTCCCTAGAGCTCGATAGCACGGTTACATTTCTCACATGTGGGGGCAACCTAAATATCTTTTGAAAAAGGATTTTGAGCTTTTAATTGTTATATTTTTGGGTCTTATTGCTCCTTACTTGACTCTTGTGCTATTAAAGGGCTAAACACACTTTTCTGAGAAAGGGATCCTACTACTTTTCTTTTACCACATGGTGGGTTTCTTGTATTACTTTACTTGGGGACAAGCAAATGTTTAAGCATGGGGGAGTTGATAAGTGTGACTTTTACATCTTATTCCTAAGGTTTATAAGAGTTTTTACCTTTAATTTCAGTCAGAATTCTCCCTTTTTGTTCTTGTTACTGCCTTTGTGTTGTGAAAATTTGCAGGGTCTCAAGCAACAAAAATAATCATGAAGGATGAAGAACAAGACTAACCTTAAAGGGAGAAGAAAGGAGAAAAAAAGGAGCAAAGAGGAGCAAAAGTTAAAGTGGAAAAAGAAAGAATGCATATTTAAAGTATATGGGCCTGAAAGAAGTGAAATTTAGACCAAGAAAAGGTCTGAATTTGGAGAAGATTTCAACATCAAAGTTTTAGATATTTTTAATAGCTTTCCAACTCATCCAAAATCAGCTTAATAGGAGTTAAGATGAAAAAGTTATGGTCAAAATACGAATCATGGTCAAAGCTGACACGGGAAGCCCATCGTTACGGAAACCCTAGCGATCCACGAGGCGGTAGTGTAAAAAACTCTTATTCTAATAGCTCGAGGCAGCCTCCACTCCCTCTCTTTTCTCTCTTCTCTATCCTCTTCCCCAATTCATCAAGATCTCTCTTGTAAATTAGAGACGGAGATTCAAGAAGTTAATTTTTGCAAGAATTTGTGAACATCAAGGGTATTATCTAATGATATTTTCTTTATCTATGGAATCTCTTATTGTTTTTAATATTCTTGCTATGAATTTGATGGGCTAGATCTTGTGCTAAGGTGAAGGGGAATTTTCCCCGATCCTAATGTGTTGAATTATTGCATCCTTTTTTATTCAATTCATAATGTATGTGTTGTGTTATTGATTGATTGTCGAATTTTTGAACCACGGCCGGGTTCTGATTTTCGGTGTGGGAAATACCGGTGAGATCGAGAGATAATCCAGTATTAGACCCAATAGCACAATGGGAGATTAAATTGTAGGTCGAGAGACGATCGATTTGACCTCTTCAACAATAAAGGAGGAAACTTTATAGACTTTAATGCATTACATTCTATTAGACTCTAAGCTAGA
Organism: Tamarix austromongolica; assembly: GCA_039764185.1. Classification (NCBI taxonomy): domain Eukaryota; kingdom Viridiplantae; phylum Streptophyta; class Magnoliopsida; order Caryophyllales; family Tamaricaceae; genus Tamarix; species Tamarix austromongolica. The sequence continues at coordinate 21,854,524 of CM077809.1, read as the reverse complement.
GATAGTTAGGGCCATAGATATGTAATAGGGTGGTTGTGGCTTGAGAAAGCACAACACTTTCTATCCTTGTTGGCATGATTGATTATGATTGTTGAATTATTTTGTGATGTGATCTTCAATTACATGTGAGGATCGGGGGCGATGAACCGGAACCTTAGCTCTTCTATTTATTTGAGTGACTTGAGTGCTATTTTCCTTTCTTTTTAGCTTATTTAGTTATTTTAGCTTACAATTTATTATTTCATATCATCTCGTAGTTTAGACATAGTTATGTTCTATCATTGTCCTAGTGGTCATTCACCAATCCTTGTGGAATCGACCTTGACTACTACTCTGACCCCGTGCACTTGCGGGTAGGAACGTGTCACACTCATGAGTACCCAAGGTGTGCGCAGGACTATTAAAATCTTGTTTATCATCGTGGAGATCATAGATTCTAAGGTAAGACATGTGTTGTGGGGGTCTCAGTTGAAGTCAAGGAAGTTCAAGATTCATTCACTTCCTATACACGACTGCTGCCTCACTTCACTACGTATCAATTCAATCATTGTGATATTGATACTTAAGTGTTGCGCCTTCTTTACCTAGATTATTTTTGTGTTTTGCTTTTGTTTTGCCACTGGTGAGGGATTGTTGAAGGCAATGGCAAAATGAAGTCTTTGCCTTCTGCTGTATCCTACATCGGTGGGAGAGTTTGTTTTGATGTAGTTTATAATCCTTCTTTTCCAATGTTGTATCTGAGTTAAAAGGTTGGGTTGGGTTTTGTTGTTGGACCTGGGCTAATCCATAGACCACACATGTGCACGCCCGCCGCTCTCCGTCCGGTCCGGGCTGGGCTGCGCGTGGGTGTGGGTCTTGATCCAAGCGAGCCCAATTATCTTATTTCTTTCGGTTTCATTTTAACTGACTTTGTCTTCTTGTTTCCGAATTTTTCTGAGAACATTGAATGTTTCTTCAACGTTCTCATCATGGATCTAATCCTCCGGGATTATGGTTACTTCCCGTTTTTTTTTGCCTCTTATATTATCTATATAAGGAGAGCTTTTGGTATGGGTTTCATATACGAAAATCATTCAATTTCTCAGCCTTTTCTCTCTTCGTTCAAACAAAAATTAATCTGGCCATTGTTCTACGATCTCCATAGCATCTGGTTTTGAGTGCACATACTAAAGGCTAGTTGTGTTAACCTCGAGGGCGAAACGGTGTGAGAATTGCACCACGGTTCGGCCGGCATATCGCTTCAGAGCAGCGATTTCTATCGTGACACAACAATCTGTCAAATTGATAAGTTTTCATTTCATTCTTTTATTCTGTGTTTTGATACATCACTCGCTTTTGAGGTAACAGGGTTTGGGACCAATAATGCGCTGCCATGGTTTCCTCGACACCACCCTATTTACTTATTAAATCACGTGGAAGAAGCGTCAAGTACTCTCATATGGTTGTAGAGGGATCATGACTTGTATGGCCGGAAGCTTGCTTGATCTAGGTGACAGGTTCATCCTGTTAATTATTAAACTTGCAATAATTATTATTGATACATGTATCCTTGAATTTATTATGTTTCATGTATCTAGGAGTTGGTGATTCATGAATCAAGTAGTTCATGAATTAGTAATTAATATAGAGTTCATGAATCAAGTAGTTCATGAATTAGTAATTAATATAGAGTTCATGAATTAGTAATTAATATAGAGTTCATGAATCAAGTAGTTCATGAATTAGTAATTAATATAGAATTCATGAATTAGTAATTAATATAGAGTCTCAATCCATGTACCAAAACTACTATAAATACCCTTGTGGTGTTGAGATCTTTCAAGGCAGAAAAGTAAGAAGTCATTTTTCAGAAAAATCAAAACTTCCTCTTCTTCCTTCTCTATTTGTTTCGTGAGTGTTGTGTCCCACCACCTTCCAACAAAGTGGTATCAGAGCTAGGATGAATTCCAAAGCCTCCCTTTCTTTCCAATATCCACGGCTCACCAAGCTCAATTATGAGAATTGGGCACTTAGGATGAAGGCCATACTTGGTTCCCAAGGAGTTTGGGAAATTGTTGAGAAAGGCTATGAAGTACCGGAAGATGAAGATGCTCTTCCGTGAAACGAGAGGGAAGTGTTGGAGAAGGAACGGAAGAGAGATCAATATGCCCTCACGATCATCCATCAAGGCTTGGATGATGATATGTTCGAGAAGATTGCAAATGAGACCACCTCAAAACAAGCGTGGGAGACGCTTCGTAACTCCGTCATAGGAGTCGAGAAGGTGAAGAAAGTTCGACTTCAAAATCAAAGGGCAGAGTTTGAATCACTTTGCATGAAAGAAAGTGAATCAATTCAAGACTACTTTACAAGAGTCTTGACGGTGGTGAACCAAATGAAGCGGCTTGGAAAGACCATGCAAGATGTTCGTGTGATCGAGAAGATTCTCCGCTCTCTAAATAAAAGGTTTGACCATGTGGTGGTAGCAATCGAGGAGTCAAAAGACTTGGAGACCATGACCATTGATGAATTGAATGGATCGTTGTGAGCCTACGAGGAAAGGATGAACCGTGGCAACCAAGAGCAACCAAAACAAGTCTTGCAAGCAAAGACAAGTTTCAAAGGAGATGGTGGTAGAGGTCGTGGTCAAGGTTATGGAAGAGGGCGAGGCCGCGGACGAGGTCGTGGGCAAGGAAGAGGACGAGATGAGCAATCTTCATCGATTGAGAAAAGAGGGCAACCATTTATGAGGGGCCGTGGTCGAGGAAGAGGAAGAGGTGACAAGCATAACAAATCCCAAGTTGAATGTTACTCTTGTAACAAGCTTGGTCACTATGCATGTGAATGCCGATCCAAGAAGGTTGAGGAGGAGGCCAAACTTATAGAGTATAAGGAAGACATCATGGAGGAGTCATTGCTTCTAGCTTTAAAGGCTGATTCCATTGATGAGACAAACACCTGGTATCTTGACAATGGTGCTAGCAATCATATGACGGGTGATAAAAGTAAATTTGTGGAGCTTGATACAAGCAAGAAAGGCTTTGTGAGCATTGGTGACAACACAAAGGTGGAGATCGTGGGCAAAGGTAAAATTTTGCTTGAGACAAAAGATGGAGGCCATAAAGTTCTTTGTGATGTTTATTACATTCCAAAGTTGACTAGTAATATTCTAAGTATTGGTCAACTTTTGGAAATAGGCTACAAGATTCACATGGAGGATTGTATGCTTTGGCTTAGAGACCAAGAGTCCAAACTTGTAGCTAAAGTGCCAATGACCAAAAATCAGATGTTCTTGTTGAACTTGAAGAATGGAGGTGCCAAGTGCTTGAAGAGTTGTGTTGATGATCCATCATGGATTTGGCACATGCGATTTGGTCACTTGAATTTTGGAGGACTTAAAGCCTTGGGAGATAAGAAGATGGTTAAAGACATTCCGGTGATTGATCATCCCAATCAATTGTGTGAAGCATGTTTACTTGGTAAGCATTCAAGAAGAAGCTTTCCAAAGCAATCCACCTCAAGATCTACCAAGCCACTCCAACTTGTTCACACCGATGTTTGTGGACCCATCAAGCCTCAATCTCTTGGTAAAAGCTCTTATTTTGTGCTTTTCATTGATGATTATAGTAGAAAAACATGGGTTCATTTCTTGAAAAGAAAATCTGAGGCATTTAAGAAGTTTAAAGCTTATGTTGAAAAAGAGAGTGGATATGAAATTAAATCATTGAGAACGGATAGGGGTGGTGAATTTACTCCTAATGATTTTAAAGATTTTTGTGAGTTGCATGGTATTCGACGTCCTTTGACAGTTCCCAGGACACCCCAACAAAATGGAGTTGCCGAAAGAAAGAACCGGACAATCCTCAACATGGCAAGGAGCATGTTAAAATCAAAGAACATGCCAAAGGAGCTTTGGGGTGAAGCGGTTGCATGTGCAGTCTACCTTTCAAACCGATGCCCAACCAAGAGCTTGAAGAATGTGACACCACAAGAAGCATGGAGTGGACGAAAACCGAGTGTTTCTCATTTCAGAGTCTTTGGATCCATTGCTTATGCTCATGTTCCTAAGAAAGAGAGGTCCAAACTTGATGATCGAAGCAGAAAGCTTGTTCTCATTGGATATGATGAGAATTCCAAGGGATACAAGCTGTTCAACCCGGAGTATGGAAAGATTGTGATCAGCAGAGATGTGGAGTTTGATGAACATGCATCTTGGGATTGGAGTTCTAAAGAGGAAGAATCTTATGATTTCCTTCCTTACTTTGAAGATGAAGAAGCGACAATCCAAGAAGTCCAAATTGAAGCTACTCCACCAACCACACCAATTTCATCTTCACCAAGTTCATCATCATCGTCACTATCATCGTCTCCAAGATACCGAAGCCTTGATGATCTTTATCAAACAACACAAAGGTTAGATGATAATGTGTATTGCTTATTTGTTGATTCCGAACCTTTAAGTTTTGAAGAAGCCATGTGTGAGGAGAAATGGGTTCACGCCATGGATGAAGAAATGAAGGCCATTGAAAAGAATGATACTTGGGAGTTGGTATCTCCTCCCTCTAGTCATCAAGTTATTGGTGTCAAATGGGTATACAAGGCAAAGAAAAATGCTAGAGGTGAAGTTGAGAGATATAAAGCAAGGCTTGTTGCTAAAGGCTACAAGCAAAGACAAGGCGTTGACTATGAAGAGGTGTTTGCTCCAATTGCTCGTATGGAAACAATTCGTCTATTGATCTCCCTTGCTGCCCAAAATCATTGGAAGATCCACCAATTAGATGTAAAGTCTGCATTTCTTAATGGCTATCTTGACGAGGATGTCTACATCGAACAACCGGCGGGGTATGTTGTCAAAGGCCATAAAGACAAGGTACTAAAGCTAAAGAAAGCATTGTATGGGCTCAAACAAGCACCAAGAGCTTGGAATAGTCGACTTGACAAGTATTTGCAAGAAAATGGTTTTTCCAAATGCCAACATGAGTATGCCCTCTATGGAAGAGAAGAAAATGGACATGTTTTATTTGTTTGTGTCTATGTGGATGATCTTATCTTTACAAGTGACTGTCCAAAGATGTTTTCAGACTTTAAGGAGGCCATGGCTCGAGAGTTTGAGATGAGTGACATGGGCCTCATGTCCTATTACTTGGGAATCCAAGTAAATCAGATGGAGGAGGGCATCTTTGTTTCACAAGAAGTCTATGCAAAGGAGTTACTCAAGAAATTCAACATGCTTAATTGCAAGCTGGTCAACACTCCAATGGAGTGTGGAGCAAAGTTGTCCAAGATGAAAACAGATGAAGAAAAGGTTGATTCTACCATGTTCAAGAGCCTTGTTGGAAGTTTGAGATATTTGACTTGCACAAGGCCTGATATTCTTTTTTCAGTTGGGATCGTGAGTCGTTTCATGGAGGTTCCTACTGAAACTCACTTGATGGCAGCCAAGAGGATACTTCGCTACATTAGAGGTACTCTTGATTATGGGATATTTTATTCATCGTCTAATGATTTCAAGTTGATGGGCTACTGTGACAGTGACTTTGCTGGAGATATTGATGATAGAAAAAGCACTACTGGTTATGTGTTCTTTATGGGAAATAATGCAATCTCTTGGTGTTCAAAGAAGCAACCAGTTGTAACACTCTCCACTTGTGAAAGTGAGTATGTTGCAGCCACATCTTGTACTTGTCATGCTATATGACTACGAAGATTGTTGAAGGAGATTCATATGAAGCAAGGGGATGCTACGAAGATCCTGATTGACAACAAGTCAGCTTAAGCCTTAGCTAAGAATCCTGTGTTCCATGACCGCAGTAAGCACGTTGACACCCGATATCACTTTATTCGGGAATGTATTGAGATGAAAGAAGTAGAGCTCGAGTATGTCAAGTCTATGGACCAAGTTGTTGACATCTTTACAAAGCCCTTAAAGTATGACAATTTTCAAAGACTTCGCCTGCAGCTTGGAGTTCAAAAGTGTGCAAGTTTAGGGGGGAGTGTTAATTATTAAACTTGCAATAATTATTATTGATACATGTATCCTTGAATTTATTATGTTTCATGTATCTAGGAGTTGGTGATTCATGAATCAAGTAGTTCATGAATTAGTAATTAATATAGAGTTCATGAATCAAGTAGTTCATGAATTAGTAATTAATATAGAGCTCATGAATTAGTAATTAATATAGAGTTCATGAATCAAGTAGTTCATGAATTAGTAATTAATATAGAGTTCATGAATTAGTAATTAATATAGAGTTCATGAATCAAGTAGTTCATGAATTAGTAATTAATATAGAGTTCATGAATTAGTAATTAATATAGAGTTCATGAATCAAGTAGTTCATGAATTAGTAATTAATATAGAGTCTCAATCCATGTACCAAAACTACTATAAATACCCTTGTGGTGTTGAGATCTTTTAAGGCAGAAAAGTAAGAAGTCATTTTTCAGAAAAATCAAAACTTCCTCTTCTTCCTTCTCTATTTGGTTTGTGAGTGTTGTGTCCCACCATCTTCCAACACATCCTGGGTTCCCTTGTTTACTGCACCTTGCTGGACAGCTACATGGTTGGTAATTGCTATTCTATGGGAAGATTATGAAGGGCCTATGTTGCTTTACATGTATAGGTTGCTACACGGTTGGCTTCATATACTTGGAGTTGCCGGTGTTGGATTGTTGATGTGCCAGATTCACGGATATGTTATTGGGATACGGCACACACTTCAAGCAGTGGCGGTGTTGAGTATTGTTGGGTCGTGGGACAATTATACAAATCTTGCTCAATCTATTGATGAAAGCTAAGAGTAATTTGTTTTTGAAGGAGAAGATTATTATTCCAGCTACAGGAAGGTGATAATGTTATTGCCAAGGTTATTGTGGGACGGTGCTTGATTTTGCATGGTGATCAATTCTCAACTAATTCATTACCTGAACTTTGAGGACAAGGTTGTTTTCCTAGACGATGGCATTGATACGAACCCGACGCCAAGGTCCAACAGATTTCCTATCCATCCCAAGAACCACATGATTCTTTGTTGTGAATCTCACAATCGTGCCTCGCAGTGATGAATGTCGAAGAATGATGTAGAAAATTTTAATCAGCTGCTCCATTTCCGTTATTAAATTACCAGAGTCATGGGTTTCAGGAGATATTTTGTTAGTTAATTTCATTCTCTAAAGGCTAGAGGACAGTCGTCCTTTCCTTACGTTAGGGGACTCTTCCTTGCCCATTTTATGTATGGTGATGTGATAGGAATTATGGGTATAACAATATATTAATGAAAGTTTTTTCCTTCTGAATTAAAGAAATTATTGAAAGGTTTTTCTATCTTTTGTGGAATCTAACCCTGCTCAAATAGGATCATTATCTTCAACCTCATCCCTAGCATGCGCAGAAAATTAAAGAAACGAAGAGGGACAATAGCAATAAGAATAATCATACACAGAATATAGACAAGACAATAGCTCCTTGTCACACATTTCACAATATATGGTATATATATCCGGACTAATACAAACGGGGCAGATCATTTCTAAAAACCAAACGAGACTGAGCCGATATGAGTTCTTCCGGCATATTCCCAAAGAACACACGCGGGCGGTATGAAGCTACCTATATACGATACAAGCCAAACCCTGTATTCTATCCTTTGCTTTACCCAGCACAGACAGACAACATATAAGAAAAATTAAGATCCTTGCTCAGCCAAAGACCAAAGCAAGTGGATCCCTAACATGGTATCCACGTCACAGTCCCAAACCCTGCTAGTGGCGGGAAAATAACTCAATAAATAATTAAATCCTAGGTTGCTATCGTTGTTGTATTTAGTCAGCACGAGCAGTCCACCTTATGTCAGAGCCAGCAGGTTCTGATTGAATAAAGTTCCTTAAACAGAAATCTGGAAGCCCTGCCTCCTTTTGGTTGTTTTGCCGTTGATCGACCATTGAAAAGAATGGGTCTTGAAACTGGGTCTTCAAAATTTGAGGTTGTGAATGGTGTTGCATGTTTCTGATCATGCTGTAGGTGTAAGAGGCAGGGACTCCAGCAGGTACATCTTTGGATTTGGACGACATGGAAGAAATGAATTCATCAGCTTTGTTAAACATAAGATTTGCTACAGCCCTGTCAAAGGCATTGGTTTCTGATTCAGCTACTCCTGCTGCTGTTCCTGATCTGAAATCCAAGTTTCTTAGTGAGAAAATTTGAAAATCAAGTCACTTAACCAAACCAAGAACACAGCTTGAAAACTCAGAAAATCTGGTCAGATTGAAAATCATGGCAGGCATTGGCATTCGCCCAAGCAATATATATCAGTTACAAGAGACACCAAATGAAGCTTAAAAATCATGGACCTGAGTGACTTGACCCACATACATACCTTGCCATTCGATTGCCAGATGCAAGTGGAGGAGGGTTATTCAGCGAGAAGCCAGCATTTTGGCCACGGGTTGGCCTAAGTCCTTTCGTGCTGCGGGCGAGGCGGTATAAGGAATCTCGAATACAGAGTCGAGTCTTGTCATTCAACTGGTTTAACAGAAAAAAAAGGGCAAAGTTGGTTTCTGCATAAACAAGCTATAGGTTTGTCAGCGGAGAATGATGAATTCGATTCTTGTTTACACTTTACCTGTGTCATGACTGTTCCGAGTTGGTTCAGCACAGATTCTTCCATGGATGTTTCCTTATGTATCGTACCCATACCACTACCTTGCTTAGCGCTTGGAAGGACCTTTCTCTCCATTTCCTGGATAAAATAAGAACAAGTCATGTTGTGCCAATTATACGTTGCTAAATCAGTAATTAATCAAGGCAAAAATATTGATATTTCTATTGGCCGAAAGGGTGCTGGATAAGGATTTATTCATTCCAAATACTTACAGACAGTCCATTAATATTGACCCAGCCAACTGATGGAGTGAAGGTCAAGCGGCCAGTTTCGTAATACCCAGAACTTTGTGGACCCTTTGCATCGCTAGAGGCACACACAAAGTCCAACATCATGCTAGTCGCGTTGCCGTCTTCTGGCATGAAACTGCTATGTGATTCGGGTGAGAAGCAAAATGGTGGTATATGTTGTTGATTGTCATTACAGTATCCTGACACAGGCAGCGGCGGCGGCTGCTGCTGTTTATGATCTTCTTTGAGCAAAGAGTTCCTATTGCCAATATATATGTATGTATAAAATAATTTATTTTCAATATTATACTCATAAAAATTATAAATATACAACAGCTAATTAGTAAAAAAAATAATTAAGGTATGCAAATAATTACTTTTTACACGTATCTTTCTTAATTGATTTCCCAACATGCATCAAACCGAGCAGTATGTATGTATAAATGTTAAAATTCCAGAAGTTACGGCTGTACACGAATATGTCATCCATACGATCATCTGCTCCCGACAGCTGATTAAACTGGAAATCTGGACGGTCGTATACCGATGGTTTGTTACGAAAAAGAGAATCATCTGAAGTAGCATTAATGTTGTTGATTCCCCATTGAGACCAACAACTATCTGTAGTTGGTGGAAGATCGTCAAAAAATGATTCTTGCTGTTTTGGTGGTAAGATAAGATCATCCACTTCATGTGCAGGGTACCGTTCCATCATCGCTAGCACATATATAATATCTGATCAGAAATAGAACACATGAAGTGTATGGAAGGAAGGAACAAGAAAAAAAGATATTATTTTTATATGCCCATATAATTAAGAAAATAAAAACCTAAATTTTCCAGGAAAAGAAGAAGAATAACATGAGTTCCCCAAACCAAAAGCCTTGTTTCTTTTTCCTTTTGCCTCCGATCCCCCCGAAGCTTATGAATGAGCAAAAACAAATCTAGACTTTATTCAAGTCATCAAGCCCTACCCAGAAAACAGGCCATCCTCCACAAACAATGAGGAACTCATATATGACTCGACAGACAAATTAATTATAGATCCAAACCTTTCAAGCTTTAAGCATATAAAAAAACTTTACTCTTAAAAAACATACACTATTCCCCCCCCCCCTCCCGGGCCACCCTCCCCTCTGGGTTCTGAAAACAAGGAACTCATATATTTCCCCTCCCCCTAATCACACAAACTTTAATTCAGACTGCTGCCTTGAGGAAAAAAACACGCACTTTATTTTTATAAGAAAAGGGACGGAAATATCACTTTTACAGGTCAAATTCAAGGAAACAATGAGCATGATCGGTTCAGTCAATCAAACTTACAAAATGTACAGTCTGAAAGCATAGAACGGTGATCATAAAACGAAGACAGAAGGAAGAATGCTTAATGATCAATAAGAATGGTGAGATACACTCACACACACGCACCTAAACAGCAAGAACTATATGCTGCTGCTGCTTGACTGACTGACTGAATTGAAGACGGACGATTCCGCTGAAACTCGAAACGCAAGCGAAGATATATAACTGAACCGAACCAAACCAAACCAAACGTTGTATGTAAATTCGTTTGTTCGATGTGTTTGAAGCTCTGTAGGTCACCACAAATAAAAATGGCACCTGCAACTGCCTCCTTTTCTCAATTTTGTTTGAATCCAAGGCGAGTATGTAAAGTAATAAGGAAGAGGCTACAGACCTCCCTTTAATATATATATATATATATATCGGAAATAAATAAATGAAAGGGGCAGGAAAAACAAATAGTAATAAAATAATATTGTACATATAAAGGAGAAAAGATAAAAGTCTTTATTCTTGTGGCTGATATCTCATGCCTGAAACTGGTGGCTGACTGACACCCCTTGCATCAGAGACTGCGACATCCTTGTTAGGCCCCACTATATCAAGCTTCAAATCAAAGATACCATCTTTTCAACGGCGCAGATGTCATCCACATAAACACACTGTCTCCCAGATGGAGCTCACCGTTTCATTCCGAAGACAGTAATAAAAATATCTTTCCTTCTTATCCAAATAAAAAATAAAAAATTCTTTCCTCACTTACATCTGCTCAAGACAATTAAAAAAGGAAAGAACTTGGGGAGCTGTTTTAATGTTGATTGCGGGGTCCATTATTCTGCAGAAAGTTGAGTTTCGTTTGACACGTATCGCAACCTCACGGTACCAGAAAACGTCGACAGCTGTAGATTCGGCTCTATTGGTTGAAGTGGCAGAAGCATGTTGGGTTAGAATTACTGTACGGGTGACGGACGAGGTTTAATTATTGGTAAAGATTAATTTTTAGCTATTTGAAATTATAAGTTCGAATCTTTCTCTCTCTTCTTTTGGTATTATAATACCCAAGAATTATTGTATGAGTTACAGGAAGGCATCGGGTATATATGATGGTAGCATATAGCCGCTGTTCAACCGGAGGAAAAATGGCTCGTTGGAGAGGACTAAATATACGTGTAAATTGAGACATTAAAGTAAAATCTTTCAAAATTAACTAATATATATAAAACTATAACTAAACAATATTTTTTTAAATAATTTTATTAAAAATGGCGCAATATATTTGTGCATGGAGTTTCTTTTATAGATCCAGGAAGAAAGTGAGTTGAAAAACTTTCATTAAATTTTAAATAGATCAACTATAAAAAAAAATGTATTGGTTTAATTTCTTAACCACAAATACCCATATAATTTAAATTAAATTGCATTATTTACTTAATTTTATTATTGTCTAACCTATTAGGCTTATGAGACAAGCTCAACAATAGATGCATGTTTATTTTAGAAATATTTAATAATTTATTTTATAAATTAGCCGAAAAAAGAATATGGGAGTTTTATTTCTTAACCATAATTATTGTTTTAAATTTAATTGTTTGATTTAATTAGTTTTATTTCTTAATCTATTAAACTTTATAGATAAATTAAGAAATTGTTATTACGCGGGGGAATATTTATGGATTTATTTTATTTAAATAAAATCATTTATTTACATTTAATTTGGTGTATAAACATATTATGAAGGAGTTTTTTCCAATCCCTAACATGGTTACTTTAATGAGTTTTTCCTCTCCCTCGAATCGGTGATTATATGAGATATTTTTATTATTATTTTGACATATAAACTCATTCCAAATGAGTTTTATTTTCTTATTTTATGGCAAGCATGCTTACAATTAAATTAATTGTTCCCTATATAAATAAGCCTTATAGAAATATAAAAAAAATTATCGTAAATTTTTTCTTTTATATGTACTGAATTTATCATATCAAACTATTAGGAAGGAGGAAACCTTGGATTCTCGACACGAATTGTAACACCCCAAACTATGGCCTAGTTGGAGGACGTTATACACCTCTAACTATATGAAAGTACCCGTATAGATAGCAAGGCTAAAGAGAACAAACTAAAAATAATTGTACTATCAATCCTATTATTGCATAGAAAAAAATGATCCAATAGGACTACAAATAAGGTTATGTTCAATACAAGTCTAACTTGGAAAACATTCCATATGCTTTTGGCATGATTGAACCATCAACTTATTAGAAGTCACCATATGAGTTAGAACATTAGTCAAAACATATGACTTTTATAGTTTCTTAGCAATAATAAATGAATTTAGTAGCTACACTACATTAAGTATAAACATTGTAGGATTATGTTGGCTAACACTAGCATAAAGAGTTCTGATTTGTATGACTTACTACTATTAGCTAATAAACTAGTTTTTAGGTTGTTAGTTAACATCTTATTAACTTACCAACAACTAGTATTTTTTTTAGCTAAATTGGCATTAGGGTTAGTAACTACAAATATATTGTATTATTTGTGAAATCATAATACAAGAAGTTACGCTTTTCTCCAATTATTGGAACTCTTCTCTTCTTTGTTTTCATTTAGCACTTATTCTTTAGTGCTTAATACAACAGTGTGTAGAATATGTTTCATGTGTTCTTGGTTATTAATTGTTGAGTATTCATCAAGCTTAGTTGAACTTTGATTTTATCATAACAATTAGTATTAGAGCATTTTTGTTAGGAATTGGTAGTGATGGGCCATACAATGTTTGATGTAGATAAGTTTGATGGAAAAGGTAATTTTGGCTTATGGAGACTCAAAGTAAGGCACTTCTGGTACAACAAGGATTGCAATTGACGCTCCTGGGTGATGATGAAATCTTTGCAATAATCGAAAAGAAATAAAGAACAAAGATACCGGAGAAGGCACACAACACCATAATCTTGAGTCTTGGAGATAAGGTGTTGAGGGAGGTTTGGAAGAAACAAACATCTAAGACTCTATGGGAGAAATCGGAGAAGTTATCCCTCATGAAATCACTTACGAAGAGAGTCATATTAAAATAGAGATTGTATTTGTTTAAGATGCATGATGGTAGATCTTTAGAGGATCACTTAGATGACTTCAGCAAAGTATTACTACATCTTGAGAATGTTCAAGTTAAGATAAAAGATGAAGATAGAGAAATCATCTTGTTGAATTCACTACCAATAGAAAGGTATGAGAATTTTGTAGATACTATCATGTTCAGTGAAGATAAATTGAGTCTTGAAGATATCATCAATGCTTTAACTTCTAAAGAAATGAATAATCAGCAAGTGCCGAAGGAAGATCATGCTACCGAGAGCCTTATTGTAAGAGGAAGAGCATAATGGAGGGATAAGAAAAGTGGAAGGAAAGGGAGGTCTCAATCACAAAGCAGATCGAAGACGGCCTAGAAGTGCTTCCATTGTCATAAGAGAGGGCACTTGAGGAAAGATTGGCCTGAAAGAAAGAAAAATGGTTCAAACATGAAGGAACAAAAGAAACGGTATGATCAAGGTGATGTTGAAGTAATTTTTGATGGCTATGAAAGTTCAGAAGTGCTGATGGTGTCCACATATAAGGGTGATCAAGAATGGGTACTAGACTCAGGGTGTACATTTCATATGTGTCCCGATAAAGGGAGATTCTTGAACTATTCAAAGGCTTAAGGGGGTCAGGTACTTCTTGGAAACAACAAGCTTTATCCTATAATTGGAATTGGTCAAGTGTTACTTAAACAAAACATCGACAATGAGTTATTTTTTAAGAATGTAAGGTATGTCCTTGAACTAAAGAGGAACCTAATTTCACTAGGGTCTCTTGATAGTGAAGGATACATGGTTAAAGCAAAAGGTGGTACTTTGAAGGTAATAAGAGGATCGATGGTTGCATTGAAAGGTCATTTGAAAAATGGTTTATATGTCCTAGAATAGGAAGAAGAAGATAAGGTAATGACTATAGATCATGAAAGGGGTACGAATTTGCCAATATTTACTCCAGAAAGGCTTTGGCATTTAAGGTTGGGCCATGTAAGTAATAAAGGCTTACAGATTTTAATCAAGAAAATGTTTCTTGGTGGAGAAAAGTTGAAGGAACTCAAGTTCTATGAATGTTGCACTTGAGGGAAGGTTCACAAGCTTAAATTCAATACCAATTACAAGTAGTGCTTGATTATGTGCATGAAAATATGTGGGGCCATCCAAGATTATATCAAAGGGTAGAGCAAGGTACTTTCTTACCTTTATAGATGATTATTCACGTTTTGTGTGGATCTATTTTCTAATAACATAGGTACATGTTTTTTAAGTCTTTAAGAGCTGAAAATATCTAGTTAAGACTCAGAAAGAAAGGAAAGTAAAGAAGTTGAGGAATGACAAGGGCTTGGAATTTTGTAATGATGCTTTTGATCAGTTTTATATGCATCAAGGGATTGTAAGGCACTTGAAAACACCATGGAAACCTTAACTAAATGGTTTGGTTGAGAGGAGAATAGAACTATCCTAGACAGGGGTGAGATGTATGCATATAAACTCGGGTTTACCTAAAGTATATTGGGAAGAAGATGCTAAGATAGTTTTTCATTCCCTTCATCAGCTTTAAACTTTGACACTCGAGTACAAAAGTGGAGTGGGATACCTGTAAATTATAATGAACCGAGAGTTTTTTGCTTAGTGTGTTATGTTTATATTAAGGAAGGTAAGTTGGAAGTGAGAGAAAGGAGGTGAGTATTATTGAGATATCTAGATGGTGTGAAAGGGTACAAGGTAATGACCTTGGATTTACAAGGGTTAAAGACTTTCCTAGGCAAATATTTTAAATTTAGGGAAGGTGTGTTCTATAAGGATATAGTTGGCTCAAGTGAAACTAATATTTCTGATTTAAGGAAGAGTTTGAGGCTTGAGGTGGAACTTGATAGAACATAACCATCAATGAATGAAGAATGGTACGATCCTAGTGAAGATAAGCAACAATAAGGTGATCTTGCACAGTACCAGTTAGCAAGGGATAGAGAAAGAAGGCACGTAAGACCTCCTAAGAGATTTGGTTATGTAGACATAGTATCATTTGCACTAAATGCAACATGTGTTTGTGGAGGATGAAACTTTTAAGTTTTAACTATAAGAAAGAAATATACAACATACATAGCAAGTAATGGATGGTTTCTATGGAGGATGAAATGATTTCATTATTGAATAATGAAACCTGGGAACTTGTACCAAAGTCCAAACTCCAGAAATCAATAGGGTGTAAATGGGTATACAAGTTAAAATAAGTTATTACATCAAATGACCCAGTAAAGTTTAAGGCTAGGTTAGTTGCAAAAAGGATTCTCATAGAGGGAAGGGATTGACTATAATGAAGTGTTCTCTTTTATGGTTAAACATACATCAATAAGAGCTTTGCTTGCAATAGTAGCAGATAGGGGTCTGGAGCTTGAGAAAATGGATGTCAAGATTACTTTTCTTCATGGAGAGTTGAAGGAAAGAGTGTATATGACTCAACCACCTGGATTCATTCAAAGGGAAAGGAAGATTGGGTGTATTTGCTAAGGAGATCACTTTATGTTTTTGAAGCAGATAACAAGAGAGTGGAGCCTCAGATTTGATCAAGCTGTGAGGTTAATTGGGTTTAAAATATCCAAGTTTGATTCATGTGTGTATGTGAAGTATCTAACAAGGTATGAGTTAGTATACCTACTGTTGTACGTAGATGATATTCTGATAGCAAGTTCTAGTGGAGCTAAAGTAAGTATAGTAAATAATCTTTTAAAGCAAGAATTTGAGATGAAATATTTAGGAAAATCAAGGAAGATCTTAGGAATCTCAATTAGCAGGGACAGGGTCAACAAAATGCTTATTCTATCACATCAAGGGTATGTTGAGAAGGTGTTGGAAAATTTTGGAATGAAGGATGCAAAGCCAGTTATAACTCTTATTAAATCTCATTTTAAATTGTCACATCAACAATGTCCTTAAATAGATCATGAAAGAAACCTAATGTCTTATATTCCTTACACTAATAAATTTGGTAGTCTTATATACTTAATGATATGTACAAGGCTTGATTTGTCCTATGGTGTTACCCTTGTAAGTAGATTCATGAGTAACCCAAGTATGGAGCACTGGAGGGCTATAAAGTGGATTCTTAGGTACTTAAAGGGTTCTAGTAGTATTAGGCTTATGTTTGAAGGATCAAGATTACTTAGTTTTCAAGGATTCTCAAACTCAGATTTTTCTAGAAATAAGGATACAAGAATGTCAATATCAGCTTATGTTTTTCAACTAGGAGGATTCTCTATAAGCTAGAAATCAACTTTGCAAAAGTTTGTGGCCTTATCTACAATAGAGGCTGAGTATATAAGCTTTCAAGGAGGCATTGTGGCTTAAAAGGGTTAATTAAGGAGTTAGGGGTATCTTGTAACTCAGTTATACTATGGCGTGATAATAAAGGTACCATATACTTAAGTAAAAACCCAATTTTTCATGAAATAACTAAGCGTATTAATGTGAGGTTTCATTTCATAAGGGAGATAGTAGCTGGAAGGAAGATCAAGATTGAAAAAGTCAGAACTGAAGAAAATGGAGCTGATTTGCTGACTAAGCCATTGCCTGGACCAAATTTTTGTCATGGTTTGTAGATATTTAGTTGTTAAGAAGTGTAATCAAAGGTGGATAATTTTAGGATTATGCTGACTAACACTAAGATAAAGAGTTCTAACGTGTATAACTTACTACTATTAGCTAATAAACTAGTGTGTTAGGTTGTTAGTTAACATATTATTAACTTACCAACGACTATTATTTTACTTGGTAAATTAGTATTAGGGTTAGTGACTATAAATAGATTATATTATCTATGAAATCATAATACAAGAAGTTATGCTTTTTGTTGAAAATTAGAACTCTTCTCTCCTCTTTTTTTAACACTTATTCTTTAGTGTTTAATACAACATTATGCATAATATGTTTCTCATGATCTTGGTTTTTAATTGTTGAGTATTCACTAAGCTTTGTTGAACTCTGCTTTTATCCTAACAAACATAAAGAGCAACATGAATTTATTTGGGTCCATATCTCAGATATGACGTTTTATAAGTGCTTACTTACTTTGTAATCTCAATATCCTTTTCCCTCTCCTTAAGGCTAATAATATCATCATTTTCAACCTTCTTTGTGGCCTAATTTTATTTAATACCTCAAATTTTTATTACCGAATAATTTCTTTTTAGCGAAAGCATAATATCAAAATAGTTGGACGTTATCGTTGTTATCGACATAAGTCTGACTTACTATGAATTCCTTACATCAATTGCAAGAAAAAATAATTAGAACATAAAATATGATAAATAGAAAATGAGATAATCTTCTCTTCTTCTTCTCGGGCCATTCTCTTCTCCCTCGAGCTCTTCCTTCTCCCTACTGATTCTCCCTTCTCTTTTCTCTCCCTTTTCTCCCCTATTTTTTGTTTGCTATCCCTCTCCGCCGTCTCCATCACCCAACCAGCCACCATATTGCCATCTTCTACACCCTACCTCCTCCCTACACCGCTCAAAGCAGCCATCACATGCCACCCTACAGCCTACTCCCTTCATTTTCTCCTTCTTCCCCTGACTTCCCTCTGCACTGCCACCCTTCACCACCTTTTCCCCCACTTCTACAACCTCCATAGCCTCTCCTTGGCTACTTGACACCACCCCAACACCCTCTTGTGTCACCCTACCCGAACCACCCTGCAACTCCTCCTTTCTTTTCCTCTTTTTTTTTTCCTTTATTTCTTTACCCTCCCTTCTTTGCATTTTGTTCCTACAGCTACTACCACCGTCTTTGCCACCCCTAAGCCACCACACCTCAGCCTCCAACCACCACCCACATCCTACCTCACCCTTGCACCCAACGACCAACTCCAACTCCTCTCCACCACCTCCCTCAACCCTTTTACCTGAGCCTCCCCTTTCTTCCATTTCGCCTTTCCCTCACCCTTAAATCTATAATTTTGAGTGTATTTTTAGCTAATATTAAGGTAAAAAATATTTTAGTAATATCATATATTTACTAAGTATTTTTAATAAAAATCCTTCTTTTACTTATCTAATAATAATATGTTACGTGTGACATTATTTTGGGTACACAATTTTACTAAATTGAGCTTAAGTATTTTAAACGGGGATACCGGTTAAGTTTGGTTTTTGCTAAAAATAAGGTAACCATTATACTGCACTAAAATATATGGATTATCTATGTTAGCACATTAGGGTTTTTGGTATGTGATTTACGTGAATATGACGTGTTACTAACAATCTCATGATTATTAATGTTATATTGAAAAATAGGAAGAAAGCATGATATCTTGTATGTTATGTGATATGTGTGAAAGTGGGTGATTAGGAAAAGGGTTTGATATCAATAATGGGTGTTATGTATATTTACATGCTATGATGAGTGAGTATGGACACTTGTAGTGAAAATAGAAATAATATGAGCCCTAAGGATAATTTGATCATTTGGACACATCATGATGTTTAGATCTAAATGAGATGCCTAATGTGTTATATATGATGCTAACAATGGATGTAGGAGTTTGGTGGAGTATACATATAAGTGTTAGTAGAAATATCAATATTTATAGCCTAAGGGTAATTTGGTAATTCTAATGTATGGTAGTGATCATCATAATAAAAATGCATGTTAAGTGTTATGTGGTGTTGAAAATGATGATAGGGGTTTATGCCATTGAAAATACATGTTCCATCATGAATAATGATATTTTATATTCTAAGGGCATTTTAGAAATTTTACATGTTCAATGGGAGTGACCTAAATAAATGTACATGGTAAGTAATGTTTGTTGCTAAGAATAATTATATGGGTTGTGTGGTGTTAATAATGCATGGTTGGATATGATTATCGATATTTTATATTCTAGGGGCATTTTAGTAATTTTACATATAAAATGGAGGCTTCTTAAATAAACATACATGATAGGTGATAGCTAGTGCTAAGAATAATAATAAGGGTTTTTTGGAGTTCATAATACATGTCGGGCATAAGTATTAATACTTTATGACCTAGGGGCATTTTAGTAATTTTGCCTGTGAAATAGAGGTTACCTAAATAAATATGCATGATAAGTAACAATTGGTGCTAAGTATGCTAATACGGGTTTTGTGATGTCAGTAATACAAGTTGGGTATGACTATTAATAATAAATGGCCTAGGGGCATTTAGTAATTTGGCGTGTGTAATGGGAGTTAATTTAATAAACATTCATGATAAGTGGTAATCGGTGCTAAGTGCGATAATAGGGTTTTATGGTGTTAATGATGCGTGTGGAGTATGACTATTAATATTAAATAACCTAGGGGTATTTTGGTAATTTTGTATGTAAAATGGTGATTAGTTTAATAAACATACATTGTAAGTATAAATTGATGTTAGATATGATAATAGGGGTCTATTATCTTAGTATCACTTATTTGAGCAACATGATATTCAATAAAATATGGCCTAAGGGTATTTTGGTATTTTTACATATAACATGGTGATTGGTCTAATAAACTTTCATGATAAGTGTGAATTAATGTTAAATATGAGAATAGGGGCTTATGGCCTTAGTACCACATGTTCAAACATGATCATGAACATTATAAGGCCTAAGGGTATTTTGGTAATTTGGAGTGTATTATAAGGAATATGCATGATTTAGGGTTAACTTGGTAAATTATGGTGTGTTATAATGTTATTTTCATAAACATTCAGGAAGTGCATTAATTGTCGATTAAGCATGAGAATGTGTGTTGGTTGTCCTATAAGCGCATGTTAGGGCTCTATGTTTAATGATTGTTTGGTGTATTGGGTAACTTAACTTCATAATTAATAATGTAATTATGGTGTGCTACTCTTTTATGGCATGATGGTAAATAAAAATGAATTATACGATGGAAGTGAATGGTAAAGAGATAGCTTTAGCCTTAGGGGCATTTTGGTTATTTTGACCTAAGGTGCCCAAGTGTGAGTGTTGGAACATAAGACGACCTTAGTGGACTACTGATGTTAACCTTGTCAATAATCCTGATTTTGACTACTTCATCATATTGGAAACAAATAAAAATGGTTAAGTATATGATTAATATGTTTCTCGTGGTCATCTTAATTAAGATACTAATACTTAAAGTGAAAGACCTCGAGATTAAAAATGGTGGTTCTTTAGGGGTCGCTATCCTAAAGACATGGTTTAGCCCACAATTGATTTGGATTTTGCTGGTGTGCCTTAGTGCTCTAGCCAGGCTCTACATGTAATACCCCAAATTTTTAGAAAACTAATAATTTAATAAATAACTTCTATTTGAGATAAATTAGCTTTTAAAATTATTTATTTTAATTATTTTATAGATTTTGGAGTACGTAAATTTGGATAAGAGCATTTAATAAATTAAAAATAAATATTTTTCTAGTTATCATATTATTTTATTTAAATAATTTTCCAAACTAATATTTTTACCCACTTTATCCTTTTTAAATTAATATTTTAGATTATAATGAATTAAATTATTAAACTAAATAATTTATCAAGAATTTTACATTTTATGATTTTATAAATTAATTTATTTTATTTTCCCCCATTTCCATTCCCTTTTCCCTTTTTTCCTTTTCTTCTCTTCTTTTTCCCTTTTCCCCTCCCTTGGGTCGTCAGGCCAGACCAGCCCTCCCCTGCGCATTGGGCCTTCGGCTTGCTTCCTCCCTTCTCTCCCTCACATGCCGCCCAGCACGCCCAACCCACCCTCCTTTCTTTTGCCCCTAGACCGACCGGCTTGCCTTATTTCTTTTCCTGCGCCGGTCCACCCGCCAGCCCCTTTCTTCTTCTCCTCTCTTCTTCTCCCACGCCCGACCTGCTCCAGTCCACCAAGCCCAACCCCTTCTCCGCCTTCTGCCACCACCTACTGCCACCCTGCACCACCACGAGACCCCCCAAGCCCCTTCGAGCCCTGCACTTCCTCCCTTCTCCTCCTCTTCCTTTTTCTCCCCAGTTTTTCCCCTTACCACCGAGCCACCTGCAATCGCCGCTTTCGCCGCGTCCGGCCACCTATGCCGCCACCCGACCCACCGTTTGATACCCTGCAACCCCCTCTACCACCGCCATGCCTTAGTGGACCGAAAACAACCCTTGCACCCCTCCATTTTTCCCTCTCCTTTTCCTTCCTTCACAACCCCTCCACCTCGACCCTTCTCAGCAACCAACTTCGCCGCCTTTCCGCCGCCCTATGCCGCCGTTAAACCACCCTAGCCTCCATCTACACCCCCTGTTCACTTCTGCACCATTCCCTTGCCTTGAAACCTCCCCCAACTACCTTCTTTTCTAGCCTAAAGTCCCTAAACCGAGCCACCTCTCCCCTCTTCTACCTCACCCCTCTTCGAGCCTTTTCCCCTCTCATTTCTGCATGAAACTCACGCTGCTCAAATGATAATTTTATAAGAAAAGGGGTATTATAGTAATTTCTAGAGAAAAGGGTAAAGTGGTAATTTTGGAGTCAAGGGGCAATATAGTAATTTTATAAGTAAGTGGTAAGAATAGAAATCTTGGAAGTAGGGGTAAAATAGTAATTTTGGATGAAGGAGGGCATTATGGTAATTTTTCAAGTAAAAAGAGAAATATGGTAATTTTCAAGTTGTGAGAAAGAAGGGTATGATGGTAATTTTTGAGATAAAAGAATAATATGGTAATTTTATGATTAAATGGCCAAATGATAATTTTATAAGAAAAGGGGTATTATAGTAATTTCTAGAGAAAATGGTAAAGCGGTAATTTTGGAGTCAAGGGGCAATATAGTAATTTTATAAGTAAGTGGTAAGAATATAAATCTTGGAAGTAGGGGTAAAATATTAATTTTGGATGAAGGAGGGCATTATGGTAATTTTTCAAGTAAAAAGAGAAATATGGTAATTTTGAGGGTAGAGGGGCAAAATTGTAATTTCATAAGTAAGTGGTAATATGGTAATTGTATAAGTGAATGGCAAAATGGTAATTTATAAGTAAGGGGTAATATGGTAATTTTGGAAAGGAAGGGCAAGATCGTAATTTTATAAGGAAAGATGAAAATGGTAATTTTGGATGAAAAAGGGTAAGATAGTAATTTGCAAAGTAAAATGGGTGTTATGGTAATTGTACAAGTAAAAGGGTATGGTGGTAATTTCATAAATAAAAGGATATTATGATAATTTGAAAGTAAGGGGTAGAAGGGTAATTTTGTAAATAAAAGGATATTATGGTAAACTTGGGAGTAAGGGGTAACTTGGTAATTATGATAACGACGAAAGATAATTTAGTGATTAAATTATGATTGTAGAAGGGCAATTGGATAAGTCTGATACTAGAGAAGGGTAATTTGGTAAAGTAACTAATTAAAGGGTATTATGGTAATTTTAATAATGGAGAAGGGTAATATAGTAATTATAAATATGGAGAAGGGTAAATTAATAATTATGATTATGAAGAAGGGTAAATTAATGTTGGTAATTATGAAGAAGGGTAATATGGGATTTATGATAATTAAAAAGGGTAAATGGCAATTAAAATAATTGAGAGGGGTAAAATGGTAATTATGATAAAGGAGAAGGGCAATTTGGTAATTTATCCAACTAAAGGGGCAATTTGGTAATTTAGCCGATTAAAGGGTAAAGTGAAAATTGTTTAACCAACTAAAGGGGCAAAACAGTAATCATGATAATGAAGGAGGATAATTTAGTAATTTATCCAACTCGAGGGCAGTTTTGTAATTATAACAAAGGAGAAGGGCGATTTGGTAATATAACCAACCAAATGGGAAATATGATAAGTGTAGTAATTATGAGGGGTGAATGGTGATCTAAAAAGTGTAGGAGACAATTTGGTAATCTAAAGTGGACAAGGGGTAATTTGGTAATTATGCAACCTTAAGGGTAATATGGTAATTTATCAAGTAAGGAATGGATACTTAGCAATTATATAAGTAAGGGGTTAATGAGTAATTTGTACCTAACATATCGTTATGATTGTGGAACATTATAATATAATTCAATAATGCGGATTAGCCAAGTAAGAGTATCTGATGATTAGTATGACCTTGATGGTTTCTCTGTGACATCCTGGATAATCCTCTGAATAAGAAACGATTAATGATATCAGAACGATTGAAAGTGAATAAGTATCGGATTATCGTGCTTTTCGTGATCACTTTAATTAATACACTATTACTTAAAGTGAAAGACCTCGAGATCGGGAATGGTGACTCCTTAGGGGTCGCTACCCTAAGGATGTGGTTTAGTCCACGATTATTCTGGTATTTGCTGGTGTGCCTTTGTGCCCCAGCCAGACCCTATATCTTACTCTTTCTAGCTCTATGGACCTATTTAGGGGGTATGCATACTTATGGATTAGGTGTCCTTGTTGATAGGGTACTGAGTTAGCTTTATGCACCAGTACGACCAGAGTACCTTTGTGTCCTTGGGTTCGTGGTTGAAGGGTACTGAGTAGCTGATATGCACCGGTACGACCGGTGTACCATTGTGTCCCGGGTTATTGATCTCCCGTTCGAGGCAAATAAATATGATTGATGTGCTGATTAAAGAAAGAAAAGATACTATTATTGAAAGTGAAATATTAATGAGCCGGGCCCAGATGATTATGATATTGAGTACCGGTCCACCGGTTATAATAGTGGCCAGGAGCGTTGTGCCCTGGATGATGATTCTTATATATCCCGATCCACTGGTTATAATAGTGGCCAAGAGCGTTGTGCCCTGGATGATGATTCTTTATATATTCCGGTCCACCGGTTATAATAGTGGCCAGGAGCGTTGTGCCCTGAACGATGAGTTTACATGCATTCCGGTCCACCGGCAATAATAGTGGGGGTCCCGAGCTCAATAAAATCAGTTATGTATGTGAATACGATTATGGAAAAATACTAATAACTTATAGTGGAACACCATGTGAGTCGGGGCCAGACTGGTCCACTGGCAAATAATAGTGGTCAGGTGCGTTATGCCCTGTGTGTTTATCTTCCGGTCCACCGGCAATAATAGTGGTCAGAGGCGTTCTGCCCTGAGTGTATACTTTCTGGTCCACCGACTATAATAGTGGGGTTCTCGCACTCACATGGATATAAAATATGGTACTGATTGAATGGTGATGGAATAATGGCTTAAGGCCCGAATATATTGATTTTATTCTATTATATGGCTTAAGGCCCAAAAGTATCGATCGTGAATCATAACTTGTTTTATGTATGATTGTTATGTATGCACATCTCATTATTTATGTGTGTAGCTTGCATTATGTGCCGTATGCGGGCCTGTCTTTAAGTGTGGTATTAAAGGGTTACTCAATACTGTAGTACTGAAGGGATTCCCTTTATGGGGCCTTGCCTATTCAATGGGCAGTGCCCTTGCAGGTCTTTTCAGGTGCTACTCAAGTGGGCTACGGGAAAGAGAGTAAGGAGTTATCCGGTATCGTTAGGGTTTCCTTTCTCTCTTTTAAATTCCTAGTTTTAATGCTGTTTAAGTGACCATCCTGGGTGGATTTTATTCCTGTAAATGATTTGATGCGCTACTCTGATTTAAGTAGTTGAATTTCTTGCAAATCGTATTTCATTTTCCTTTAGCCTTAGCACTTAGTACTGAAACGGTATGAGTGAACCGGTCTAGTACTAAGTGTGGCGGTAATACTCCCAAAGTTCACGTTTTATTTATCTACTTCCGCTAATTTCCTTTTTATTAACGAAATTTTTTAGTAGTGAATTTTGGGGGTGTTACACTACATCTTACTTTATTTAGCTATATGGACCTAATTAGGGGGTATGCATACTTATAAATTAGATGTCTTTGTTGGTAGCGTATTGTGTGCCTTTATGTACTGGTGCGACAATGGTACCTTTGTGTCCCTGAGTTAATAGTTGGTAGGATACTGTGTTGCTCTTATGTCCTAGTATGACAGGTGTACCTTTGCCTCTCTAGGATCCTGATCTCTCCCTCGAGTAAATAAAATAGAATGGTGTGATAATTGAATGGAAAGATACTAATCACTTATAGTGGAACACCACGTAGGTCGGAACCATGTGTAGTATATGTACTGGTCCACCTGTTATAATAGTGGTCAGGAGTGTTCCGTCCTTGATTATATCATATGTACAAATCCACCGATTATAATAGTGGTTAGGAGTGCTCTGTCGTGGATTGTATCTTATATACCGGTCCATTGGTTATAATAGTGGGGTCCCCGAACCTACATGGATATAATTTGAGAGATGATTAATATCTAAATTAATGGTTTGATTCTAGATAATAATGAAAGAACTATTATGACCTACTAATGTGATATGGTAGTAGCCTTAGTGCCTACCAGGGTGGATTGAGTTGGAATTTTATTGATAGGCCTATGGGCTTGCCTTTGAGTTGAGTAGATGGTGTATGGTTGAGTATGTTGTTGGTTCTCTAATTTTACTACAAAGAGCATCACTTGGATGCTCCCTTGGTAAGTATCGTTATTTCTAAGTGAATGAGCCTTTATGACATATAATCTTGATGCATGTTGCCATTCAAATGTTTATTGTATTTCACTTAGATGTATGATTCCATGTTCATGTATAAAGGGTTACTAAGTAATATAGTAATGAAGGGTTCCTTTCGTGGCCCCCTACTTATTTATTGGGCAGTGGTCGTTACTGGTTAGCTCGCAAGCTTTATTCAAGATTTACTCTTGGGTTAAGAGCGTAGAATTATCCGAAAAGATTTTTGGGTTTCCTCAAAACTCCTATATTTTCTATTTCAATGATTTTATTCTATAACCAATAATAATGGATTTTATTTCTTGTAATTTAACTATCGCATTACTCTATTTTATGATTGTATCTTGGATTTGTGTATCGTACATTTTCATCCTTATCACTTAGTACTGAAATGGTGAAGGAAAAATGTTGTGATACTGAGTATGACTGTAGCATCCCTTATGCAGGAGCAAACACTCAAGAATTGGTTTTCATAATTATGGAACCAATTATTCTTTATTTGGAAAATGTCTCCCACATATTTGAAGACCAACAGATGTTTACGTTACTAGAAACATAACAAATAAGAAACTAAGTGTCTATGTGCATGTGCATGGCATGCATGGAAGGAGTGACCACGTGCATGAGGAGCTTCTTTGCAAACTTGTCGAGCATTATTAAGTAATTTAGCTAATTTATTAATTAAGTAATAAATTTGGATAATAAATTTAACATAAAGTTAGCATAATATCTTTTAGCTTAGAATCTTTTGAATTATGCTTTTAGCTAGTGGTAGAAAGGTTAAATTGTGCTATGGATGTTGAGCATGAGCATTGAGAATTGAATTGAAGTCGAAGATCACCATTGAAGTTGAATACAAGTAAATTCTTTATAAGTTCAAACTCAAGCAAATCGAATCTATGTGAACAGTTTAGCTTGAAAGTTTTAATCTCTTCGTCTGCGCGAATTAGAGATTAATCCATATCTTTTCTACTCTCCTTAATCCATATTTTTCCTACCATAATTACCATCAAAATCCTACTCTAATTTGTAGTTAATCAAAGCCCTAATTCGGTATACACAACCGAAGCCCTAAACCTTCTATTTAAAACCCTAACCTTCCCACACAAACAAAATGCAACCTTATTAATTCTTTTTGAACCAAACCCTATCCCTAACCCTAATCCACAACCCTAACCTTCATCTAAACGCTAACCTTCAATGCTTAACTTCAACGTCATACCATCATTTAATGCATATGCTAATTAGTAAACAACATTTGAATCATCATCATCATTAAATCACCATCACCGAATCATCATCATCATTCCTCTATCATATTCGAACTATCCTCATCATTATTCCATCATATTCGAATATTCAATTTCTTAATTCACCATTAATGAGCCTTTATCCTAATATCTAAACCACATTTTAGTCTTAATTCCACACAATTGAAAATCCCATCCTCCCACACACATCAATTCCTGAAATTTACCCATATATAAAAATTAATTTATTGTCAATATTATACACATACAAATAATAAATATTCAACAGCTAATTAGTAACAATAAATAAATTAAGGTATGCAAAGAATTACTGTTTACATGTATCTTTCTTAATTGATTTCCCAACATGCATCAAACCGAGCAGTACGTATGTATAAATGTTAAAATTCCAGAAGTTACGGCTGTACACGAATATGTCATCCATACGATCATCTGCTCCCAACAGCTGATTAAACTGAAAATCTGGATGGTCGTATATTGATGGTTTGTTATGAAAAAGAGAATCATCTAAAGTAGTATTAATGTTGTTGATTCCCCATTGAGACCAACAACTATCTGTAGTTGGTGGAAGATCGTCAAAAAATGATTCTTGCTGTTTTGGTGGTAAGTTGAGATCATCCCCTTCATCATGTGCAGGGTACCATTCCATCATCGCTAGCACATATATCATATCTGATCAGAAATAGAACACATGTAGTGTAAAGAAGGAAGGGAGGGAGGAACAAAAAGAGAGAGAGAGAGAGAGAGAGAGAGAGAGAGATTATTTCTATATGCCCATTTAATTAAGAAAATAAAAACCTATATTTTCCAGGAAAAGAAGAAGAAGAAGAGTAACATGATACATGAGTTCCCCAAACCAAAAGCCTCGGTTCTTTTTCCTTTTGCCTCCGATCCCCCCCGAAGCTTGCGAATGAGCAAAATCAAATCTAGACTCTATTCAAGTCATCAAGCCCTACCCAGAAAACAGGCCATCCTCCACAAACAATGAGGACTCATATATGACTCGACAGAAATTAATTATAGATCCTAACCTTTCAAGCTTTAAGCATATAAAAATACTTTGCTCTTAAAAAACATACGTTATTCCCCCCCCCCCCCCACCCCCACCCTCCCCTCTGAGTTCTGAAAACAAGGAACTCATATATTTTCCCCTCCCCCTAATTACACAAACTTTAATTCAGACTGCCGCCTTGAGGAACAAAACGTGCACTTTAATTAATTAATTATTTTTTTATAAAAAAAAGGGATGGAAATATCACTTTTAGAGGTCAAATTCAAGGAATACTTGGCATGATCGGTTCAGTCAATCAAACTTACAAAATGTGCAGTCTGAAAGCATAGAATGGTGATCATAAAACGAAGACAGAAGGAAGAATGCTTAATGATCAGAAAGAATGGTGAGATACACTCACACACACGCACCTAAACAGCAAGAACTATATGCTGCTGCTGCTGATGGACTGACTGAATTGAAGACGGACGATTCAGCTGAAACTCGAAATATATATCGGAAACAAATAAATAAAAGGGGGCAGGCAAAACGAATAGTAATAAAAATAATATTGTACATAAAAGGGAAAGAAGAGAAAATACTTTATTCTTGTGGCTGATATCTCATGCCTGAAACTGGTGGCTGACTGACACCCTTTGCATCAGAGACTAAAACATCCTTGTTAGGCCCCACTATATCCCGCTTCAAATCAAAGATACCATGTTTTCAACGGCGCAGATGTCATCCACATAAAAAACACTGTCTCCCAAATGGAGCTCAACAGTCATCATTTCATTCCGAAGACACGACACGACGACAGTAATAAAAATATCTTTCCTTCTTATCCAAAAATAATAATAAATTCTTTCCTCATTTACGTATGTTCAAGAAAATTAAAAAAGGAAAGAACTTGGGGAGCTGTGGTAATATTGATTGCGGGGTCCATTATTATTAGTTCTGTAGAAAGTTGAGTTTCGTTTGACACGTCTCGCAACCTCACAGTACAACAGAGCGTCGACACCTGTAGATTCGGATCTATTGGATGAAGTGGCAGAAGCACGTTGGATTAGAATTGTTGTTGTACGCGTTACAGGAAGGAGGCGGGTATATACGACTATACGAGTATACGACGGTAGCGTAGCCGCTGTTCAACCGGAGGAAAAACGGCTCGGTGCAGAAGATTGAATATACGTGTATGATTGAGACATTGAAGTAAAATCTTCCAACATTGACTTAGAAATATTATTGAACTAATGAAATATTTTGAATACCAAGTGGATAATTAAATGTGATATAAGTGAAATATTATGGACAAAATATAAAAATAAGAGTAAAAAAAAAAGGACAAGTCTTTTTTAGTTTAGTCATTTAATGTGTGTGTGTATATATATATATAACTAAACTATATTTTTGCAAGACTTTTATTAAAAATGATGCAATATATTTATGTGCATAGTTGCTTTTATATATCCAGGAAGAATGTGAATTAAAAAAAATCCATTAAATTTTAAATAGACCAACAATAAGAAAAATACATTAGTTTGATTTCTTAACCACAAATACCCATATAATTCAAATAAAATTGCATTATTTACTCAATTTTATTATTTTCTAACATATTAAGCTTATAAGACAAGATCAGCAATATATACATGTTCATTTTAGTTATATTTAATAATTTATTTTATAAAGTAGTCGAAAAAGAATATGGGAGTTTTATTTCTTACCCATAATTACCGATTTAAATTTAATCGTTTGATTTAATTAGTTTTATTTCTTAATCTATTAAACTTTCTATATGAAGTTAGAAAAAAAGTTATTTTTTGGGGGAGTATTTATGGATTTACTTAATTTAAATATAATCATTTATTTATATTTAATTTTGTTTATAAACATATTATGAAGGAGTTTTTTTTTCAATTCAAAACATGTTTACTTTAATGAGTTTCTCCTTCCCCTCAAATCGGTGATTATATAAGATATTTTTTATATTTATTTTAACATATAAACTCATTCCCAAGAGTTTTGTTTATTGCATGCATGCTTACAATTAAATCAATTTTTTCCTTATGTAAATAAGCCTTATAGAAATAAGAATTTTTATTGTAAATATTTTCTTTTATATGTACAAAATTTATCTTGTAAAACTATTAGAAAGAAGGAACCCTTGGATTCTCAACACGAGTTATAACACCCCAAACTATGGCCTAGTAGGAAGGCGTTATATGCCTCTAACTATATGAAAGTACCCGTATAGATAGCAAGACTAAAGAGAGCAAATTAAAAATAATTTGTACTATCAATTTTATTTTTGCATAGAAAAAAAGATCCAGTAGGACTAAAAATAAGGTTATGTTCAATCCAAGTCTAACTTGTAAAACATTACATATGATTTTGGCATGATTGAACCATCAACTTATTAGAAGTCACCATGATGACTTCTATATGAGTTAGAATATTAGTTAACACATATGACTTTTATAGTTTCTTAGCAATAATAAATGAATTTAGTAGCTACTCTACATTAAGTATAAACATAAAGAGCATCATGAATTTCTTTTGGTCCATATCCCAGAGAGGATTCTTGCTATGCGCTTACTTACTTTATAATCTCAATCTCATTTTTCCTCTCCTTAAGGCTAATAAGATCATCATTTTCAACCTTCTTTAAGGCTTAATTTTATCTAACACCTCAAATTTTTACTATAAAAAATTTCATTTTAGCATAAGCATAATATCAAAATAGTTAGGTGTTACCGTCGTAATCGATATAAGTTCAACTTACCATACCTTCCTTACATTAATTACAAGGCGACATAATTATAACATAAAATATGATAAATAGAAGACCAGATAACCTTCATAAACTTAAATATAGGTTTGGAGATTAAATCCGAGTACAATATCAAAAAATATAAAAGGGATACATTGGAAACTAAGAGTCACAAAAGGTGTCCAAACCAAAAGCGAGTAACCGGATAACATGACGCGACGCCCAAACTTGATACAAAGGAGTCACTCCTTCATACATAAAGCATCACAAGCAGCAAAATCATCCACTATGTCATTATTGACTTGCACAAAACACCTGAACCTTCTACTTGTGGGAATGAGCATCTATGAAAAGGGTGATCGGTACGATATGTACTGAGGAAAGTAAACATACAATCAAAGCAAGGTTACATTGAATTACATAAATTCACATTAGAGAATAAGCATACATGTGTGTTAACATAAAGTGATGTAAGGTAAATATTGATTCCAAAGCTTGTTATTAGATATAGACATAACCATTATTTTATTTATTTTAAGTTTAAGGACTCCATTATTCTTAATCAGATGGAACAAAGTTAAGTACCTCTCATGAAACAACACACCTAAGCCACTATTATCGTCTAATGGAACGACCTAACATATACCAGGTGAACACACTCCTAACCACTATTTTTAAATGGGTGAAATAGCTTAAATAATCTCTTAGGGCAAAACAAACCTGAGCCATTATTATCTTCTAGTGGAACGAACACAACATCTTAATCCTAACTCACGTAATCTTTCACTATAATGGATAAATATCTTATACATTAGTTTCTCTTCTCATAGTCATATTCTCATTCACATTGAATTTAGGGCCCCACTATTCTTAATCCGATGGAACAAACTGATGCACACTTTAGGGAGAATGTTCCCAAGCCACTATTATTGTTTGGTGGCATAAACACACAATACCTCGGCCTAACTCACATGATATTTTATTTTAAGTGATAAATATATTATTCTTAAGTTATCAAGATCATCATGCATAACTTGTGTAGATATGCATATTACATAGTTGAAAACACATAAGGTACAACCACATAGTTATTCTCTAACATACCCTAATTTCACATTATAAGGATAAACCCTTCCATATTACTCATTTATCCACAAGTATTAGCATACCTTCCTCAATTAATAATAATAATAATAATAATAATAATAATAATAATAATATTATTATTATTATTATTATTATTATTATTATCAATACATTAAAAAATCAACGTCTAACTCAAGTGTCTTATACATTCAATAACAACCATATCTCTAAAGTTACTATTTACAATATTTACAAAATTCTAATTTCACAAGTCAGGTACAAATTTTCCTATAAGAATCATATAACCATCAAATTGAACATACGTTCATAAAATTCTAATATTAACAACATAGCCGAAAATTAGGGTCTAACTCCCATGTCTTATACACGCGATAATAATGCCACATGTAGGGATACTATTTCTAATTTAAACCATTTTCTTATTTTACGGGACTTAAGCCATTAATAATTACTCTAAATATTTCACATGACATTCTTAGAATATTTTAAACCATTTAACATATTAAAACACCAAAATATTTATACTAAGCTCATATTAACCATAATACCCTTAAGGATAGCCAAACACCCTTATTTCACAAAAAATTATATGTTCAATATCATTATTTTATGATCCTCAATTTATTTCACCTCTATACACCTTAACTATAATCATTTTCCACTTACCATACTTTATCAAATCCACATTACAATACCATATAGCACACTAATTCACTTAGGGTTTACAAGTATAAGATTTATCGTAATGATATCGTATAAGTGCATGTTTTCTCTACTTAATCTCTTTCCATCATATGATACCACATTATCATAACACAAAAGTAAAAAAATGACATTAACAAAATAATCATAACAATATGATGATAAAAAACAATCATACATAAAATTTAGAATAAAAACCCTAACTATGACTTTTATTCTTACCAAAAAGACACATGTCCCTAAGCATGTATAAGATTAACCTACCTCTTTTGAGACCGCCAAAAAACCCCCTAAGAAAAAATAATAATACATAATTAGAACTTAATGATATAACCAAGAAAAAGTTAAGGTAAAATAGGGTGGAAAAAGGAGAAACACCTAAGTAACAAAGTGTGGCACAAATGGAGTTGTTATAGGAGGAAGTGGCACAACAATGAAGGATGTGTGTGAGGAAATCACACATCTAGGGTGCTGAAAAGTGAGATACTTATGTTGCGGGAAAGGGCAGCATAAAGAGTTCATGTTGGTAGGGTGGTGGTACCGTGATATGGTGGTTGTTTTTGGGTAGGTGAAGTGTGAGATAGTGGTGAAGTTTGGGGGTGGAGCAACGTGAGTTTGTGGTGATGTATGGGGAAAGTAACATGAGCTTCTCATGCATGTAAGAGCAACACGTCACTTCACATTGTGAGGTGAGGGGGAAAATCATAGCTTTGTTGGGGCAAAAATGCGATTTTGGGTCAACTGATGCACGAGGAATCAGAGAGAAGGGTGAGGGAGTCTAGGGAGAGTTTGGTGAAATCATTAAATGAGATGAGGAAAGAGAGAGGGGCGGGGTATATATAGAGAATATGTATTGTGAATGGTGAGGGATGGAAAAGGAGGAAATGTAGGGGAAGTGGGCATAGAGGAGAGATTTGAAGGATTTTAGTGCAAAACTTTTCAATGACATATCCCATGTGTTGAGGGAGGGGATGAGTGGTGATGATGAATTTAGGAAAGGTAGGTTGTAAGGGTGAAAGGTTGACCAAAGGAAAATGGTCGAGGAGGAGGAAAACACAGGAATAAAAGGAAGAAGAAGGAGAAGGAAGCTTCTGAAAGAAGAAGAAAAAGGGAAAAAGGAAAGGAGAAGGAGAAAAAAAATTAGTTTAGGGTTAGGATTAGAATTAGGTTAAAATAATTTAGATTATAGTATTAGGGTCATATTAATTATCAACCATCCGGAGTTAGGTTTATATTAACAATATTAATGACCTAGAATGAATATTACGATTAGATGTAGATCTAGGATTAAGGAATTAGGATAAGGTAAAAATATTAATTTTCTATGATTAGAATTAGATTAATATTTTAATTAATTGAAGGTAAGATTAGATAAAATTTAGCGTATTACATTTTATATCCACGAAGGAGTATCACCACATCCAAACTTTTAAGATCAAGTTAAATGGAATGAGTTTGATGCGGGGATAATATGATATACGATTGATGCATACCAAAAAATTTAAATAAATATAATATTTTCTTGAATATTTACACATTACTTCCATACCTCAATATTAAGGATCTATTCAAATGCTAAAGAATTGATATGGAATTAGTATCCCATCTAGATGCTTATTCATTTTTGTGCCAATGAAATAATGAAATGCCCCAAAAATTCTAATTTAAAAAATTATAGTTAAATAATATTTTATTAGGAAAATTATTTAAATAAATTATTTTTATTAAAATAAAAGGATATTTAATTAGGGAAAATTAAGAAGAAATTTATAAGTATTTTAATTAGGATAAATTTGGGTATTTTAGCTAATTGAGGATTTTATTTTGAAAATTAATTAAATTAATTATTTTATTTAAAATAAGAAAGTGAAAATAGTTCCAAATTAATATGAAGTTTGTACATAATTTAATTGAAGAAAATTTGGGTGTTTTGCTAATTAAAATGGAATTTATGGAAAATCTTTTAAAAATCCTAAATTAGCTTAAAAAGGAATTTAAATATTATATTATTTAATTATTATTATTTTTAAATATCCCAAATATCCCAATTAATTTAATTAACCTAACCCATTATTTTTTCTTTTTTCCTTTTTTCTTCCTTTTTCTTTCTTCTCCTTTTCTTTTTCTTTTTCCCCTGATTGGGCTTGCCTTCCTGCGGCCCAATCCTTCTTTTCCTTTCCTTTGGCCGGCCAGCCATGCAGCCATCTCCCTTCTCCTTTATGTCCCAGCGCTGCATTTTATTTCTTTTATCCTGCGGAACGTAGCGTTTCATTTAAGCACTTCCTCGTCGCCCCAACAGTTTTCTTTCTTTCCTTTCTTTTCCTTTTTCTTGGCCGACCGGTCCAGCCATCGCCGCCTCCTTCTTCTTCTTCTTCTTTCTTCTTCCCCAGCCTCGTCGTCGACCTGCAACCGCCGCTCGTCCCTAGATTTTTGCCGCCAGTTACGCACTATTGACCAGCCGTTTTTCTTCCTTTCTCTTCCCCTTGATTCGGCGACCGCATAGACCAATCCTCCTCCCATTTCTTGCACAGTTTCCCTTTTTTTCCTGTGCAACCAATCCCTACCCAAAGCTTACTCCCACCGGCCAACCTTGCCGCCGGTAGCCCTAAGCACACTTTCTTACCCTCTAGCCGACCCAAAGAACCCTAACCTCCCATCTATAATCTTTAAATACCCCCCATAACCAGCAAGGGTCGAGCTTTTGATTCTTACCCAGAATTTCCTGAACTTTCCGCCGCCTCCCCTTTAGACGCCATTTCCGCCGCCTCCGGCCAACATTGCAGCCCGATTTGGCCACCCAAGTACTCTTTGCACCACCCTCTAGCTACCTAAACCTCCCTTATCCCTCGATTCTTTCTGCACAAGTCGCCTTGGCTGTGCGAAGTTGCCCCCTTGACTAACCCATTTTCTATCTCTGCCACCCTTATCGCCGCCCTTAATCACCTCTTCCGCCGCTTCTTTCACCTCCCATTCTGTTCTGCAGACCCTCCTCTACCTTCCTCTACCTCTCTTTTCCTCTTTCTCCCTCTCCTCCTCTCTTTCTCTTCTTCTCCTCCATTCGGCCACCACCACCGCCGCTCGTGTGCCACCACCTTCATTCTGTTCCTCTCCTTCTAGGCAACCATAATCACCCTTATTTCCACCTTCATTCTCCCTATTTCGTTCCCAGCACCTAACTTTTCTCATTTTCTTCCCCTTTTCTTGCCACCGCCGCCACCACCGTACACCACCGCTGGTGCCGCCTATCACCACCAGCCTAAGGTTGAATCCTAGACCCTCTCAACCCTTCTCCCTATTTTTATAAGCCTTAATTTATTTTATTTCATTTATTTGAATATAAATATTATTATTATTATTATTATTATTATTTATTATTATTTTCAAGTGTTAGTATTATTATTCTATATAGGGCTGAAACCCTATTGTACCTATTTTGAATTATAGTAGTAGTATTATAGATATCAAGTATTATTATTATTATTATTAATATTTTTATCATTTGCGTTTATTATTATTTATTAGTGTTATTATTATTCAATGTAGGGTAGAAACCCTACTTTATTTTATCTTCAATTATTATCCTTACTATTATTACTATTATGATTATTATCATTTTTGCAATATTATTATTGTTCATATCATCATTATTATTACTATTTCATCATCATTATTATTATTACTAAATTTTTTTATTTATTTTACTAATATTATTATTATTATTCTTTTGGTAAAGGGGCCGAAGCATTTATTTCATTATGTTTTTGAGTAATGCCCTTTTTATTATTATTGTTACTATATTTATTATTCTTGTTAATATTAATATTGATATTTTTTTAGTATTTTTGGCTATTATTATTTTAGTATTTTATCAAAAGCCTAGTCTTAGAATAAGTTAGTAAATAATAGTATTTTTAGTAAGAGAGAGTCTCATTTCTAGTTTTCCCCTCAAATAGGTGAAACCAATTAAAGTCCTAAGGAGGCGTAGGAGCGTGCTCCAAGACCGGTGTCGTTTTAGGTAAGGGTGTTACTAAGGCCTTTTGTGTGTTTATGTGCATTATCGTATGCTATGCATCCTATATTTATTATTATATTGATTTCATGTGTGGTATGGCGTGGGGTTGAAGGGTGATAATGTGTTGCTATATGGCATGTGTATTATGTGTATGTGATGAAATATTGTGGTATGTGATGATATGTGTTGTGACCTTGTAAGACATGCATGTGATGATGTTAATATGGTTTGTGTGGGGAAAAGGATGAAAAAGGAGAATGGGAAAATAAGTTGACCAAGGGATGTGAGTTGACCTAAATATTTTAATGATCCATGAGTGGAGGAATAAAATGGAAAATTTAGGGTTTCATTGTAACACCCCCAAAATTCACTACTGAAAATTTTCGTTTTATTAAAAGATAATTGCGGAAGCAGATAAATAAAACGTGAACTTTGGGAGTATTACCGCCACACTTAGTACCAGACCGGTTCACTCATACCGTTCCAGTACCAAGTGCTAAGGCTAAGAAAATGAAATACAGCTTGAAAGAAATTCAACACACACAAATCAAAGTAGCGCATCAAATCGTTTACAAGAATAAAATCCACCAACGGTGGTTACTTTAACAATGTTAATATTTAAAACCAAGAATTTAAATGAGAAAGAGAAAAAGCTAACGCTACCGGAAAATTCCTTACTCTCCTTCCCGTAACCCATTTGAGTAGCACCTGAAAATACCTGCAAGGGCACTGCCCATTGAATAGGCAGGGGCCCCATAAAGGGAATCCCTTCAGTACGACGGTACTGAGTAACCCTTTAATACCACACTTAAAGACAGGCCCGCATACGGCACATAATGCAAGCTACACATATAAATAATGAGAGATGCATACATAATAATAACAACCATAATACTTTATAAGTCACGATCGATACTTTGGGCCTTAAGCCATTATTCCATCATCATTCAATCAATATCATATTTTATATCCATGTGAGTGCGAGAACCCCACTATTATAGCCGGTAGACCGGAAGTCAACACACAGGGCAGAACGCCTTTGACCACTATTATTGCCGGTGGATCGGAAGGTAAACACACAGGGTAGAACGCACCTGACCACTATTATTTGTCGATGGACCGGTCTGGTCCCGACTCACATGGTGTTCCACTATAAGTGATTAGTATTTTTCCGTAACCTTATTCACATACATAACTGATTTTATTGAGCTCGGGACCCCCACTATTTTAGTCGGTGGACCGGAATATATATAAAATCATCATCCAGGGCACAACGCTCCTGGCCACTATTATAACCGGTGGACCGGTACTTATAATCACATACCAGGGCAACATGCTCCTGGACCACTATTATATCCGGTGGACCGGTACTCAATATCACATACAAGGGCAACACGCTCCTGGACCACTATTATAACCGGTGGACCGGTACTCAATATCATAATCATCTAGGCCCGACTCATTAATATTCCACTTTCAATAATAGTATCTTTCCTTTTCTTTAATCAGCACATCAATCATATTTATTTGCCTCGAATGGGAGATCGATAACCCGGGACACAAAGGTACACCGGTTGTACCGGTGCATACCAGCTACTCAGTACCCTTCAACCATGAACCCCAGGGACGCAAAGGTACCCTGGTCGTACTGGTGCATAAAGCTAACTCAGTACCCTACCGATAAGGACACCTAATCCATAAGTATGCATACCCCCTAACTAGGTCCGTAGAGCTAGAAAGAGTAAGATATAGGGCTTGGCTGGGGCACAAAGGCACACAAGCAAATACTAGAATAATCGTGGACTAAACCACGTCCTTAGGGTAGCGACCCCTAAGGAGTCACCATTCCCGATCTCGAGGTCTTTCACTTTAAGTAATAGTGTCTTAATTAAGGTGATCACGAAAAGCACGATAATCTGATACTTATTCACTTTCAATCGTTTTGATATCATTAATCATTTCTTATTCAGATGATTATCCAGGATACCACAGAGAAACCATTAAGGCCATACTAATTATCAAATACTCTTACTTGGCTAATCAGCATTATTTAATCATATTAATGTTCCATAATCTCAAAGACGTGTTAGGTACAAACTACTCATTTTCCCTTTACTTATATAATTGTTAAGTATTCATTCCTTACTTGATAAATTACCACATTACCCTTAAGGTTGCATAATTACCAAATTACCCCTTGTCCACTTTAGATTACCAAATTGTCTCCTACACTTTTTAGATCACCATTCACCCCTCATAATTACTACACTTATCATATTTCCCTTTTGGTTGGTTATATTACCAAATCGCCCTTCTCCTTTGTTATAATTACTAAATTGCCCTTGAGTTGGATAAATTACTAAATTACCCTCCTTCATTATCATGATTACTATTTTGCCCCTTTAGTTGGTTAAATAATTATCACTTTACCCTTTAATCGGCTAAATTACCAAATTGCCCCTTCAGTTGGATAAATTACCAAATTGCCCTTCTCCTTTATCACAATTACTAGTTTACCTCTCTCAATTATTTTAATTGCCATTTACCCTTTTCAATTATCATACATTCCAAATTAACCTTCCTCATAATTAATTTACCCTTCTTCATAATTATAATTACCAATTTTACCCTTCTCCATATTTAAAATTACCATAATGCCCTTTAATTGGTTAATTTACCAAATTACCCTTCTATAGCATCATACTTATCCAATTGCCCTTCTACAATCATAATTTAATTGCTAAATTATCTTTTGTCGTTATCATAATTACCAAGTTACCCCTTACTCCCAAGTTTACCACAATATCCTTTTATTTACAAAATTACCATTTTACCCCTTACATCCAATTTTACCATAATATCCTTTTATTTATGAAAATTACCACCATACATCTTTTACTTTATAAATTACTATTTTACCCTTTCACATCCAAGATTACCATCTTTATCTTTCCTTACATAATTACCATTTTGCCATTCTTTTCCAAATTACCATATTACCCCTTTACTTATAAATTACCACTTCACCATTCACTTATAAAATTTACCATATTACCCTTTACTTATGAAATTACGATTTTGCCCCTCTACCTCTAAAATTACCATAATGCCCTTTTTACTTGAACAATTACCATAATGCCCTCCTTCATCCAAAATTACTATTTTACCCCTACTTCCAAAATTACCATTTTACCCTTCTTTCTCACAACTTACAATTTTATCCTTTACTTATAAATTATCATTTAACCACTTTATTTTTAAATTACCAAAATACCCTTTTACTTATAAAATTACCGAAATACCCTTTTCACTTATAAAATTTCCATTCAACCCCTTTATTCACCATTTTTATGAATTTACTAACACTACATAAAATAATGATATTAATACTTCGTTTTTATCATCTAAGTCCATCAACTTGTCATTATTCAACATAACACTCATTAGCAACTACATACATTGATTCACACACCTCATAAGCATAATTACTAAAATACCCTTAAACAATAACATCATTCATGCATTAGCAACATGATACATTATAAACAAGCATTTAATATTTTCATCAATAATCAAACTCCTTCCTTAATTAACATACCTACATATGGCACAAAATTTATCATGCTTTTTTTTTTATCAAACAATATAAGAAACCATATACATATCATGCTAAGCACACAAAACATGCATAAAATCATACTAAACCCTTAATGTGCTAGCATATGTTTTTCCATATATTTAAGGGAGGATTAACGGTTACCTTAATCCCACAAAATATCAAATCTTACCAAGCATAATTAGCAACTCAACACCTAAAAATAACATCCATCATTATTATGTTAGAAATAAGAAGTTAAAAAGGATAAAACTTTATAAAATAAATTTATTTAATAATAATACACTTTAATTAAATATGGATATACCTCAAAACTTAACCAAATGAGTTTCAAAATAAGGGGGAGCTCACGCTGCATGAGCAGCGCAAGTTTCATGCATAATCATGGGGAGAAAAGGGCTCAAAGAGGGTGAAGGGAGAAAAATAAGCAATTTTCGGGTTGGGGTCTTTGGGCTAGAAAAGAAGGTGGTTAGGGGAGGTTCTAAGGCAAGGGAATGGTGCAGAAGTGAAGAGGGGGTGTAGGTGGAGGCTAAGGGTGGTTTCAAGGCGGCGGAGACGGCGACGGCAAGGCGGCGAAGTTGGCTGCCGAGAAGGGTCGAGGGGAAGGGGTTGTGAAGGAAGGAAAAGGAGAGGGAAAAATGGAGGGGTGCAAGAGTTGTTTTCGGCCAACTAAGGCATGGCAGTTGTAGAGGGGGTTGCAGGGTGTCGAACGGTGGGTTGGGTGGCGGAAGAGGTGGTCGGAAGGCGGCGTAAGCGGCGATTACAGGTGGCTCGGTGGTAAGGGGGAAAACTGGGGAGAAAAAGAAGAGGGGTCGAGAAAGGAGGGAGTGTAGGGCTCGAGGGGTGACGTGGTGGTGCAGGGTGGTAGTAGGTGGTGGCAGAAGGCGGCGCAGGGGTTGGTATTGGTGGTTCAAGCGGCGACGGGAGGTGGCGATCAAAAACCGAGGAAGAAAAATGGGGAAGAAGGAAGGAGAGAGGAGGGAGCTCGGGGGAGGAGAAGGGCTCGAAAATGAGGGGAATGGAGGGTTGGGGAGATGGAGAAAAAGAAGAGGGAGAAGAGAGGGGCAGGGATGGCTGGCGATCGGTGCTGCAGGTGGCAGGTGGTGGTCGGGTGGCAGGGGAAAAAGAGGGAAGAAGAAGGAAAGGGAGAGAGCATGCGGGGCTGTGGTCCAGGGCCGGTTTGGCTCGAAAAGGGAAGGAAAACGACGGGGGAAGAGAGAGAGGGAGAGGGAGCAGGTGGTGGTGGCAGGCGGCCGCAGTTGCAGGGCTGGCATGGCGACGGGAGCATGTCGGGCAGAGGTAGAGGAAAAGAGGAGAAGAGGGCTGGGCGAGCGGCTGGACCAGCGCAGGAAAAGAAGGGAGCCGGCCGGTCTAGGGGGAAAATAAGGAAGCATTTGGGCTGGTGTGCTGGGCGGCGTGCGCGAGGGAGAAGAGGGAGGAGGCGGGCCGAAGGCCCAATGCGCAGGGAGAAGGGAGAGCAGGCCGGGTGGCCCAAGGGGGAGAAAAAGGAAAAGAGAAGAAAGAAGAAAAGGAGAAAAGGAGAAGGAAAAGAAAAAGGAAAAATGGGAAAATAGGGGAAATAAATTAAATCAATTTATAAAATCATAAAAACGTAATATTCTTGATAAATTATTTAATTTAATAATTTAATTCATTATAATCTAAAATATTAATTTTAAAAAGGATAAAGTGGGTAAAATATTAGTTTGGAAAATTATTTAAATAAAACAATATGATAAATAGCAAAACATTTATTTTTAATTTATTAAATACTCTTATCCAAATTTACATACTCCAAAATCCATAAAATAATTAAAATAAATAATCTTAAAGTAATTTTATTCCAAATAAAAGTAATTTATTAAAATATAGGTTTTCGAAATTTTTGGGGGATTACATTCATGTGGGAGAATCTAATATGTGGTTTTATATAGGAGAATCTAATATGTGGTTTTATATGGGAGAATCTAATTTGTGGTTTTATATGGGAGAATCTAATTTGTGGTTTTATATAGGAGAATCTAATTTAAGGTTTTGTATGGAAGAATCTAATTTATGGTTTTGCATGGTTTTGTGTGGGAGAATATAATTTATGGTTTTATATGGGAGAATCTAATTTATGGTTTTATATGGGAGAATCTAAACTAGGGTTTGATATGGATGGACTTAGGGTTTTGCATGTCGAATTTTATGGTGTTGTATGGGGGAACCTAACCTCCGGGTTTGTGTGGATTGAATCTTGGGTTTTGCAAGGAGGAATCTTGGGTTTTTGTATGGTGGAATCTAGGGTTTTGCATGGATGGATCTAGGGTTTGCATGGTTGAATCTAGGGTTTTACGTGGGAGCTTAGGGTTTGCATGAAAAAGTTTGAAGGTTTGCATGGGGAGGTTAGCATCTGCATGGGTATGAAATTTACGTGTGGACAGTTGATTTGGGATGTGAGGAAGGTAATATAAGTGTTGTTTGGGTGTTTGAACACTTTGGGTGAAAAATAGTATGTGGAGCAATATAAGGGTACGTAGGAGACCAAGCTAGGGTTTGTGTGGACAATTAGGGTTTGGTGTGGCTGCTTAGGGTTTTTGTGGTATCATGTGTATTTGGTGATTAAAGTGTAATTATGAGGGTGGAATTTATGATTTGTGATGTGTGGAGTGTTGTGATTAATTAGGGTTTGGAATGGTTAATTATGGTTTGTTGTGGTGAACTAGGGTTTGGAGTGGTTAACTATTGTTGGATGTGGATAATTAGGGTTTGGAGTGATTAACCAGAGTGTTGATATAGCTAAATAGGGTTCGGTGGTAACATGTGTGTATTTGGTGAATAAAGTATGATGATGAATATGGAATCTATGGGTTATGATGTGTGGAGTGTTTAAATGACTTAGGTTGTGTGAGGTAGAGTAAGATGGACCACTAAGGCTAAATTAGGGTTTCGGGATAAAACCCTAGAGTGAGATGTGGAGTGGACTTGGCAGTGTAAAGTAGTGGGCTTTGACCATATACTTAAGAGTTAGATTTCTACTGTGAGATAGGATATGGAGGAAAGGATGTTGGGGCAAGTTGGGAGGTAAATGAATATGATGATGTGGTACGGATCCGTTGGAGGATAAGTGTAAAGAGAGTGAGTCATGTATGTCTAGGGTGAAAGCTTCTGAATAATATACTTAAGATATTAATCACCTAAATTAAAAGACTATTGAGCTGGGTCCTACCGATCCACACGTTAGAAATAGTGGTTAGGACGTGTAGTCCTATGTGTCTCCGATCCACCGGCTATGATAGTGTTAGGGTATGTTACCCTATGTGCCTCCGATCTACCGGCTATGATAGTGGTTAGGGTATGTTACCCTATGTGCCTCCGATCCACCGGCTATAATAGTGGCGGATTCCGAGCTCAATAAATCTAACATTTTTCTAAGACTTGAGAAAGACACTAATTACTTATAGTGGAACACCATGTGTGCCGGAGCCAACCGATCCACCGGTTAA
Organism: Tamarix austromongolica; assembly: GCA_039764185.1. Lineage (NCBI taxonomy): Eukaryota > Viridiplantae > Streptophyta > Magnoliopsida > Caryophyllales > Tamaricaceae > Tamarix > Tamarix austromongolica. The sequence continues at coordinate 21,810,812 of CM077809.1, read as the reverse complement.
TAATAGTGGGTAAGAGCATTGTGCCCTGCTTGTCTCAGATCCACCAGTTATAATAGTGGGGGCTTCCGTACTCGCATGGATTTGATAAAAAGCATGGTTTGAATTGATTTCCGATAAGAGATTAATTAAGTAATTAATCCGGACTATAAATGGGCCTTTATGTATCTTTCCTGAATGATTGTATGATATTATATTATTATGATGGTATTTATGTTCTTTCTATTCTTCTGCGTGGTTTATGTGATTTTGTGTGTTGGCCTTAGTGCTCGGTTACCTTTCTCAGTACGTAGTGTACCGATCATCCTTTTCATGGGTGCTGCTCATTCCCACGAGTAGTATGCCCTTATAACTTTGTGCATGTGGGCAAGATATCAGTCGGGGTTGAGTGTTGAGCTTGTGGTTGGCTCAAAGTTTGAGAGTATCGTGGTCGTATTTTCTCTTCATGTGATTTTATTTCATTATGTTATTTCTTCTGTATCACATTTATTCTTTTTGATTAATTACCTTGCATTAAGTATTTCAATTAAACCTTTTATCGATTGTAATATTATTCCCTTCGAGGAATTTGGATTTCGCACTCTGATTTTTGATGTATGATTTTTTCTAGTTCTTTTATGAACTCTTGGTTTGAATTTAATGTCAATTGAAAATTATTCCGCACTCTGATTTTTTATGTATGATTCTTTCTAGTTCTTTTATGAACTCTTGGTTTGAATTTAATGTCAAAATTTTCTTAGCCTTAGCACTTGGTACTGAAACGGTCGGAGAGAACCGGTTTGGTACTAAGTATGGCGGTAACATCCCTAGAATTCACGGTTTTTAATTTAAAAGTTTTTATTTTAATTAATTTCGCTTTAAAAAAAATTTATGAATTTTGGGGTGTTACAAATAATGTCCATTTTTAAATATTTCATATGACCACATTGATGTATCACTATATACCATGGTATATTTAAATGGTCCACATGTGTGCACTCAAATTCTATCAAGGGCATAGGGGATTTTTTGTTTAATTATGTTGGGTATTGATTAATATAAACATGTAGGACCTAATATGATAGAATTATAATTTCTAATATTTAATAGAGAAAATAATCTAGAGCAATAATTATCAAAAAGTAGAAAATCTTACTAATGTGTGAATCAGAGAAAAACAAGATGAATCAGAAATCAATCACTCAATATTTCCAAGTTCTCTCTAAAAAATAATATATAACTAATTGAGAATTATCACTTGTACTCTATAGAAGAAGAGAGGAAACTATATATAGATATTTAGGAAAAGATGGTGAAAATAAACTTATATTGGCTATTTCTAAACCAAAATACCAGGCCTAAAGTGTCAGCTAGACCCACTACTAGACTTAGATAGTTATCCCAACCCAAACTTACAGGCCCAAATCGTACTCAAAACTAGGTTCCTAAGACTTAGCCTATTATATGGGGCTTTAAAAGTCCTTAGATTAGTTGATGACGATGTGTACTAGTCCCCTTATGATGGGCAGTTTGCATGAGATATCATCTCTCATTCTCTTCTCTCTTGTACTCAAACCCCCGTATATAAGGGATCTCCCTTTTTATTCCCTCTTAGCTCTTATTCCCAACACATAATAAGTAATGCGTTCTCTTTTTCTCTCAACTCTCTATACTTCATCTCAAACACCCTTAATGTAACACCCCCAAATTTAGGGATTGAAATTTTCATTTTAAAGAGTTAATAGTGGAAGCCAAAACATAAAATATAGGGGTGTCATGTTGCATCCAACTTAGAAGAGGCACTCCCTATGCCCGGTCTATGTTAGGTGTAAGGAAAAAGTGACCTTATACTTAGGAATCAGGTGTGGGAAACACTTTATTCCACCATGATACATGATACAAAATATATAGAGGGGAATAGATAGTGAAAATAGAAGATTAAGAGTTCATAGATAGATATATATATATTCGGAAAACCATACCCTACACTAATTCGATTAACACTCACCTGAGGCAAGCACATTAAGATAATAATCATCAATCGTTCACAAAATAGGGCATATCTATTTGTGAAAATGCGCAACACTCAAGAAAAGGATGATCAGTATACTATAAACTAAGCAAGTTGATAATAAAGTCGAGTAAGGGATACATACAATTACATGAATTCACTGCAGAAAGTAAGCACACAAGCAAGCTACATAAAACAATACAAGGTGATTACTGATCTAGATCTCATTATTAGAGATAATATAATCTCTTCTTTTATTTATGTTGAATTCAGAGACTCCACTATTTTCAATTGGTGGAACAGTATCAATAATATACAACCCAAGCCAAAACACTCCTATCCACTATTCTATATCGAAGGAACGATATCAATAATATACAACTACAGGGAAAAACATTCTTGGCCACTATTCTCATTTGGTAGAAAAGATAGGTACAACCAGTCATGATTCACATAGTCTTTCATTTTAAGTGATTAATATCTTATCAATAATTATGATCATTCTCATGATTTATTTCAAATTGATTTCAGGGATCCCATTAATATCTCAAATAGTGGAACGATTATCAATAATATAAAACTCTAGGGCATAATAATTTATACAATTGTAGGGAAAAATACTCCCAGCCAATATTATCAACTGGTGAAATGATTTATACAATCCCAAGTAAAAATGCTCATGTCCACTATTCTCAACCAGTGAAATAGTTTATGCAGCCCCATGACAAAATGCTATTGGCCATAATTCTCATCTTGGAACAAACAGATACCACCAGTATTAACTTATACGATTTTCCACTTTAAATGATTAATATCTTATTCATAATTGATTTTATAGGTACAAGAACTAATTGAAGCAAGTAAGGCACAATGACATAGATGACAAAGCCTTCTTTAAGGGTTTCGATCCATATAATTCCTACGAAACCCAAATTTAACATTTTAGGCATCCCTAATTCTCTTTTACTCACCAAATTTAGTACCTTGTTTTTAAATACCATTAATATCAATATAACTGAAAATCAAGGTCTAACTATAAAGTCTTTTATATGTGATAACAACCATATTTCAAAAGTTACTACTCACAAGGCTTGTGGAATCCTAATTTCACAAGTACATAATAAATTTTCTTATAAGGCTCATATAAATACTAATTTAAATCTAAATTAATAAAATTCTAATATTAATGACATATCCAAAAATCATGGTCTAACTCCAATATTTTGCACATGTGATAATAACATCACCATTTTAGGGTTATTATTCTCAAATTAAGTCATCTTCTTATTTTGTGGAACCTATGCCATTTTTATGTACTCCAAAAATTTCACATGATATTAATAGAATATTTTAGATCATATAACACATTAAAATACCAAAATTTCCATATTAAACCTATATTGACCAAAATACCCTTAATAATCGCCAAACACCTTTATCTCATAGAAACCTTATGTGTCTAATGCCATTATTTTTAAATCCTCAATTTATTGCATAACCTCACATCTTAACTATAATCATTTACCACTTACCATAATTATTCAAACCCATATTACAATACCATATATCATACTGATTCACTTAGGGCTTACAACCAAAGAATTATTGTATTGACATTGTCACTACCCTGGGAAGGGGTTTTAATAACTGTTATTTTACAATTTTAATAACTGTTTTCAACCGTTATTGAACCACCGGTTATTAAATCTTTAATAACGGTTCATAATTGTCATAAAAAATATACAAAAACCCGCGAACATGTGAGTAAACTTCATATTTAATAACGGTTTTCAAGTAAAAACCGTTATTAAAAACAATGTTTTAATAATGATTCTTTAGTACTATCGTTGTTAAAAACAAGGTTTAAATAACGGTTTTCAAGTAAAAATCGTTGTGGAAACCATGTTTTAATAAGGGTTTTAACAAAAACCGTTGTTAAAATATGATCAAATTAGGGTTTCTGTCATTGATTAATGCATTTATTAAACCCTAACACGTATTAAATTAGCATAAAATAGAGATTAAATGCACAGTTTTAATAACAGTTCTTTGTCAAACCGATATGTTAACAGTTTGCATAGGAATCGCTATTAAAATTCTATCATCCAATTAGGGTTTCAGGGACTGATTATGCATTTATTAAGCCCTAATACGTATTAAATGAGCATAAATTTGAGATTAAATACGTAGTTTTAATCACGGTTCTTAATAAGAACCGTTATTAAAACTATACTTTTTTTTAATGATTTTTCTCTTTTGTTCCTACCCATATACATAGTTGTATGTTCAAATAATTACCAAATCTGCAATGTAAAACAATATCAATTCATACCAAATCTGCAATCACACCATAATTTCAACCAATCTCTAATTGGTATGCATGTCTCAATACACCGGCCATACTCAGAAATTAAAATTAGTAGGCATAACTCAAGAATCAAAATTAGTAGGCATACCACAAATTGGTACCTCTACACCCTAAAGTAAAAAAGTTCAGATATCTAGCCTAGAAGACCAAAAGATGTAGAAAAAATATAAACCTAAACATGCATGTAGAATATATATAGATCGCTACCTAATACTGAATGAATGAGTGTACGTGCTTGGCCCATTGGTCTCTAACTTCATCAAATTTATCAACATTGTATTGCTGGCCTCGTGTATAGTTATTGGTGAAAAACTATAATGCCCAAGTTTCAATTAATATGCAGTTAGCACTTAGGTCAAACATATATATGTCATGATTTATTAATAGAAAAATATGGAAAAGCAAACATATATGACTTGGATCTATGTTGACCGATTTATTTTGGACTATCAGATACATTGCTCTACATACATAGTATCCACAATCATCACCGTTTGCTGTTGTGGACACTGTCAAATAAATTCAATTAGCTCCCTAACTATTAGATATTAATTTGAATTAAAACAAAATACAAAATAGTTGTGTTCCTACTTACCATGATAGGCTCATATTGAAGATTCTTTGGGTCTGGGAAACTATTCTCACCTCTCCTTTGATATGCCGTCCGTAGTGACCTAATAAATAGATTTGGATACACAATATTGTAAGTATATATAGCTCAAATAATGAAGTAAGAAGTGAAAAGTATACTAACATGTCGATAAATTTCTTCCCACCACGACGAGAGACTTCAAAAGGCATGTCATAGGTTCGAAGGGAATCAAACACATAGACTTTATTAAGATCAGGTCGGACGGCATACAAAACCCAATGTTCATTTGTAAGGTGAGAAATGAGATAGAGCTTGTTGTGTTCCTCAATCAAAATGCTATCCGCTAAATAGTTTATGTGCCTACCCTCTCTTATTGTACTACCATCAGCTATGTAGTATAGGCATACAAATGCAACAGAGGATATCATTCCCTCCATCGTAGTGCTACTAGCTACCAACCTATGGACGACAATAACAATGCATATTTGTTAATAACTAATAACTCATATAAGATGTCATAAAAATTCCAATTGTACAAGAGTACTAAAATCTAAAATATGAAATAATACTTACGTGACATAAACGGTGACACATATGGTTGGCATCCATTTTTTATTATAAATGTCGCTTATGTCAACTGTCGATACCATGTAAGTAGCATCGTCTCTCACAATATACTCAGGACGATAATCAATGAAAATATAATTTTTCCTGAGGTAGTTTTGGGCATAGAAATACAATAAAGCTAATGCTGGTGGAGGTTGGCTTATTTTTGAAGAAGGAATATTTTGTGGGACAACTAATTTTTCAGATTTAGTCCTCTTTCCTTTAGCAACACCCTCTTTTGTGTTGCTCGTTCTACTAGTATCTCTCTTGGTTTTACTAGCAGGAGCAGTCTTCTTCTTTGATTCCTTAATTGATAATAATAAACAAAATATGTATTGAGCATATATATATATATGAAAAAGGTATAAACAATGTAACTACTAAACAGTTCTAATGAAGATGTCTAATGTCAATACCTCTTCAGTAGTGGGACGTATCTGATTTGCAGGCCAAGGCACGAAGCTTCCATGAGCTTCTAGCACTGTGGATGCTTCATCACCCTCTTTATAACAAGGCAAGGGCACACTGCCAATGATTGGAGTGTCAATACTCACCGGCCTTGTATTTAGGGATAAGTTGTACCCATGGACAGTTTGCATTTGGGTATTGTGACAGATGAGGACCCTTCCTTTTGCTAAAAGAGTTGAAAGGTCATTCGCTAACAAGTCACATTTATGCAAACCTTATACAAAAATATTACACATTATTAATTATTTATGACACCGAATACATTTAATAACAATTCATAGTTTGTAATGCTTACCTCAGGAAGAGAATAAAGATGTGCATCAGCATCACAAATGTCTCTCATGCTATTTACATTAGATATGTGAATCTGATCATGGTCGACTGAATCAGACTCTTTATTCTCAGCAGCGACAACCATTTCGTCGGTAACACTTGCTTCCATCTCCTTTGCTTTTTATTCTTGGCTTATACCCTTGAAATTTAATAAATGACAACTCTTGCTCCATTGTTGCCATATGTTCAAATGCCATGTTCAATTTTTGGACGAGGATGGCGACTTGCTCATTAGTGCTATGAGAACCACACGATAGACCACATAAGCTCGTTCTTGTAACACCTAATCTAAGACCCCTGTGTCTTCTAGGGTGTTCTACAATTCCTATAGCTTGAGACACAATGTTATATTGGTCGACCCCTTCCTCACCATCTGGCGCTTGAATTTTTTCCTGTAATGTATATAATATATGTAAATTTAGCTTAAAGGAATAAGCATAATATAATAGTTTTATAAAAGAAAACTAAGTAGGGTTCTAGATATCTACAAACTTACAATTTTTGCGATTGCAACATCTACATCTTCATTAATATATCAATCTCTTGTTACTTTAGCCTTCTTCTGTAATGTACCAATATTGATGGACGAGGTACATGGGTCTAAGTCTTGGGCTAGGAGCTATAAATAAACAAAATATTCTTATAATGTACCAATATTATAAAATTCGCCAATACATGTAAATAGATAAATCAAAAAATGCATACCAACTCCTCTTCAAGGCCCGCATACCCTTTGAGAGCCATATTATGCCGGTATTTATTTTGCTTCACAATCTCTTTATTTTTGGCACTTTTTTCCTATGTGACAAGCCAAAACATAGTGACATGGTTATTTTAATATTATGCACAATACTAGGATTGATACAAAAAGTTTAATTGTTATCTAACAAACACCTTAAAATCACCTGTAAGACGATATGCAATAAATTGGTTCTAACTTTCTTGATCGATGAAACCATATCATTTGGGTGGATTCTGCCGTAGAGAACCATCCCTCTTTCTGTACATTTTCCTACGAGCTAAATATGACCTAAATGTTCTTAGATGCTCCCCAAAATGTCTAAGAAGCCATTTCCTCCTACTCTTTGGCACATTAAACACTCTCTGCAAAATAAGACATATAAATGTATATTAATGTTAATATATTAAAATTAATAACATTTGACATACAAAAATGATCACATAAAATAGTATATTTATCGTGATTTCCTGCCATATATAGTCCTTATGACCCTTTGGAACCTGCTTCTAATTATTATAGGAGATAGGAACACGGTTACGGGTCAGAAGTGAAATGTAAGTCAAGAACATGTCTGCATAAGGCAGGCCCGACCTTAGGCTTAGGCAAACTAGGCACAGGCCTAGGGCCCCGAGCCTATTAAGGCCTCCTCAATGATAATATTATATATCTTATATATGTATAACTTTTTGTAGTTGTAGTGACTTAACATATATATTTTTTTTGGCCTCGTGAGTATGAGCCCCCACCTACAACTTCTTATTTCTTTCATTATTTTTTACTATTGCGTTCACACCTATATACATAACTTGGTAGTCTACATGTACGGGTGATTTAATAAAGCATAAAAGTGGTATTATCCTATCCGATACGCACAATTTATATCTCATATAAACATAAATTAATAAAATATAAAAGTGGTACTATACTATATTAGGAGCCCCAAGGTACTAATAAAATATAAGTGTAACTTAAATAGATTTTAAGGATAAATTAAATTTGGTATCATGGGATTGGTTTATTTAAGTATTATATATCTAATATAATTCTATAGAAGTAGACATTTCTAATTTTTTTCATTTTAATATCTTGCTATTAATATTATTTTTCCCAAGTTCTTAAAATGTTAATTTCTTTTATATCATACATTATATTTGAAGTATTTTAGTCACTTGAATAAATTTTAAGTTTTTTCTTGGAAACTTTTGAGTTTTTTCAAAAATAAATCCTAATTTTTTTTAAAAAAATTAAAAAGTAAAAGTTGGAAGATCAATATACTCTCAAAATTAGGATCAATCTAAGATTAATTAAAAAATTACAGTGGTACTAGAGTAAAATAAACTAAAAAATACACACACACATTATGTATTGCTTTGAAATTATTTGTAGCATTATAATTAGATTAAATACCATAATATCCAAATAAAAATTTTTATTTTAAACTTTTTATTTCTTAACAAGTATAGATTATATCATAAAATAAAGTGCTTCATTTTTTATTTTTTTGCCTAGGGCCTCAATATGGCTAAGGCCGGGCCTGGCATAAGGGCCAATAGGAAGATTGTAAGTATTCCATCCCAACTCAACCAGTTCTCCTTTATTCCTCATATCTGTGATGATTCTCATAATCGTAGGTCATCTTTTCCGTTCTTCATCACTGTTGTCCCTATCAATATTTTTGTTGGCCATATCTCTACAAAAAATCAATAAATAAATGATGTTAGAATGTTATGTATTGATCATAATGTACCATTATATTATCGATACAATAAATATCCTATCATGAAGATTGAAAAATGCATTTAAAAAAACTAGCACACATATCATATGTTACAATATTATTTTCCTCATTGCCTTCTTTTCCTTATTTTTTCCCTTTGTTTTCGGATTAGTCTCAGGATCTGATACATATATTACTTTACGATGATCATCCCTGACATATATTTCCTCCTCATTAATTTTATTGTTATCATCGTTTAATAATTGAGTTGTTTGCACAGCTGAGACACACTCTTTATTCCAATTGGCATCATTTTCATCATCACATTCATTGGCATTTCTTTTTTTCGTAGATAGTATCACAAACCATCTGTTATCAACAGGGTTAGTGACATAGAATACTTGTGTCGCTTGTGATGTTACGATGAATGAGTCTTGTTTATGTCCTACCCTATTAAGATCTACTAATGTGAATCCATCTTCATATCTAACCCCATAGCCATTATCAACCCATCTGCAGCCGAATACAGGAATTTTAAATACACTGTAATCTAACTCCCATATATGTTCAATCACACCATAATTATTCATATCTGCATAAGTTTGATTCTTATCTTTCGCATTTGCAACATGCATTGCTTCAGCCACTAAAGTCACCCCACTATTCTGCATTGTACTCTTCTCATCTTTTTCTTTTGTATAAAAAGTATAACCATTGATCACATAACTAGTATATTGAAAAACTTCATAACGAGGTTTCTAAGATAACCAATGCAAGGTTTAGGAAATTAAAGTTGGAGAATGTCCAATGAGTGGAATGATGCAATCTCTTATCCAATCGATAGAGGAAATATTATGTTTATCGATAATCCATTTCTCAGTCTTTGATGGATTTTCAATTCGTAAAGAAGTCATATTCTCTTCAATGTACGACCGAACATCACCACTGTTGTGTAATACATATAGATGTGCTTTACGGAACATGTCAGGGTCTACACGCCCAAACTATTTGCCCCTAATACCCTGTCCTTCAAATTTGCCTGCATGTTGAGACTTATGAATACCAAGAGCTTCAGCATGTGACAAGTACTTTGTGAAAAACTCAGTTTCCTCTTCCATAAGGTAACTCTCAACAATAAATCCTTTTAGTCGATATCGATTTTTCACATAACCTTTTATCAACTTCATAAACCGTTCGAATGGGTACATCTAATGCCCATGAACAGGTCCTAACATCTTTATCTCATAAACTAAATGAACAATTAGATGTACCATAATGTCAAAGAATGAGGGTGGAAAATAAATTTCAACCTGGCACAAAGTAATCACAATCCCTCTTTGCAAGGCGTCCAAACTATTAGGATTTATGACTTTAGAGTAGACGGCTTTAAAAAACCAACAAAGCCTCATGATAGTAATTCAAACATGCTTTGGCAAAATTCCACGTATAGATATCGGCAACAAGTGCTGCATCAAAATATGACAATCATGAGATTTTATGTTAATTAATTTCAACTCTTTTATCGACATGAGTCTTCTTACATTTGAAGAATACCCTTTTGGAACCTTGACACTGTGAAAGAATTCACAAAATGAAATTTTCTCTTTTCTAGGAAAGAGTATGACACGCCAGTGGTAAATATGTTCTTCTTTCATTGTCTCGCGATGCTAGTTCCTGTCTAATACCCATTTCTTCCATATCCATTCGAGCATTGATGTCATCTTAAGTCTTGCATGGAACATTAAGTAATGTACGAACAAGACTATCACATATATTTTTCTCAATATGCATCACATCAAGGACATGTCTCATGTACAAAGATTCCCAATAAGGAAGGTAGAAGAATATTGTCATCTTCTTCCACTCAACTGATGGAGGCTTATCTTTATTCTTCTTCCCAAACTTGACACTCAAATGTTTCATCTTTAGCCACACTTTTCGACCCGTCAACTGGATTGGTGCCTGCCCTTCTTCTCAGAATCCATTGAACGCTTTTCTTTGTCTACGATAATGATGATTCTTCAGTAAAAACCTATGATGCCCTGGGAACACAGTTTTTCAGCCATGTGTTAGCTGAACAAATAAAGTATTCTCCTCATATATCGGACATGCATAATGGCCTTTCACACTATAACCTAACAAGTTGCCATACGCTGGAAAATCATTTATAGTACAGAATAACATTTCTCTCAAAGTGAAATTTTCTTCACTATATGCATCAAATACTTCAACGCCCATGTCCCATAAGAACTTTAAATCATCAATCAAAGGTGCCAATTAAACATCAATATCATTCCCAGGTTGGGTTGGCCCCAAAATGAGTAAAGACAACATTATATACTTGTGTTTCATATAGAGCCACGGAGGTAGATTGTATATAACCAAATTTATCGGCCATAAACTATAGGTTCCTTGATTGTGCAGATTCATTCCATCCGCAGAAAGCGCAAGGCGCACATTTCTTGCTTCTTTATCGAATTCAAGAAATAAGCCATCAATTGTCATCCATTGTGGAGAGTCAGATGGATGTCTAAGAATTCTGTCATCTATCTTCTCATCAGCATGCCATCTTAGGTTCTTGGCATCTTCAACATCATTAAACATCTGCCTTAATCTTAGTATTATAGGAAAATACCATAACACCTTAGCAGCCACCTTGTTCTTCTTGTATCGTGGTGTTTTGCATTCAGGATTAGGATAACTATCCAAAGATGCATTGTCATTGCGATATAAAATATAATCATTAGGGCATGCATGTATCTTCTCATAACTCATACCCATAGAGGATATAATCTTCTTTACTTCATAGGTACGATCGGGTAGAACGTTGTCATTAGGAAGCATATCCTTCACAAGTGACAATAATTCTGTGAAACTCTTATCACTCCATTCGTTACATGCTTTTAAGTTGTACAACCTTAAAGTAGCGACTAATCGCGTAAACGTTTTACAATCATCATACAAAGGTTTATCCGAGTCATTCAATAACTTCTCAAACATTTTTGGACAATCCCGAACACTTTCCTCAACCTTTTGAGTCATCTCCTCTAACGAATGTCCCTCATAGTTATGAAATGATGATCCACTACTATCCCACCCAACATCGTCCCGAGCCATGTCCAACAAGTGTAAATTGTATCAATTCCATACACAAACAAATGATATCTAAAATCATTAGTGTTAACACGCTGAATATAAGCACACTTCAAACAAGGAAAGACTATTCTACTAGAGTCCCGAGCATGTTCAACTACAAACTTGATGAAAAACTCCACTCCTTCGTTATTTTCTCTAGACAGATGATTTGTAGACAACCATTTCCGATCCATAGTTTTTGAATCTAGATATATCCCACGTAATTATTAAAAATTAATTGAATTATAAGTTTAATAATTCACAAATCGCTCATGCTTAGAAAGAACTAATCTCAAATGTATCATGCTATTCTATATATATGAATCATGCTAACACGTTTCCAAAAAGATATTAATGCTGATAAATGAAACTGCTCATACTTAGAAAGAGTTCATATATATATATACATACATACATATCAAAACATTGTAGAATAGTTCAAATTACAAAAGATATACATACTACAAGATTTAAGTAATAGCAGCACTATATACATCAAAATGTTGCTACAACTCAAATACCTAAAAAACAAAAACTCATATCCCTAAAAATAAATCCCCCGGTAGCCTCGTCGAGCCCGACTAAAAACTATAACTCTGAAAGTCCACTCATCATGATATATCACCTGATTCCTGACATCATCGCAAGAGAGTATACTCATGGATACTCTAGGGTAACCGGGGTGGATACTTCAAGGCAAGCTATGACGAAGCCTCCACTCATCATAGATGACCATCAGTTCTCTTGATATCCTATCATACTCTCTAACAAACACCTCACCCTCAATAAATCTCGGGTGTGGTGCATCAGTGTGGTAGACAAACCACTGCAAAAAAGTAGACGTAGCCGTCACCCATGGCTCTATCTGAGGTAGGGTCAACAGAAGGTGATATGATCTAAAATGGAAGGGGTGATAGGATGAGCCACTCGCGTACAAATGACATAGCTCGTCATATAACCATATCACATGAGTCCGTACATTTGTATGTGGCGCCATATGAAAATACGGTGAAGGGTATGTCATCTCACTACCTACAAATGAGAACCACTAAATCTTATCATCAAGGTTGTTCTCGAAAGGATCTAAATTACAGAATATGTAAACTGATCTTCAACTAGCTAGACAAATCATAAATATATTCTACTAGATCTTAACCAACAATGTAAAGCTAACAACATCAAACTACTTAAAATAAGGACATAATCTTTAGTTATATAGTTAACAAACTGGCTAAAGATCAAACTATCATCAAATCATTCAAGCTACACATAGTAAAAGCAAGTAGATATTAATAAGATAATATACACACACACACACACACATATAGTAAAACCGAGCTACCTATAATTAAACCCTAATAAATCCTATATTATTATTATTATTATTATTATTATTATTATTATTATTATTATTATTATTATTATTATTATTATTATTATTATTATTATTATTATTATACACATTTATTCCTGTCTATTTAATTTTTCACTTTCATATTTAGTATAATAAACGCAAAACCCTAACCCTAAACCTAATTAACCCTAATAAATTATAATAAAAACTAACCCTAAACCTCATAAGATAATGATCCTAAACCTAGCTAACTATAATTAAATCCTAATAAATCCTATATTATTATTATTATTATTATACACATTTATTCCTATCTATTTAATTTTTTACTTTTATATTTAGTATAATAAACGCAAAACCCTAACCTTAACCCTAATAAATTATAATAAAAACTAACCCTAAACCTCATAAGATAATGATCCTAAACCTAGCTAACTATAATTAAACCCTAATAAATCCTATATTATTATTATTATTATGCACAATTATTCCTCTCTATTTAATTTTTTACTTTTATATTTAGTATAATAAACGATAAACCCTAACCCTAACCCTCCCCCTAACCCTAACCATAATTAACCCTAATAAATTATAATAAAAACTAACCCTAAACCTCATAAGATAATGATTCTAAACCTAGTTAACTATAATTAAACCCTAATAAATCCTATATTATTATTATTATACACAATTATGCATGTCTATTTAATTTTTCACTTTTATATTTAGTATAATAATCGATAAACCCTAACCCTAACCCTAACACATCTTCATTATAATACAACCTAACCCTAAACCTCATAAAACCCTAATCCTAAACCTAGCTAACTATAATTAAACCCTAATATATAAATCCTATATTATTATTATTATTATTATTATTATTATTATTATCATCATCATCATCATCATCATCATTATACACAATTATTTCTCTCTATTTAATTATTCACTTTTATATATTCCTTATTTTCTATATCTATTTAATCCTTATCAAATAACAATCATTAACATATGCATCTCTAATTGAAATTTTCATTTATTGATGTGCATATGTAAAATTCATTTTCACTTCATTATATGACATTTCATATATCTTATAGCTAGTGTCCTACACTTATTAATGAAAATGTGTGTGTGTGTGTGTGTGTGTGTGTGTGTATATATATAGTTTTTATGATGAGTGACATTATTAATAATTTGAAGTCTTTTATTTCTCTAGCTTCATATATATATAATTCTATACTCTCATGCATGTTATATATATATATATATATATATATATATATATATATATATATGTAAAGGTCTCAGCTAAAATCTACATTTGTTAATATACAACAGTAACGCAACAAACTCAAAAATGGATAGCAACATTTTTCACCAACACATTTTCAAACAACAAATTGCAATTTTGTAATAACAAACAAACACAACCCTATAGCAACATGCATGCATTTATATATATATATATATATATATATATATATATATATATATATATATCAGTAGAGACAAAGTTACGAGGGAAGAACAAACACATACGTAAAGGGAGCGGCGGCGTGCAAGAAACCGACGGCGAGAAAGTTGAGAGCGGAAACAACCTCCAAACACGGCGGAGGATGAAGATACAAGTGCTGGCTTGGTCAACAAGAATGACAGCACGCACATGCAAAACCAAAAATGGTAGAGGGGCGGTGGAGAGTTGGCGGTGCAAGGGTTTCCCTTACTTCAGAGGAGCCGGAGTGGTGGTGGGTGTGGTGGTGTAAGGGTTTGGAAGAGAAGGAGAGTAAGAGAGGGAAGTTGTAGAGAGTCTAAAACACGAAACAGAACCGAACGAAATAAAAGGCGGATTTGAATTTTTAATAACAGTTCTTGTAAGAACTGTTATTAAAACTTTGAAACTTTTGACAACGGTTCTTGTATGAACCGTTATTAAAATAACTTTTAATAACGGTTTTACATGAGCCGTTATTAAAAAGTCTGTGCAAATTTTAACGTTGCCCTTTTAATAACGGTTGTTAACTATAATCGTTATTAAAACTATCCCACACATTAATTTTTACGCATTTGAAGACGGTTTTCGAACCACTGTTATTATTTCCTGTTTTTGTAGTAGTGTGTATAAGTGAGTGCCCCCTCATTCTTACTCTCTTTCAATCATATGATCCACATTATCATATTCTAACATTAAAAACAAAATACTATCACATTATAATACACAAAATTATACATAACATTTAGCACAAAAATCCTAACTATGACTAATATCCTTACCGAAATGGACACTAGTGATGAGTTCATATTTTGATACATTTTATACCCTTATAATCTTAGTTTTGATAGTTTATTTAACTAATATAGGGGAATAAGTATTATTTTATGCTTAAGTGGTAAAATTTGCATAAAAATTATTATTTGAGCTAAAATGATATAAATTAAGTATATTTAGAATAAAATATTATTTATTAATTTTTGTGAATTTTATTTTGCAGGTATTATTATTTTTAAATAAAAGAAAATAAAAAGAAAAGAAAAGAAATTTGACCTTTGGACCAACGGCCAAATGCCGAAGGCCCAAAGGCTTGGAAATCAAGCAAAGTCAAACGAGTCGCATGAGGAAGAGAGAGTGCGTGCGGCAGAAATAAAAAAAAGAACAGTCAACATAGGGCTGACGTGGAAGAGGCCGCACGAAATAAATAAGAGTGCAGAGGTCGAGAGAAGGGAGTGCGTCGGACGAAGAAAAAAAAACGCCGCACGACTTTCATAGAGAGGAGAGACAGGCTCGGCAGAAGGACGGCAGAGAAACACTGGAGGCGTGCGGCAGAGCCTTTATAGGCTCGGGAGAGGCTCGACAAAGCCTTCAGCGCCAGGAAGCCAGACGGTTGCGACAGAGAAGTCGCACAGACTTCGAGTACTGCGCATGGTAGAGGACCGAGGCAGCAACGTAAGCCATGTCAGCCGCCAGCCGAAGGAAAAGAAAAAGAAAGAATTGGGCACAAAAATCAAGGCACCGAGAGAGAAAAATTAGAGAAGAATTTATACCGGTAGAATTTATTTCAAATAATATTAATTTTTATCTGAATAAATTCTTGATCTTTTATCCAAAATTAATTCTGGTTATTTCTCTTTCTTATTTTTAATTTATATTTTAGATATATATTTCTATGTAATTAATTCTTTAATTATGAGTGGCTGATTATTTATTGTTAGGGAATAATTTGAAACCCTAGATTAGGATTTGAATTATAATTTTATTTTCTTTGTTTTGTGAGATTGTTTCTTAACTCTATGTTAATTGCTATCGTTTATATGTATGATTCTGTCAAGTATAGTTTATTTGGTGCATGCCTTGTTCTGGTTCCTCATAAGTGACAGTATGTAGGATTATTTGCCTACTAGGTGACCATCTAAATATACTAGAATTTATATGTATAAATTGCAGCTAGGTTAGATAACAATTCACCTAATCGTTTTGTGATTCTAACCGAAGTGGTAAAACATTTCGATACGTGTGGGTCAAGGAAAGGAAATACAACTAGACATGCTTTTTGTACTAGTATAGGTACTTAGATTGACAGCCTTCCACTTACACTTAATGCATTAAATCTAGTTAAATATAGGAGCCGCTTGTTGCTGCTATACTGCTAGTATTTAATAGGGTTAATATTGGCGCTTTGTCGTATTAATTAATTAAGGGAAGTAATATAAGGTGTATGGACCTGCTTTTGGTGTGCAACTTGGTTGATCTCATTCTCACGATTAAAAGATGACTTAGAAATAAATATTATATTACGACCTAATCTAGTGGTGGATTTTTATTTCCTTAACATATTTCTCATATCTGGGGTTTCCCATTATTTCCCATCGTTTTCCATTATTTTCATTATTAGTTTATTTATTTATTTCTTTTATTATTTTTATTTTGATAAACCCCCATTAGTATTTTCTTATTTATTTATTCTGTGTTATTTAGGATTTTTTATTTTTAGTTTTAGTTTTATTTTCAAGCTAGTTAAATAGAGGTGAGCCATCTCAATACCCGGCCTAGAACGATACCCTATTTACCAGTGTTACAATTGACAACAAGAGGGTTTAAATTACGTGCCGGCTACGGTCACACCAACTGGTCTCCTAGAACGTATAGCCTACCCCGCCTCCTCCAAGACCACAGTAAAACCACCTAAGAAAAAAAGGATAATAAATAATTAGAACTTAAGAATACAAATATGGAAAAGATAAGAGAAAAGAGGTTGGAAAATGGAGAAAAATTGAAGCAAAATGAGGGGCATAAGGGTTGAACTAGCCATGGCATAAATTGGTGTAGTTATGGGGGTGTAGCGACATGAGGTGATGTTCCTAGGGTCTTGTTGCATGCAAAGAAGTGATGAAACTAGGGTGTGGATGGATTTGGTTGGTGTCTTTGGAGTGGTGGAGTGGCATGAGTTAGTGGTGTTACATGGGGTGGGTTGGCGTGGAGAAGTGACATAGCTTGGAGGGTTGTAGCATTAAGGGTTGACACAACTAGGCTAAGGTTGAGTAGAGTTATATAAGCTACAAAGCTTCTCTACATGATACTGGAGGATAAAAATGGGGCCAAGGGTAGAGAATTTGAGGAAAGGAAGATGGGGAGTCTAGGGTGAGTTTGGTGAGGCACTTAAATGAAGTAAGGAGGGAAGGAGAAGAGTATTTATAGTGGTAGATTGCATACATGAGGGATAAGATGTGAGACATGAAGAGGTGGTGAAATTAGGCGCAGATCAACTGTTTATGGCATTAATGGCATGAATATTATTTAGCTAAGGATGGGAGGTGATTGAGGAGTAAAGGCTTGGTAATAGTTAGGATAATTGGGGGAATTTTGGTTCGATCAACCAAACCGAACTCAACTTGGTTAGTAGGGAATGGATGTAATACCCTAAAATTTTAGCTAATCTTAATCATGCGTAATTAATATCGTAACCTAATTCTAACCTGAAGAAGTTTATTATTACTATTTTACCCTAACTCTCTAATCCTAAACTTTAGCCTAATTATTTTGTTTATAACCTTAACCCATAACCCAAAATAAATCCCTAAAATTTATCCCCAATTATTTTATCTTTTTCCGTTCTATTAAACTTATCCTTATTCAAATTATTTTCCCTAGATTATTTTTCTACCCACTGCCCTAATCTATCCAAATTAAACCTGAAACTAAATAAATAAAATCCTGTCCTACCCTACCCCTCTATCGTGCCCTAATCTTCTCCCCCTAAACACTCTTCCCTTCTCCGGTTGCAACCCCATCACCTCACCTCTTCTCTACTTGTGTGTTTACATACACATGCAAACCCATCCCATGTGCACTTAACTCCCTATCACCTCACCTCCCTCACTCCATTTCACGCCATACATACAACCGCCACTTTCTCAACCAAAAAAATCAATCTCCCAGCACCACACACATCCCCCTCAACCAAACAACCCCTTACCTCCATGTTCTTACTCGACACTAGCCCTGCCCCCTGTGCTGCATGCATTTCTTTTTTCGCAGCAATAAATGCCCCCAACTGCCCCTCTACTTCCTCTCCCATTTTCTGCAACCTTTGCACAACACCCTTCCCCTACCACCTCCTGTCTCCGCAGCCTCCAGCTGTACCTCCTACATCCCTCTCTGCCCTGTTCCACCGTTGCTAGCCTGCCCATGTTCCAGCCCCTGCATCCCCCTGATGCATCCCTTTATCCAAGCAAAAACAGTCTCCAGCCGTGCCCCTAAGCCTCGCCCCAACTAGCCCAGCAACTCCCGAGTCCAACCCCTTCTTTTTCCCGCCCCAACGGAGCCACCCTTCTCTGCAACACCAACCTCGCCACCACCACCTTCGGCCACCCTTCCCCTCTGCACTTCCCAGCCAACCATCACCACCTAACCAAACCAACTGACCACAGTTCCCAGCCGACCACCCTTTCCCTACAGCAGCTCTGCACCACTAAGCTAACACCACCCTCCACTGTAGCATCCTGCAGCTACCACCAGCCTTCCCGTAGCACACCCCAGCCACCACTAGCCGCTACCTCACACTGCCGCCTCAATCTAATCAACCCCTCCTATCCGTCGTGCACAGTCCTCACGCTGCACATGCAGCGTGAGTGAGTGGGGTTTTGTTAAAAATTTTGCACCCATTTTAGTAAGTGTAGTGTATTATATATATATGTGCAGCGTGAGTGAGTGGGGTTTTGTTAAAAATTTTGCACCCATTTTAGTAAGTGTAGTGTATTATATATATATAGGGGTATTTTGGTAATTTTAAAAACAAATAAATTATTATTATTATTTTATCTATCAAATATTAATTAGGTAATTACGGTTTTACTATTTATTCTTAGGTGAATTACCGGGAGTACCAGAAGAGCTAAAATATGATAAGCGTGCTTAGAGACCAGAGCCTTTTTAGTAAGGATATTTGTCGATGTTTAGGGATTTGTGCTAAATGTTTGAGTGGCTATGTGTATTGTTATGTTATTGTTATTATATTGTTAAATGAAGGCTTTTAATGATATGTTATGATAATTTGGATTATATGATAAAGAAAGAGTAAGGATGACAAAAGAGGTGCAGATATGACGTGGTTACGATAAGTTGTATTTTTGTCAATGAGTATAAATTGTGGGAGAATAATATGGGCCTAATAAAGTATGATAAGTGGAAAATAGTGATAAAGAAAATATAAGATTTTTATAAAATAAGGGTTATATACTATCTTGAGGGCATTTTGGTTAATAAGGGTTAATCTACAAATTTTGGTATTTTAATAGGTTGAATGGATTATGATATGCTAATAATATCATGTGAAGTGCTTGGTAGTGATTATGAGTGTCATAAGTTCTTCAGATGAGAGAATAGTCTAATTTGGAAATAGTAAACCTTAGTAATAATTTCATTATCACATGTATAAAATGTTAGAGTTAGGCCATGAATTTTGGATACGTTGTTAATATTGGTATTTTGGGGTTTCGTATTAAATTTTGTAATTATATGAGCCTTCTGAGAAATGTTATGTAACACCCCAAAATTTACTATTTTTTTATAAAACAAAAGCACTTAAATTAAAACCTGTGAATTTTGGGAATGTTACCGCCACACTTAGTACCAGACTGGTTCACTTCGACCGTTCCAGTACCAAGTGCTAGGGCTAAAAATGATTAATGTTAAAATTTAATCAATACTTAAACTAGGAGTTCATAAATAGAACTAGAAGGATCATAACATAGAAATCAGAGTACGCGTAAAAAGTTTACATAGTCCAAGGTACTTGATCAAAGTTCCTTGAAAGGAAAAATGTCTACAAACGATAGTAGTTTAGTTTTGGAAAATCCAATACAAAAAAAAATAACATAAAGAAATAGAATAAATTAAAGAGAGAATCAGGCCACGCCACTCCCGATCTTTGAGCCAGACACATGCTCAACACTCAGCCCCACCTGATTCCTCATGAACATTGAAGGCATCAAAATAAGCACCACCCACCTGCACAAAGTTAAAAGGGCCCTCTTCTCGTGGGAATGAGCAACACCCATAAAACGGGTAGTCAGTACGCTACGTACTGAGTCAGGTAACCGTGCACTAATGCCAATACACAAAACACACAATCCAAGCATGATAATACAACATCATACGATAACTTCAGATAAATAAATAAAGGCCATTTATAGTCTGGATTAATTAATTAATTAATTAATCTCTTATCGATACTCATTTCACACCATGATTTTTATCAATCCATGCGAGTATGAGAGCTCCACTATTATAGCCAGTGGATCGGTCACATATAGGGTGAGACGCCCTAACCACTATTCCTTACCGGTGGATCGGTTTGGCTCCTGCTTGCATGGTATTCCACTGTAAGTACTTAGTATTTTTTATGTGTCTTAACAAACTTAGGTTTGGTTTATTGAGCTTAGGATCCCCCACTATTATAACCGGTGGGCCGGAAACACACAAGGCATAAAGCTCCTGACTACTATTATAGTCGGTGGATCGAACACGTATAGGATGGAACACCCTAACCACCAAGGGCGGAGCCAGGGCTTTCGTATGGTGTCCCGGGACACCATGGAGCCCTGGTAGGAAGGCAGAAAATGTGTTCGTTTTTTAGACATTAAATATATATTATTTATGTTGGACACCGTATCAAAAGGCTGTAATGGATGAACGGTTAGGCAAGCCAGGTCCCTCTTATTTCGTCCGCAATGTCCCGAGATCAAACCCCGTAAAAACCACTTCTGTTATTATTTTGTAGAATTAGAATCAAAACGTTGTCGTTTTGATTTTTTTTTCTCCCAAACCTTACCCATCTGCCGAGCCAGCCCCTTCATCTCCTTCCATTACCCTCGCCCCTGCCCTCGAGTCGACGCAGTCACACACGCAGACAGCAGAACACAGCGCAGCGGCGCAGCCTGCACGTTGTCGGCGAGACCAGATCTCCGTCTCCCTCCATTGCCAGCCCTCGACGCAAACCAGACCACTGGAGCTCGCCACTGCTGCCGGCGACCACCGCCCCGTTCGTTCTTCTTCCAGTTCCAGACTTCCAAACTTCCAGTCTTCTTTACCTTGTCCATTCGCCGCCCCGCCCTACTCCGAGCCTCCAACCCTGCCCACTGCTCGACTGCTGCTGCTCCTACAGACTACAAGTCTGCACTGCAAGTCTACAAGAGCAACCGAACGAGGCAGCCACAGTCTTTGTGTGGGTCCATTTATGCCCGAACCCCTTGGTCATTTCTCTCCCACCATTAAAAGCTTTCTTTCCCTTCGCCTCCTGTACGCAATTCAAATTCAAATTCATCTCAGACCCTAAACCCTAACACTTCAACTTCACTGAAGCTCGTTACTCACAGAACGAAATGGAGAACTTGATACAATTGGTGAACAAAATACAAAGAGCTTGTACTGCCCTGGGTGATCATGGCGAAGGAGAGTGCCTTGCCTACTCTATGGGACTCTCTCCCTTCCATAGCCGTCGTTGGGGGACAGGTTATTGCCCTGGTTATAGGATTCTTCTGTTATAAATTATAATCAATTTGGTGATATTGCTTTCTTTTATGCTCTTTATTTGGAATAATGGAAATACTACATGCTACCTTGCTACGCTGAGCTAAAAATTTGATTTGATACTAATTTCGAGGATCTGATATCAAATTTCATTAATCTATTTTGTGAGTGAAGTGTCTATTGTGTCGGGTTGAATTGAATCTGATGTAGTTCTCTGAGTAGTATGAACTGATGAAGTTATGTTTTGAACTGAATGGACTGGATGTTGGAGTCAGCCGTTTGTTGTGATGTAGGTTGCAAGGTCAGCCTATTTGGATGATGCTCAACAGTTTTCTAGTTCCAGATAACCCTTCGAATAACCAAAGGTTAATGTTTGGTTAGTACATTTCTTTCCCTTTAGCGATAGTATTTTTATGTACCTCTTTTAGCTTTATTTATTTTTTATTTGTGTGAGAATAAATTTATATTTGCTATATTAGTTTGAGACTATTGGATTTAGTATTTTATTAGATTTAGTATTTTAATTAGGTATGTGTTCCATAATTTTTCTAATAGGTTTTACACTTATTTAATAATTATTTTTAAAGGTTTATAATTATTGGTTATTTAATCACCTGTTAAAATAAAGTACTTTTAAAATAATAAATATTTATTTAAGTACCTAAAATATTATTTTATTTTAATATCTATTTTAGTATATTATTTAGAGGACACCATGGACTTAAAATTCTGGCTCCGCCACTGCTAACCACTATTCCTAACTGGTGGATCGGCTTGGACCCGACTCAATAATCTTTCACTTTACATGATTAATGTCTTAAGTATCTTATTCAGAAGTTTCACCCTAGACATGCATGACTAACTCCCTCTACGCTTATCCTTCAAAAAGTCCTGTCTCACATCATCAGAATCATGCACCTCCCAACTTGGTCCAACATCCTTTCCTCCATACCCTAACTCACACTAGAAGTCCAACTCCTATGTATGTGGGTCAAGGCCCACTACCTTACACTTCCAAGTCCACTCACTACGTTACTCTAGGGTTTTCTCCAGAAACCCTAAATTAAGCCTATGTGGCCCATCATATTCTACATCACAAACCTAAACTATTTTAACACCCCACACATCATAACTCTTAGATTCAACCCTCATCATCTCACTTTACTCACGAAGTACAAGTATGCCCACGAAATCCTAGGTAACCACATTAAACCCTAACTGGCCACACCAAACCCTAGCTGGCTACACCAAACCCTAGTTTCCTCATTTCCACATGTCACCCCTCCATTTCTCACCTTCCACTTCTTATTTTTCCATGCTAATCATGCTCATCCTCACACGATGATTTCCATCCTCATCTTTTACTCCACTCACCCTCATTTAATTCTCTTTTTACCCCCTTCTCAGACTAGGGTTTCCTCCCAAACCCTAGCTCGGTCTCCTATGTACGCTTATACTGTCCCATATATTATTTTTCACCCAAAACCTTCAAACACCCAAACAACACTTCCCTTACCTTTCTTACACCTCAAATCAACTTTCCATACGTAAAATTCACCCCAATGCAGACTTTATAAATCCTATGCAACCCTTCAAACTTTTTCATTCAAAACCCTAAAACTCCCTTATAAAACTCTAGGTTCACCCATGCAACCCTAGATTAGATTCTCCCATGCAAAACCATAGATTCTCCCATACGAAACCATAGATTAGATTCTCCCATGCAAAACCATAGATTCTCCCATACGAAGCCGTAGATTATCCCATAAGAAACCCTAGATTAGATTCTCCCATACAACACCATAGATTCTCCCATGTACAACCTTAGATTCTCCCATGCACAACCTTAGATTCTTTCATGCAAAATCATAGATTTGATTCCCCCATATGAAACCCTAGATTCTTCCATTCAAAACCATAGATTCGATTCCCCTATACGAAACCCTAGATTCTTCTATTCAAGACCATAGATTCAATTCCCCCATACGAAACCCTAGATTCTTCCTTTTAAGACCATAGATTTGATTCTCCCATTCCTTCATTTTACTTTCATCCCCTATTGTTCTTCCATAGATGAATCATTAAAATTTTTAGGTCAACTCACATCCCTTGGTCAAGTTATTTCCCTTTGGTCAACTTATTTCCCCTTTGGTCAACTTACTTCCCCATTTTCCTTTTTCATCCTTTCCCTCACACAATACCACATTAACATCCTCACATGCATGTCTTAAAGGGTTATAACGTATTACATCACATTCCACAACATTTCACCACATATACATATCAACATATACAATAAGAAGGCACATAAGCATACCTTAAATCCAGGCTGCTCCATACATAAAATAGTCAAGTAATAGCACACAATACACAACACGACATTATACAAGACATCCAAGGCATATAATACACATAGCACAATTAAGGTCTTAGCTACACCCTTACCTATATAACACCGGTCTTGAAGCACCCTTCTACACCTCCTTAGGGTTTTGACTGGTCTCACCTATAAGAGGGAAAAACTAAAGATTAGGTTCCCTCCTACTAAAAATACTACTAGTTCCTAATTTATTCTAATATTAGGGTTTTAGATAATAATAATATAATAGTAATAACACTAACTAATTACTAAATTTGCTAAAGGTAAAAGTAATAATAGTCATATTGTAAAAGATGATAATATAAGATTTGAAGATTTTACCCTAACAATAATAATGATACTAAAAATAATAATACTAGTAATAAATAATAATATGGTTCGACATAAATAGTGGTAAAAGGGCTTTGACCCTTCACCAAAATAACACTAATAAAAAATAATAATAATAATAAAACAATAATAGTAATTATGAAATAATAGTAATTATAATGATAATAATACTAATAATAGTATAAATCGAAAATAAAGTAAAGTAGGGTTTCGACCCTACTTTGAAATAATAATAACACTAATAATAATAATAATAATAATAATAATAATAATAATAATAATAAAATGGAAATAAAAATAGAATAGGGCTAAAGGAAGGGAAGTGGTTTGGGTCAACGTGGCTGGCGAGTCAGGGTAAGGAGAGAGAAGAGAAATGACCGATCAATGGGGCATGATCAGCGGCAAAAAACTAGGGAGCTGGGGCAAAGTTATAGGTCGACGGAGGGAAGAAGAAGAAAGGAGGAATGAGAAGATGGGCGGCGTGGAACAACGGTCCAGAAGGGAGAAAGAAAAGAAAAAAAGGGGAAGGAACCAGTCGGCTGGGAAAGAAATGAAATGCACCGTGTCGGGCTGCGCCGAAAGAGGAAGAAAAGAAAAAGAAAGTTTGGGTTGCGGGAAGGCAGGCCCAATTCGGGGAAAGGAGGAAAGAAAAAAAAAAGAAAATAAGAAGAAGGAAAAAGGAAGAAAAAGAAAGAAAGAAAAAGGAAAAAAGGGAAAAAGAAAAATAGGTAGATTGGGTTATTTGGATTATTTTGGTAATTTGGGATATTTAAAATTAATAATATTTAAATATGAAAATTTTAAATTCCCTTTTTAGGTAAAATTTAGGATTTTTGAAAGATTTTTCCTAAATTTCTTTTTAATTAGCAAAACACTCTAATTTTCTCCAATTAAATTATTTATAAAATTCCTATTAATTTGATCCTATTTACTCCCTCTTATTTTAAATAAAATAATTCATTTAATAAATTTCTAAAGTAAATCCTTAATTAGCTAAAATTCTTAAAATTAGGGTTTTGGGGCATTTCATGTTATTTCTTACTTGGGAAATCAGGGCTTTGGGAGGCTTGTGAATAGTAACTTTTGAGATAGGGCCATTGTTGCATGTATACGGCGTGGGAGTTAAGCCTTGTATTTTGGTTACGTTAATAATAATAATAATTGAGAAAGATATACTAAATTTGGTGGATAAACGATCATTACAGGAAGAGTCGGGCCTAGATTGTGAATTTAGGATTGTTAGGAAAAATAAGCATCTTAACCTTCAAGAATAGTCTTGTTACCTGTATGGTGAAGTTTCACTTGCCTTTATTATGTTTTTCCTCATAAACCAGTTGTGAATAAGGTATTAATTATTTAAAGTGGAATATTACATGAGTTAGGACCAAGTGTTGGGTCCATTCCACCGGACGATAATAATGGCTCAGGTGTGTTGTCCCTGAGAGGTGATTCAAACCGTTCCACCATTTTAAGAATAATAAGATCCCTGAACTTGACGTAAATAAAAGAATAGGTCATGTTATAATATCATTAAATGAATCTGATCTAGTACTTACCTCGTATTGATTTTCGTACCTCGCACACATGCTACTTTCTTCCGTGAATACCTGAAGTTATATGTTTCCTTGTTTCTGATTGTACTATTATCTTACTCAGTACGTAGCGTACTGATCATCCTTTGTATGGGTACTAATCATTCCTATGAACAGAAGACTCTGGTGGTTTTGTGCAGGTCTTTGAAGACCCAATTGATGATTTCTCTACCTTTGATGCATTGTATAGGGAAGAGTGACCTTTATTTGTACAGGGTGTTTAGGCAAAGAGTCATGCTATCCAGATGTTATTTTACCCAGATACCTTTTTGGACTCTTTGATCAATGTTATCCCTTTTGTCAGCGTTTTGGATATTGTACTCGGAGATAATCTCCAAACTCATATTTACATTATAAATCTTATATTATTTTTGCTTACTCTATTTTACTTGTAATGGTTTTAGCCTTGTGATTGATGTGAGGATAATATGGTAAGCCAAATTTACATTGATTATGTTGGTAACACCCAGTATTTTGGTTATAAGTTTCCGCTATAAAATGAAAATTTTCAGTAGTAAATTTTGGGTTGTCACAATGGAGGTCACGTAGGAGAAGGGTGAAGAACTAAGGGAAGGGAAGAAAAAAAGAAAAAGGAAAAAGAAGGGACAAGGAAAAATGGAAAGGAATTTTACAGTTAAGATTATAATTAGGTTAAAATTTAGATTATAGAATTTGTGTAAGATAATAATATGAATCATTTAGGGTTAGGTTTAGGTTAAAATATTAATGACCCAAAATATATATTAGGATTAGGTTAAGATTTAGGATAAGGAAATTAGGATATGATAGAAATATAAATTTCTCAATATTAGAATTAGGCTAGGATATTAATTATTCAGGATTATGATTTGCTAAAATT
The DNA here is from genome assembly GCA_039764185.1 of Tamarix austromongolica. Taxonomy (NCBI): domain Eukaryota; kingdom Viridiplantae; phylum Streptophyta; class Magnoliopsida; order Caryophyllales; family Tamaricaceae; genus Tamarix; species Tamarix austromongolica. Next base: position 21,783,321 of record CM077809.1, on the reverse strand, counting down.
TGGAGTATTACACTTACCCTCTCATCCCCCTGGTCATCAATCTTGCTACAATATCCAAAGCCATGTGTGGATCTTTACAAAAAGTCATGTCTCTTTCGCTCATAAACACCTCAACATGAAAAACTCGACTCACCGCCTTGGGTTGAATTAGGTTGGATAAATGGGTGAGCCGGATTAAGGTTGGCTAGATTCTTTACCTATACACCACCACCAAACCACAAAAAAATATCACAATCCCTACCCAATCATAATTGCTCTTTAGTCCACATAAAGAGCTTGGTCACCCCTATCAGACCACGTTAGTCATATCCTATTGGGTCATTCCAAGCCACCTTATTATATAATCCATACACGGTCGAGTCAGTCTCTCCCTTGTTGTGTCGACCACCTAATTAAGTTAGTTAGCTACCTTGTTGCATTAGCCATGCCCCATCGTGTTGGGCGTTCCCTTCCCCGTTGGGTCAGACTGTTTCACCATGTCTGATTAGATGATTTATTAGAATTGTTCAAACCATATAAAAATAAATAAATAAAGCATGATGCCCATGCCTTGTCGACCATACTCTCTCTGGTCGGTAGTAATTATGCCATATCTTTGTTGACTCAGACTAAAAAAAATAATGCCATCCCTACCTCGTTAGGCACATCCTTTGGATACGTCATAATCATTACAAATCTTTTACACTTAAACCGAAATAACATGACATCCCTATCCTCATTGGCTATACCCAATCAGCCATGTCACCAACCACCTTTTTCAAGTCGACTACAACTACCTTAGATCACTGACCATCTTTATCAAGTTAGTTATACAATCTTATTATGTTGGCGATATCTAGTGCAATCAATAATTAGTAGTGTCTAGTTGGGGTGACCAATCTCTCTATCACATTGGTTATACCTAGTAAGGTCGACTAAGCTCCTTATCACGTTGATCATGCCTCAAAATATTAGCTAAACCACCTTATCCTATCAGTCATACCTAGTTTGGTTGACAAACCTCCTATTTAATTAGGTTAGTTTTATTTAGTCGGATTAAAAAAAGCATCTACCTCACCGTTGGCCAAAAAACAAGCAAAAACAAAGCATGATCTTCATAATCGCGTCTCTCCCTCTTTGGCTAGTACACCTCATCTATATCAATTGACTTTTATCAATGTAAGTTTTTACACTAGCCAACCACATTATTTGAGTTCCAAGGAATATTAGGGTCTCGATGTTGGTATTAAGCCTAAACATGTTTTTAATTTTCATTAGTGTGTGATAAAACAATTGAAACGGGGATCAGAGGCTCTTTATTCAACCAGGCCTTATCTCGGCTCTTTAAACATATGTTGCAGGATTGATAAATCTGAACATTCTCAGTCTATCTCATCTTGGGAGGCATCAAACCTATATTTCATGGATTTAATGAAGTTAAGTCTTGCATCTGCTCACTTGTGTTCTACACGTTCCTTGGGAATCGGTCCCACTTATCAATTCCTAGAATTCTGACCTTCATTTGATGTGATTGTGCTAGCTTGACAAGGCCTCATACGTGCATCACTTAGTGTCTCATAGATGAATCTTTTTTCGTCTTTTGTCTTGATTTACTGGATAACAACTCCCACAAAATTAGCTGCATTAAAATGATGAATACCATTTGATCGATAGATTTATCGCAATCCATCTTCCTATTTTTACCTAGAAAACACACCAGGCTGTAAGAAGCTACCAAAATATAATGCAATCCAAACCCTATATTCTATGCTTTACCTTACACAGTACAGAAAAATAGCATATAAGCAAAATTAAGATCCTTGCTTGGCCATAAACCAAAGCAAGTGGATCTCTATATAACATCTACAAATCACATCAGTCTCCAAGATCACGGTTCGACACCCTGTTAGTGATGGGAAAATAATTGAATAATAGAATGTTATCTTTATTATTTTTAGTCATCATGAGCAATCTACCTTATGTCAGAGCCAAACGGTTCTAAATGACCAGAGTTCTTTAAATAGAAATCTCGAAGCCCTACCTCCTTTTGACTGATTTGCTGATTAACCATTGACAAGAATGGGTCTTGAGGCTCAGTCTTCACAATTTGAGGTTGTGAATGGTGATGAAGGTCTCTAATCATGATTTAGTTGTAAAAGGTAGGTGTTGGTTTTCAAACCGGGGTTCAAGCCAATGTGATGGAGGTTAGGAAGGACCTAGAGTGGAGGATGGCGTGCGTAACCTAAGGAGGGTGTATGGTCAATTAATACATTTATGAAAAATGTTTAATTGGTCCCTAGGAAACAGATGGTATAGTCAATTAGAGTATTAATTGACATTTAAGGCATTTTACCAAAGGTATTGATTGTTTTCATCCATTATTTTTACTAAACTTTATGGTTGTTTTTCATCCTTAAGTTTGTAACGCTTCACATTTAGTTCTAGGTTTTTTTCTAAAGCCTATTTAAAGGCTCTTTTGTATAGAGTCAAGAGATATGAAAAGTGAGGCATATGCACAATACAACTCGGGGGTGTGCGATAGATCTAGAGAGTAGATCTAGGAAATTCTCAATTGGAAACGGGGTTCCGGAATTGAGTGAATTGCTCAAGAGGGTTATTCTTGATTAATTGGTAAGTATAAAAACATGGGAAGAGTGTTCTTAATTCTTGTATCGCTTGAAAGGATAGCAATAAAGATTCAGGTTTGGTAAATTCTTCTTTGATTTGTTATTATTCTGCATAGTGCTTGTGTACTTGGTTTTGAAGATTTTATTTTAGATCTCAAAACTGAGGTAATCGCAAATATTTTCCAACAGTAGGGACGCCGGCATGTACATCTTCGGATTTGGACGACGAGGCAGGAAAGAAGCCATCAGCTTTGTTAAACATAAGATTCGCTACAACTCGGTCAAAGGCATTGGTTTCTAATTCAGTTACTCCTGCTGTTGTTCCTAATCTGAAATCCAAGTTTCTTCGTGAGAACATTTGAAAATCAAGGTACTTAACCAAACCAAGAAAATTGTTTGAAAACTCAGAAAATATGGTCAGATTGCAAAAATCATGGTAGGCATTAGCATTCACTCTAGAAATATCAGTTATAAGTGACACCAAATGAAGCTTAAAAATCATGGACCTGGGTGACTTGACCCACATACATACCTTGCCATTTGATTATTAGATGTAGGTGCAGGAGGGTTATTCAGTGAGAAGCCAACATTTTGGCCATGGGTTGGCCTAAGTCCCTTTCTGTTGCGGGTGTGGCGGTATACAAAATCTCGAATGTAGAGTCGAGTCTTGTAATTCAACTAGTTTAACAGGAAAAAACACAAAGTTGGTTTCTACACAAACAAGTTATACGTTTGTCAGTGAAGAATGATGAATTCGATTCTTGATTTCACTTAACCTGTGTGATGATTGTTCCAATTTGGTTCATCAGCAGAGGTTCGTCTATTGATGTTTCCTTATGAATCGTACCCATACTACTATCTTGATTCGTTTGAAAGGACCTTTCTCTCCATTTCCTGGATAAAATAAGAACAAGTCAAGTTCTGCCAATTATACGTTGCCAAATCAGTAGTTAATTAAGGCAATAATATTGATATTTCTAATGGCCGACAGGGTGCTGGATAAGGATTAATTCATTCCAAATACTTATAGATTGTCCATTATTATTGACCCAGCCAACTGAAGGTGTGAAGCTCAAGCGGCTAGTTTCGTAATACACATAAACTTTTTGGACCCTTTGCATCGCTAGAGACACACACAAAGTCCAACATCATGCTAGCTGCATTACCGTCTTGTGGCATGAAACTGCTATGTGATTCGGGTGAGAAGCAAAATGGTGGTATATGTTGTTGATTGCCATTACAGTATCCCGACTCAGGCGGTGGCGGCTTCTACTGCTGTTTATGATCTTCTTTGAGCAAAGAGTTCCTATTGCCAATATATATATATAATTTATCGTCAATATTATACACATACAAATAATAAATATACAACTAATTAGTAAAAAATAAAATTTAAGGTATTCAAAGAATTATTGTTTACATGCATCTTTCTTAATTGATTTCCCAACATGCATCAAACTGAGCAGTATGTATGTATAAATGTTAACATTCCAAAATTTATGGGTGTAAACGTGATGCACTGTCGTATGCACAACAAATTTAATAAATAAATCCTAATTCCCAAATACGTAGTATATGGCAAGAAGGAGTCGAACCCACAAGGAATGACATTTTAATCACTAATTTTGCTATTGATGTTATAACCCCGTTTATACAATTTCATTGATTCTTATACTAAATTCGATTGTACTAAATCTTAATCACTAATTGATAATTAGGGGAGGAATGAATTGGTGATGGAATTAAAATGCCATACATTCAAATAAGAAGAATGGCTCTAAACAATTTAATGTTGACTTAGGAAACTCAGAATAACAAATTCCCATACTTCCTCTTAACCTTAATAAATTGAATATGCTCTCAATTTATTTTTATACCCATTTAATAATCTAGGTTACGAACACTAGATTCAATTAATGGTAGCATTATAAACGGGAAGCAGCCAACTACAATCATAATCACAAAAGCTCGGATCATGCAATTGCACGAATTAATGGATAAGATTAATAATTAATCTTCTTGCTACTATAGACAAATTTAATTAACAAATACGGGTTAATTTTATTGTCTTAGCAAAGATCAAGTTCTAAACCAAATAGGTGATCAATCTAATTAGTTCAAGAATCTTAATCTATGATATGGAATCATTCAATTCGATCCATTAATTCAATTAAACCTCATTTAGAATCAAACATTTAAAGTATGAAAATGGTAATTAGGTTATAATTCCATCCTCAAATCATCCTACCCTGTTCTAATTACTCAAATTTCTGCATATTCACAATTCATACAATTACACATATATCTTGAAAATTAATAACAACAATGCATTCACGAAATCTATTATTGCAACAATTAGATGATAATGTAGTGAACACAAATAAAATTAAAGAAAATCTACTTAGATTCGGCAAAAATGAAGATACTGAAATTTAAAAAGGAATAGAGGAAACTTATCAATTGAAGTGCAGAATGTCAAATCATCAATAGAATTCAAGAATATCAAAAGTTGGAATTGTGCATTACATGTATGTTATAAAGGAATAAAGGAAGAAAAATACATTCCAAATGTTTTTCGATCCCCTCGTTCTGCCCCGAACCCTGTTCTCAGATAAAATTTATCAGAAACAAGTCGCGCGGACAGTTACACGTTTTTAAATGGAAACACGGTCCGTGTTTATGAAACACGAGACCCCCGTGTTTTCTTCCAACTGCTCTGCTGATAAGGATTTAAAGATCGATACTCGGGATAAATAACACGGTCCGTGTTTATGAAACACGGGACCCCCGTGTTTTTTATCTTTCCACTCAATTCCTTTGAAAGTTTCAGCTTAGCTTCTCTTGATGTATTTGTTCCCTTTCCAACTTCGCTTTCCTTGATTCAACATTTCTTGATGTGTTCTCTACTTAATTTCTTCTTTTCATTGATTTCTCCTTGAATTTCTTCAATTATTTTCTTTCCTGTAAAATTTATTCAAAGGAGGAAAACTCGACGAAAAGATTAAATCTAATAGAATTAATGAGGGATAAATGATATTTTTAGACATGAAAATAATCAATAAATCTCATCTATCAAAACGAATATGTCATCCATATGATCATCTGCTCCCGACAGATAATTAAACCAAATATTGAAGGAAAAATAACCAAATCGCATACGTAGAAATACACAATAAATCAAGCGCTGAAAAAATTCAAAACCTAGAAAACAGAACAACTTATCAAAAAATGTTGTGTCACGACGGTATATCACTGCCTTGAATTGATAGATCGGTAGGATGGTGGTGCAATCCCTCTTTTACCTTGGCCCGAAGTTTGACACAAAGAGCCTCCGATACGTGTAGTTAAAACCAAAAGCTATGGAAATCAGAGAAATAATGCCCAGACTCTATAACTTATTTTTGAAAGAGAAGGCTGTGAGGAGATGGAATTCCGTGTGTCAAAACCAAACCAAAAGCCTCTTATATATATGGGATAATAATGGGAAGAACAACAACCATGATCTCAGAAGATTAGCTCCACAAACTAAACGTTGCAAGGCACGTTCGATCTTCCCAGAAAAATTGGAACGAAGATGAAGACTTCAGTAAAAAAACCATTTAATTTTTTTTTTCAGCAATAGAAATAAGGTAATCGAGCCTATTAGGATCAAAGAATCACACCCACACCTAAGCCTAACCCATCCCAAACTGGAAGGGCAGGCGAAGGGTGTGTGTGTGCAGCTCATTGTCCAACCTAAACCCAACACACAAAACTAACCCAAACTATTATCTCAAATAGACATTTGGAAGTGTGGGAATATAAACCTCTTCAAAACAAATTCTCCCACCAATGTGGGATATTTTAAAAGGCAATAATTACATTTTTCCATTGCCTTCAACAATCCCCCACCAATGGAAAAAGAAAATAAAAACACAAAAAGAATTTGGACAAATAAAGCATAACACTTAAGTATCAATATCACGATGATTGAATTGATACGTAGTGAAATGAGGCAACAATTGTGTCTAGGGAGTGAATGAATCTTGAACTTCCTTAACTTTGAAAATTTCTACGATGATAAAAAAGCGCTGTTAATGGTCATGCACACACCTTGAGTACTCATGAGTGCTCTAGAAAGACAATCTTAGTCTTTAATAGAAGGCGGTCCACCTTCACACTCACCTAGGTGAATCCATCAAGTACGTCTCCAAATCACTACCATACAAGGTTATGGATTCATTACGAGCATAAGAATGCTCAACCTTATATACATCAAGCGATGAGTTCATCAAGTTCTTCTCACTAGGACCATTCAAAAATAGGGCTATGAACTCATTAAGAGTTTAAGCTCAACCTATCAACATATCATTACGACACACCATAGGTATGAGAAAGTAGTATAATAGAGTAATCATATGGCTTCGTTTGACTACAATTAGTGTTCACCATACTTTCCTCAACTTAAAGGCTTAAGCCCCATCCCCCTCGAAAATTCGACGATAACTCTCCTCATTAGACCATTCATAAAAGGATCTGCCAGAATTCTCTTTGATATGATCATAAGGAGTTTTCACAGGCATTTCATCTTGACAATTAAAATTTTCTAATATCTTATCAACATAATGTGATTGAATTAGGGAAATGCCATTCTCGATTTTTCTCATTTTGATACCAAGAATCACATCCGCTTCTCCTAAATCTTTCATTTCAACATGAAGATAAAAAAAATTTGGCCTCATCCACCACAGTCAAACTTGTGCCAATAATTAATATGTCATTCATATAAAAGCAGATTATCACACACTCATATCTGGTATGGCCATAGCCGACACACATCACACCGTTCCTCAATAGTTCTCTTACATAAATGTGTATCACATGAATATTTCTCCCTTTTCCATTATATATACTATTCTTGTCAACAAAAATAGCTTCCTGTGAATCACATTGTAAGGAAACTGGCACATTAGGTTTCCTCCACAATGGTACATCTCCCAACAGGTTTCTTAACTATTCTGCCTCTTGACAAACTAACTTAAGGGCAATAAACTCGGACTCCATTATAGATCGAGCAATACAAGTTTGCTTAGCAAACTTCCATGATACAGCTCATCCTCCCAGTGCAAAAACATATCCACTGGTGGAATTGATATCATCGTTGTTTGAAATCCAATTAGCATCAATAAATCCTTCTAACACGGCAGGAAATTTATAAAAATGCAAACACCAATACTTATTACCTTTAAGGTGTCTAAGTAAAAGATGAAGTGTGGTCCAATGATCTCTATCTGAGTTGAGTATATCAACTTAGTTGGCTCACATCATATGCAACATATGGTTTAGTATAGTTCATGAGAAACATCACACTACCTATGATTTTAGCATATTCTTCTTGAGAAACACTAGAACCTTGGTTCTTTTTCAAATGTATGCTATGATCATAAGGAGTTTTCACAGGCATTTCATCTTGACAATTAAAATTTTCTAATATCTTATCAACATAATGTGATTGACTTAGGGAAAAGCCATTCTCAATTTTTCTCATTTTGATACCAAGAATCACATCCGCTTCTCCTAAATCTTTCATTTCAACATGAAGATAAAACAATTTGGCCTCATCCACCACAGTCAAACTTGTGCCAAGAATTAATATGTCATTCATATAAAAGCAGATTATCACACACTCATATCTGGTATGGCCATAGCCGACACGCAATTTAAAACCTCTTGTTGACAATTTTAGTTCTGGCAAATAAATGTATCGTTCTATACCAGGGATTGAGATGACTCACCTATATTTAACAAGCTTAAAAATAATAAAAATAAAAACCCTAAATCACACAAAATAAATAAATAAGAACAAAACTAATGGAGTTTAAAAAAAGAAAATAATAAAATAATAAAATAAAATAAAAATAATGGATAACCAAAAATATGATAAATATGTTAAAGAAATCAAAATCCACCACTATATTAGGTTAAAATGTAATAATAATTTCTAAGTCATCATTTAATCACGAGAAAGAGATTGACGAAGTTGTACATCTAAAGTAGGTTCATACACCTTATATTACTTCGCTAAAATAATTAATATGATAAAGCGCCAATATTAATCCTATTAAACACTAGTAGTATAGTAGCAATAAGCGAATCTTATATTTAACTAGATTTAATGCATTAAGTACAATTGAAAGGATTTCAATATAAGTACCCAAACTATTCCACTAAGCATGTCTGGCTCTATTTCCCTTCTTTAATCCATATGTATCTAAATATTGTAATACTTTGGTTAGAATCACAAAACTATTAGGTGAATTATTATCTAACCAAGCTGAAATTTATACATATAAATTTTAACATATTTATATGACTACCTACCAAGCTTATAATCCTATATACTATCATTATGAGGAAACTAGAATAAGGCCTACACCATATACATTATACCTGATATATATATATATATATGATAGCAATTAAAATAGAGTCATAGAACAATCTCACAAAACAAAGAAAAATAAAATCATATCTCAAACCTTAATTTAGGGTTTCAATCTATTCCCCCACAATAAATAATCAGTCAGCCATAATTATCAAATTAATTACACAGAAATATATATCTAAAATATAAATTAAAAATAGAGAAAGAAATCACCAGAGTTAATTGTGGGTGAAAGATCAATAATTTATTCAGATAAAAAAGCAATTAATTTTATCTAAAATAAATTGTACTTGATAAATTTTCTTTCTATTTCTTCTTCTTCTTTCTCGACACCCTTGATTTATGTGCAAAATTCTTTTTTTCTTTTCCCTCTTCCCGATGCAAGATACTTCTTCTCTGTTGGATTCCGTCCTTTCCATCCTTTTTGTCCTTGATACTGTGCTCGTTGACGCTGCTCCCTTCTCTCTTATTTCTCTCGCACGTCAACCCTCTTTCTTGTGTCCTATGTCGTCTCTTTGTGCTCTTATTTTCTATGTGTCACTGTTTTTTTCCTCTTGTTGCCACCCCACCTGAAGGCTTTGTTTTTTTCTCTGTTTGGCTCTTCCTTCTGTCTTTTTTGTCTATCGCATCTGTCTTCTCTTAATTCTCATTCCCTCCAAGTCAGCCCTCGCTAGCTCTGATTCTTTTTTGTGCAACTCCCTCTCTTTCTTTTTCCTTAGCGGCCTTATCTCTTGTTCTTCTCTGGCTGCTCTCTTTTTATTTTTATTTTGGGCCTTGGGCCGTTGGTCTAAAGGTCCAACTTCCTTTTTTTCTTTTATTTAAAAACAATACATGTAAAATAAAATCAATGAAGGTTAATAAATAATATTATACTCTAAATTTATTTAATTTATGTAATTTTAGCTCAAATAATATAATTTATGTAATTATTATCACTTAAGCATAAAATCATAATTATTCACCTATATTACTCAAATAAAATACTAAAAACTAAGATTATAAGGGTATAAAATATGTCAAAATATGAACTTATCAACACCCCCACACTTAGCTTCTTCCTTGTCCTCAAGCAAGTTATTATTCTAACTAATTAAAATTAAATTAACTAGCAACTTTCGTAGGTCTCACGATTACACTTAGCATGTGTAACAAGCCCTTTAAACCCCTAGGTCACCCATATAGGACGAGTAAGGTCTCGTGAGGGTTTCATAGATAATATACCCACAAAATTACAAAATAATAATAATCACACATAACACCCCTAACCATTTTTTGTCTTAGAATCTTTTACTTTCATACGTCAAGATTAGCAATCAACCAAGCATCTACATTGGGAGATTTAAGGGACTAATTTCAACATATGGTTCACACATAAACATGACAGGTATGGACGGATCAATAGTATGGAAGAAGATCTACCACATCTTAGTCACATCAATATCTATCCTCTCTATGGACACCCTCTATTTTTTTTTCTCTCTCTAAGATTCATGGGTGCAATTTAATAGAAACACTCAGTTATGTGATATAATATGATAAAGATAACAAATGACTCATATATATAAACAAAGAAGACTCATATTCCTGTGGATAAAACATCATGAAAGAAATCAAATACGTGCCAAATAGACCGAACCATATGTTTAAATCTTGTGACTAATCTCCATCAGATCAAAGGCTGCTCATCTTAAAAATCAAATAGGATTTACTTATTGATTGTAATGGGTTTAAGGTATAGAAGGGTACAGATTATTCTAAGATTATGGGGCTAAAAAGGTTGAGAACTAATGGAATCTAATAATTAGATGAAATATAAGCATTAACTCCAAATCAATAATAAGCCCTCATAGCTTGCACATGGTAAGCATATGGATTTCCTTGTGTATGACACACTCCTCTTGTATTAATAAGCCCAATAGCTGTGGAAACCTACAAAACAAGAGTAGTGAGTTGGTTCAGTTTATCATCAATGTTACTTGGACTTACTTCATTGTCTCTTGCATTAAGGTTCATGCAAAGTTTTCCATAACCCAAGGATCCTCTCATAGCCACCTGAAAGCACTAATTGTTCAAAGGAAATGGTTAAAAACGAAACAAAACACACCAAAAATCCTAGAAAAAAAACTAAAAAAAAAAAGAAAGCACTAAAAAAAATGAAACACACTAACTACTAAAACTCCTATTAATTTAGAGACTTGAGTGCCCATAAGCATTGACATCTAAATAAAGGGATGCCACGACACACACGAAACACTAAAAATAAAATAAAATAACTAGCAAAAAATGGTGAAGTTACCAATCCCAGGCAATGACGCCAAAAATTGGTGTGGCCGTAGCTGGCAAGCAATTTAAACCCTCTTATTGATAATTGTAGTATTAGTAAATAATGATATCATTCTATACCGGAGATTGAGAGGGCTCACATATATTTAATTAGCTTAAAAATAACAAAAATAAAAATCCTAAATCACACAAAATAAATAAATAAGAAAAACACTAATGGGGTTTTAAAAATAGAAAATAATAAAATAAAATAAAAGTAATAAATAAAATAAAATAAATATAAAAATAATGGGTAATCAAAAATATGATAAATATGCTAGGAAAATCAAAATCCACCAGTAGATTAGGTCAAAAATATAATAATAATAATTTCTAAGTTATCATTTAATCGTGAGAAAAAGATTGACCAAGTTGTACACAAAAAGTAAGTCTATACACCTTATATTATTTCCCTAAAATAATTAATATGACAAAGTAACAACATTAATCCTATTAAATATTAGTAGTATAGTAGCAAAAATCGGCTCCTATATTTAACTAGATTTAATGCATTAGGTACAATTGAAAGGATGTCAATCTAAGTACCTAAACTAGTACACTAAGCATGTTTAACTGTATTTTCCTTCTTTGACCCACATGTATCCAAACATTTTACTACTTCGGTTAGAATCATAAAACTATTAGGTGAATTGTTATCTAACCTAGCTACAGTTTATACATATAAATTATAGCATATTTATATGGCTACCTAGCAGGCAAATAATCCTACACAATGTTATTATGAGGAAACAAGAACAAGGCATGCACCATATAAATTATATTTGACAGAAATATATATATATAAATGATAACAATTAAAATAGAGTCAAAGAACAATATCACAAAACAAAGAAAAATAAAATCATATCTCAAACTCTAATATAGGGTTTTAGTCTATTCCCCAATAATAAATAATTAGCCAGCCATAATTATCGAATTCATTACGCAGAAATATATATCCAAAATATAAATTAAAATAGAGAAAGAAATAATAGAATTAATTATGGAAGAAAGATTAAGAATTTATTCAGATGAAAAAGTAATTAATTTCATCTGAAATAAATTCTACTTGGTAAATCTTCTTTCTATTTCTTCTTCTCCTTTCTCGGCACCCTTGATTTCTTTGCAATTTTTTTTCTTTTTCCTCTTCCCGACGTAGGCTACTTCTTCTATGTTGGATTCCATCCTTTCCATCCTTGCTACTGTGCTTGTTGACGCTGCTCCCTTATCTCTTATTTCTCTCGCATGTCTGCCCTCATTCTTGTATCCTTTATATTTTAATAACATACATTCTCTCGCCGTCCTTTCCACCTTGAGGAACAAAATGTGCACTTTATTTTTTTTTATTTTTATAAAAAAAGGGACGGAAATATCACTTTTAGAGGTCCAATTCAAGGAAACACTGAGCATGATCAGTGTAGTCGATCAAACTTACAAAATGTGTAGTATGAGAACATAGAATGGTGATCATAAAATGTAGATAAAAGGAAGATTGCTTAATGATCAGAAAAAAATGGTGAGATACACACACACACAAACCTAAACATCAAGAACTATATGTTGTTGCCGCTGATTGACCGACTGACTGAATTGAAGATGGACGATTCCGCTAAAACTCGAAACTCAAGTGAAGAAATATAACCAAACCAAACCAAACGTTGTATGTAAATTCATTCAATTGATGCGTTTGAAGCTTTGTAGGTCAGTTCAAATAAAAAAAAAGGCGCCTACAACTGCCTCCTTTTCTGAATTTTGTTTTAATCTAAGGCGAGTATGTACAGTAATAAGTAGAGGTGGCAATCCGGTCGGGCGGGTTGGGTTCGGGTCGGATGATAGCGGGTCGGGTCGTTCGCGGGTCGGGTCATTTGTCTTTTGCAGGTCGATTGTGGGTCGGGTCGGGTTATTTTGGGTTCGGATTGTTTCAGATCATTACCTTGTTTGGGTCGGGTCGTGTCGTTGCAATTTCGGATCATTTCAGGTTAATTTGTTGGGTTTGAGTCAGATTCAGGTCATTTCGGGTTAATTTGACTGGTAGGGTTGAGTTGGCTTTGGGTCATTTTATGGTTAACACGACAAGGTGGGCTCGACCCATTCAGGTCATTTCGTATAATTTGACGGGTTGGGTCTGAATTATTTCGCATTAACTTGATGGGTCGGGTCATTTTGTGTAATTTGACGGGTTGGATTTGAGTAGTTACGGGTTAACTTGATGCGTCAGATCGAGTCAAGTTTTGATAGCTTGAGTCAAATTTGGGTATAGTTAATTATCATTTATTATATTTTAAATATTAGAGACAATCATAAGATTACTAGTAAAGATAAATGAAATAAGAATATTATATATGCTTTATTTTTGCAAGTAAATAACAAAGATATTTATAAATTTTAACAATACAACATATTCCATGATTTAATCTAATAAAGATATTTATCATTTATTTGATTACTTCAAATATTTTATTACTCAAAAGAGATAATTTTATAAAATAAAGACGATCATAATATGACTATATAGTGTATAATTATCATTTATTACATTGTAAATATTAGAGATAATCATAAGAGTACTAGTATAAATAAATGAAATAATAATATTAGATGTGCTTTATTTTCACAAGTAAATAATAAAGATATTTATAAATTTTAATAATAAAAAACATTGCATGATTCAATTTAACAAAGATATTTATCAATTATTTGATTACTTAAAAATATAATTTTACAAAATAAAGGTGATCATAATATACCTATACAATGTATAATTATCATTTATTACATTGTAAATATTAGAGACAATCATAAGATTACTAATACAAATAAATGAAATAAGAATATTAGATGCGCTTTATTTTTACAAGTAAATAATAAAGATATTTATAAATTTTAACTATAAATAACATTGTATGATTCAATCTAACAAATATATTTATCATTTATTTGATTACTTAAAAAAAGATAATTTTATAAAATAAGGGTGATCATAATATAACCATACAATGTATAATTATCATTTATTACATTGTAAATATTAGAGACAATCATAAGATTACTAATACACAGAAATGAAATATGAATATTAGATGCACTTTATTTTCATAAGTAAATAATAAAAATATTTATAAATTTTAACTATAAATAACATTGCATGATTCAATCTAACAAATATATTTATCATTTATTTGATTACTTAAAAAAATATAATTTTATAAAATAAAGGTGATCATAATATAACTATACAATGTATAATTATCATTTATTACATTGTAAATATTAGAGACAATCATAAGATTACTAATACACATAAATGAAATATGAATATTAGATGCGCTTTATTTTCATAAGTAAATAATAAAGATATTTATAAATTTTAACAATAAAAAAATTGCATAATTCAATCTAACAAAGATATCTATCATTTATTTATTTACTTGTTTATTAAATTATTATTATGACTTCTTAATGTTGTATTTTTGTGTGAAAAAATTTAGTAGGATATCATTAATAAATAAGAATGTCTAGGGTAAAAGTATTAAAAATAAGTATAATATATAAAACACTATATTTTTAAAAGATTTAAATAAATAATTAAATATGTATAATTTTTTATTATTATAATAGATTTTAATGTCTGGTTGGGTGAACATCGGGTCGGATCTATGACAAGTCATAGGTGGAGATCGAGGCGAGTCAAGTTAGGTCCAGATCAGATTAATTGTTATTAGGTTAGTGTTAGATTGGATTAGTTTCAGGTTAGATTTGGATCAAATCGGATTACTAAAGTTTTTAAATTTTATTGAATCAGATTTTGATCAGATAAATTAAGAGTGGATGAATTGAATCAACTTTTGCGGATCCTGATAACAAGGAACATTCTACGGGCCTCCATTTAATATATATGTATGTATGTATGTATGTATGTATGTATCTATGTATGTATCTATGTATGTATATAGAAAGAGTATCTTGTGCGAACTATTTTTTCTGTACAAACATAGGAATGATTTTCTACTGTTAGATCTAAAATATCATAAGGTTGAAAATGCATCCCTGGCTCTCTTTATCCCGCTCTCTATCCCGTTTGGCTCTTTATTCCACTCTTTGTCCTGCCCCTGTCTGCCTCTCTGTCTCGACCCCCCGACCCTCCCATCGCACCTGTCTCCCTCTCTCCCATCGCACATGTCTCCCTCTCTCCCATCGCACCTCCCGTCTCCCTCTCTCCATCGCACCCTCTCTCCATCGCACATCTCGTCTCCCTTTCTCCATCGCACCTCTCGTCTCCCTCTCTCTATCACCATTTATGCCCCTATTCACTTCGACCAGACTTCATCTCCTCCATTCTTCAACCTTCTTCTACCCCCTCTTGACTTCAACCGCCACTACACTATTTCGCCACACTAGGGATGAGGACAAGCACCACCAGTGGAGCAACATAGAGGCAACACAACCTGAGTAAGACCTCCATCATTGCTATAGCTAGAACAACCAACGCAGCAGTCCAGCGCAACCTCCCCGACCACCACCTCAGTGCACATCATCGATATAATTCCGAACTCTCTCCTCCAATTCATGAGTTTGTTTGCGTGATTTGGCTTTTGTTGTGCGATTATTCATCTTTAATTTGATTTTTTGTGTTGATTGTTTTGGTATTGCTGACTGATTTTATTTATTTCGGATTTAATTTTTGTACTGATTGGTATGGTTTTTCGAAGGGATTGTTGTCACTTTGATGTATATTTTGCATAGTATATGCTGGTATGGTACTGTATTACCGATTTATATCTGAATATTTATTTCTTGTTCGATATTCACTATTATCAACAACATCGAGCATTAGCTTAATTTTTTTTTGTTTGCCGAGTGATTTGTTCTTTATTTATTATTTTCTGTTGGTGTTTGACATTTATTTTTTCTGTTGTCTAGCGATTTATGTTTGTTGTTTGTTGATTGTTTTCTATTGTTGTTGTATTGTCAATACTTTGATTAGTTATAATCAGAGTAATGTTGTATCTTTGGGTGGTTGTATGTTAGTTTGATTAATAATATTATATTTTTTCTGGGTGGTTGTATCTTTGCTAATTTATCTTTGGGTTGGTATTATTATATGGCTAATGTTGTCGCTTATTTCTTTTGTTTGCTGGCCCAGGTTTAGGAATTGCATGTAGTTACGTGACTCCTTTGCAAGGATTTGGTGCTTACGCAAAGATAGTTCACCAACAAGGTTGTGCACAAGACAATTTAGGGTTTAGGGTTTGGGTTTAGGGTTTAGAGTTTAGAGGGTTTGGTGTTTAGGGTTTAGGGTTTAGAGGGTTTTTGTTTAGGGTTTAGAGGGTTTAGGGTTTAGGGTTTAGGTTTTAGGGTTTAGAGGGTTTGGGGTTTAGGGGTTAGAGGGTGTATGGCTTGGGGTTTAGAGGGTTCAGGGTTTATGGCTTGGGGTTTAGAGGGTTTAGGGTTGTGGTTTAGAGGGTTTAGTGGTTTAGTGGTTTAGGGGTTTAGGGTTTAGGGTTTATGGGTTAGGGTTTAGAGGGTTTATGGTTGTGGTTTAGAGGGTTTAGGGTTTGAGGTTTATGGTTTAGGGTTTAGAAGGTTTGGGGTTTAGGGTTTAGGGTTTAGAGGGTTTAGGGTTTGGGGTTTAGAGGGTTTAGGTTTTGGGGTTTGGGGTTTGGGGTTTAGAGGGTTTATGGTTTAGAGGGTTTAGGTTTTGGGGTTTAGGGTTTACATGATTTAGGGTTTAGGGTTTGGGTTTGGGGTTTAGGGTTTAGGGTTTGAGGTTTAGAGGGTTTAGGGTTTGGGGTTTGGGGTTTAGAGGGTTTGTGGTTTGGGGTTAGGATTTAGGGTTTGAGATTTAGGGTTTGTCGTTTACATGATTTAGGATTTAGGGTTTGAGGTTTAGGATTTGTATAGTTTATGATTTTAGAGGTTTAGATATTTGATTTAAATATAGGTTTGAGTTAGATTTTTTATTTGATATTAATAAAATTTTAAATATTAATTAAATTTTGATCTAATAAATAAGATTGATTCTTATATTTGTACGTGACTCTTCTCATATATATATATATATATATATATATATAAAAGGAGGCCGGCAAAACAAATAGTAATAAAATAATATCGTAGATGAAAGGGCGAAAGGAGAAAAGACTATTCTTGTGGCTGATATCTCATGCAACTGGTGGCTGACTGACACCCCTTGCATCAGAGACTGCAACATCCTTGGTAGGCCTCACTATATCAAGCTTCAAATCAAAGATACCATCTTTTCAACGGCGCAGATGCCATCCACATAAAAACACTGTCTCCCAGATCGATCTCAACGTTTGATTCCGAAAGCAGTAATAAAATATCTTTCCTTCTTATAAAAAAACTAATAAATTCTTTCCTCATTTACATCTGCTCAAGAAAATTAAAAAAGGAAAGAACTTGGGGAGCTGTTGTTATGCTGATTGTGGGCTCCATTTTTCTGCAGAAAGTTGAGTTTCATTTGACACGTCTCGCAAACTTACTGTACCAGAGAACGTTGACAACTCTAGATTCGGATCTTTAGGATGAAGTGGCAGAAGCATGTTAGAATTGTTGTACGCGTTACAGGAGGGCGGTGGGTGGGTATATACGACTACGAGTAGCGTAGCCGCTGTTCAACAGGAGGAAAAACGGCTCGGTGCAGAGGATTGAATATACGTGTAGGATTGAGACATTAAAGTAAAATCCTCCAACATTAACTAAGAAATAGTACTGAATTAAAATGAAATATTTTGAATACCAACCGGATAATTAAATGGGATATAAGTAAAATATTATGGAAATAAATAAATATAAGAGTAAACAAAGGACAAGTCTTTTTTAATTTAGGCATTTAATGTGGATATATATAACTATAAACTATATTTTTTGAAAGACTTTTATTAGAAAATGTGCAATATATTTATAAGCTGAGTTTCTTTTATATATCTAAGAATAATGTGAGTAGAAAAAATTCCATTAAATTTTAAATAGACCAACGATAAGAAAAATACATTGGTTTGATTTTTTAACCACAAATACCCATATAATTCAAATTAAATTGTATTATTTACTCTATTTTATTATTGTCTAACTTATTAGGCTTATAAGACTAGCTCAATAATAGATACACATTCATTTTAGAAATATTTAATAATTTATTTTATCTACATTTAATGTATCATATAAAATTGTTAGAAAGTAGTTGAAAGAGAATATTGGTGTTTTATTTCTTACCCATAATTATTGATTTAAATTTAATTGTTTGATTTAATTAGTTTTATTTCTTAATCTATTAAACTTTCTAGATAAACTTGGAAATAGTTATTTTTGGGGGGAATATTTAAGCATTTATTTTATTCAAATAGAATCGTTTATTTAAATTTAATTTGGCATATAAACATATTATGAAGGAGCCTTTTCTGATTCCAAACATGTTTACTTTAATGAGTTTTGTAACACTACGGTTTTTAGGACTTAAAAAATTTGTTTGAAAGAGTTTTCTACTGAGAGAAATAACAAGAGGACATAAGCATCCAAGTACAACTGAAATCAAATATATCAAAAAGCTTTTAGATAATCTTAGGCTCTCAATCCGAACTACCAGCTTTTTACTTAACGTGGAAACTGACCTGCAAAGTCCACTGACTCTTGAATAGGTAGGGGCCCACGAAAGGAACCATTCAGTACAATGATACCGAACAACTATATATACTAAACCAATATGAGGAACCAACATGAAACACATACAACGTATACAATTAAACATGGTACAAGACATTTAAATATACATAGGAGGATTGAAATATGATGATCGTTCATATAACCTAATATCACCAATGTCAAATACTATTCATACTTGTTCATTTGGAACAAACTGAAACTTACCAATCAAATAACCAAGAGATGCTCTTTGAAGTATAATTAGAAACATCGCCAGCCTCAAATTAAACAATAACGATGGTCACAAAGATCATTATCAATACCAATATATTTCATACATTGCAGGTAAGATTATAGGCACATACCAATAATAATCCATATCATTATAGGTAGGTACAAAGGCTGCTACTGAAACATAGGAAGGCACGAAGGCTACTACCGAATCACAGGTAATCATTAAGGCTACTACTGAACCATAGTTAGGTATAAAAGTTGCTACCGAACTACAGGTAAGCATGAATGCTACTATCCGACCACAAGTAGGCACAAAGAATACTACTAACAAAATTCAATAATCCATCAATCATATTGTAATGCCCTAAAGTTTAAAAAATATTAAGCTTAATTTATCAACATTTTAATTTATTCTAAATTCTAAAGTCTGAGTTATTTTATTTTATTTTAGCCTAACCCTAACCCCATAAAATTTTGTTAAATAAAATCTTAGATGGACTCCGCAAAATTTAAAACTAAACCTAAATTCAAAATTTAAGCCCAAAATTTTCCTTTTCTTTTCTCTCCTTATTCCTTTCTTTTTCTCCCCTTCCCGAGCTACGTCAATCGACCTAGCCAACATTCCTTTTCTCCCCTATTTTCTTTTCTCCTCCCCTTCTCTCGGCCTGTTCCACCCCAATCGGCCTGATTCTTTTCTTTTATTTTTCCTTCCTATTTTGCATCACCCTATCTCCTTCACCTACTCCCTTTTCCTTTTCCTCTTCTGGCCCAAACATGGCCTTCACTGTCCTATGCACATTGCCCTCCCTTTCCTTCCTCGGCACTAACCTACACCCTGCAACCACCACGCCCGCATAGACCCTACAACCCTACCCTAACACCACCCTACACTTTGTCGCTTCCTTCCCTACACACCGAGATATGGCCTTTCCCCCTCGTCATCTCTTACCCCTCCTGATCGTCCCTTTATACACATACACACACGCACGCACACACACACACACCCCTACACCCATGTACACTCTCCTTCCCTTCTCCTCTTCCTTCTTTCGCCTCCAATCACAACACACTCTACCTAGCACTCTGTTTTTTTTTTCCTTTCATCATTACTGCCATAAACACCACCCTTGCCAATGCTCATCACCGTAGCTGAGTTCCCTTCCTTTTCCCTCCTCCTCTGTTGGCCGATCTAACACCACCCTCACCACACCAATTTCCTCTCTTTTTTCCTCCTTTCCCTCTTGGCCACCATCCTTCTCTTTGATCCACATCATCGCTGACCACCACTTCCAACTTTGGTCTCTGCCTATAGGCCACCACCACCACCCTGTCGACATCCCACCAGCTCCACACCACTCCCCTACAATCAACCATCCTTAACCACCAAACACCAACCACGCTACCTCTGCTGCCAGCCACCACCACCACCACCAACTCTCCCTATCATTGAATCTCGTTAGTCCAGCACCACAACCACCTTAACCCTTGTTGAAAATCCTCACTCCATCCTCAACCACCACCCTCACTAATACCTTCGCCACCACACCGTCGTCATGACTATCATTGTACACCACTCTGCCCAAGCTTCCCTCTTTTGGTTATCCTTATCCCTTGCCTTAGTTTTTTAAAGACAAATTCTTAAGTCTAAATTATGTACACTCTTATTATAAGCGATACCCTAGTGATAGTGGAGGAGGAAGTGTAATTATTGTGTGCTTGGAGACCAAAGTCTCTTAAGTAAGGATACTTGTCGTAATTTGGGATTTTTGATTGCTAAGTATTATTTATGATTTTATGCTATAAAATGTTATTATAATCATGTGATTAAATGTATGGTTTTTACACTATGATATGACAATTGATATCGGATGATGGAAAAATAAGTAAGTTGAGAATTATGCAGTATCGTTGTAATAATATTCTATGTGGAAATCATCGGTATAATTGGGGATATAATATGGGTTAACAAGGTATGATAAGTGGGGATAATAAGGTATACAGTGATAAATAGAGAATTTAGATTTAATGTTACCAAAACATATAAGATCTACATGAAATAAGGGCATTTTGGTCTATATGGATTTAATATGGGAATTTAGGTATTATAATGTGTTATAGTACCTCAAATATTCTAATAAATTTATATGAAGTTTGTAGAGAAGTCGTGAATGGCCTGAGTTTAATAAAGTATGAATATGGCTTTAATTGGAAACAATAATCCTAAAACGGATTATCACATGTGTGAAATGGTAGAAAGTGAAATATCCCAAAACTTTAATTTAGAGAATTTTGACAAATTAAGGACTTTCTAGGGAAATTAATTAAATAAATTATTTTATTAAAATAAGAGGAGGTAATTACGGAAAAATCAAGAGGAAATTAATAAATAATTTATTTAGAAAAATTAGGGTGTTTTGCTAATTAAAATTGAATTTAGGAAAAATCTTTCAAAAATCTTAAATTAACCTAAAAAGGAAATTTAATTATTATTTTATTAAAATATTATTATTTTTAAATATCCCAAAATACTAAAATATTTTAAACACCTATTTTTCTTCTTTTCTTTTCCCCCCTCTTTTCTTTTCTTTTCTTCCTCTTCTTTCTCTTTTTCTTTCTTCCCTTTCTTTCCTCCCTCGCCAGCCGACCGGCCTAGTCTGACCTCCTTTCTTTTCTCCCTGGACCGACTGGCCACCCCCTTTCTTCTTCCTTTATTCTTCTCCCCTCGACCTTCCCTCTCCCCGACGCTAGACCCCCTCCACTTCCCAGTGCAGACACGCGGCCTTTGCATCGCCGCATGGCCGACCTGTCACCCCTACCCTCTTCCTTGTCATTTCCTTTCTCTTCTCCACCCAATCACGCCCTCTTTCTCTCCTCATGTGTTCTTCTCTCCCCCTTCCTTTTCCCCTTCCCAAGCTGTTAGGCCCTGCAAATTTGTAGGTCTGCATCTGTCGTGTACTGTTGGCTGGCGACCTGCACGCGTGCCGCCCACCTTCCCTCTTCCCCCTATGTTGTTTACCCTCATCCATGGCCTATAAATACCCTTCAACCACCCCCATTCAACTTTTTTTCTCAACCCAGAAATCTGCACCCTCTTATGCGACACCGCCTGTTGTGTCACTGCCGTCCAACACTGCTGCCCAAACCACCACCTAAAATACTCCCTACACTACCCTCCATCGAGCTATACCCCTCACCACCCTCAATCCTCCCTACACAAGCTGCCTTAGCTATGCAAAGTTGGCCATTCGATCAACCTTAATCCAACCACCGCGGCCCTTTGCACCGTCGTCCGCCGGCATTGCCGCCGCAACCACCACTCCCTCTACCCTCCAAAATCACCATAAGAACCTCCCTTACTTTCCCCTTCCTTCCTTTTCTCCTACCTCCCTCTCCTACTCCCTTCCTCCCTCTCCACCATTCTTGGCCACCACACCGTCGCCGCCTCTGGCTGTGCACCACCACTTCAGCCCTCTCAACCTAGGCATCCTCCACCACCTCAAATCCCCCTCTCATTCCTCCTCTCCTACCCTAAACACCCCAATTTCCACCCTTCTTCCCATTTTCCCCTGCTGCCACCGCCGGTCACCACCAACCCTAGGTGATACCCTAATGCTTAAAACCTTACTTATGATGTCATTATCCTTTTTTACTTATATTGTGTTATTATCCTCATCCTCATCATCATCATCATTATTATTATTATTGTTGTTGTTGTTGTTGTTGTTGTTATTTTTATTATTATGATATCATGACTATTATTTTTATTATTATTAAATGTAGCCTCGGGATATTTATCCCATTATTATTAAGGGGTCAAAACCCTATTTTATCTATTATTAAAATTATCCTTATTTTTATTAATATCATTATTACTTCTATTATTCACTATAGAAAATTAGGCTTTTAACGACCAACAAATTTCATTGTTAATGGCCAAAATTTGGTCGCTAATGTCAATAACAACTAAATAAATTGTTGGTCGTCGGTGGTCGTTATTGCTCCCTTGCTAAAGGCTTTAACGACCAATCAAAAGTTTGTAGTCGTTAAAGCAATAACGACGACATATAATGTTGGTCGCTAAAGCAATAGCGACGGCTTATAATGTTGGTTGATGTAAGCAATAACGACGGCTTATAATGTTGGTCGCTATAAGTAATAGCGACAACGTATAATGTTGGTTGTTATAAACAATAGCGACTAAAAAAATATATCATCATAAATAATATTGGCGATCAATTTTTTTTTGTAATTAAATAAATAAATAATCATCACACCAATACCGACTAATTTTTCCTTCACTACTAAAATCCATTTGTTATTAGCGACATAATTTATTAGTCGCAAATGCCATAATTATATATTCAAGAATATAAATTTCAACATTTTTCTCAAACCCTGCACCTATATATATATCCATTACAATCTTCTCAAACCCTGTACCTATATCCATATATATCCCTTTTAACACATGGATATAATTTTCTAAATACCTGCCTACAAACATTCAACTAAATATTCATACAAATAGTTTGTATGAAAGATCTGGTACAAAAAAATATTTGATCAAATTTAAATATATTACAAAAGAACTATAGGATATCATTGTATTATACAAATATCATGATAAGAAGCCACCTAAAAATTAATCGTTCTATTCACCGAACCTAATAAACTTAGTTAGCTTGTCAAAATGAGTTGGATCTGCAACAATAGAAATATAAAAATAATAATTAATATAAGTATCAAATAAACAATGACATATCATATTAAAAGAAAAAAAATATCACACCAAACAATAAAGGTGAGTCCTTTCACTTGCATTTTTTATTGGTAAAATTGTTATCTATCATTTTATATAATGCTGATATGATGATGTGTTTATATATCTTCATGGTTGCAAGTGTTATAGGAAAACTTGTGGCTATGAAACTCTTCAAAGCCAAGAAATGAGTTATTTGTTAACAAAGTTCTCTAATTTAATTAGCACTTGACCAATCATGCACCAGAGATTACCAAGATATTTGACACAATAAGAGCCCAACAAAACATCATAACACAGAAAACATATACAGGGACATCCTAAAACAATATCAACTCACAAACATGAGATGCAACTTAGAAACTCCAAGCAAGCATTACAATAATCAAATTAGAGAAAGTGAAGCATAGACAGACCACTTTTCATATGTCCGACCATACAGATAAGTTGAATATTAAAAAGTAGCAAAAGGAAGAAAAAGATTATTCGAAGGACGGATAATTTTCCACGGAACCCTGAATACATATTTAAGGTATTATGGGAATAAAATATTATACTATATTATTTTCTGAGATAATTCTTGGTTTTCTGCTGATGGATTTGGGGTTGAGAAGATGTTCGAGTCGTATATAAATTTGACAAGAACAAAACAAAAAAGACAGGTCACTAGGTTAATCGATTGATGTAGGGAAATTATTTCAGTTTGAAGCAGCAAAAACAAATCTTTGATTGCAGAGAGAATCATTCTTTGTGGTTCTCAAGATCCAAAGCCAACGTACCTTAACAATGAGTAATACAGATCTATGTGTTGAAGCAGCACCGAAGAGGCAGGCTACTGCTTCAAGAGGCAGACTCGAGAGGTAGGCAGCGAGCAGGGGCATGTGATAATGGTTGGTGTCGAAGATTCTTGCGAGGCAGAGAAGACACGTCGAAGGAGAGAAGATTCATAAGACACAAGCAGGGAGAAGATAATTACCCAATGGTCTGATCAAGAAATAATTTTCCCTGACCCAGCAGAATAATTTTACTTCAAAAAAATTTTTCCCCATGCCAAACATAAAAGAAAAGGAAAATAATTTTCCTTGTATTTTTTACACCTGTTTTACCCCAATACCAAACACAACCTAAGTATATTTTTTTAGTGATTTCTTCCAACAATAAGTAGAGTTTTCATATAAGTTTATTTTTTAAATTCATCCCATTAGACTAATCAGCTACTATTATATTATGAAATTGATTTCAGAAGTCAGAGGATTAGAAGGCCAAAACAACATTGATGGACAATTTTTTAGTAATTGGTTCATCAATGAAATAGAAGCCATTGTTTAGGAAATCTTGTGGATGTGAAGAATGATTAGTATCGTCTTTTTATTTAATTTATCTTGGTCTAGTATTCTAGGTTTGGAGTGAATGTGAACAATTACTTGGATTTGTGGGTGTTTTATTCGTCTAATCTGGCATCTTGCCAAATAATATGGTTTATCTTAATATTTGGTAGAATCTTTGTGATGATGGTTCATCTTTGTCATTCTTTTTGGTTTAGTATTTTATTATAGTAGTTTTTTTATGGGTTATAAAGTTGTGATCTTGATATACAAAGTGGCAGCTAAGGTAATGTACTATCAAGGTTCTTATTATAGTAGTTTTTTCAATTTCATTAGTTAATGTTTTTTGGTATATGATGATTAGTTAAGTTATTTTTACTCATCTTCCTTCTCAATATGGTAGCTAATATGTTGCCATCATCAGCTGTAGCCTACTATGTTTGTTGCTTCTTTACTTTTGGCGCACCAGTAAAGGTATATATTATAAGTTTATTTTTTGTTTCTAAAATTGTCTTTACTTGAACTAATATCAAAACTACCCATTAGAAAGATATATATATATATATATATATATATATATATATATATATATAGAAGAAAAAAATAAAGGTAAGCACTCATCAATTGTATTTTGACCTATTTATGTACAATTATTATAATTGTCAATGCAAATATAGGTATTATTCTATTTTTAATTTAAATTAACAAAAAAATTATTAATAGAATAAGTCATACAAACTACCTTCTTATTTTTTATTCCTCAACTGCTTCCGATTTCTTTAAAATTTCCCTTTCCTATTTAACTTGGGTTTCTACATTTACATTTGCCTAGCTATAGAAATAAGGAACCCAATGCCTTCTATAGAATATATATGCAGTTGAGTTTTCTTTTTCTTCTATACTTAACTAATTTTCTTAATCAAACATGAGAGCAAAAACAATATATGATATACTACAATATAAAGCAATCATGTGTCAATGTGATATTGGAATTTATATATATATATATATAAGGTTAATATAATATCCAAAATGAATCAAATTAAAAGATGTATGCAACCTTACTTTTGTTAGTAGAGGAAAAAATCACTTAAAAGCCCCAAAAGTGTTTCTAGCGTATTCATCCATCACACATGCACCCACAATAAGAAGTTAGAGTAGTTTTTTTGGAACAAAAGGTAGGTATGTTTCCTAAAGATGAGATTTCCTTGGTGCGTATCCCTAGAGTACCTCATTTTGGTTTCTGCTCAATCAAGCATATACCACATAATTAACCCATCTAAATCAATCATACAACACACACATATTCAATTCAGCAGATAATCTAGCATAATCAAAGCTAATTCATAGAAATTTAATCAAAACAAAAGTTAAGATTTATGATAATTTATACCAAATAATATCAGCCACAATAGGGTGGATAAAGGGCACGGGAGCTTCGTCAAAGGTCAAGGAACTTCTGTCAATGGTGGACGTTGTTGGAGGTGGCCAGTGGTGGCGTCACGGTGGTGTAGTGGAAATGGCGCTGGAGCAGGGTCGAGCGACCCATTCTGCTTCCCTGTTCGCACTGCTCGTCCGACCATAGTTGCTGCTGCCGTCGTCCAGTGGTTGTGTTGCAGTGGTGAGGTAGTGACCGAAGAATGCACGCAGAGGTAGGAAAGGGAAAGGAGAAGGGAAGCAGGGGGCTGGGCCTCAACGGTGGAGAAAGCAATGGGAAAGGAAGAGAGAGTAGGAAAGAAAAGGGGGCGGGGGCTGGTCGTTGATTATTTTTGTTAAGTATCTAAAATATGATAATGGATAATTTTATCTGAATTTTATTTAATAAAAACCATTAGGTAAAGATCCAAGAAATAAATTTTCTTTTTATACAAATTTAAGTGAATAATAATAATTTAACATATTTATAAAAATGTCATCTGTAAATGAAAATGGGAAAAAATAAAAAAGAAATCATAAAGATGGTGTAGAAATTTTAAATATAAATTTTTTTGAAAATCTCATCGATCTCATAAAAATAAATAAATTCATAGACGTAAATATTTTCTACAGATAAAATTTATTAAAATTTTGCCACTATAAAAAAATATAAATATATATTAGACTTAAACGCCTTTAACGACTAAAAAAATTAACGATTAACAACTAAAAATTACATTGGTCACTATAGATATACCAATAACAATGAATTTTAATGGTGGTCATTAATAATATATCAATAGCGACTAGAAAAAGTTTTGGTCGCTAAATTGGTCGTTGATGCACCAGTTTCTTGTAGTGATTATTATTATTATTTGTGTTAGTCTTAGTATATTATTACTATTATTACGATAAGTATTATCCTTAGCAATATTATTATTTTTGTTAATATTACTATTATTATATTATTATTTTTATTACTAACCCTATTATTAGCGCTAACCTTAATAATACTAGGGTTTCTATTACTATTACTATTACTATTATTATTATTACTATTTTTTCTACAACTAGTATTATTGCTATTATTAGAATTAATAAAGCTATTAACTTTAATAATATAAATATAGCTATAAATACTTATCATGAACCTATTTTGGCTAGCAATAACCTAGTCGGCTAACTTGAGAATGAAAACCCTATTTTTTTTAACTTGTAAAGTTTCTTTTAATAATAGTAACCCTAATATTAGAATAAAGTAGGAAATAATAGTATTTTTGGTAGAAGAAAAATTAACCCTTAGTTTTTTCCTCTTATAGATGAACCCAGTCAAAATCCCAAGGAGGCGTAGGAGCATGCTCCAAGACCAGTGTCGTGTTAGGTGAGGATGTAGTTAAGGCTCCCTATGTGTGTGTTATGTGGCTTGTATGCCTTGTATGCCATGTACCATGTTATGTTGTGTATCTTATGATTATTATAATTGTTTTATGTGTAGTGCAGCTTGGAGTTGAGGTAAGCTTATATGGCTTTCTTATGGCATATGTATAATATGTATATATTGTGCTTATGATATTATGTGATGTGGTCTTCTAGGACATGCATGCTAGGATATTAATATAATGATATGGGGTGAAAGGATGAAAAAATAAAAAGGGGAAGTGAGTTGACTAAGGGGAAGTGAGTTGACCAAAGGACATGGAATTGACCTAATTATCTCATGATCCATGAGGGGCAAATAAAAGGGGATTATGAACAAAATAAAAGAGTGGGTGAACTTTGCATGGGAGTTTCTAGGGTTTGCATGGGAATTCTAAGGCTTGCATGGAAACTTTGGGGGTTTGCATGGAGTGGATGGAGTCTGCATGGGGATGACATTTACGTGTGAAAAGTTATCTTGGGGTGTAAATATTACGTGGGTTAGTATAAGGGTGCACAAGAGACTTGGCTAGGGTTTGGGAAGAAAACCCTAATTTGAGGCGGTTGTGAAGGTAAAAATAATTGAGGTTGAGTGGAGTATGGGATGAGAGTGAAAGAATGTCATGTGTAAGGTAAGTATGGGTATCATGGGAAGGAAAGGATGAAAGGTGAGAAATGAAGGGGGTGACATATGGAAAAGAAGGGTGCTAAGGTTTGGTGTGACCAACTAGGGTTTTGTGGTCACACGTGTATTTGGGGAGTAAAGTGAAATGATGGGGGTTGAATCTAAGGGAGATAATGTGTGAGGTGTTAAAGCAGCCCTAGTTGTGTGAGGCGGAGAAGGATGGGCCACATAGGCCCAATTTGGGGTGTCAGGAGAAACCCTAGGGTAAGATAGTGAGTGAGCTTGGATGCCATAAAATAGTAGGCCTTGACCCACATCTTACGATTTGGGCCTCCAGGGTGAGTAAGTGGAAGAAGGAAAGGATATTGGGGTGTGTTAGGAGGTGCAGAAGTCTCAAAATATGGGATGGGCCCTCTTGGGAGGTTAAGAGTAGATGGAGTGTGATATGCATGTCTAGGGTGAAAATTGTTGAATAAGACATAGTAAGACACTAATCATTTAAAGTGGAAGATTATGGAGCCGAGACCAGATCGATCCACTGGCATAATAGTGGCCAGGTGCCGGGTACCCTGGAGACCGATCCGCCGGCATATAATAGTGGTCAGATGCATTCTACCCTGTACATTTTTGATCCACCAACTATAATAATGGGGTATCCCTAGCTTAATAAACCAAACTTTGAGTATGATAAGACCTAGAAAGACATGAAGTACTTATAGTGAAATACCATGAGAGTCGGAACCAAACCGATCCACCGGCATAATAGTGGCCAGAAGCATTTTGTGCTAGAGACCAATCTACCGACAATAATAGTGGTCAGAAGTGTTCTTCTCTGTATGTTTCCGATCCACCAGCTATAATAGTGGAGTTCCCATACTTGCATGGATTGACAAAGAGCATGGTGTAAGACGAGTATTGATGAGAGAATAAAAATAATCAGTTATCCGGACTATAACTTGGCCTTTGTTTATCTGTAATGATTGTATGCTGCTTATGTGATCATGCTTGTGTTATATGCCTTTTTGTGTTGGCCTTAGATTCATGGTTACCTTTCTCAGTACATAGCATACTAACCACCCATTTCATGGGTGCTTCTCATTCCCACGATTAGAGGTCCCTATGGAGTTTGTGCAAGTAGATAATGCTATTTTCGATGCCTTCAATGCTTACGTGGCATTGGACGGGGCTGAGAGTTGAGCTTGAACTTGGCCTAGGGATCAAGAGCGACGTGACCAGATTTACTTTTTATGTTCCTTTATTTTGTATTTGTTTATTCAGACTCATTTTATAGTAATGTAGCTTTTATTCCCTTTAAGGAATTTTAATTATGTACTTTTGGATTGTAAACCCTTTTCCGCGTACTCTAATTTCTATCTTTGAACATTTCAATGCTTTTATGAAACCTTAATTTAAGTTTGATTTATGATGGTTGTTAATCTCTCTTTAGCCTTGTAGTTAGTATGAGACCAGTCGACGCCAGGCTTATACTAATCAAGGCGGTAATATTCCCGAAATTCACAAGTTTGATTTACTTGCTCCCATTAAACCTTATAATAAAACGAAATTTTTTTATAGTGAATTTTGGGGTGTTACGGATTGAAACACAAAAATTCGGATATGTTGTTAGTATGGGTGTTTTGGGAATGTGTATTGAATCTGGTAATTGTATGATCCCTTCAAGAAAAGTTATAACGTACTTATAAAATTAGGTTTCATAAGCTCCAAGGAATAGTAACTCTTGAGATCGGGTTATTATCGTATGTGCAAGACCTTAGAGTTAGGCCTTGAAATTAGATTATATTGATAATAATAATAATAATAATAATAATAATAATAATAATAATAATAATAATAATAATAATAATAATAATAATTGAGGAGGAGGTACTAATTTTGGTGGGTAAAAGAGTGATAGAAGAAGACTTATGATACAAGAGTGAAATTAGGGTTTTCGGAGAATAAAAGGGTCTTAAACTTAAGAGAACGATCTTAGGATCTCTATGATGTGCTTTACCTACTTTAAATATGTTATGTACTTCTCAAATCAAACATGAATAAGACATTAATCATTTAAATTAAATGATCATGTGAGTCGGGCCGAGGTGTTTTATGGGTCTATTCAACCGGACGATAATAGTGGCTCAAGAGTGTTTTTTTCCTGAGATATGCATTGGTCTGATCCACCTAATTAATAATAGTGGGCCCTAAAATCAACATAAATATAATACGATTTGAGATAAGTAACCTAATGGATAAGATATTATTATTTTAAACTAGAAGAGTACATGAGTTAAGACCGACGTTGGATCTGTTCCACCAAATGATAATAGTGGCTCAAGTGTTTTCTCCTGAGAGGTGTTTTAGACTATTTCACCAATTTAAGAATAGTGGCCTGAGAGCATTTTGTCCGAAGGGGTGTTGGGTTCATTCAACCAGATGATAATAGTGACTCAAGTGTGTTGTCCCTAAGAGGTGCTTTAGACTGTTTCACCAGTTTAAGAATAGTGAGGTCCCTGAACACAACAAAAATGAAAGAATGAAATTGTTATATCTAATAAAGAGGCTTGGAACAATACCCACCTTATCATATTATTTGTGTTTCACATGTGTACTTATTCTATATTGTGAATATATGTATTTAATTGTATCCTTACTTGACGGTATTATCGCCTTACTCAGTATGTAGCGTATAGATCACTCTTTTCATAGTGTTGCTCATTCCCATGAGTAGATGACCCATTTGAGATTGTGCAGGTCATTGAGGACTTGCTAGAAGATGATGATGCTTATGATGGTCGGAATGGGGCGGAGTGATTATGTCATAGTTGGGGTCTAAGAATTGAAGAGTTATTTTATCCAATTCTTGTTTTAAAACCAGATAAACTTTGACTTTTTCTAGGATATTTACTTATGTATTTTGATCTCGTATTCGAAATTATCCAAAACTCTTATTATGTTTATGAATTCCCGGTCTATGTTTATCATGCATGTGTTCTAAATTGTTTTACCTTGTAATTGACGTGAGGATGGTATGTAAGCCAGATTTATGTCAATTATAGTGGTAATATCCGGTATATTGGTTATAAGCTTCCATTTCAAAATAAAAAAATTTTTGATAGTAAAATTTGGGGCATTATATATATAATTCTTCAATCAGTTCCATTTTTATTTACTTGAGGAGAGATCAATCAACTTAGAGACACTAAGGTAGTCCAATCATACTGGTGCACCAAGGCATTATAGTATCCTACAGACTATCAACCCAAAGACACAAATGTACTTTTGTTGCGTTGGTACACAAAGGTAACACATTACCCCTATAAGCTTGTAGAACTAAATAAAGTAAGATACAGGGCCTAGTTGGGGCAGTAAGGAACATCGTCAATGTAATACCCCAATTTGAGCGAAGTGTTATAAGGATTGATTTGGCTACTTATATCAACATGATATACCATCCTTTTGGTGATTCCGTCCTAAGAACTTCATAGTTAAGCGTGCTGGCCGTGGAGAAATTTTAGGATGGGTGACCTTCTGGGAAGTTCTAAAAATTTCTCGGAAAGTGCGTGAGTGAGGACAAAGCATGCTGAAAGGACTCGTGTTGATCTGTGGGGCCAGCCAATCAATCCGAAAGCACTTCAAGGTAGCCCCTCGCGTGGTCGTGTCCACTCGGGGTGTTACAAATAGTATCAGAGCGAAACCGCGACTGTGAGCTGATCTTGGACGAGCCAGTCAGTCACCTAGCGGGACGATTCTTGGGATGAGCTATATTGAGACAATCATTGGTTGAGGCGCAACGAGGACGTTGCGTTCTTTGAGTGGGGGTGAATGTAATACCCCAATTTGAGCGAAGTGTTATAAGGATTGATTTGGCTACTTATATCAACATGGTATACCATCCTTTTGGTGATTCTGTCCTAAGAACTCCACAGTTAAGCGTGCTGGCCGTGGAGAAATTTTAGGATGGGTGACCTTCTGAGAAGTTCTAAAAATTTCTCGAAAAGTGCGTGAGTGAGGACAAAGCGTGCTGAAAGGATTCGTGTTGATCTGTGGGGCCAGCCAATCAATCCGAAAGCACTTCAAGGTAGCACCCGCGTGGTCGTGTCCACTCGGGGTGTTACAGTCAAACATATAGAATCTACAGTGGGTTAAACCACGTAATTAGGGTAGAGACTTCTAAAGATCCACCATTTTTGATCTTAAGGTCTTTCACTTTAAGTATTAGTATTTTATTAAGGCATCCACGAAATTGCATATAAATCACATATATCTTATTTTTATATTTAACCATTTTACTCATTTCAAATTATTTCAATACAAAAATAAATAAGGTTATTACCAAGGTCAATCATAAAAAGTATACTAAGGCTAATCCTAGGCTCAATTATTAAATTTTGGGCACATTAGGTAAAAAATGACCAAAATTCCCCTAAAATCAAAATTACCACATTAACATCCTCTTCAATTATTAAATTCATTTCATTTATTAAATTATCATAAAAAGGATAATGTAATGAGTAAATTAATTTATCATGTATTTAAATTATGAAATAAGCATATGACCATTTTACCCTCATTCAAGATTTTGCATATAAAACCCTAGCATGTATATCTCTTACATCTAGAAACACATAATCTCATGTTGTACAATTTATAATACACATTAAACATGCTTGTCAATATAAATATCATAACACACCCAAAATGACCAAATTAACTTTAGGGTAGACATAATAAATTATTATTCCGTAAATATATCTAAGCATGCACATCCTATCATTTTCCACGTACATGTCATACATTATCATAAAAATCATTTTACCATAATTTTGTACCCGAAATATTTTATATATGATAACATGCTATTTTTACCGATTTTTATGATATAACAAAATAATACATAATTATGACATAATGCATCATGCGTAACATATTTCAAACACAAAAATCTTAATGTGCTATCATGCGATGTCTGACATTTTAGGAAAGTATAAAATTTAACAATTTTCCAACAAGTACACATTATTAGTATCCTACCAAAAATTATGAGGCCCCACTAATCAAACTTTCATACCTAAAAACAATACAATAATTACCGAATTAATTTTTAATAAATAAAATAATAATTAAAATATTAAAATAATTATTTTTTTTAAATTAAAAAAATACCCTTACATTTAAAATAGATAAAAACATTTTAAAAGAAAATTTCTCACGCTACATGCATGGTATGAGCTTATACACGAAGAAGGGCCTTGTTTGGTTTGGATGAGGAGGAAGGGTAAGGAAGGGCTCGGTTGGAGGTTAATAGATGTGGGTGGTATGGTGGGATGGGGACTGCGATGGGGGAGGAGATGATGATGGATGGTGGTGATGGGCTCGAAAGGGGAAGCACATGAAGGAGGGAAAGGAAGGTAGTGTGGATGGGAGGTAGCTTGATTGGGTGGTAAATGGATGAGGATGGGGAGGTGCTAGGCTGTTGCAGGGATGGGCGCCGAAAGAAGGGGTGAAATGGTAGTTTTTTCCATTGCCTAGGGGAAGGTTATAGAAGAAGTAACCATAGTTAGGGGGTAGGGAATGTCATAATTTATCATAGGGGAGGAAGAGAGAGAAAATAAGGTGTAACAGGGAAGAGGGAAGAGGGAAGATGAAAAGAAGAAGAAGGAGAAGAGGAGGTCAATGTTGGTAAAGGCAATGGTGATAGTGGGAGGTGTTCATTGATGGTTTCTGTGAAACCAAATGGAGCCAAGAGAAGATGGAGAAGGGTAGATGGATTAGTTGTGTAAGTTAATGTAGGGGAGAGTTGGCACATAATAGGGTTGTGTTTGGTTGAGGAAGAACAGAGGATGGTTCAGTTGTGGCTTGTTGGGTGGCGGGGAATCAAACAGGGCAGAGTAGGGGAGTAAGGGAAGGTTGTGAGGCTTACCGTGATGGTGAAACCTGACGGAGCAGAGAGGAGGGAGTAAGGGAAGGCCGCAAGGCTGGACTTAAACAAGGAAAAGAGAGAGAAGGAGGGGAAGGGCGATCAATGAAATCAAATAGGGTTGTGATGTTGGTTGTGTGTGTGTGTGAGGATTTTGGGAGGAAGGAGGCTAGCACGGTTGGAGATGAAACCAAACATGGCCAAGAGAGAGGGAGAAAGGGAAGAATAAAATGGGTGGTCGTGAGGGGTATGTTTCTGGGAATAACCAAACAATGAACAGAGAGAGGGAAGGGGGCACACGGTTGTATGTATATGTATAGACACACATACACATGGAGATAGGTTGTGAGGGGTATGGTGTAATGGACTAGGTTTTCGAACAAGAAAAGAGAGGGATGGAGTGTTGTGTTTGTGTGTATTATATAATTTCATGCAGACAGGAAAAAGGATAAGGTGATGGGAATAATTATGGGGAATGTTTTGACAGGTGAGGGGTATGGGTGTGTTGCGTGAGGTAAGGAGAATATAAGGAGAATGGTTATGGGAGGACAACAGGGCATGCAAAGGGTAAATTAGGGGGTAAAATGGTAGGGTATAGTAGGAATATTTTACTTTAGTTTTATGTTTAGTTTGGGCAGTTTAGGGTATCGAGTAACAAATATATCGGGAAAAAATAATCCAATTTTGTGATAAGTTTAATAAGAAGGAAAAAGGTAAAATAATATGGGAAAGAAAAGAACTTTAAACTCAATTATTTGGGTTATGGGTCAAAGGTTTTTAATAAAATAATTAGGCTAAGGTTCAAGTGCTAGTTTTGAATAAAAATACGAAACATCAAAAAACAAAGGTTATGAATTTTAGAGTGTTACAAGTTTCCCCTCCCCCCAAAGTGGTACTAATATAAGATATTTTTTATATATTTATTTTGATATATAAACTCATCTGGAATGAGTTTATTTATTTATTCCAAGCATGCTTACAATTAAGTCATTTTTTTCCTTCGTACATAAACCTTAAAAAATAAGGTTTTTTACTGTAAATATTTTATTTCATGCATACTAAATTTATCATATCAAACTGTTAGGAAGGAGGAACCCTTGGATTCTCGAAAAAAATTGAAACACCCTAAACTATGGCCTAGTAGGAGGGCGTTACACACCTCTAACTATATGAAGGTACCCGTTTACATAGCAATGCTAAATAGAGAAAAATAAAAATAATAGTATTAAGTTTATTATTGTATATTAAAAAAGGTACAACAAGACTTCAAATAAGGTTTTGTTCACTACAAGTCAAACTTGGAAAACATTACATATGCTTTTAGCATACTTGAACCATCAACTTATGAGAATTCACCATGGTGACTACTATATGAGTTAGAAAATTAGTCAACACATATGAATTTTATAGTTTCTTGGCAATTATAAACACATTTAGTAGCTACGCTACATTATGTATAAACATAAAGAGTATTGTGATTTTCTTTAGGTCTATATCTCAGAGAGAATGTCTTCTAAGTTCTTACTTACTTTATAACCTCAATCTCCTTTTTTCTCTCCCTAAGGCTGATAATATCATCATTTTCAACCTTCTTCATGGCCTCATTTTATATCCATGAAGGAGTATCAACACATATATACCATGGTATATTTAAATGGTTCACATGTGTCTACTCAAATTATATAAAAGGCATATGAAATTTTACATTTAATTGTTGGGGATCCACCAATGTGAACACGTAGGACCTAATTTGATATAATTAGAAATTCCAAGATTTAATAGAAAAAAAATCTAGAGTAATAATTAGATAAAAACAAACTATAATTTATGGTTTTAATATAGGCACTGGTTAAAGCGAACTTTGGAGCTAGCTTAAGTAGAATATTCCTAGAGGGGAACCCTATATTGTTTTAGGAGATTTAAAATTCATCCTTGCACAACATGAGAAATTTTAGTGGGGTGGGGGAAGTTGCTGACATAAAGGATTTCTGAGGTTCTATCCAAGAATTATGCCTAATTGATATTAATTTTTAGACTGTAAGTTTACATGGACTAATAAAAAAATAGATTGATAAAAATTATTGTAATCTGGATCCAATATTAGGCAATGTTGAAGGGATAAAATCTTTCCCTCATTCCCATGCATTTTTTTTGATGCACCTATTATCTCTTGTCACTCACCTATGTTGTTAATCTAGGACAACCTATAACTACCACAAAAAATGACCCTTTTGATTTTTCAATTTGTGGACCAAAGAAACTAGCTTCATGGGCTTGGTTCATGAGATCTAGAGTTCACTAAGCAGAGGAAATATTACTCTATATTTCCAAAGAAAACTAAAACTCCTCAAACCTTGATTAAAACAACTTAATGTTTGAAATTTTGGAAGTATTATTGCAATAGTACTTGATGTAGGATCTCATAGAAATTCAACACCTATTACAATATGACCCTCTCAACTCTCAACTAATAGAAGATGAAAATAAAGCTCTTCAAAATCTCCACCATCTTTCTATATGTGAGGAGAGGTTTTCAAATAGAAATTTAGAATTCAATGGTTGGTTTTGGGTGATAGAAATACAAAATAAAATAAAAATCATGTAATAGTGAAGGGTAAACAACATAAGATGTAGATCCTTAGACTTCAAGATCAACAAGACCATATTATTTTTTATCCAAAGCAAATTCAAAAACTTTTTTATCCAATTCTATAAGAACCTTCTGGGATCCTCTATTAGTTCTAAAACCTAAATACATAAGGATGCCCTTTAAAGAGGAAAAACCTTAACCATTAAAAAAATAAAAAGCTTATTACTCCTAGTAAGTAAAGATGAGGTTAGGAAAGTGATCTTTGAAATGGGATATGATAAAGCTCCAAGACTTGATGGTTATGATGCCTATTGTTACTAGCATTGCTAGAGTATTATTGGATATCATGTCTGGTAGGTTGTCTGGGAGTTATTTTGTTCTTGTTGGCTACCTAGAAATCTAAATATTGCTACTGTGAGTCTAATTCCTAAGGTGGATGCACCCTAGTCTGTTGAGAATTACATACCCATTGCTTATTGTAAAATCCTTTACATAATTATTTCTAAGGTAATCACCAATAAAAAATAATTTGTCTTAGATTCTATTATTGATAAGTCTCAAGATGCCTTTGCCAAGGGAATAAAAATCAAAGATAACATTCTCTTGGCTCATGAATTGGTGATATGATATAATCAAAAACATATTTATCCTAAATGTGTATTGAAATTAGATTTAATGAAGGCCTATGACTCTATGGAATGATGTTTTGTTCAATAAATTCTACAGGACTTGGGGTTGTCCTTGAAGCTTGTTAGGCTTATCATGTAATGTCTTTCAACTACCAACTATTCCATTATATTTAGAGGAGTTCCAAGCCTACCATTTACTGCAAAAAAGGGATTAAGACAAGGTGATACCCTTTCACCTTACTTGTTTGTCATTATTACTGAGTACTTTCATCAAATGCTTCAAGGTGTATGGAAGGATTCAAATTTCATTAACCATTAGAAATTCCATAAAATCAATACTAATGATGATCTAATAATGTTTTCAAATGGAAGTGTCGATTCTATTCTCAAGCTCTTAGATACTTTTTGATACTTCTCTATCATATCTAGCCTTGAGCTAAATAGACATAAAATTGTTTATTTTTGTGGTGGTATTCATCCCCCCCCCCGTAAAGAGCCAAATCCTCTCTACTTTGCAAATGTAGGAGGGTACACTCCCAATATCCTATCATGGGGCACCTTTACCCAGTAGCAAATTAACTATAACCTAATGTTCTCTACCGATTGATAAGATTACAAAGAAGCTTAAGATTATGACGTATGAAATTTCTTTCATACTTTGGCATACTCAAAACTAATGGTGTGGTCGTAGCTGACATGCAATTTAAACCCTCTTGTTGTCAATTATAGCATTGGTAAATAAGGGTATCAATCTAGGCTGGGGATTGAGAGAGCTCACCTCTATTTAACTAGATTAAATTAAAAATAAAAATAAAAATAAAAATTCCTAAATAACACAAAATAAATAAATAAATAAATAGAAAAAAATACTAATGGGGGTTATAAAAATAATAATAATTAAAGGAGTAAATAAAATAAAATAAACTAATAATAATAAAATAATAGGAAACCATAGTTATGATAAAGATGCTAGGGAAACCAAAATCTACCACTAGATTAGGTCAAAATATAATATTAATTTCTAAGTCATCTTTTAATCATGAGAAAGAGATCGACCAAGTTGTATACCAAAAGTAGGTCCATATACCTTATATTACTTCCCTTAATTAATTAATATGACAAATCGCTAATATTAACCCTATTAAATACTACGGTATAGCAACAACAAGCGGCTCCTATATTTAACTAGATTTAATGCATTAAGTGTAATTGGAAGACTGTCAATCTAAGTACCCAAATTAGTGCATAAAGTATGTCTAGCTGTATTTTCTTTCCTTGACCCACACATGTCTAAACATTTTATTACTTCGATTAGAATCACAAAACTATTAGGTAAATTGTTATCTAACCTAACTCCAATTTATACATATAAATTCTAGTATATTTAGATGGCCACCTAGCAGGTAAATAATCCTACATACTGTCACTTATGAGGAAACCAAAACAAGCCATGCACCAAATAAATTATACTTGATAGAATTATATATATAAACGATAGCAATTAACATAGAGTCAAGGAACAATCTCATGAAACAAAGAAAATAAAATTATATCTCAAACCCTAATCCAGGGTTTCAATTTATTTCCTAGCAATAAATAATCAGTCAGCCATAATTATACAATTAATTACACAGAAATGTATATATATATATATATAATATAAATTAAAACAAGAGAAATAAATAACCGAAATTAATTTTAAATAAAAGATCAAGAATTTATTTAGATAAAAATTAATTTTATCTGAAATAAATTTTACCGGTATTAAACTTCCTCTAATTTTTTTCCTTATGGGCGCCTTGATTTCTGTGCACTTATTCTTTTTCTTTTTCCTTCCGGCTGACTGCGGACGGGGCACTTATGCCTGGCCTTCCGTGCGTTGCCTCAAAGTCCGTGCTTCGTTTCCATGCCGCCCTACTATTGTACTCTCGTCTGACTGCCGCTGTGCAGTTTTTTTTTGTCCTTCTCTCTGCGGCTCTCCTTTTCTACGTCCGAGCCTCTGAAGGCTCTACCGTATGCCCCCTTTTCCCAGCCTTCGACCGCGTCTCCTGATGGCTCCTCTCGTTGTTCCTCCTTCGTTCTTTTCGTGTAGCTCTACCGCTCTTCTCCTCTCTCCTTAAGGATGGAAATTTTTCCCGCGGGTTCGGGGTCCCGTCGGGGATTCCCCGTTCGGGTTCGGGTTTGGGGAGAGAATTCGGGGATTGGGTTCAGGTTCGGGGATTCTTAACGGGGATTTTTTCGGGGGCTGGGCGGGGACGGGTTTGGGGTCCCCATCCCCGAATTCGCCCCGAAATTTTTTTATATATATTTATATATATATATATATATATATATATATATATATATATATATATAATTTTTTGATAGAATATAAATTAAAAATATAATATAAAAAATAGTTTGAGGATCGGGGATCGGGTATAAAGTCGAGTTTCAGGGATCGGGTCGGGTTTTAAGAACGGGGAATAAATCGGGGATCGGGTCAGGTGTGGGGATTTGATACCCGCGGGGATCGGGTCGGGGAATCCCCGATAAAAAAATAACGGGGATCGGGTCGGGTTCGGGGATAATTTTTTTTATCGGGTTCAGGGATGGGGATGGGGATGGGGTCCCCGTCCCCGACCCACCCCGTTGCCATCCCTAGCTCTCCTCTATTTATTTCGTGCGGTGCCTTATAATTTTTTTTTTTCGAGCCTTTCTTTCCACGTCAGCCCTGTTGTGGCTGACTCTCTCTTTTTGTTTTTGCGTCAGAGCCTCCCTGTCAGCCCTTATTTCTTTTCGTGCGGCTCTGCCTTTTTATTTCCGTCCGCTCGTTTGGCTTGCCTCCTGACGTGCGCTTATTTTTCTTATTCCGGGCCTTTGGGCCTTCGGCTCTTGGGCCGTTGGTCCAAAAGCCAATTCCTTTTTTATTTTTCTTTTATTTATAAATATAACCTGCAAAATAAAATTAAATAAATATCAATAAATAATATTATATTCTAAATTTACTTAATTTATATAAATTTAGTTTAAATAATAATATTTATACAATTATTACCACTTAAGCATAAAATCATAATTATTCACCTATATTACTTAAATAAAATACTAAAAACTAAGATTATAAGGGTATAAAATGTGTCAAAATATGAACTTATCAACTAATCAAATCTATTTTGTATAGCATTGGAAACTACTAGAGTCAATAGTTTGTATTGCTCAAGAAAATTATCCAAACCATTGAATCCCATTGTCAATCCTTTCTTTGGTCGGTCTTTAACTCTATTTCCAAAAGGGCATTGATATCTTGGAAAATTGTATGTACCCCAAAGACATAAAGTAGTTTAGATATTTATGACATGTAGCTATGGAATACAACTGCTATAGGAAAACTTCTTTGGCATTTATCCAAGAAAAAAAAATACTCTGTGGGAGAAGTGGTGCCATGAATATTACTTCAAACACAGGGATCTTTGGTCTATAGGTCATACTAATAGTTTCTCTTGGGTTGTGAAAAAGATTCTAGGACTATGATCTCTCTTAGCTCTATTTATTCAGCATTCTCAAAACACAATTACTGATGGTAAAGGAAAATATAGCATTTTCGTCGCTATAACCTCATTAGAACTAGTGGCCCTCTTGTGAACTGGAGTAAGGTTGTTTGGCAATCCATTGTAATTCTAGGGCACCAATTTATTTTATGGCTTGCTTCTCATGAACATTTGGTCACAAAAATGTTCCTCACATAGATAGGATATCAGACAGATGTAACTTGTAGCCTATGTGACTCAAAGGAAGAAACTTTGGATCACCTCTTCTTTGCATATAAGTATGTAAAAGTGATTTAGCAGGCTATCATTGATGTCTTTGGTCTAGGCCACATCACACATCATTGGAGGAGTGAGCGTGGATTTCCCTATAGAGAAGAAGACCCAAGAAAAACTTAGTGGTTTTGAGATTACTTCTTACAGTCGTGGTGTTTCATGTTTGGAAGGAAAGGAACTCTCGAGTTTTTTTTGCAGCAACAATGGCTAATCATGCATCTTTTGTGACTGATTATCCATGATGTTGCTTGTAGAATTACTAGTGTTTCAAACTGTACGATTTTTACTATTTTTAGCATCTTTTGTTGATAGTATCCAGGTCTAAGTATCTGTAGTAGTTTTTTGTTTGAGACCTTGTACCGAACACTCATTTTTGTTTAGAAATAACACTAATTTACTTACCCAAAAAAAATTAGAGAAAATCAAACGATATTACTAATGAGTGAATAAGATAAATACAAGATGAATTAGGAATCAATCACTTAATACTTCCAAGTCTCTAAATAATTTAGAAAACTGATCGGGGATTATCACCTATATTCCGTCAAAGAAGAGAGGATAAATATATATAGAGATTTGGGAAAAGATGGTGAAAATAAATGTATATTGGCTATCTCATAACCAAACTACCAGATCCAATGAGTTAGCTAGACCCACTGCTAGGATCAAATAGTAAGCCGGACTCCAACTTACAAGCCCACCTTGTACTCAAAACTAGTTTCTTGAGGCTTTGCCCATTATATGGGGCTTTATAAGCCCTTAGATTAGTTGATTACCATGTGTATTAGTGCCATCTCTCATTCTTCCCTCTCTTATATTCAACTCCCTATAAATAGAGGGATCTCCCTTTTCACTCCCTCTTAGCTATTATTCCCAACACATAATAAGTAATACATTCTCTTTTTCTCTCACCTCTCTATACTTCCTCTCAAACACCCTTACCCCCTCACCCCCTTGGTCATCTATCTTGCTAAGATATATGATGATGTTTGTGGGGATCTTTACAAAAAGTCATGTCTCTCTATAGCACAAAAACACCTCGGCATGAAAAACTCGATTCACCTCCTTAGGTTGAATTTTTAGGTTGGACAATCGGGTGAGCCCAAATCTTTATCTCAAAACCATCATATGCAAATCATCGGTGGAATTAGGGTTGATTAAGTGGATCAGCTAAGGTGAGTCAGCTAGCATCACCATCTTAGAACTGTCGACTCAAGTCGTCGGTCAGATTAGGATTGGCCATAATCATTACCTATGAACCACCACCTAACCACCAACACAAATATTGTCACCCTGTCTGGTTATAATCGTTCTCTATTCCACGTGAAAAGCTTGGCCATCCCTGCCAGACTCCGTTCGCCATATCCTGTTGGATCAGTCCAAGCCTACTTATTGTACTAGCCATATGCCATCGAGTTAGTCTCTTCCTTGTTATGTCGGTCACCTAATGTTCCATCATGTTGGTCTCTCCATTTTCTGTCAGATCAGACTAGTTTACCATGTTTGGTAAGATAATTTACCTGATTTGTTCGGACCATATAAAAATAAATAAATAAATCATTTCGTCCATACCACATTGGCCATATCCTATTTGGTCGGCAATAATTATGTCACATCTTTTTAGACTCGGATTAAAAAACATGTCATCCCTACCTCTTTGGGCACATCCCTCGGATCCGCAGTAATCATGCCATATCTTTTTAGACTCAGACCAATACAACATGTCGTCCCCAACCTCATATTGGCCATACCCTGTAGGTGTCACCAACCACCTCCTTCAGGTCGGCTATAACTTCCCCGTCAGACGG
The DNA here is from genome assembly GCA_039764185.1 of Tamarix austromongolica. Lineage (NCBI taxonomy): Eukaryota > Viridiplantae > Streptophyta > Magnoliopsida > Caryophyllales > Tamaricaceae > Tamarix > Tamarix austromongolica. The sequence continues at coordinate 21,739,782 of CM077809.1, read as the reverse complement.
TCTTATTACGCTTGCGATATATTAGTGCAGTTAGTTATAATCAGTTGAGCCGGTAATACCTAGTTGGGTCGACCAATCTCTTTATCACGTCTGTCATGCCCCCAATATATCGGCTAAACCACCTCATCCCGTCAGTCATACCCAGTCTGGTTGACCAACCAACCTCCTTATCCAATCGGGCTGGCCTCATTCAGTCGGATTGAAGAAACGGCATGCCTCACCGTAGGCCAAAAAAATAAACAAACCATGGTCTTCAGAATCTTGTCTCTCCCTCTTCAGCTAGTACACCTCGTCCGTATCGACCGACTTTAATCAATGTAAATTCCGACACCAGCCAACCACTTTATCTGAGTTCCAAGGAATATCAAGGTCTCAGTGCTGATCTCAAGCCTAAACCCGTTTTTAATTTCCGTCGGTGTCATGTGTGATAGAACGATAGAAATGGGGATCAGAAACTCTCTATTCAACCAAGTCTCGTCTCGTTTCGGCTCTGTAAACTTATGTTGCAGGACGGATGAATCTCGACACTCAGTCTATATCATCTCTGGAGGAATCAGCCCTAGATTTCGTGGTTTTAGTGAAGTTAAATCTTGCATCGGCCGGCTTGTGTTCTGCATCTTCCTCGGGCATCGGTCTCAATTATCAAAATTCCTGGAATTCTGACATTCGTCTGATGTGTTGCTGCTACCTCGTCAGGGCCTCATACGTGCAAAACTTATGTCTCATAGGCGAAGCTTGTGTAGTCTTCTGTCTTGAGCTACTGGACAACAACTCCCGCAAAATTAGCTGCGCTAAAATGACGACCACCATTTGATGGATAAATTGCTTGCAATCCATCTTCCTTCATGTACCCAAAAAACACACACGGGCGATAGGAAGCTACCAATATATAATATAAGCCAAACCCTGTATTCTATGCTATGCCTTACCCAGCACAGACAGACAACATATAAGCAAAATTAAGACCCTTGCTTAGCCAGAAACCAAAGCAAGTGGATCCCTATATAACATCTGCGAATCACATCGATCTCCACGATCACGGTCCCAAACCCTGCTAGTGGCGGGGAAATAACTAAATACTAGGCTGCTATCTTTGTTGTTTTGAGTCACCATGAGCAGTCCACCTTATGTCAGAGCCAGAGGCTTCTGAATGAAAAGAGTTCCGTAAATAGAAATCTGAAAGCCCTGCGTCCTTTTGGCTGATTTGCTGTTGATTGACCATTGATAAGAACGGGTCTTGAGACTCGGTCTTCACAATTTGAGGTTGTGAATGGTGATGCAAGTCTCTGATCATGCTGTAGTTGTAAGAGGCAGGGAAGCCAGCAGGTACATCTTTGGATTTGGACGACGAGGCAGGAAAGAAGCCATCGGCTTTGTTAAACATAAGATTTGCTACAGCTCTGTCAAAGGCATTGGTTTCTGATTCAGCTACTCCTGCTGCTGTTCCTGATCTGAAATCCAAGTTTCTTAGCGAGGAAAATTTGAAAATCAAGGCACTCAACCAAACCAAGACAACAATTTGAAGAATCGAAAAGTTTGGTCAGATTGCGAAAATCATAGCAGGCATTGGCATTCACCCAAGGAATATCAGTCATAAGAGACATCAAATGAAGCTTAACAATGAGAGACGTGACTAACTTCACCCACATACCTACCTTGCCATTTGATTGTCAGATGCAAGTGGAGGATGGTCATTCAGTGAGAAGCCCGCATTTTGGCCACAGGTTGGCCCAAGTCCTTTCATGCTGCGGGCGAGGCGGTATAAGGAATCTCGAAAGCAGAGTCGAGTATTGTCATTCAGCTGGTTTAACAGGAGGGGGGGGGGGCGAAGAGGAAATAAAAGACGGAAAAAACAACAAAGTCAATTTCTGCGGAAACAAGCTATAGGCTTGTAAGCGAGGATGAAAAATTCGATTCTTATTTTTCACTTTACCTGTGTCATGACTGTCTCGAGTTGGTTCAGCACAGACTCTTCCATAGATATTTCCTTCATAAAATAAGGAACATATAAGTGATATTGTGCCACTTATTATACATTGCAAAATCAGTAATTAATATGAGGAACCGTCAAAAGACCAGATCAGAGATAAGACCTGTCAAGCAAACAACCCCACAAACGAAAAAAAGAACGAATAAGTACATTTAAAGGAACCGGTGAATCAAAGTTAGGCTAGCATAAACCGTTAGGTCCTGGTCCGATTAACCGTTTTAACAATAAATATATAAAGGGATGCAAGCTGTGAAGATTGCAGCTTCTCAACTTAATTATATGAATGAGGAACGGAGGCATTAGATCGATTAACCACCCCATCAGAGCAGGTAACAGCACAAAACAAGAATCCTTCCAAACAAGCATCCTGCAGCTAGCCGATACAATAATTAATTAAGGCAATAATATTCATATTTCTAACGGTTGACTGGGTGCTGGATAAGGATTTATCCATTCCGCATACTTACAGTCGGTCTTTCGTTATTCACCCAGACAGCCGATGGAGTGTAGGTCAAGCGGCCGGTTTCGTAATGCCCTGAACTTTCTGGACCATATGCATCGCTGGAGGCACAAAGAAAGCCCAACGTCGACATGCTATTCGCGTTGCCGTCTCCTGGCATGAAAATGCGTTGTGATTCGAGTGCTGACCCAAGTGGAGGCGGCGGCGGCGGCGGCTGCTGCTGATCTTCTTTGAAAAGAGAGTTCCTGTTGCCAATATATATATATATATGAACCAATATTTATTGTGAATATTATAAATATACATTGGAAGCAGAATATACAACAGCTAATTAGTAAGGAAAAAAAAAACTTTTTAAGATACGCAAAGAATTACATGTATCTTTCTTAATTGATTTCCCAACATGCATCAAACCGAGCAGTATGTACTTATAAATGTTAAAATTCCAGAAGTTACGGCTGTACACGAATATGTCATCCGTACGATCATCTCCTCCCGCCATCTGATTGAACTGGAAATCTGGACGGTCATACACCGATGGTTTGTTATGAAAAAGAGAAGCATCTGAAGAAGTATTAATGTTGTTGATTCCCCATTGAGGCCAACAACTATCTGTAGTTGGTGGAAGATCGTCGAAAGATGAGTATTGCTGTGCTGGTGGTAAGACGAGATCATCATCCCCTTCATGTGCAGGGTCCCATTCCATTACTGCTATAGCACCTATATAATATCTGATCAGAAATAGAACACATGTGTAAGGGAGGAGAAAAGGGGGGGGGGGGAGGCAACAAAGAGAATAAGGGAGGCATATTTATCATATGCCCATATAATTAAGAAAATAATTAAAGACCTAATGAAATTTTCCAGGAAAGAAGAAGAACAATAACACGAGTGAGTTCACCAAACCATATACGTACTACGATCCGAATCTTTCAAACTGTAAGCATGTAAACAATTTTGCTCTACTCTAAAAAAGCACATACATTATTTATGGAAATATCATTTTTAGAGGTCAAATTCAATGAAGCACTAAGCATGGTCGGTTCAATCAATATCAAACTTACAAAATGTGGAGTACTCTGAAAGCATAGAAATCTCCAGACCGAGCTTAGCGCATTGATAGCAAAAACATATGACGCATAAAGATCCAACTTTTGCTCCATTAATCCCCAACAAACTCTTTTTTACAACACGTCAAGTAGTAAGTATATCATATCAGCAAGTAATTATAATTAATGATCATAAAATGAAGACAGAAGGAAGAATGCTTAATGATCAGAAAGAATGGTGAGATCACACACACGTATGCTGCTGCTGCTGCTGCTGTTGCTGCTGATTGACTGACTAAATTGAAGACGGACGATTCAGCTGAAACTGGAAACTAAGTGATGAGATAAAACCAAACCAAACTTTGTATGTAAATTCGTTCGTTTGATGGGTCTGAAGCTCTGTAGGTCAGCTCCAATAAAAAAAGCACCTGCAACTTCCTCCTTTCCTCAATTTTGTTTTAATCCAAGGGGCGTATATATAGTAATAAGGAAGGGGCAAGGAGGCCGCCCTTTATATATATATATTTATTATATATATCGGAAAAGGGGCCGGGCAAAATAATATATATGTTTAATAATCTTGTGGCTGATATGTAATGCAGGAAACTGGTGGTTGACTGATGCCCCTTGCATCAGAAACTGCAATATACTTCATCCGACTCGCTGGAGTAGGTCCTACTATATCAAGCTTAAAATCAGCGACAGTATCTTTTCAACGGCGCAGATATCATCATCCACATAAAACACTGTCCCCCGGACTGAGCTCAACTTTTTCGCTCCGAAGGCACTAACAAAATATCTTTCCTTATTTACATCTGTTCAAGAAAGTTAAAAAAAGGAAAGAACTTGGGGAGCTGTTGTTGTTACGCTGATTGTGGGGTCCATTATTGTGTAGAAGATCGAGCGGCTCTTTCGTTTGACACGTCTCGCAGGTTCACGGCACCAGAGGACGTCGGCAACTGTAGATTTGGATTTATAGGAAGAAGTGGCGGAAGCAGGTTGGATTAGAATTGTACGCGTAATAGGAAGGCAGTGGATATTTGACACGATGGCGTAGCCTCTGTTCAACCGGAGGAAAAACTAAAACGGCTCCGCGCAAGGTGAAAAAAAGTCAGGTTGATGGGATGTACGAGAAAACTAGCTTCAAAGACAGCTACTCGGTGTTAGGAGTCTCATGTTCAATTTCTCACCCCCCTGTATCGTAGTATATATTATTTATAGTATTTTTATCTATATATTAATTTATGTTTATTTTTATAGAACTTTTATAAATTTTAAAAGGACACATCTATAGCAAAAAAAAATGATTTAAGGGTCAATTAATTTAAATTATTTAAAGTTAAATAATTTATTTTATATTTATGTTACTTTTACTAGTATTTAATTTATATATATACACACACAATTTTCTCCCTCCCTTGAAACTAAATGTTTTAGGGTCATGTTAATTTTTGGTCAATTAATTTCTTTCAAATAATGCTCAAACTAATTTTTCCACCAAATTATACATTTTGAGCAATTCTTTTAAATAAAAATAAAATAAAATGTGCAACGTGCTTATGCATGTAATATATTTTATAGCCAAATAAAACAAAAATATGAGTTTAAAGAGTCCTGATATATTTTAAGAAGATCAACTATAGTAGATGTGTTGATTTGATTTCATAATCTTGAATATCAATATAATTTAAATTGAACCACATTATTTAATTAGTTTTATTATTGTGTGACCCATTAAACTTGTAAGATAGATGCAATGTTTCTTCTTCTCTTTTTTTTTACCAAAAATATTTATTAATCTATTTTATCTATATTTAACGTGGCATATAAAACTATTATAAAAGTATTGAAGAGAATGTGAATGTTTGATTGCTTAGCCATAGCTACCGATTTAAATTTAAATAATTGATTTAATTACATTTGTTTTTTTTAAGCTGTTACTTTTTAGATAAATTTGGCAATACAAATTTTTGTGGGGAAGTATTTACTGATTTATTTTATTTGAATAGATACTTTTATATTTAATTTGACATATAAAATAATTGAGAATGAGTTTTTTTATTATTCCAAACATGCTTATATCATGTATTATTATTATTATTATTGTAAGCATTCTCTCTCTCTCTCTCTCTCTCTCTCTCTCTCTCTCTCTCTCTCTCTCTCTCTCTCTCTCTCTCTCTCTCTCTCTCTCTCTCTCTCCTCCCTCCATATATATATATATATATATATATATATATATATATATATAAGCCTTCTAGAAATAATGTTGTTGTTGTTTTTTATTTATTGTAAATAGTTTCTTGGCTTAAGAAGGATGAGTCTTTAGGTTTTTAGCACAAATAGTTATTTGGGATTAAAATAAATTCATTTCTCTTAATAATTGGGTTCTATTTATTGTAGACTCATGTAGAAATTGAAAGGGCATCAACTATGCTTTATTTTGATAGAAAAATTCAAATTATATAGTTTTACTTTCTCATGGCACATAATGTTCCTAAATAATGGTTTTACTTATTTAATTAGCAACCATTTCTATTTTGTATTTTAAAAGTCAAAGTGGTTGTTTGAAACTCTACCTTACGACGTTAGGGTCATTTAGTACCAAAGACTTTGGATCTTTTCCCCTCTCACATAATTGCAATAAATAAATAAATTTTGGAATTTTAAATCAAATTACTTAATTTGATTAGTCTTATTTTTTAACCTTATAAGCTTTCTAGACAAATTTGGCAATAGTTATGTTTTTGGAAATATTTATTTTATTCAAATAAAGTAGTTTTATTACATTCAATTTGGCATACAAGCCTACCAAGAAGGAGTGTTTTTTATTTATTCCAAACGTTCTTACTATAATATTTTTTTTCATTTTAAAATCCGTATTCAAATAAGACATTATTTAAAATTATTAATCTAATAAATAAATTAGTTAGCAAAAAAATTTATTTGTTATGAGAATTCATACATCAATTTTTAGTATTTATTATAAGTAGTTTTTTTTTTTCTTCTATAAATTAATAAATCTTCTAGAAATTATTTATCGTTTTACCACAAATATTTTCTTTTATACGTATTTAACTTGTTAAATTAAATTATTAGGGATGAGCATTCTTTGAGATCTGGACACGTATGATTGTTCAAAATTCTAATAAATTTATTTTATTTAATAATTAAGTTCAATTCATTTAAAATGGATGGAAAAATTGAAAAACAAGTACCACCATTACTTTATTTTGAATGTTAATGTTAGTTGTATATTAATTTTTTTATTCTCGTGATAGATGATGTGCCTAATGAACGAATTTTTTATTATTTGATTAATAATACATTAATTACATATAATTAAATATTTTATAACTTCGTATATGTATGTATATACATATATATATATATATATATATATATAGAGAGAGAGAGAGAGAGAGAGAGAGAGAGAGAGAGAGAGAGAGAGATTCCTATACTTCTCTTTATGTGCCCAATGAATGATTCGGAATTATGAGGTTTTGAGGCGTTACAAAGGGTCCCACTTTAACTGTGCCGCTGAGTTTCCTATACTTTACTTTATACTAGTGGCGGTAGTAGACTAGTGGTAGTAACTAGCCGGCTAGAATCTAGTGTTGAAGGACACACGAAAGCAGCAAACAACCATATCTATGGTATCAATCAGCTGCCTCCTAGGCTGGCTGCTGCGTTACATATCAACCACATATATATATCTATGGTATCAATCAGCATTTACCGAAGTAGCATAAGGACAATAGTAGCACTTCGTTCTGATTACGTTGGGTCAATTTATTGTTAGACATATCCGACTTTATTTAGACACTTCGTTAAATTAATATCCGATGCGAATTTAATTAAATAGATATAAATATTAAGATGTAACGTAATTTTAAATTAATGAATAATGAGATAACCTAAACAAACTTAATAAATTAATATTGAAATTAATCTGATTTGAAATAATGCATATATGTTAACCTACTGAAAAACTCAAATAGAAGAAATTTGACAAAATAGAGATCAATAGTAAATGGAATTTAGTGATCTCATTTATGTATATATTCCACCATACCTCATTTATGGGGAAAAAAAGAAAAAGAAAAGAACAATGGTTCCATACATTATAAGCAAAATATTACAATCAATCAAAATAATAAAGGTATTAAACCTAAGATTTAATACAATATAAATTTACAAGATGTATATCCACAATATCTAAATAAAATCTCTCCTAATGTACCTCTTATAATATTTATAATAGTTATTTAATATGTATTGATACCAATCCTCATAACTACTAAGTATACATGAATGTGTGAGAGAGCCTAAAAAATATATTACCATATATAAAGGTGTCTCATCCACCAATTTAATACTATCATTTGAGTGTAAAGTTTTAAAATATTGTCGCATAAAAAACTTTACCAGAAAAATTTTATGAGATAAAACTATAACTAAGAAAAATAATATAATTTTATCCCCCTCAACGTATTATATCTTCTTCATAAGTTTAATTACTTCTGATTTTATTTATATGTATCGGTGCATGCTATTGTTGCTTTCATTCAAAACATTGTCTAGTAAAACCCCTATAGGAAAAAAACAGAGCTTTTATATAAAGAGTCACTTTACCATATTAGCTTTGAAGTATACCATTTCTTTATGAACACCCATTTTAGCAAATTGGTTTGAAACCTTTGAATTTCATACTTTTACATATCTATTACAACTCATCCAATAATGTATGTGAGGGATATTCTATAATGATTTGAATATTCACACTTTATTCATCATCAGTTGTAACTGTTTGAGAAAATATAACACCCTCAAATTTTAAACCAGAAAATTATATTTTTAAGACAATGCAGAAGTGATTTGAAAAGCAAAAGATGGAAATATTAACACCAAATCAACCATGAGAGAGTTGTGATTATCACCCGACCCATGACTAATGCAAGGCAAAGCAGAACAAGGAACAAAAGAATGTATGATCATAACAATAATATGATACTACAAGGAAATGAAGACTAGAACCATATGATAGATAGAATAAACTTGATAATTTACAAAATCAAATATAGAAATATGAGACAAGAGTTTAAATAAACGGAAATAGAAAAATATTCCAACGCAGCGGGAAAAATACTAATAACCCATTAGCCTAACTCTTAGGCATAGTCATAAACCTCCTACCCCAATCAATAGCTTGCTAGTGGCCCACGTCATCACCTTCAGCATACTCTAGCGGACTAGAAGCCAGATAATCATTTGCTCTGAGGACTAGAAGCCGAATAATTACAGTGACCACACAAGTACAATATTAGTACGGTGAAGTACTAGCAAATCATACTATCTAAAATATGGAAGGCTCAAGCAACACATTGAGATCATACGGTAGCATGGTATTCAATCCATTCGAAGATAATATGCGAGAACAGTGATAACACATGAATACCACCGCGAGACTCGAGGATATACATTTACACACAAGCATGGTTCTCCACAACAATCCATATAAAAAAAACACATAATGCCAATAACCACAACAGGACTAGCATAAGACTGCAACTCCCATTACTGCATCACACTAGTGCCAAGGGGCTTTTTTTAGGGATATTCAACATCCACCACACTTGGTCGCCTAGGTGAGGGGGGCATACGCTTAATTTTGGATTTGCCTCACCCACCACACTAGCGCTAGTGCCAAGGAGATTTTCTTAGGGATCTTCAACATCCATCGCACTTGGTCGCCTAAGCTAGGGGCACAAAAGATAACCAAACCCTAAGTATGCATACCGGGAAGGCCTCTAAGATTCTATGATCAAGATTCCATATATCAACCAATTGGGTATTTTAAGTGTTGACACCAAACACTAACCAAGGAAAAGAAGCCACCAAATGGGTGTTTAGAGATAACACCAAACTCATCATACCAATTGGGTGTTCAAGGATAACACCAAACACCTCATATAAAATTAGGTGTTTAAGGACAACATCAAACTCAACTAAAAGCAAGTCTTAATACCATCATATTGGTTCAATCATGGTTGAAATCATAATTAAAATATTGTAAATACGTCGAAGGATCAACACAAAATTCCCAAGATAAACACAATAAATCATAACAAAACTGACGGTTTTCAGTCAGACCAGTCGATCAGTCCTTAGACCATTCAATTGGTCTGGTCATACCAGACTTGGACTAACATAAAAACTAGGGTACTAGTTGGTGGGTTGGCCTCACCGATTGAATGTTCACCAGAATCAGTTGACCAGTTTAGTCCAACTAATTGATGGGTCTAAAAAGAGACCAAACCATTTTGGTATGAAGAAAAACTAATTGATGGGTTTGACTAACTGATCGACTGGTCATAGAAACTAGTCAACTATTTTGGTCCAATCGGTCAATAGGTCTAAGTAGAAACCAAACCACCTTGGTCTATAGGGACACCAGTCGATGGATTTGACCAACCAGTTGACTGTTCATCGAAACTAGCCGACTGGTTTACCAAACCAATCCACTGTTCTCAGGACTAACCAATCCAAAACTCCAAACCATTTGACTACTCGTAAAACCAGTTGACTAGTTCAAGGAATCGATCGGCTGGTCTGAAGAATCGATCGACTGGTCTGGGTAAAATACAACCCAGACTTGAAAAATACACACCGAATTTCACCACACTTTACCATATTAATCTTAACATGCTTCTATATCAAAACACACATAAAAATGCATGCTTCACACATAGAATCGCATGGAAAAATGGTAATATACACACTTAAACAAATCATGCTAAAAAAATCAATATTATGCTTAGAACTATGAATCTCAACAACACTCACTTGGAAAGAATTATACCACAAGCTCATACCATGGAGCACAATTAGATCATAATCATATAAACACTAACACATGGAACCCCAATATACCACATAAACCTAATTATGTTAAAGATAATAATGCTTTACCTTGAATCACTTCTTCTAGCACAAAACTCCTACTAGATGACCTATCTAGTAGAAATTTGATTCCTAAGAGAATAAAAGTAAAACCATTAAAAATCCTCTTCCAAAAATTCATTAAAAAAATAAGAGAAACACAAAACACCACCTTTTGAATCAAAATAGGGTGTTAAAGAGAAGCTAAAATCTCCAACATTTCTCAACTTTAATTCTTACTTACTTAGGGAAAGCAAGAGAAAATTAAAAATCAAGATTGTAAGAAGAGAAAGGAACACAATGGCTGCACAAATCAAAGAAGAAACACAAAAATGGATCTATATTTTTCTCAACAGAAGGAAGAAGAGAGGAACAATGGAAATGTGTTCAACACTTATTGAGATTTTTACAAGAAGAAGGGAGAAGAAAGCAAGAAAAAAAGTGATGAGCGATGATAGATCGACATAATGAGAGGTATAAGGGAAAGCTAGTCGACACCCTCAAGGGAAAAGAAAGATGAGACAGGTGAGGTTGAGTGTGGGTAAGATAAGAAGTGAATGATGACTTGATGAGGTGTTGAGGGGTTGAGTGTAGTCAGAGATGGGTATGCAAGTGAGTTGGAAAATTAGGGGAGAGTGCATAAAGTAAAAAATTGCTACCCCAGTTGCCAGAAGAGAGAAGGAGAGGTGAGGGAAAAAAGGAGAAGGAGGCTTACCTTCAAAAGTGGCTTTTTAGAAAAATTTTGCTAATTAAAATCATGTAATGGCCAATTAATATGAAAATAATTCCAGAATACTAAGACATGCTTATTTGCATAATTAAACTCAAATAAGAAGTTTTTATAATCATTAAAGAGAAATTCAAATCAAAATTAGAAATGAATCTAAAATCGCAGGCAAACCAGTAGATTGGTTTGGGAAAATCAGTCAACTGGTTTGTCGAGAATAAGAACATAAATTTCTCCAGCGCACCAGTCGATCGATTATGTAAACCAATCTATTGGTATGCCTAAAATTTACATTTTTATTATAATTTCAAGCCCAATTCAAAATCAAACCTCATTTATTTTATATCAACATATTTCTAAATACAATTTGAAGGAGTTTGGGATGGGGTATTATAGAAAAGATACCACTAATTTCTACCTCATACCATCTTACATTTGTATAATGATAAGTTTTGCATATTTCATTCATCAACAGAATCCCTTATTGAATTTCATCATTATAAACATGTTCAATAACCTTCTTGGTTATTTTTGACAAGTTTATCCTCTTTTGAGAATCATAATTCTCTTTTCAAGTTTCAACACTTTGGACCCAAATAATATGCTTTTAGCATACTTGAACCATCAACTTATTAAAAGTCACCATGGTGACTTCTATATGAGTTAGGACATTAGTCACCATATATGACTTTGATAATTTCTTAGCAATAGTATATGTATTTAGTAGCTATGCTACATTAAGTGCAAATATAAAGAGTATTGTGAGTCCATATCTTAGATATGATGTCTTCTAAGTACTAACTTACTTTATGATCTCAATATCATTTTTCATCCCTTTAAGGCTCATAATATCATCATTTTCATCCTTCTTTGTGCCCTAATTTTATATCCACGAAGGAGTATCAATACATGTACAATGCATCTAAACTTTTAAGTTATGGTTAATTGGAATAAGTGTGATGCTTAGGAGATAATGTGATATGTAGTTGATACATACCAAAAAACAAAAACATTTGCATGCATACTAGCATATCACTTCAAGATCTCAATAATAATAGTCTATTGATTAAATGTATATTGAAAGGCTCTACCAGGTAATTCTACTTCCAACTTAAAGAAGTGATATTAAATTACTATCCCTACATGTGGCTATTCACTTTTATGTCATTAAAACACCATTTATTGCTAAATATAACATGTACATATGATATTTTATGTTTAATTACATTATGGTGTCTTAATTAGAAATTTCTTAAGATGATGTAATATCCCAAATTAGTGATTGATAGTAGTAGCTTAAAAAGATTAATAAAAATATTTATATTCTAAGATGCGTATGAGTGATGACAAACTATACTAAAAAAAGAGATATGTTGATATGTAAAACCAGTCATCGATCCCAAAAGTATTCTAGGTAATTACTTGTGACCAGTATGAGTTGGATTGTTATAAATGATATCAAAACAAAACTACAATGGTACACTAAGCTTAATTTTGTTAGTCAACCACCTTGTGGAATGAATCTAGAGACAGATTGTAACGAGACAACCAGTGGTTTAGTCGCAACGAAAATGTAGTGTTATTTGAGTGGGAGTGTAAATATTATTTCAAATTAGTGGTAGATTATAGAAATTTAAAATGATTAATAAGATAATTTGTATCAACAAGATATATATTTTCTTAGAAAGTCTATCATTGGAGAAATTTCCAGTTAAATGTAATTAAGTTAAAGTAGTCTAATAATAAGTAACTTTCTTAAAAGTTTTCTAATTTATTTTTTAAAGAATGTGAGTGATAATAAAAGATGTTAGAAAAGAATTTATGTTAATGCGTAAGGTTAATCATTGATCACAAAAGCTCTTTAGATAATTACTTACACGGTCTAACATAGAACCAAATTATTACAGATAATATATTATTCATATAAAATTACTATTTAAAAAAATATTTAAAATTCTTAGTAGATGCTTATGCAAATTTCAACAATCTTACCTTTCATTGACGTACTTATGTGATCTTATTTTTTATACCACAAACCTATCCTTTGCTTGAAAGATTGATCTTCATCAATGATGCCACCGAAACAACTTCAAGAATAGCATAATAGACCGGGAACCACATGATGATCCTGATAAAAACCTTCACGATAGCTCGACGACTGGCTCTCTCGCAGTATACAGAAAAACATGAGAGGCAGCTTGGCATGAACGATAGAATTTGCTAATTATATGATGGATGAAACACTCATTTTGGAAGCAACATAAGTTTATTGGGAAAAAAAACTCTCTTAGGTTTCGTATCTCAAGTTATTTTCCTCAATACTAATTATTCCCAATGAGTACTTCTTCTGCAGACTTGAGGTTGTCTTGGCATTTAAAGGGACCTACCCCCCAGAATTGAATTGTTTCAGCCTTTGATGCAGCTTGGCCGGAAAGAAAATGATGCTGCACATTAACTAGCTCTTTGCCGCTTCCTCTTACACTTGATGTATGCATGTAGCTGTAGATTGAACTCCACCGATACATAGCATGCATAGGATACTAATGATATGAAGAGTAACAATAGCAATAAGAAAAATCATACACAGAATGCAGAGAAGACAACTTCCTGTCACACAATTCACAATATATATATACACATATTACGATCAAATACAGACGACGGATATAATGTTGCAACTTATTTATTGGATAAACTGAGATCACCCAACCTCTTTGGGTAAAAACCAACTCATTTCTAAACCAAACAACATTGAGCCAACATGAATTTCTCCTGCATGCATGTACCCAAAAAAAACTCACGGGCGGCTGGAAGCTACACATATACAATGCAAGCCGAACCCAGTAATCTATACTTTACCTTACCCAGCACAGACAGACTAACATATAGGCAAAATTTAGATCCTTGCTTACCCAAAAATCAAAGCAAGTGCATCCCTAACATTGCGATTCACATCTGTCTCCACAACTACGGTCCCAAACCCTGCTTGTGGAAAGAAAACATATACTAGGTTGCTATTATTGTTGTATTTAGTCACCATGAGCACTCCACCTTATGTCAGAGCCAGCAGGTTCTGAATGAACAAAGTTAGTCAAATAGAAATCTAGAAGCCCTGCCTCCGTTTGGCTGGTCTGCCACTGATTGACCATTGATAAAGACTCGGCCTTGATAATTTTAGGCTGTGAATGGGTGGTGCATGTCTGTGACCATGCTGTAGTTGTAAGAGCTAGGGACTCCAGCAGGTATACCTACAAATTTGGATGACGTCGTAGGATTTAAGTGATCGGCGTTGTCAAACAAAAGATTTGCCACAGCTCTGTCAAAAGCATTGGTTTCTGATTCAGCTACACCTACTGCTGTTCCTGATCTGAAATCCAGGTTTCTTAAGTGAGAAAATTTGAAAATCAAGGTACTCAACCAAAACAAGATAACAGCTTGAAAAGTCGGAAAATTTGGTGTGATTGCGAAAATCATAGCTGGCATTAGGCATTCACCCTAGCAATATTAGTCATAAGAGACACCAAATGAAGCTTAATCATCATAGACCTATGGTGATTTCACCCACATACATACCTTGCCATTTGATTGACAGATGCAAGTAGAGGAGGGTTATTCATCCAGAAGCCAGCATTTTGGCTCCGGGGTGGCTCAAGTCCTTTCGTGCTGCGGGCGAGGCGGTATAAGGAATCTCGAAAGCAGAGTTGAGTCTTGCCATTCAACTGGTTTAACAGAAACAACAGAGAAGTCAGTTTTTGCATAAACAAGCTATAGGTTTGTAAGCGAGAATGATGATTTCGATTCTTACTTTTCACTTTACCTGTGTCATGACTGTTCCGAGTTGGTTCAGCACAGATTCTTCCATGGATGTTTCCTTTCGTATCGTACTTAGACCACTATTTTGATTAGAGATTGGAAGGACCTTTGTCTCCATTTTCTGGATAAAATAAGAACAGGCAAGCAATGTTGGGTCAGTTATATGTTGCCAAAACAGTAATTAAGGCAATAATATTGATATTTTTAACGGTGGACAGGGTGCTGGATAATAATTTATTTATTCCCAATACTTACAGTTTGTCCATTATTATTCACCCAGCCAGCTGATGGAGCGAAGGTCAAGCCACCAGTTTCAAAATACCCTGAACTTTCTGGACCATTTGCATCGCTAGAGGCACACAGAAAATCCAACATCATACTAGTCGCGTTGCCGTCTTCTGGCATAAAACTGCTTTGTGATTCGGGTGAAAAGCAAAATGGTAGTATATGATGTTGATTGTCATTATAGTATCCTGACCAGGGCGGCTGCTGCTTCTCATGATGATCTTCTTTGAACAAAGAGTTCCTATTGCCAAAATAAAAATAAAAATCAAGATTTATTGTCAGTGTTATAAATATACAACGGAAGCAGGGTAGACAATACAATAGGTAATTGATTCCCAACATGTAACAAACCGAGTAGTATGTATGTAAAAATGTTAAAATTCCAGAAGTTACGCTTGTACATGAATATGTCATCCATATGATCATCTGCTCCAGTCATCTGATTGAACCGGAAATCTGGACGGCCATACTCCGATGATTTGTTATGGAAAAAAGATTCATCTGAAGTAGTGTTAATGTTGTTGATTCCCCAGTGAGACCAACTACTATCTGTAGTTGGTGGAAGACTATCAAATAATGGTTCCTGATGTTTTGGGAAGACGAGACCATCCACTTCATGTGCAGAGTGCCATTCCATCATTGCTAGCACCTATATATCTGATCAGAATAGAGCAAAATATGTAAGGATGGGAGGGGAACAAATACAACAACAAAGATATCATTTTTATATGATCATATAAGAAAATAAAGATCTAAATTTTCCGGGAAAGACGAAGAGCAATAACATCAGTTCACCAAACCCAAAGACTTGTTTCTTGTTGTTTTGCCTCCTTTCCCAAAGCTTGTGAATGAGCAAAATCAAACGTAGACTCTAATCAATTCGTCAGCGCGTATCCAGAAAACAGGTCATCCTCAACAAATATTCAGGAACTCATATATGGTTCAACAGACAAATTAATTCTAGATCCAAATTTTAATAACCTTTTTCTGAAAAAACATACCCCCCCCCCCAACTTTTACTTTATGCTGAGAACTATGACAATCTTTGAGGCACTAGTTACTCCCCCTAATCACACAAATTTTGAATTACCCTGCCCTCTACAAAAACGTGCAGAGACTTTAAAAAACATGACGGAAATATGACACAAATTCAAAGAAACAGTAAGCAGAGTTCAATCAATCAAACTTACAAAATGAGCGATCCGAAAGCGTTGAATTCTCCATACCAAGTTAGTATATAGATCTCAAAAACGTTTGATGTATTAAGATCCAAATTTTACTCCATTAATCACGAAGAAACTCATTTGACAACATATCAAGTATATCAGCAATTAATAATGACCATGAATGAAGTCAAAAGGAAGAATGCTTAATGATCAGAAAGAACGGTGAGATATTCATACCCCTACATCAAACGAAGGATTGACTGAATTGAAGACAATTTACCTGAAACTCGAACCTCAAGTGAAGATATATAACCAAACCAATCTTTGTATGTAAAATCTGAAGCAAAAACTATCAAACAACGAAACAACGACTGCAGCAGGGTTTGTTTGATGTGTTTGCAGCTCTGTAGATCAGCAAAAGAAAAAAGAAAAAGGCGGTACAACTTCCACCTTTTCTCAGTTTTGTTTTAATCCTTCGTCGAATATAAAAACCAAGATCACGAGGGTGAGTATCTGTAATAAGGAAGAGAATAAGAAGCCACCCTTGAATATATATGGGGGAAATTTTGGGGCAGGCAAAAAACATAATACTGAACATAAAAAAGAAAAAGGAGAAAATACTTTATTTTTGTGGCTGATATGTAATGCAGGAAACTGGTGGCTGAGACCTCCTGCATCAGAAACTGTGTTATCCTTGTGCCAACTCGACGGAGTGGGTCCCACCATATCAGGCTTTAAATCAAAGACGCTGTCTTTTCAACGGTGCAGATACCATGCCCACGTCAAACGCTGCCCGCCGGATTGAGCTGGACATTCATTTCGAAGATAATAAAATATTCGGGGGATTTTAAATAAACGTTAATAAGTTAACATCTTTAAAAGTCATTTTTTCTGTTTGGGCCCATATTGATATTGTCCCTTTATTTTACACCACCGGTAATTTACCTTCTTCTCCCGCTTCTCTCAATTAATTTTACTCATTTAATGACCAACTAACTTAGTTTAAAAATTTTAGTAATGAAATACTATCTGATTAAATTTTACTCATTTAATGACCATATAACTTGGTTCAAAATTTTAGTAATAAAATACTACCCGAGGTAAGACGAATTTGACAAAATTATAGTAATTTATTATTATTATTATTATTATTATTATTATTATTATATTTTAAAGGCTATAGGCAGACCATTCAGAAGCGAGGGGAGGAATGGGCTATCTACCCTGAGCCCAAACTCAGTAATGGGCAAGGGACCTAAAGCTTAGGCCCAGCACAGGTAATCCATCTGGAGCTCCGGCTCAGCAATGGATGATCTACTTGTCCTTGCCCTTTCAGGATTTAATTTACTTCTATTCTTTTGCATCCATTTATTTAATTTTTTTTGTTATATTTAATATTTATTTTTGTTAATTTTAGACTTAGGACTCAATTAATACTGATTGGACATGATTATTCTCTACAGATTGTATTTTCAGTGACTGTAAGTCTCTAATTAAGCATGTTAATGACACCGGAAGGACAAACAATATGATTTTCACTATAGAATGATCAAAACTAGGTAATGTTTGGCTTTGTTGTAAGAGAGGTGGTAAATACAGAAGACAAATTTCAATGAATCTAAAAAGTGTTCGATCTTCCGGATCAAAAAAATGTGATTATAAATTTAAAATATATGGGAGGAAAATTCCTTACGATGGTTGGAAATTGGAGGTTGAATGTGGCGTCCACAACCATAGTTTGGGAAAGTTCTGACAGGGGCATTTGTTTGGGCAACAATTATCGCTAGAAGAACGAAGGTTGGTAGAGAAACTAACCGCGATAAATGTCAAACTGACAGAGATCATTGACAAATTGCAATGAGCTAGTGGTGATATTGCTGCAATAATTAGGATAATCTATAATGCTAGACACAAGTTTAGGGTGCAGAACTTAGCCAAGCGTACAGTTATGCAGCAGTTATTGCATTTGATGGAAACCAACAATTATCGATATTGGCATCATAAGTATCCGAACTCTGATATATTTAGTGATATGATATTTGCACATCCTGATTCTGTTGCTCTATTACATGGATTCCCATATATTCTTTTCTTGGATTACGCATACAAAACCAATAGGTACAACTTTCCTTTTTTGGAGATTGTTTGGGAGAAATTATACCATTACTTTGGCATTCATGGGAAGGAAAAAGGAAGATAATTATGAATGGGTGCTTGATATGGTGAATAGGATGATGGAACCCCATGAACCAAATGTTGTCATCACTAATAGAGAACTGGGTGTAACATAAATAGTGCCTAAGGTCTTTCCTTATGCAACCTCTCTTTTATGCAAATGTTATATTAGTAAGAATGTTTACATGCTACAAAAAAAATTAGGAACTACAACATCTGGAGAACATTTCATGATCCAATAGAGGAAGATTGTGAAGGCAACCACATTACAGTCATATGAGAATGAGCTTTTATTGATGCACAACAGATGAGGTAGATTTCCTCATCTAATACAATATGTCTATGAGACTTGGTTGAATCCTTACAAGGAGATGTTTGTTTCAGTGTGAGTTAATTAGGAGCTTCACTTTGGCACTTATACGCCCAACATGTATAATTCTATTAATGTGGATATATTTTTTTATTTAACTTGCAATTAAATAACCAACACTTATATTTAAAAATATTATTTGTAGGGTGGAAAGTGAGGATTCGAGGCTAAAGAAATATATAACATCATCTTAGATGAGTTTCGATACATTGATTGGACTTCAAGTCAATGAGTTAAAGAATGATTTGGAGTAGTCTTGGGTCATTATTCCTTATTACTTTACACATAACATGATGTTCAAGGAGATTATATTTGTTGTATGTCATAGAGCATTGGACTTGATTAAGGAGAAGAACAAGACATATTATTTGGTTGGTTTTGATCTTTTAGGGTGTAGGTGTTACTTCAGGTTGACACACAATCTACCATGTGTGCATGAGATATTTCGCTATAAACAAGATCATCAATCTATCCTAGAAACGGTAGTATCTCAATTCTGGAAGACTTTAACTTTTTTCAGACCACCTAAAGAAATATTTTAATTCAATGATTCAGTTGTTCCTCCAACCTCACATCCCTTTTCTTCCAATAGTATATCAAAGGGACAAGTCCACCATAACCATTTCAATTTAACAAAGTATTATATCTAAGATTCTAACATTCCAATTCTAAAATTATATCTCAAGTACAAATGATGCTGGACCATTGCAATTCTTCTGGCCATCTAGAGTAGTATTCTAATATCATAGATGAGATCTTAGAACCTACTACAACAAGTATAGTCAAGCCAGATGTTCAAAAAAGAAGGGGTATCCCTAGTAATAGTAAAAGGAGGAAACCGTCAGAGTGGGAGCATACAACACGTGCTTATTCCAATTCACTTATGGAACGAGGTCGATCGGGTCAAGGACGTGGTAGAGGATGGGATTATTCTAGTAAATCAAGAATGGGTTGAGGACAAAGTAGTAGTAGTAGTAGTAGTAGTATTAGTGGGAGGCATAGTATCGGGAATACAAGTTGATCCTTACCTGATTTTCCATAACCATTGGATATCAAGGTAGTGATGCTTCTGTGGGTTGAATCATGGCGTAATGTTGTGGCGGATGGAAATTGTGGATTTAGAGCTGTTGCATTACAACTCTTGAGGAACGAGGAAGATTGGCCCAATGTTAGGGGGCGATGTTCAGGGAATTGCTGACATATTTGGGATTGTATGAGCATGCATTTGTAGATTCGATTGCCTAAAATAGGGATTGTCTTATCCATTTTTTTGGACCAGCTCTAGTAGAGAAATGGTGGCAACACCTTGACTTCGGATTTCTATTTGCAATAGTGTATAATGTGGTATTCATTTGCTTTAGTTGGTCAAAATCAGCTACATGTTTACCACATAGAGCTCCACCTAATAGTCGACAACCTGATCACATTATTAGCATCTTAAATTGCAACACATTTTCACACTACGTATTAGTATGTAATGTTTCTCATTTACATAGAGTTTTCATTATACTATATTACTCATATAAATGTTATGTTTCTTTGCATATTTATGTAGGTAACCTTGATGGGAGATGTAATGTTACCACCTATATCTAATAGGGGTAACTTAATGTTGATACAAGCGTCACATATTGTATTGACTTTGGATTTCCATTGCACCAAACATTTGGTTAACACTCAGACACATTTTTTTTGTAAAAAGCTTACAAATAACAAGAAACAACTAAAAACACTACAACACTGTCCTACTAATCATCACCATCACCATCAATAGGTTGGTCAGCATCCTCTTCACCAGAGGTAATTACAAGATCGTCAAACTTTAAATAGAACTCCTTCAATTTATCAAATAAGGTGGCTTTATCGATAAGTCCCCTTCTTTCTTGTTTGAACTAGTAGCAGTATGCACCCGCCATCGCATTATGTATCTCCACCTCTATAGCTATGTACTCCAGATAAAACTCTCCCTCATCTCCTATGTGATGGACCCTTGGGTGGGATCAAGACTAGAACCATGTAAGGTACAACTCAGAAGCATTATGCTGATACACACATTGGTTGGTTCGATGACATAAGTCCAACATATGATCTAGATAGCTGTTCCATAACAATCCGCAACTAGAGTAATCCACCTTATACTTCTAAACCTTTTCACTATAGTATAATCCAATAGCTGATCTACTAAGAGGCACTGGAATGAGCTGGGTGTAGCTAAATTGCCACGCAACATAGGTTGGCATGTATGGCTCTCCAATATCAACATAGACTATGCCACCCTAGTACGTTGTCACCTCTTTCATCAATACAATATTAGTATTGAAGGGAAAATAATATTAACAAGAATTAGAAATAATTTAACTCCAATAGGAAAGGTAGTTAACCACTTACTCCGCCCCTACTTTATCGAGACACTTATTGTACCGAACAAGGTCATCTGTTGACTCAAGAGGACAATTCTGACGGGAAGTCTCCCATCTCATCGCTGTAACATCTTGTGAGTTGAGAAATGTATGGGAATAAGATCGGAAGAAAAAGGAAAATTACTCGTAGATCCACGCTTGTGCATATTCACAATAATAAAAGAGAGAATATATAAATCATACACATAAAAGGGAAAAGCTTTTATAATTAATAAGTAAATGAAGATTACTACCTCCAACAATGTCATGCAACCCCCTATTTTCCTTCACCCAACTCTAGATGCTAATCTAAGCTGCTAGTATAGATATGCTAAAGTAGCATCTCAGATCGATCGATAGAATAAATTATTCAAATCAAAAACTAATTCAACACCGATAATAAGGCATAATTGTTGGACTTGTCTACGAGAATTGTGCAAGAAAGCCAGTACCACAAATAGATTCGAGCATAAGATTCACTGTCATGAACCCACTCAATCGTAAGCTTATTGATAATGACATTTAATGCTACCGAGTTACCCTTCAAATATATCCCCCTAACCACCATCTCGAAAACACCCCACATATCCACAAGTAAATTCACATCATCGTTATCGCATAAAAATAGCTTTCCCATACACATATACCCATGACAATTAAGGTACATAATGAAAAATACATCATGTAAGGTAATAATAATCTCACCGAATGGAAGATGGAAAATATTAGTCTCTGGATGCGATCTTTCAACAAAAGTAGATATGAGTGAGCAATTATGACAGCTAAAGTAATTCTCATAAATAATTATCTACCCTATGTGATCGACGTGATTATAAACATTTCCATCATCAGGAGTGAGACAAGTTAGTCTTGCATGCATCTTTACCCTCAACTGCACCCTTAGCGGCCCACGTGGTTCCTACAAAAATATCAGAAAAACAAAAATTACATGAAATTGTTAAAAAAAATATTAATTGATATGTAAGATAGTAAAAATTACTTGATACGCCATGTGGCCTCTAAATCTAGTAAGAAGATTAAGAATATTTGGATCATGCCTGTAGGTTCAGCTAACTGCTAATCGTCATCCACCATTGATGACAAAGATGAACCCGCTGCTTGACTCGAGGTACTCGTGCCAACATCACCTCCATGACCATGAACATCATAGTCATTCTCATATGGCATATAGCCAACGTCTAAGCTATATGGCATTGTCTCGGTCCCGTGTTCTGCCTCAACTCGTGCTTGAGCACTCATGGTCAAAACTCTCTTAGACACCCTGCCAGTGGGAGTGTCCTATCTAATCTCTTTACCCTTTCCTTTGTTACCTACCATCTACCATTTATCATAAAAACATCATTAATACATATTATACTAAATCAAAATTGAATGTTGTACTAAATTAAATCAAATTATAAGGGCCACGTTTATGGTTTATGGTTAAGGTTTTGGGATTTAGGATTTGAGGGATAAGGTTTGGGGTTAAAAGGTGTAGAGTTTAGGGTTTAGGGTTTGTTGTTTAGGGTTAGGTGTTAAGGGGCTAAGGTTTATGGGTTTATGGGTTTGTGGTTTAGGGTTAAAGTTTTGGGGTTTACGGTTTAGGGTTTAGGGTTATGCATTTAAGCATAGGATTTAGGGTTAAGGTTAAGGGTTTGGGGTTTAGTGTTGAGGTTAGGGGTTGAGGGTTTGGGGTTCAGGTGAGGAAGATGACTTACTAGTTGTTGCTGTGTACGAGTGAGGAGGCCTATGGGCCATTAATGCATAAGTATGGGAGGCCTCCGAGTCGTGGCTACGCAGGGGTGGGGGAGGGCTACGAGCCTAGATTCCAAAGCTGAGGATCACCTACTAGGGCCTTCCTCGTAGATTTTCCAGCTCAACAGGTGGCTCAACTGTTGGTTCCCTTCCTTTTACCACTCCTCACCTGTTCCCCTACCCCGTTTCATTTGCAAATTTCAATTAGACTAGAATCAGTCACATTCTTTCAACAACCTAAATATATTTTTATTATAAGCAATCGATTCATTTAGAAAATCAAAAACACATAGCTCAAACAATGGATTTAGATATGAAAAAATGGAAAAAAGTAAAGAAAATTACTTACATGATAAATGAATAAATGACTTAGATGTTCTTGATAGGTAAGGAGGATGAACAGCCGAAGAGGAGAACAGGAGAACAGGAGAGAGGAGGGAGATGGTAGCTATGAGGAGAAATGGTGGAGGGCAATTTTAGAAATTTAAGAAAAAAGGGTATAGTGGTGTGTATAAAGAAAATTAGGTTTATAAAGAGAGGTTGGCTAAAATATTGTTCCTCCTTTACACTATCTCGTAGGCTCACAATTGGTCATAGTACCAGATGACTGATAAGTGTGACTTTTGCATCTTATTCCTAAGGTTTATAAGAGTTTTTACCTCTAATTTCAGTTGGAATTCTCCTTTTTTGTTCTTGTTACTGCCTTTATGTTGTGAAAATTTGCAGGGTCTCAAGCAACAAAAAAATCATGAAGGATGGAAAAAAGAATAAGCTTAAAGGGAGAAGAAAGGAGAAAAAAGGAGCAAAGAGGAGCAAAAGTTAAAGCAGAAAGAGATTTAGAGCTAAAATGTAAATTCTGGAATAAAATGAAAGCAAGAATGCATATTTAAAGTATATGAGCCTGATAGAAGTGGAATTTAGACCAGGAAAAGTTCTTAATTTAGAGAAGCTTTCAACATCAAAGTTGTAGATCTTTTTAATAGCTTTCCAAGTAATTAAAAATCAGCTTAATCAGAGTTATGATGAAAAAAAGTTATGGTCAAAATACGCATCATTGTCAAAGTTGACACGGGAAGCCCATCTTTATCAATACCCTAGGGATCCATGAGGCGGTAATATAAAAAATCTCATTCTAATATCTCGAGGCAGACTCCAGTCCCTCTCTTTTCTCTCTTCTCTATCCTCTTCCCCAATTCATCAAGATCTCTCTTGTAAATTAGAGACCAAGGTTCAAGAAGTTAAATTTTTGCAAGAATTTGTGAACATCAAGGGTATTATCTAATGATCTTTTCTCTATCTATGGAATCTCTTATTGTTTTTAATATTCTTGCTATGAATTTGATGGGATAGATCTTGTGCTAAGGTGAAGGGGAATTTTCCCCGATCCTAATGTGTTGAATTATTGCATCCTTTTTTATTCAATTCATAATCTATATGTTGTGTTATTGATTGATTGATAGATTTATGAACCACGGCCGGGTTCTGATTTTCGGTATGGAAAATACCAGTGAGATTGATAGATAATCCAGTATTAGACCGAATAGCACAACAGGAGATTAAATTGTAGGTTGAGAGACGATCAATTTGACCTCTACAACAATAAAGGAGGAAACTTTATGGACTTTAATGCATTACATTCTATTAGACTCTAAGCTAGAGATAGTTAGGGCCATAGATATGTAATAGGGTGGTTGTGGCTTGAGAAAGCACAACACTTTCTATCCTTGTTGGCATGATTGATTATGATTGTTGAATTATTTTGTGATGTGATATTCGATTAGATGTGAAGATTGGGGGCGATGAACCGGAACCTTAGCTCTTCTATTTATTTGAGTCACTTGAGTTCTATTTTCCTTTTTTTTTTAGCTTAGTTATTTTAGCTTACAATTTTTTATTTCATATCATCTCGTAGTCTAGACATAGATAAGTTCTATCATTATCCTAGTGGTCATTCACCAATCCCTATGGAATCGACCTTGACTACTACTCTGACCCCGTGCACTTGCGGGTAGAAAAGTGCCAATGGCATCGACAATTGTAGATTCAAATTTATAAGAAGAAGTGACAAAAGCTAGTTGGATAAAAATTGTGCATGTACCAGGTAGTGGATTTTAGAGACGGCGGAGCAACCATTATGCAATTGAATTGGAGAAAAAATGGTAATTGAACAAGGAAGGTTTAGGTTATCAAGGTTTTGAAGTGTGTGTTATATGGGAGGTCCCACTTTAATAGTGTAGCCAAGTTTCCTATTCTTTCCACTCTAGGATAGTCCGCAATAGGAGCTCAATGGATAAAATTGAGCTATTTTGGGCCCGTCACTGCTCTAAAAAAACAATAGAGTTAGTGAAAGCATAAGAAAATGTGATGAGAGAGAAAAAATATATTTTAATATTAAACTAAGTATTTTTATTATAGAGGTAAAATTTAATTAGTTCAAAAAAAATTTTGATATTGAAAACTATAATGAGCCTTTTGTTATTGGTCATGAAAGTAACTAACAACAATCAATATGTAATTTCTAATGAACGATCCTCTGCCATTAACTCCCTATCCTCCGTAGAGTGATTTTTAGATACAAGTAATGTATGCAACATTGTACATCCACTGAATAAATTGTAGACACATACCTAAAGTGTTGAGTTTAACATTTCACATAATACTAATAAGGAAAAAAGATAGGAAAATATTATTTAATAAACACTATTATTTATCAAAATTCATATTTTTTTAAAAATAGAATCATTAGTTACAACTCTCGTCAGTTTGTTCCCTTTGATTCAAACCTTATTTTCGGCCAGACGCTCAAATTACTTTGAATAACTTAAAATTTTGATCTTTATTCTCCCTCCGTATACTCTAGGCTATGGAAACTAGAGATAAAATTTGGGAGATTTTAAATTTACAATAATAACACTCTTCACTCAAGTATTGCAGTATGTGTATGTGTGTGTTGACAATGGTTGCAACGAAAAAAAAGTTTCCCCTTCATTTGTTTTAGCACCATACTTAAAGGGAGTGTATGGGTGCTTAGTAAGACACCTTTAACCCTTTACGGTCTAATTTAGTTATTTTATAACCAGCTAACTGCCTAATAGAACTAACTAATCTAGTTAGAAAGTAACTAAAATTTAATAAGCTAGTAGGGTCTTAGGGAGGGGGATTTTCAAAATTACAAGGCTTATATGGCATTCCCAATTTTATAAGATCTCATTGGGATTCTTACAAGGTAAATTATTACTCAATTAACTACACTTAGAGAAACATTAGACAAGATCCTTAACCATGCTAAGCTAAAAATGGAAACTTATTGGAAATTCTATGCTTGATGGCTACAAATGGAAATGAGTGATGGATGGCTTGTTTACACCTTAAATTAATTTAAAATATTCAAACTTTCCATTTATCTTTTTCAAGTGTGCCTTGTAGCTGTTGTCTTCTAGCTTCCTTGTTCCTTCTTAGATTTTCAACAATTTGGATGACTTGTGGCCGGACGAGTTCTGGCTATTGGACGTGAGCATGGATAGGAGTATGAGCCATATTAGAGTTGGTATATAAAATGAAAATGGATGACTTCCATGGTTAGAAAATTAACTCACAATTTTTTTCCAAGTCAGAAGATTTTTAATTTCTTCTAATTTAGGAAAATCAATAAGTAGATGAGTATGGTAGTTAATGGATGTTTCTACATCATCCTCCCCCACTTGAAAATGATCATCCTTATTCACATAAGGATTTTCATGTATGTATGAAAGTGTATTTTCCACATTAATTGTTTTTGATATATCCCCCATTTTTTATGGAAGCTCGAGCTTGTAGGCATTAACACTAGTCCTTTCTAAAATTTTGAATGGTCCATCACTTCGTGGCATGAGTTTGTTCTTCCTCTTAGAAGGGAATATCTCCTTCCTAAAGTGAATCCAGACTAACTTTCCTAGTTTTAACACCCACCCCTTTTGATGTTTGTTTGAAATTTTTTTCATTTCATTCACCGTCTAAATCTTAGATTGTACCTATTCATATAGTTTCTTGAAGGCATCGACCCTCTCCTGTGCTTAAATAATTTTAGCTTCAATAGGAAATGGTAAAATATTAATGGGTGTGTTGGGATTCACTCCATAAACCACCAAGAAAGGGGAATGACTGATAAACTAAGTAGGAGATCAGCTATATGCAAACTCATCATGACTTAGCTTGATGCCCCAATCCTTTAAGGATTTGTGAACCAAACTCTTCAAAAGCATAGTGATGGTGCAATTAGTAACCTTGGTTTTCCCATTTATTTGAGGATGATAGGATGTACTATAGAGAAGTTTAGTACCCACAACCTCCACAAGGTATTCTAGAAATAGTTAAAAAAACTTTATATCCTTACTAGAGACAATTATTTTTGGTATACCATGTAGTCTAACCATTTCATGGGAGTATAGATCAATAATTTAAGTGCCATTATTCGTCTTATGGCATGGGATGAAACGAGCCATCTTAGAAAATTGATCTGCCACCACCATAATGGCATCTTTTTATCTTTGAGTTTTTGGTAAATCCACTATGAAATCCATATTCAAATGATCCTAAGGTTGTTGTGGGATGGGTAATAGAATGTAGAGTCCTTAGTGAAAGTGGCTCTTGGAATTTTGATAAACAAACCATTTGGCCACTATTAATTGTACACCTACCATCTTAGGCTAATAAGAATGCTCCTAGAATACATCATAGGTTTTGTTAATACCTAAATTCCTGGCTAATCCTCCTTCATTTACGTATCAAATTAATAAATCTCTGATAGAGAGCTTAGGAATGCACAACTCATTACCTTTGAAGAGTAACCCATATTGAATCAAGTAAAAACCCCGATCCTTATCTTGATTTTCCATTAATTTTGTAAAGTCTTCATCTTGCTTGTAGAGCTCCTTCAAGCATCCAAACCCTAGGACTCTAGCCTCTAATAATAACAACATGCAATATCTTCTAGTGAGGGCATCTACTACAAAGTTAATTTTGCCACTCTTATGTCTTGCTACAAAGGAAAAGGATTGTGAAAACTCTATTCATCTAGCATGCCTAGGATTGAGCTTATGTTTCCCATGTATATATTTTAACGAATCATGGTCAATATGGAATATAAATTGTGATGACCTAAGGTAACAAGACCAATGATCTAAAGCCCTAATTATGACATAAAATTCTTTATCATAAGTGTTATAATTAGACCAAGAGCCATTGAGATTTTCATAGAAGAAAGCTATTGGATTTCTTTTTGTAGTAAAATGGCACCAATGACCACTCCACTTACATCACACTCTATTTTGAACACTTTTTCAAAGTTGGGTAACCTTAAGATGGGTGGTTTACTCAAGTTATTTTTGATAATCTTGAAGGCTTCTTGTCCTACCTTTATAACACCCCAAAATACACTACTGGAAATTTTCATTTTACAGCCGTAATTGACATAAGTGTGGCTTACCATCCCATCCTTATGTTGATCACAAGGTAAAACAATTTAAAATACTTAATAGGATGAAAGAAAACTAGAAAAGTTTCATAAACATAAATTTAAGTTTGGAGATTAATCTTTGAATAAAATATCTAAAATACAGACAAAAGGGATACCATGGATCTAATAGTCCAAAAGGGTATCTGAGTAAAATCATCATTTGGATGACATGAATCTACTTCCAAAAGCCCTAATACACAAAGTCACTCTATCCCATACAAAGCATCAAAACCTGCAAACTCATCAACTGGGTCCTCATTGACCTGCACATAAACATCTAAGTTGTCTACTCGTAGGAATGAACATCACCCATAAAAAGGATGATTAATACACTATGTACTGAGTAAGGTAACCATACAATCAAAACAGGGAAACATAAAAATATATGCATTCACAGCGGAGAGTAATATACATATTAGGTATAAAAATCAATACAAGGTAATTTCTTGTCCGGATTCTTATGAGTAGAATATAGCATGATCCACTCTTTTATTTATGTTGAGTTCAGGTACCCCCACTATTCTTAAAATGGTGGGATAGTCTGAAGCACCTTTCAGAGACAACACCTTGGCCACTATTATCGTACGGTGGAATTGACTCAACAACTCTCAAGGAAAAATGCTCCGGAGCCACTATTCTTAAACCGATGGAACAGTCTTAAGCACCTCTAAGAGACAACGCACCTAAGACACTATTATCGTTCTGTGGAACGAGCCCAATACCTTGTCTTGACACTACTACGGAAACAGGAATTAATAACGGGACATTAATAACGGTGTTTCGAAAATCGTCGTCAAATCTGTGAAAATTAATGCGCGGGAATTTTTAATAACGGTTTTATGTAATAACCGTTATTACAAGTGCAAGGTAAAATTTTGCACGGGAATTTTAATAATGGTTGACCTAAAACCGTTATCAAAAGATGATTTAATAACGGTTCAAACAAGAACCGTTGTTAAAATTGGGAAGGTTTTAATAACGGTTCCTGTAAGAACCGTTATTAAATCAACTTTTGATAACGGTTGTTGGAGAAACCGTTATTAAAACATGATTTAATAACGGTTCTTACAGGAACCGTTATTAAAATCTCCTTTTATTTCGTTCTCTTTTGTTTTCTGCCAAAAATTTCAGACACTGCCGCTTCCCTCTCGTACTCTCTTTCTCTTGCGAACCCTTGCACCACCGCTCCAGCTCCTCTGAATTAAGGGAAACCGTCGCACCGCCATCTCTCCACCACCCCTCTGCCATTCTTGCGAACGTAGCCAGCATTTGTACCTTCGTTGTTGTCGTTCTCAACCTGTACGTCGTCGCTCCCTTTACGTATGTGTTGTTCTTCCTTCATTGCTTAATTTGTCTCTACTGATATGTATATATATATATATAAATGCATGCATGTTGCACCGAAGAGGTTGTGTTTGATGTGTTGTTCGAAAATCTGTCATTTGATGTTTTGGTGAAAAATTTTGCTGTGGCCTTTTTTGATTGTGGCCAGCCGAGACCTTAATATATATGTATATATATATATATATATATAAATGTGTTTATAATCTATTTTATAAAAGTATGTATTATTATTTTAAGAGAATCCACAAGCCTAAAATATATATTATTATCATAAGATATGTACGTTCTAAGTATAAAATTAAGGTGTATATATTTTTTTAGCACTCACATTATTATATATGCAGATGATAATGTGTATTTATATGCTTTTTTTAATATATATTTTGTAAGACATGTATGTTAGGGTTAGGGTTTATCGTTTATTATACTAAATATAAACTAGGGCTATAAGGAAAAATCCTAAGGATAAGGGTATTGTGCATGGGGAAAAGTTGAGGAGGTTGGTTGGGCATCGGTGTTGTGATTGATAAAAATTAAATAGAGATGAATAATTGTGTATAATAATAATAATAATTAATCATATAGGATTTATTAGATTGTACTATATATATATATATTATCTTATTAATATCTACTTGATTTTACTATGCGTAGGTTGAATGATTTGATGATAGTTTGATGTTTAGCCAATTTGTTAAATATATAACTAAAGATTATGTCCTTATTTTAAATATTTTGATGTTGTTAGGTTTCCATAGTTGGTTATGATCTGGTAGAATATATTTATGATTTGTCTAGCTAGTTGAAGATCAGTTTACATATTCTGTAATTTAGATCCTTTTAATTTCGAGGACAACCTTGATGATAATATTTAGTGGTTCTCATTTGTAGGTAGTGATCAGATGACATACCCTCCACTGTATTTTCATATGGCACCACATAGAGATGTACGGACTCATGTGATATGGTTATATGACGAGCTATGTCATTTGTACGCGAGTGGCTCATCCTATCACCCCTTCCATTTCAGATCTTATCACCTTCTGTTGACCCTGCCTCAGATAGAGCCATGGGCATCGGCTACGTCTACTTTTTTGCAGTGGTTTGTCTACCACACTGATGCACCACACCCGAGATTTATTGAGGGTGAGCTGTTTGCTAGAGAGTATGATAGGATATCGAGAGAACTGATGGTCATCGATGACGAGTGGAGGTATCGTCATAGCTTGCCTCGGAGTATCCACCTCGGTTACCCTAGAGTATCTGTGAGTAGACTCTCATTTGATGATGTCAGGGATCAAATGATATATCGTGATGAGTGGACTTTTAGAGTTATAGTTTTTAGTCGGGCTCGACGAGGCTATTGGGGGATTTATTTTTAGATATGAGTTTTTGTTTTTTAGGTATTTGAGTTGTAGCAACATTTTGATGTATATAGTGCTGCTATTGCTTAAATCCTGTAGTATGCATATCTTTTGTAAATTGAACTATTAATTGTATAATACTTTGCTACGTTTGTATGTGTATATATATATATATATATATATATATATAATGAACTCTTTGTAAGTATGAGGAGTTTCATTGATCAGCATTAATATAATTTTGGAAACTTGTTAGCATGATTCGTGTATATATATATAGAGAGAGAATAGCATGCATGATACATTTGAGATTAATTCTTTCTAAGCAAGAGTGATTTGAAAATTATTATACTTATAATTCAATTGATTTTTAATAATTACTTTCATGTGGGATATATCTAGATTCAAATAATATGGATCGAAAATAGTTGTCTGCAAATCGTCTGTCTAGAGAATATAACGAAGGAGTGGAGTTTTTCATCAAGTTTGCAGTTGAACATGCTCGGGACTCTAGTAGAATAGTCTATCCTTGTTTGAAGTGTGCTTATATTCAGCGTGTCAACGCTAATGATTCGACAAGTGTGGTTGAAGATGAAACATTTGAGTGTCAAGTTTGGGAAGAAGAATAAAGATAAGCCTCCATCAGTTGGGTGGAAGAAGATGTCAATATTCTTCAACCTTCCTTATTGGGAATCTTTCTACGTGAGATATGCCCTTGATGTGATGCATATTGAGAAAAATATATGTGACAGTCTTGTTGGCACATTACTTAATGTTCCACGCAAGACTAAAGATGGGATAAATGCTCGATTGGATATGGAAGAAATGGGTATTAGATGGGAACTGACACCGCGAGACAATGGAAGAAGAACATATTTACCGCCGGCGTGTCATACTCTTTCCAGAAAAGAGAAAATTTCATTTTGTGAATTCTTGCACGGTGTCAAGGTTCCGGAAGGGTATTCTTCAAATGTCAGAAGGCTCGTGTCGATGAAAGAGTTGAAATTAATTAACATGAAGTCTCATGATTGTCATATCTTGATGCAGCACTTGTTGCCGATAGCTATACGTGGAATTTTGCCAAAACGTGTTCGAATTACTATCACGAGGCTTTGTTGGTTTTTTAAAGCCATCTGCTCTAAAGTTATACATCCTGATAGTTTGGACGCCTTGCAAAAAGGGATTGTGATTAATTTTTGCCAACTTGAAATATATTTTCCACCGTCATTCTTTGACATTATGGTACATCTAACTGTTCATTTAGTTTATGAGATAAAGATGTTAGGACCTGTTCATGGGCATTGGATGTACCCCTTTGAACGGTTTATGAAGTTGATAAAAGGTTATGTGAAGAATCGATATCGGCTAGAAGGATGTATTGTTGAGAGTTACCTGGTGGAAGAGGCAATTGAGTTTTGCACAAAGCACTTGTCAAATGCTAGAAGCTCATGGAAGCTTCGTGCTTTGGCATGTGAATCAGATACGTCTCACTACTGAAGAGGTATTGATATTCAATATCTTCATTAGAGGGTAGGCTAGTTGTTACATTATTTATACCTTTTTCATATATATATATGCTCAATACATATTTTGTTTATTGTTATTATTTAAGGAATCAAAGAAGAAGACTGCTTCTGCTAGTAAAACTAAGAGAGGTACTAGTAGAACGAGCAACACAAAAGAGGGCGCTGCCAAAGGAAAGAAAGCTAAATCTGAAAAATCAGTTGCCCCACAAAAGATTCGTTCTTCGGAAATACGCCAACCTCCACCAGCATTAGCTTTATTGTATTTCTATGCCCAAAACTACCTCGGGAATAATTATATTTCCATTGATTGTCGTCCTGAGTATGTTGGAAGGGACGAGGCTACTTACATGGTATCAACAGCTGACATAAGCGACATTTATAATCAGGAATGGATGTCAACCACGAGTGTCGCCGTTTATGTCACGTAAGCATTATTTCATATTTCACATTTTAGTACTCTTGGAGACATAGAATTTTTACGACCTTTTAAGCTTATATGAGTTATTAGTTATTAACAAATATCCATTATTATTGTCGTCTATATATAGGTTGGTAGCTAGTCGCGCTGCGTTGGAGGGAATGCTGTCCTCTATTGTTTTTGTGTGCCCATACTACATAGCTGACAGTAGTAAAATAACAGAGGGTAGGCACATAAACTATTTAGCGGATAACATTTTGATTGAGGGACACAACAAGCTCTATCTCATTCCTCACCTCGCAACTGAACATTGGATTTTGTACGCCGTCCGACCTGATCTTAACAAAGTTTATGTGTTTGATTCCCTTCGAACCTATGGCGTGCCTTTTGAGGTCGCTCGTCTTGGTGGGAAGGAATTTATCGACATGTTAGTATACTTTTCACTTCTTACTTCATTAGCTTATTTATACATATATATATTCTACTTTCATTATTTGAGGTATATATACTTACAATATTATGTATCCAACTCTATTTATTAGGGCACTACGGACGACATATCAAAGGAGAGGTGGGAATGGTGTCCCAGACCCAAAGAATCTTCAATATGAGCCTATCATAGTAAGTAGGAAGACAACTATTTTGTATTTTGTTTTAATTCAAATTAATATATAATAGTTAGAGAGCTAATTGAATTCATTTGACAGTGTCCACAATAGTAAAACGACGATGATTGTGGATACTATGTATGTAGAGCAATGGATCTTATAGTCCAGAATAGATCGGTCAACATAGATCCAAGCCATGTTTGTTTGCTTTTCCATATTTTTCTATTAATGAATCATGACATATATATTTTTGACCTAATGTCTAACTGTATATTAATTGAAACATGGGTGTTGTAGTTTTTCACCGATGACTATGCACGAGGCCAGCAATATAATGTTGATGAAATTGATGAAGTTAGAGACCAATGGGCCAAGCACGTGCACTCATTCATTCGGTATTAGGTAGCGATCTATATATTCTACATGCATTTTCAGGTTTGTATTTTGTCTACATCTTTCGGTCTTTCAGCCTAGATCTATGAACTCTTTACTTTGGGGTGTAGAGCTACCAAGTTGTGGTATGCCCACTAATTTTTATTCCTAAGTATAGTTGGTGTATTGAGACATGCATACCAATTATAGATTGATTGAAATTATGGTGTGATACCCTGCTGGTATGAATTGATAAACATTGCAAATTTGGTAATTGTTTGAACATACAACTGTGTATGTGGGTAGGAACAAAACAGAAAAATTCTAAAAAAAAACATATACTTTTAATAACGGTTCTATAAAAACTGTTATTAAAACCTATTTTTAATAACGGTTTTAAACAAAACCGTTATTAAAAGCTAGGTTTTAATAACGGTTCTATGAGAAACCGTTATTAAACACTGAGGTTTTAATAACGGTTTTGTTTACGAACCGTTATTAAAACTCTGGTTTTCAACAACGGTTTTTTTCTGATAAACCGTTATGAAAACCTTATTTTTAACAACGGTTTACAGCGAAACCGTTATTAAA
The DNA here is from genome assembly GCA_039764185.1 of Tamarix austromongolica. Lineage (NCBI taxonomy): Eukaryota > Viridiplantae > Streptophyta > Magnoliopsida > Caryophyllales > Tamaricaceae > Tamarix > Tamarix austromongolica. The sequence continues at coordinate 21,704,937 of CM077809.1, read as the reverse complement.
AGCTCCATTTTTAACAACGGTTTTTAAGTAAAAACCGTTATTAAATATGAAGTTTACGGACATATTCGCGGGTTTTTGTGTATTTTTCATGACGGTTATGAACCGTTATTAAAGATGTAATAACGGGCGATTCAATAACGGTTGAAAACCGTTATTAAAACTGAAAAATAACCGTTATTAAAAGCCCTTTCCGTGGTAGTGTGATTCACATAATCTTCCACTTTAAATAATTAATATCTTATTCTTTAGTTATTATATCAACTTGTATTGTTATTCACAATGATTATAGGGCTCCACTATTCTTAATCTAGTGGAACGGACTTAAGCGCCTCTCAAGGAAAACACACCTGAGCCACTATTATCATCCATTGGAATAGACAACATCTCGGCCTCACTCACATGCTCTTTCACTTTAAATGGTTAGTATCTTATTCATGATCGGTATGATAATTACAAAACATAATTAAGGCAAACAAGGCATCATCATACACAAGACCTTTCCCAAAGGTTAAGATGCTTATATTCTTATAGAAATCCTAAATTCATACTCTAGGCATAACTCCTCCTATATTGATCATTTACCCACCAAATTTCTTATTTCTTTCTCAATTATTATTATTATTAACATACCCGAGACTCAAGGTCTAAATACCACAACTTACACATGCAATAATAACCCTATATCAAAAGTTACTATTTCTAAAACTCCCAAAATCCTAATTTCACAGGTAAGTCATAACTATTCCCATAATGATCATATAATTACCAAATTCAATATACATTCCCAAAATAGCAACATTAACAACATATCTGAAATTTGTGGTCTACATCTAATGTTTTACACATGTAATAGTAGCATTACCATTTTAAGGTTAATATTCCCACTTTAGGTCATTTTCTCATTTTGAGAAACTTATGACATTCATAATCACTCCAATCACTACACATGATACTATTCTCATATTTTCATCCATCTAACATGTCAAAATACTAAAATTTCTATATTAACCCATATTGACCTAAATGCCTTTATAGATAATCGAAAGCCCTTATTTTACGAAAGTCTTATATCTTTAGTGTCATTACTTTCAAATCCTCCACTTACCATTATACATATTAAATACACTTATTTCACACTTATCATATATTATTACACCCATAATACTCTTGCACAAGTTATACAATCCACAAAATTCAACCTAGTATAGCAACATCATATTAGCACATCTTTCGTTATTCATCCTCTATTTCTATCATGCAATTCATATTATCATAACATATCATTAACCAATTGAATTTAATAGTATAATAACAATACCATGATCACACACATTTCCATTCAAGCATTTAACACAAAACCCTAAGCATTGACTAGTAAACTTATAAAAAGCCTCCGGTCTTTAAGTACGTCTATCCTATCCCACCTTTTCTGGAACCTTCAGAATATCACCTAAGAATAATTTAAAAAAATAATTAGAATTAAATGATATAATTAAGGAGGGGTTAAGATAATAGAAGGGTGAAAGAATGGGGAAAAACTAAACCGAGGTTCGAAGGAAGTGTCGGCAAAACTTTGCAACAAAAAGGGAGGTTCGGTGGTGGATGCTGAAGGGTGGAGATGGCCTTCGGTGATGGCTGCCAAAGGGGTGGTGTGGGATTCAGTGATGGCTGCTGAAGGGGGCCATAGGCTTCAATAGAAATGGATAAAATATGGGTGTGAGCTTCCGTAGAAATGGCTGAAGGGTAGGGGTGTTGTGGTGATTTTTTTGCCGAAGGTGGAGGGTGGGTTTCAGTGAGTTTCACCAATTCTTTGTGGTAGGTTGTAGGAATTTTGGGTGGTGGACGGGGTGAGGGAATGGCAAAGTTTTCCGGTGGATGTGTTGTTGCCTTAGTTGAGCTCATCGGTGGTGGGTTTTTGGTGTTGTTTTTGCAACAACAAGGAGAGGGAAAGAAGGAGGGAGGAAGGCTATGTTGGGGTGCGATTTTTTCAACAAAAATAGAGGGAATAAGGGTGGTTTGGTGCATTAAATGGGGTATATATATACATACATGCATGCACGAGGGGGAGGGTGATCTTTGTCAACGTAACCCATCACATAGAAAAAGAGGGAGTTGATGGGTGATGGTGAGGGTAGTGTGTGTAGGTCATGGAAGGATAACATGGATGGGTATGTTGTGCACGTAAGGGGAAAGAAGGACAGAAAAGAAAAAAAATATTAGGGAGGGAAATGTAGGGACAGAGAAGGAAAAGAAAAAGGAGAAAAAGAGTAAAAGTGTGGGTTTAGATTTAGGTTTAGTTAAGATAATTTAGGTTAGGGTATTACGATATTTAAATTAAATAATTATCTATGATTAGGTTTAGGTTAGGAAATATATTAATAACCTAAAATAAAAATTAAGGTTAGGCTAAAATTTAGGATTAGGGAGTTAGGGTAAGATAGAAATATTAATTTTTCGAGATTAGAATTAGGTTACGATATTAATTACTCAAGATTAGGGGTAGCTAAAATTTAGGATATTACAACCTTATACCAAATAAACTTACCTTTATTAAGGCACTCGGTGATGGGGGATAAAAAAGTATTATATCCTTTTATGAACTGCTAATAAAATGAGGCAAACCCATTAAAGGATCTAACATGAGTAATGGATGTGGGGGAATGCAACATTCTTATTGCCTCCACCTTTCACTCATCCATTAAGATTTCCTCAAGGGATACGGAAAACCCTAGGAAGGTGACTTGAGGCATGAAAACTTTATACTTCTCTAGTTTTCCATACAACTTATGTTCCTCAAGGGCTATAAATACAAGCTTTAAGTTCCTTACATGCTCTTCACAACTAGAGGAGTATAGAAGAATATCATCAAAATACATTACAACAAATTTGGAAGTAAAAGGCCAAAGAAAATTACCCATGAGTCTCATGAAGGTACTTGGGACGTTAAACAACCTAAATGACATGACCATCCACTCGTATATTTCTCCTTTAGTCTTGAAAGTGTTCATCCAATTATCTCCTTCCTTCATCTTAATTTGATAGTACCACTACTTAAGTCAATTTTTGAGAAAATAATAGCTTGTGAAGATAGTATAACATGTCATCAAGTCTATGAATGTGATACCTATAATTGATAGTAATGGTGTTGATGACCCTGCTATCAATATACATTTGCATGGAGCCATCCTTCTTTAGCACTAATAGGGTGGATATGATATATGGGCTAAGGGTTTCTCAAATGAACCCTTTTGTAACAATTACAACAATTGCATTTGTAACTTCATAACCTCCTTAGGATTTCACCTATAAGAAGGTCTATTTGGGAGAGTAACATAAGGAACTAGATCAGTTTGGTGCTCCATGCCCCTTATGGGAGGTAACCTACTAGGTAGTTCATTTGGGAAAATGTCTCCAAATTCACCTAGTAAGGCGTCGTTCCTCAAATCTAGGGGGTTACCTTTCTCAATATTTTCAAGCATTAACAACAAACACATAAATTTTCTCTTGCTTGTGACCTTTTCTACCCCTTTCCCATCAATAACCATAACTTTGTTTCATTCATTGTCCTTTGTAACACATGAGGATCGAGAGCTATGGGACTTTAATATAATGTTTTTGTGGGTAAAGTTCAAGGTGTAAGTGTTCTTCTTATCATCATGCTTGACATGTCTATTATATAGCCAAGGCCTCCCTAGTAACAAATGACATGCATCCATGGGGACTACAACACATAAAATCTAGCATTGCCATTGATGAGCCATTGAAGCTTGTGTGGCCTAGCGTGTGTAATGGTAAGAAAATTAAGCTTCTCTATAAGAGTGAAAGAAGCTACGTCTTCACAACTACCACCATCCATGTAACAACCCCAAAATTTAAAAATTAAAAGGTTTGTTTGAAGAGTTAATTGTAGAAGCTAAAACAATAAAAATGTAAGGTGTTATTCTCACATCTGGTAAAAAATTGGTTTCCTATACCAATCTCATACCAAATGCTAAGGCTAAAAATGTTAATCCACTTAAATTAATAACATGGTTATAATAATCAAGGTAGAGAGAATCAAAGAAAATTAATATCATGTCAAATAAAACCAATTGTTTGTGGTTACAAAATTTAGTGGAATAAAAATACATAAAGACGTAAGATGTAAGAGTACAAAAACATCACATGTAGGGTTTAAAGTCACAATATCAAATAAAAATCCATAACATCATAGGTAGGGCTCAAAGGCACAATACAAAATCATGAAGGATACTACCAACCCATTGGTAGGCATGAAGGCTACTACCTAACCACAATTAGGCACAAAGACTACTATCAAACCACGGGTAGGCATGAAGGCTACTATCAAACCAAGTGTAGGCACAAAAGGCTACTATTGACCAATCAAACAATCAATTCAATCCAATAATAATTATTTCTATTTTTATTTACTTGAGAGGAGATCATATCAAACTTGGAGAGACAAAGAAAATCTGGTCATGTTGGCTCACCAAGGCAATATAATATCTTACCGACTATCAACTTAACGACACTAAGGTATCCTAGTCGTACTAGCACATAAAGGTAGCACAATACCCTACCGGCAAGCACACCCAATCCATCAATATTCATATCGTCTATAAGTCCATAAAGTTAAATAGAGTAAGATATAGGGATTTTTGGGGCACTATAGCACACGAGCAAAAACTCATAATCAATCATGGTTCAAACCATGTCTTTAGGGTATCCACTCCTAAAGAGCCACAATTTCTAATCTCAAGGTCTTTCATTTTAGATATTATTATCTTATTAAGGTGAAATGAAATCATATAGATCAAATTTTTACACTTAACTATTTTTATTGATTTCCAAGCATCTGAGACAACCATAAGCAAGATTAATAACAAGGTTAGCACTTAAGTCGAATAAAAAATCTACTAAGGCCCATCCTATGTTCAATTATTAACATGTAAGCATTTTAGGCTAAAAATGACCACAATGACCCTAAGGTTATAATTACCACATTGTCATCCATTTTAAATACTAATTCCATTTTATTTATTAATTTGTCATGAAAAGGCTAAAATACAATAATTAAGACATATTAGGAATTTCGATCAGAATAAATATTGTGATATACTTAAATGACCAAATTGGCTTGAGGGCACACAGTAACAATAATTATGCTAAAAATAAGCCTAGGTATACTCAACCTATTATATTAGACATGCATAAAATATATAATTTACTCCCAACATAAAATCCATTTGAACATACTTTTGTGCGTATAATGCTTTATACAAATTGTTATGTTCCATTTCACCAAATTTCAAGATAACATTATTAGGCAAATCCTTTTAATGGAACAAACATGCTTAATAAATGTTTTACATCATAACCCTAATGTGATATCATTCGATATCTCACATTTTAGTGGAGTATAGGAATTACCTAATTTTAAGCATACAAATTTTAGGCAACGTACTAAAATTTTTTAGGCTCTATTGCTCAAACTTTTTGTATCTAAAAATAATACCAAATTAACCACATTAATATTTAACTAATAAAATAATATTTTTTATTAAACTATTTATAAATTGAAAATTATAAAAACGACCCTAACGTTGAAAAATGGGTAAAAATTAATGGGAATCCCATGCTACTCATGTAGCATGAGTTGGCTAATGCATGATGGCTACAGGGGAGAGGTTGGAGAATGGTTGGGTGGAGGTGATGGCTGAGGGGAGATGCATAGTGGGTGGTGCTGGTGGCTAAAGAAGGTGGTAGAGATGGATGGTGTTGGGTTGTTGGTTCAGTTGGGAAGAGATGGAAAGGTAGGGGCGAGGTTGAGGGAGGCAAACTAAGGGAGATGATGGTGTGTAAGTGCGATGGGGAGGGTGGTGGTGCTAGGATATTGTAATCATGGGGAGGATAAGGAAGGTTGGTTGGATTAGGTTGTTGGGAAGATGAGGGGGAGGTGCTGCGAGGTGAAGGAGGTGATGACTTAAGCTAGGTAAGAGGCAATGATAGTGGGTAACGTTAAAGAAAGGAGGGCAAAGGTTTTGGATGCCAGTACTAGGTGGAGGGGTGATGTTGTAGGGAGGATATAATACCCTAAATTTTAGCTAAACCTAACCCTGAGTAATTTACCTTACAACCTAATCCTAATATCAGAATATTAATATTTTTACCTTACCCTAATTATCTAACGCTAGAATTTAACCTAATCCCAATTTATTGATGATTAAACTATCCTAATATCCTAAACAAAATTATATGAATATTATTCTAATAAAAAACTAAACATATTAATCTTCCTATTTCTTTTTCCTCTTTTCCTTTTTCTCTTCTTTCCCCTTTTGGCCGACTCTCTCTCCTTTTCCTTTTCCCCTTCTTCCTGCATGAAATATTGTCCACAAACAATGCTTGCATGCCTCATCACCCCTATCACCTTCCAAACCATCTCTTACTCCCATCAACTCCTAGCTCCTATGAATATGGGTTAGGGTTGATAATTTAGCCACTACACCTCACACCCTCCTCTCGTCTATACACTTGCATATGTATGTGCATGGATATATATATATATATATATATATATATATATATATATATATATATATATATATATATATATATATGATGTAATATCGCATTTTCTCAAATTCTAATTACTATATATGCTTGGTCTAGTAATACATCTTAAAAAAAAATACATATATTATATTATCAAGTCTTATTTTGTTCATGTTAATTTTTAAATATTTTGTCGATCATTTCTCTCGTTTGCGGAAAACACATTTATTGCAATTCTTCTGATTATTGTGTTTTCACACTTTTCGACCCATTCAAAATTTCTGAATCGATCCAAAATATTTTTAAGTTTATTTTTTCCATTCTATTCATTTATGTTTCATTCTTTCCTTCTGAATTGTTAAATTGCGAAAAAATATGTTTACTCGATTGGACGCTTTTAGTTGTTTTTGCCATTTTTGATCTGTTGGTTATCAAATGAGTTCCAAGACCAAATATTTTTATATATTTGGTTTTCTAAAAATATTCCGCATCAACCCATGACAATTTGAACCTCCATTATATGTTTTGTGTATTTGCAAAAAAACGTGTTTTTGCGACTTATCTGTTTTTGCCGTTTTTGGTCGTTTTCCATCTGTCAAGCTTCAAACCAACTCCGATACCAAATATTTTTATATATTTGAGTTTATAAAATTATTATGGACATTTCCATAAATTTGTATGATTTTTATAATTCAATTGATATTTTTTTTCCAATAAATGCTCATTATTGGACTTTTTTGCAATTTAATTAATCCAAATAAATTGTAACCAATAATTTAACCATTACTTTAATACTAAATAGTCTCCTAACAAAAAAAATGAGATTTTTAACTTAGTTACTTTTCACCCAAATAAAAAGTGCAACAAATTCTATAACCATAATTTTATGACATTTTTCTTATACACTCAACTATAATCTAACCTCTCTCTTACACCCCTAATCTTAGCACTCAAGTGAGCCTAATGTAAAACAAAAAAAAATACACTCCTTTCTATCAAATCTCACTTTATTTTTTCCAAATCATACTCTCCTTTACAAAATGCACATAAAATCATAATTTTTCAGCAGTATTCAAAGTTGTTTTCTTTCCAACCTACAACAACGCGTTCTCTCTTTGGTTGTCCTATTCCTTTGGTTTTTGTTTTTCATAAAAGATTTCATTGCATACTACAACTCCATATAATTTACATCCCTGAAGTCGAGCCCCTTCGAGCTTATTCATAACCAAACTTTTACTTCCTAACCAGCTACACAACATCAGTAAAGGTAATTTTTGGTGACTTTCAGCAGCTACCACGCCGCGACCTTGCTTCCTATACCTTATATTCTTGTTTGGTATTATTCCTTGCATGTTATACTTCATCTAGGAATCATTTTGAACCACGATATCATGCCCCTCACCTCTTCTTTTTCCTCTCCTATCTACCTTTCCGGGCAACTTTGGAGTTTTTGCTGTAGTTGTCGCGTGTGTTGCATTAGAGATTCCATTCCTTTCATCCATTATTTTTTTTCCTTGGTTTCCTTCCCATTAACCCTTCAGAACCTTGATCTATCATTCCTTTTTGATTGTTGGCTATTTTTGTGGTGGTTTTTGACCCTCCCTATTCAAGAGTAATCTTTTCCATTTCACTTCTTCCATTTGAAATTCTTTATTTTCCATTTTTCTTATTTATTAATCTTGATTTATCTAACTCTTTTATCTTATATTCTTGAAGTTAACCAAGTGGGTTTAGAGAAGGAATTGCTAAATTCATTATTTTAGCTTTGTTATGGACCTTAGGAATTTTAGTAGGTAAACTAACCTTTATAAATATGATTTTGTGCTAGGTGTATTATATGTTCTTTTATGCATGACTAGCTTTATTTTAATTATAAGAAAGAAATAATAGCTTGAAAAATATTGTATGACATGTGTATATTTCTATCTTATGTGTATAAGCATGAAAATCTAATGAGAAGATGGTTTGTATGATTTTTACATGTTCTTATGCCTGCTAGAAAAGTGATGAATATTTAGTGAAGAAGTGATGAATGTTCAGTAGAGTTGTGCTAAATTTCCAACATAGTCGTGATGAATATGCCTAGATCCAAGTAGTTTAGCTCTCATTCTTGTTATTTTATGTGATTGTTAGTTGTTTTAAATTTATCTAATTATTCCATTGTATGTATAATAGTGTATAGAAGCTAGCTTATGAGTTTTGGATCATTTAGAGTTGAAATGATTTTTTTAAGGTTTAGACATATTCGGCCATGAGTACATTGGGAAATACAGATTATTTTTGAAAGTTTTAAGTTCACCTTTATCTTCATTAGGTCTTTAACATAAATTTGGTATATGAGATGTTAAGGTGTAATGTTGTTTAGAGTAAGTTATAAATTTTAGAAGTTTAAGGTAATTTTTGGTGAATAAGGGCATTTTTACCATTACATGTAAAATTATGGAAATTTTGAGACCTAAGTGAATATTATGTTAATAAAAGAAGTTAAAATGTATAAGTTAAACACTTGGGTGACATTGATGCGTAGACTTAGAGACCTTAATTAAAATAATTAATTAAGCAAGAAAAAGAAAAAGAGAAAAAACATTTTAGGTGCATTGAGGAATCTTAATATTTTATCTTAGTGTCCTATTTATATTTGATCCTAAGAAAACAATTGGTTAAGTATAATAATTGTTAGCATGAAATACACCTCTCTTAATATTAAGTTAAATTAGTTGACCTTATTGACATTTTAGTCATTTTATGTGCCTTTAGACTAGTTATTTGATTTGGCCCGATATGTGAACCCTTGATTGACTTATATGTTGGTTATTAAACCCTTTCTCGAATAATTGAAGTTAATGTATATTGATATCAAATTTTATTAGGTCTTTCATGGTGTAGACCTTGAACTTTAGTGCCTTAATAATCTTATTTGAGCTTAATACTTCAATAATATTCACTTGGCTTTAATGCTTCATATATTTAATTGGGCCTTAATGACATGTTAATGGACCTCTGTGCTCTAAATGTTTTGGGCCTTGATTCCTTTATGGATCAAGTGCAAGGATAACATTGGAAATTACTAAAATAATTAGCTATTATTCATATATATGATTAAGTGTTATTCTATGGGCCTTTGTTATAGTTTAACCTAAATCTTGGATAAGATATTAATCACTTAAAGTGAAAGATCTTGAGTCGGGACTTGTACCACTCGAGGTGACTATTTGAGTTAGGTTTGGTATTCACTTAGTACCATTTCTGTGTTTTCTATTATGTGATTCTCGGGTGCCTTATGATGTATAGGAGGCCCTATTCTAATCTATAGGTATCTTAATATCTTTCATCCCTATAAATGGTATCCATACTTAAGTGCTTAGGTGTCCCGTTATATGGTGGTCTGGTTATATTTTTGGGTGGGCCAGCTAGGGCTAGTACCACTCAAGTAATAGATTAGTTGCTATGGTTTCTTCAAGTCTCTGTCCTCAAGTTAATATAGTGTATTGGTTGTGATCACGATAATAAAATATAATAATCAATGAATCCCATCTATCCATACATTTGTATCATATTACTTTATGCTTGATGGTTGAGTTCTCTTCTTCTCAATTAACATTTATGTGTAAGCATGTTATCATCTTATTATAGTATGCTTTATTGCTTTCTTTACATGTTCTATTACTTTCTTTGCATGTGCCTCATACATAATGTTATCTTTTTAGGATAGTTGTGTTACTTAGTACAATATGTGTATTGATACTACACATTTGTAGGCGTTGTCGCAGGTATATGATGATGATCTTACTGACTTTGAAGAGGTTTCTAAGGTAGAGTGATGAGGGTTTATACCCTAGGGATAAAGTGTAGAGTTATATCTATCTGAGATAGCACATATTATGTGCCCTAGATTGTGGATATCACTTTTGGACTCATCATCTCTTTTATCCCCCTTATCTCTTTTTATGTATTATATTATTTGGAGCATGTATTATGTACTTTGTTATTAAATTTAAATTATTAAAATCTTTTACTATTTATATCTATTTCAGTAAGCTTTTATTTATTTGTCATAATGTTTTATCCTTGAACTTAGTAGAGGAAAGGTATGGATTAGACTGACGCTAAGTGTGGCGGTAAAACCTGCTATATTATGTTAATGCTTTCGCTCAAAAATGAATTTTTTAAGTAATAAATGTTGGGGTGTTATATATGAATAACATTAAATTCCCCCTACCACCTCTCTTCTCTCCCTTTTATTTCTACAAAAATAGTACCACCATCTCCCTTCTTCACCACCTTCTTGCCATCACAAAAATAGCCTAAAAAGCCACCACCGATGAGCCCAACCAAGACACCAACACCACCACTAGCAGCCTTTTCCATTTCTCCTCACCACCTTCAGCCATTATCACCATTTCCTACTCCTCCCCTTTGGCTATCCTTTCCAAACATCACCCCTAAAAACCAGCTAAAACAAACATTACCCCCTCCTTCTTCTGCAGCTTTCACCGTATCCCAACACCCCAATGCTAGCTTCAACTAAAGCTCAACCCCCTCCACTTCGGCAACCTTCATTGTACCCCACCTCCATCCTTTGGCAACCACAACCAAATCCCACCTTTCACCCCTCAACATCTCCAACCACACCACACCACCACCCTTCGACTTCCAATACCAAACACTAGCCTCCTTGTTTCGGCCTCCACCACCATTGCACCTCCCATAGCAACGACAACGTGAGTCATTGCTCATCCACCATCCCATGACACAACCCACAATTTCCCCTTTGTTTAGTTAAGTAAGTTTTTCCCAATGACCACCTTACCTAGTTTGGTTTTTCTCCCTTCTTTCACCCTTACATTTCCTTAAACATTTTTTTACTTAGGTGTTTTAATCCTAATAATATTTTATTATGATTTTCTTAGGTGATTTCCCTATGGTTCCGGAAGAGGCGGAATAGGAGTAGCGTGCGTAGAACTAGAGTCATTTTTATAAGGATACTTGTTGTAGCCTAGGGTTTTTGACTGCTAAGTGTTATGAATGATTTTGTGTTGTACGGTGTTATTGTTATTATGTGAATCAATATATGATTTTTGATACTATGATATGTGTTACATGATAAAAAATGAGTAAGTAAAGATTATACAATATTGTTATTTTATAAGGAAAAGCCCTCGATGTGAAATATGGATGTATCATGAGTTGATTAATGGTATGATGAATGTGAAATGATTATGATAAGGCTTATGGATAAAAACGTGGATTTGGAAATAATGTTATTAAACACATAAAATTCGCATGAAATAAGGGTTTTATTACTAATGAGGGCATTTTGGTCAACATGGATTAAATGTGAAAATAATGGTATTTTAAGGTTTTATATCATCCAAATGTGCTAAATATTTTATATGAAGTGTTTAGAGAAGATGGGAATGACCTAATTTTAATAAAGTATGAAAACGGCTTGATTTATGAATAGTAACCCTAAAACAAGAAGGCTATTATCATATGTGTGAAACGGTAGAGTTAGACCACTAAATTCGAATATGTTGTAAATGTTAGTGTTTTGGGAATGTATATTGAATTTGGTATTTGTTTGAGCCTTATAGGAAAATTTATGATTGACATGTGACATTAGGGTTTATAAACCCTTGGAATAGTAAATTTTGGGATAGGATTAATATCGCATGTATAAGACCTTAGAGTTAGGCCTTGAAATTTGATTATGTTGATAATAATAAAATTTTAGGAAGAGGTAATAATTTTGGTGATTAAAAGAGTAACTGAATAAGAGTTATGATAAAAGTGTGAAATTAGGGTATTGGGGAAATATAGGGGTCTTAACTCTTGAGAACAGTCTTATGATCTTCGTGATGTGCTTACCTGATTGAAATGTCTTCTTTGCCTTCGAATCAATATGAATAATACATTAATCATTTAAAGTGAAAGATCATGTGAGTCGGGCCAAAATATTTATGGATCTGCTCCATCAAATGTTAATAGTGGCTCAGGTGTATTGTCCCTAAGAGGTATCTTAGTCCATTCCACTACTTAAAAAATAGTGGATTAGAAGCATTTTTTCCTAAGAGGTATTTATGGATCGGTTCCACTGAATGATAGTAGTGGCTTAGGTGTGTTGTCCCTGATAGGTGCTTTAGTCTATTCCACCAGATTAAGAATAGTAATGATTTGAGATAAGTAACTTAATGGATGGTAATAGTGTCTCAAGTGTGTTGTCCCTAAGAGGTACTTCAAACCATTCCACCAGTTTAAGAATTATGGCTTATATGTGTTCTACCCTAAGAGGTGTTGGATGTGTTCCACTGGATGATAATAGGGGCTTAGATGTGTTGTTCCTGAGAGGTTCTTTAGACTAATTTCCCATTTTAAGAATAACGGTGTCCCTGAACTCAATGTAAATAGAATAATGAAAATGGTTATATCTAATAAAGTTGCATGGATCAGTATTTACCTTATAAGACATTATGTGTTTTGTATATGTACTTATCATATGCTATGAATGTATGTATTTAGCTATATTACTGACTCGATAATATTATTACCTTACTTAGTACATAGCTTACTCACAATCCTTTTCATGGGTGCTACTCATTCCCACAAGCATATGATCTAGATGCTTTTGTGCAGGTTTCTGAGGACCAGTCGGATGATTTTGCTGCCTTTGATGCATTTTATAGGGAGGAGTGACTTTTCTCGTACTGGTTGTTTGGACGAAGAGTCATGTTATCTCGATGATATATTTTTTTTACCCGGATACCTTTTGGACTTTTCAATCCATGGTATCCTTTTTGTTGTATTTTGTTATTGTATTCCAGTGTTAATCTTCAAACTCATATTTATATTTATAAAGCTTCTCTCCTTTCTAGTTGCCCTAATTTATTTTGAATGGTTCTAAACCTATGATTGATATAAGGGTGGTATGGTGAACCATAATTATGTTAATTACAATGGTAAAACTTGGGATTTTGTTTATATGCTTTCGTTGTAAAACAAAAAATTTCAGTACTAAAATTTGGGGTGTTTTAGAGGAGAGAAACGGTTGTGGGTGTTGGTGCTAGGAAGTGGGTTGCAATGGTATTAGATGATGCTATGAGGGAGGAAGTGGTTGGGCTTACGTGGTGGTGGTGATTATTGGCAGCGATGGAGGATGACAAGGCAGGGGGATGAGTGGGTTGCATTGGTGGTAATAGTTGGGCAATGGGTTATGATGTGGGTGATCGGGTGGTGAATGGTGGTGGTGAGTGAAAAGAACAATAGAGGTAGGGGAATGGAGAAGGAGGAGGGATAAAGTATAAAGGATAATAAAGGAAGGTAAGGCTCATGGTTGAATGAATGAAGGGGAGTATGGGTGTGTGTAATACCTCAAGTTTTTTCCTAAGAATAAATAATAGAATAATGAATTATTAAATAAATTAAAATATATTTGTACATTATAATAACAACAATAATAATAATAACAATAATAATAATAATAACAACAATAACAATAAAATGAGATTTAACATTTTATTATTATTTGGAAGCTTTATTTTAATGATCTAGCCTAAAATAAATTTTAGGTAAAATTAAAAATTTTAATTATTTTATTAATTCCCTAAACTACCCAAAAATTCCACCATATTTTTTTCTTTTCCTTTTTCTCCTTTATTTTCTTTTTCCTTTTATTTCCTTCTTCTTCTTCTTTTTTCTCTTCCCTATCTGGGTTGTGCCGTAAGACCCAACACCCCTCCCCTCCTCTCCTTCTTTCTTCCCGACTGGCCCAAAGGGCCTCTTCTTTTTTTCTCTCATGGGCGACAACCCAGGCGACCCCCTTCTCTTCTTTTTTTCCTTTTCTATCCCTCCCTTTTTTTCTTCTTTTGCCTTTCTCTCCTCATCCTCTACCTCTACCTCCACCCACAACTTCTACAATTCCCCCTCTCCCACTGCCATTTTCTCCCTGCACCCAACCCTCTATCTTATCCCCTTTACGTTTCCGGCCGTGCAAGGCATGCATGTTGGCATGTCCTTGCATGGTCCCCCTGTACATGCCCCCTGCATGCCTACACCCTGCCACCCTTTGTTCCCTCTACACACAGGTCAGTCGACCTGCCCTCTACCACCACCAACCGCTCAACGGCCAACCACCTTTATCTTCTTCCCCTCTTATCCTTATCTTACCCCACCTATTATAAACTCCCCAACTCTCCTTCTCCCCTGATCTACCCTACTGCAATCCTCTTGCACATCTGCCTTTAGTCGCTGCCACTGTCGCAGCCAAGCCACGCCGCCACCCCAACTCTACTCCTCTCCCTTCCCTACAACCCATATGCCTACTGAGGCCCTCACCTTCCCCTTTTTCCATTTACTCCCCTCTCCCTGAGTGAGTGAAGTGGGCATGTTGAGCTACCCAATGCCACCCCGCACCACCTCATGCCGCCGCCACCGACCCATTTCCCTCTCCTTACACCTCCCCTTCTACACAGGTGTTTCCCTTATACAACTAGCCCTCTCCGCCACCCTTTACCCTCCATTTTCTCCCTTATTCTTCTCCCTCCCTCTCGATTGTGCCGCCATAGGTGTCATGACCGTCGCTGCCCCTCCCACTGATCTACCTAGTGCTAACACCACCCACAACCCAAAAAACCCCAGCCCCACTCCTTTTCCAACCCAAAATCCCACTCCTCCTTGCATCATCGCCACCGTCTTGACCACCGCCGCACCACCCTCCCCTCATCTTGCTTATTTTGGTCACATTTCCTCCCATCTTTATCCATTTTGAACTCCTTTGATCTAATTTTTTGTTGTTGTTGTTGTTGTCATTTTGATTAAGGAAAAGGGAAAAAAAGGAATAGAAAAAGGATAAATAGCCTAATTTGTGTGTTCCCATTTTTAGGTACCGAATTGATGATTACAAGGGAGGAGGTGTAAGGTTTTATTGCTTCAAGACTAGAGGCATTTTGGTAATGATACATTTATAGCTAGGGTTTTGTGCTTAAGTGCTTTTGTTGTAGGATAAGTGTATACCTACATGAAATATATATTCTATGGTTGTTGTGCAACTTTGCTTGTAAGGACCTAGGGTAAGAGTATGTGTGGTCTTGACTGCTTGGCTTATATGTTGTTGTAAAGTCCTATTATATGTTGATGCATGTCTTGAGAATTTTTGGGAAATATGTGTATTTAAATCCATGAGTCTTAGGTAGGGTTTGGTGGCCTGGGGTATTTTGGGACAAGATGGTGGGAGATGGCATAAGTGAAAAACCTAAGGGAAAAGGTTATCCAAATATTCCTTGGAAAAAATTTGAGTAATAAGAATGATAAGGATAAACAAGGAGGATTAAGGTAAATTTCTAGGGGTGAATAAGGGTAAGAGAGGTGTGAAGGAAGGTTATGGGTGATGATGAGGGTGTTGTTGGGTAGTTTGGCAACAATGGGGGAGTTTCGGATGCTGGAAAATAGGGAAGTGCCAAGGGGGTGAAATTAGGGTTTCGAGGGGTTCAAAATCCTAAGGATAGGTCATTATCATATGTATGAGATGGGGGAGTTGGGTTGTGCCTCTGAATTTTGATGTGGGATACTCCTTATGGAGAATGTGGGTTTAGTCTAATGGTTAGTTGGGATGGGTAGGAGTGGATACAAATGAAAAAGGGAGATTAGGGTTTCAAGAGGAATTCTTGGGAAGGGTGTTCTTGTATGTGCAAAATGAGGTAGTTAGGATGTAAAATTTTGGGGGATGAATAATCATGGGAACTTACGCATGGATATAGGATTTTAGGGCTAAATAAGTAGTAGAGAATATGTTAGGCTCATTTGGGCCAAACTAGGGTTTAAGGAGTAACCCTAGAGGGCAATGGTTATCACATGTGAGGAATGGGGGAAGTGGGCTATGAATCATAAGTAATAGGGTTCTAATGGCATGTTTGGGTTGGTGGATAAATTGGGGACTCAAAGGATCATTAGGGAGTGAGGATACCTTGAGTTTAGGGAATTTGGGTTTCTAAGGGGCCATTAGAACCCTATTACTTATGATTCATAGCCCACTTCCCCCATTCCTCACATGTGATAACCAAAAGTTAGTATCAGAGCGGTTGGTCCTTCGGCCACGCTTGTTTTCAAAAATAAATTTGGTTTTCGGACTTTGTATTTGATTTTGAAGTGTGTTTCGACCGCTCCTCTATTTGTTTTAAACTTTTTAAGCTGATACCACAAGTTGGTATCAGAGCTTTTGGTTGTTGAGAATCGGGTTTCGGTTAGAGATTCGGTTCTCACGATCCTAAATGTTTTAATTGAAAATTTATTTACCTTATTTCAAGTAAAATTTAAAATCCGGATTAGCTTGTGAGGATCGTACGATGGGGTAGCGTAAGTGACCTTGTGTTTTGCTGCTGTGATTATGGTCTTGTAATTAGTTCGTCCTTAAGGGGGTAGTAACCCAACTAGGTTTACCCTAGTCCTACAGGTTTAGTGGATTGATAACCTTAAGGCGTACCTTGTTGGACCCAACTTTACTTGGTTTTGGTTTTGTAAACATCATTTTATTTTCTTCGGAGTTACTTTTAACCTATTTATTGCGATCAATATTTTATGCAATAGTTTGTCAAGTTTACGCTACTTAGATTTTCATTGAATTTCAGGGAAGAAGTTCCTTTTTAAGGGGTAGTAATGTAATACCCCGTATTTTTAAAATCCAGATTTATTAAGTTTAATGATTTTATTAACGTAATTTGATGTACATAATTAAATATTTTAATTTCGATTTGTCTTATGGATTTATCGACGATTCAAATTCATAATTAAATTTAATTAAATTTCTTATGAGTTTGATTTTTGGTTAATAATATGTAGTTCCGTTCTTTCTCGTATTTTTATATTTTAGATTTATTTTTATTATAACTTTGTCATGTGATTACGACGTTGTTTTGAAGTATATTTTGTTGACAAATTACATTATTTAAATTATATAATTCCTATTGAATAGTTAAATTTATTGTAATGATTTTATCAGTAGAAAATATTTTCGACTCTAAATTATTCGTTTCAATCGTTAATATTTTTGGAAAGTTTTAAATTTTGAAGACGTATTCAGGAATTTCTTTCCAAAATCAGCTTTATTCTGTTGTATGTTTTTTTTTATTTACAGAAAAATAATTTCGGACATGACTAAATTTGTCTTGGGGTGTTAGAGTTCAACTTAAATATTTTATTATATGCTTTAAATAAATTTTTGAGTTCTTATGATATATTTCCATAAATAATACATATTTTTTTTATATTCATCGGTTATTCCTTCCGAGAGTGTTTCCAAAATTCTTATATAACTCTTTTATTAATTTTGAGCCTTCGGATCTTTTCGAAATAGATTTTCGATGAATAATTTTTTTTTAAATTCTCCCAATATTAATATTTAATATTTAGTATTTAAATTGAACTTATACCCAGGTACAACAACCCATAGTTCGTCTCTAAGGGGGTAGTTTATATGGGTATTAGCATTAGTTGGTTTTCTATCCACTTAGAACGTTTTTCCCTAACCTTAGGCGCTCCCAGAGACTTCGGGGGCGAAGTCTGTTTTTAAGGGGGTAGTAATGAAATGCCCCGAAAATTTCTAATTTTATAAACTACATTTAAAGGATATTTATTATAAGAATTATTTAAATAAATTATTTTTAAATTGAATTAATTAGGGAAAATTAAGAAGAAATTTATAAGTATTTTTATTAGAAAAGAATTTGGGTATTTTAGCTAATTAAGCATTTTATTTTGAAATTAAATTAAATAAATTATTTTATTTAAAATAATAAGGAGAAAATAGTTTTAAAATAATATTAATTTTATAAATAATTTAATGGAAGAAAATTAGAGTGTTTTGCTAATTAAAATGGAATATAGAAAATCTTTTAAAAATCCTAATATAGCCTTAAAAAGGGATTTAAATATTATTTTCTTTAAATATCCTAAATATTCAGATTAATTTAATTGGCCCTAACCTAATTATTTTTTCCCTTTCCTTTTTCCCTTTTTCTTTTTCTTTCTTCCTTTTTCCTTTCTTTTTCTTTCTTTTTCTTCTTTTTCTTTTTCCTCTTCTTTTTCCCCGAACTGGCCCAACTGCGGCCCAGTCTTTCTTTTCTTCTTCCTCCTCGGCCCAGCCGCACGACCGGCGTCCTTACCGTCCCACGCTGCACCGCGTTCTTTGTCGTTCCTCACGAAAACGCCGCGTTGCGTTTAATAATCCTTCGACCCGCGCCAACCGCCCTGTCTCCCTCCCTTTTTCTTTCTTTCTTCCCCGCGAACCGGTCCAGCCCCCCATCTCCTCCCTTCTTCTTCCCCGACGTCGCCGCTGCTGCAACTCCTGCACCCAATAATGGCGGCGACGGCTACGCAGAACTTGACCGACCGATTCACCCTTCTTTTTCTTCCTCTTGACTCGAACATTGACTTGGAACGATCAATTATCCTCAACTCTCGCTCGTTCCTTCTCTTTTGGCTCGCAAAATTTCGGCCCCGACCCAAATGATCGACGGTCGATTCCTGCCACCGACCACCATAACCCTAGCATAAAATACCACCCAGGCGACCCCCAAAACCCTAATAACCCATCTAAACTCTATATATATCCTAGTTATGGATGTTTTTGAAATCTTTTCTTTCCCGAAACCCTAAGTAAGAAACCCAGCCACCGCAGATTCAGACGCCCCGTCCAGCTCCGATAGTCAACCTCAGCGTCACCTCTGCATTCCAAACTCTTCCCTGAAACTCAATCTAGCTAACTAAACCATTCTAAACCTTCGATTCTTCTTGCACGGGCCTCCGTAATCGTGCAAAGTTTGTTATCCATTTAGCCAGAGTATTTACCCCAAAACCTTAAGCCACCATCCGCCGCCACATCCGCCACTTCTAACACCTATTAAACCAACTATTAACTCCTACTAATTATCCTCTACAGCCCCATATAAATATTTTAATTTTCTTCCTCTCCATCACCCATTTTCCTAATTTTTGGCCCCCTTAGACCCATTTTCCGGCCACCTCCGGGAACCATCGCCGGTTTCACCTACATCCTCCAACTCAAGGTGATTCCATAGACATTTTAAGTACTTAGTTTCGAATTATTTATAATTATTCTAATTTTAGCCAAAATTTTAGTATTAATTAAACTTTAATTATTATTATTATAATTATTATTATTAGTAATATTGACTGTATTCTAATTTCTAAATTTTGGTTACAGGTCTGGGAGTATTATTGAGTAAAATACAATTATTATCTCGGCCTTTACCTATTTACTTGGATTTTTACATAATTGATGTTATTCTTAATAATATTAATAATAATATTATTATTAGTATAATTATTTGGTTGATACTGTGATTATTACTGGAATAACAAAGGCCTTAAAT